>CM053585.1:292077349-292175284 GCA_028646515.1 Pseudochirops corinnae
TCTCTCTTTCTTTCTCTTTCTTTCTCTTTCTTTTTCTTTCTTTCTTTCTTTCTTTCTTTCTTTCTTTCTTTCTTTCTTTCTTTCTTTCTTATTTTAGTTATCCAATTCTTCATCTCTTATTTTCTCTCAGTTAAGTAGGCAAGGACAGTCTCCCTTCTTTTCCTGTGTCTTTGATTGTGAAGTCCTTTACTACTCCCTTCTTCCTCCATCATTATTTTCTTTATAATTTTCCATGAAATCTATTTTCTGAGTCCATGTCCTCTTACCCTTCTGAATAATTGTTGTCCTTAGAAGCTTTGATCCCCTTCTCTCAAAGCAAGTGCTGTCCATGTAGGCACAACATTTTCTCAGAAGAAATGATCTTTCTAAGTACCAAATTGCTGGAGATTATGTCTTAAATGTAATAGACCTTTATCAACCTCATTCTTGACCTCTCTGCAGCTTCTGACAGTGACAATCAACCTCTTCCAGATACTGTCTTCTCTCTAGGTTTTTGTGACATTGCTTTTAGTTTTTTGGTTTTCTTCCTACCTTTCTGTTTCCAGATTAAAGGAAGTCCCTTTGTCTTTTCATACAGGAACATAAGGGGTCCTCACCCAATCCCTTGGACTCTTTTTTCCCCACCTATAGCATATTACTCTACTCAGCTAGATTCAGTAGCTGCAGGAGCTCCACCCTGCATCCCCCTGTCAACAGCTGCTGCCTTTTTAGTTGAAAAGGCATTTGATTTGGTTTTAGGGGCCCTCTTGTAGTGCAGTGCCCCAATGAGTTTCAAGCTCCCTTATTGAGACATCACACTCAAGCTTTCTCTGATCAGAGGCAGGCTAGATATGAAGTGACTTTACTGGATGAAGAAAATGTGGCTCTAAAGTGCTGTTTGGCTCTTAACTTGGCCACATTACTCCCTGATATATCTACCTCAGGAGAGCCTCTCCTTGACTATTCCCTTTGTGGCTGAGAGACACCCCTTCTCATGACCTTTCTGATATCCCCTTGCAGAACCCTGTCCCTATCCTATATATCGATGTTTCCTGTTTTATGAATGATGGCATCTGGCACGTAGATGCTGCCATGGTCTCTGACCATGACACTGTTTGGGCAGCTTCTCTGCCATCTCATCTCAGAACCAAAGTGCCCAATTGATTGTGTTTGCACAAGCTTACAGTCTGACTGCCAAACAAGTGTAACTGTCTACACTGACTCTCACTATGCCTTCGGAGTTTGTCATGTTGTTGGAGGATTACTTGCAGAGGATTTCTTTCCCCTTTTGAAATGGTTTTTGGTCATCCTCTTACAAGGGCAAAACCTTTCTCCCCAGTATATGCATCAATATACATCATCACTTGTAGGAGATACTTCTGTTGCTTCTTATATACAGGAACTGCAAAAATGGGCTGAGGAAACTTCATAATGTGGAGGCTGCTGTACAGACTGGGTCCTTGCATTTTTCACAACATGATTTTCACTCTGGAGATAAGGTCTACATCGTGAATTTCCAGCAAACTAGTGGAACTCAACCTGCTTGGGAAGACCCATTCCAAGCCCTGCTGACCATCCCAACTGTAGTCAAGATCAGAGAAAAAGACTCTTGGATATCCTGTTCCCATGTAAAACCTGCTCCTAACTGTTTCACATGAGAGAAAATATATCCCAAAATCTTTTCGTTTTGCTTTACCTTAATGCTATTGCCTGGTGTTTCTTCTTCCCCAGTTAATCTAGAGAACAAAAAGCTGTCAACTATGGGAATACAGACACTTTCCATAATACTTTTTGCTTTATGCCTCACAATCATATTCATCGTATGTTTTAAATCTTGCTCATTTCCTTGTTGCTGCTTAATTCTAATGTTATTATTGATTGCTTTTTCCAAATTCTTCTCCTCTCTGGAAGATTAGAAGAGACTTAGTACTATTGGTAAATTTTATGATGATATAGAGCATGCTTTGTATCATCTTAGAGCAATTGGGTCCTTTGAATTCTGGGTTTGCCTGTAGATTGTGACCTATTGGGAGGGGTCCATCCCCGCTCCACCCCTCCAGGATCAAAGGAGGGAATTGTGAGAAGCAGACACTCTATTTTGTGAACAACCACCATTTTGAGACTTCTTCCTCTAAATCACCTGATTTGGGGGGATTCCACTTGTTCTTCTCCCAACTTGGAAAGTCCCTGTTCTTTCCTCCAATGAGAAATCAGATGACTTAATCCTATATCCTGTTTATTATTTTCTTTTAATGTATAAAAATCGGTGCAAAATCTGGGTTCTGGGTCTTTGTGCCTGCTGAGGGTCCTATGACGCAGTTGATCATACTTACCTTGCTAATGCGTCTCTTAGGTTGGAATCTGTCTCCTTGGTTATTATAAACACATGTGAGGGGAGTGAAAACTTCTCAGGATGTATTTTAGAATTTGGTGTCAGTTTTTAGATGGTTGACTTCCCTCTTCCCCTTCCTTGATGCTGCCAATCAGCAGCAAGCCCTTTTAGGAGTCTTGCGACCCCTACCTAGCTTCAGTCCTTTGTCTACTTTTGGGCCTCTGTGGGCCCTCCTTCTGGCCAGTGGGAGTCAGGGACATCCCGAACTCCCCTGCCCCCCCAACCAATGGGAGTGAGGGACAAGGGGGGAAATATGACCCTGCTGTATCAGGGTTTAAAAACTCTGTTCACCACACATTGTGCATCTCCTTCTCATGACCAGTCATGGGGAAGACCACCCTCTTCTCCTGGGGTAAGAGAATAAAATTTCCTGTTCTTATCCTGAGAAATCTCCGTGTTCTTGATTAAATTTTGAATGAGGTTTTTCATCCCAAACAGACACTTATAACATCCTACATCCTAAACACCTCATTCTCTCTTACCCTTCACCCCACCAATCCAATCTGTTGCCACGGCCTGTTGATTCCGCTTTCACAATTGCTTTAGACATTCCTACCACATTGTTACAGATCCTCATCACTTCATGATTAGAATATTGCAAAAGTTTGCTGATTGTTCTCCCTGTCTTAAGTCTTTTTTCCACTCTGGTCCAGATACCACTCAGCTGCCAAACTGATTTTCCAAAGTGTAGGTTTTACCATTTCAGTCTCCTTCTTAATAACAAAAAATGCTGGTGGTTCCTACAACCTCTAGGATCAAATACAGAATTTCTATTTTTCTTTTAAAGCCTTTCATAACCTCATATCTTCCAACATTTCCATTCTTCTTAGTGTTTCCTCCCTTCTTCATGCTTTGAGATCTGGTGACACTGCCTCCTTTTCGTTCCTCATTGCTGACTCTCCATCTCCTGACACCATGAATTTTCCTTGGTGGTCTCCCATGCATATCTCTGGCTCCTGGCTCCCTTCAAGTCTCAGTTAAAACCCCACCTTCTATAACAACCTTTTCCCAATTCCCCTTAATGTTAGTGCCTTCCTTCTGAGATTACATCCAATTTGCCCTGTATAACATAATTATTTGCACGTTACCTCTTCCATTAAAATGTAAGCTCCTTGAGGGCAGAAACTGGGTCCCCCTCTTCTTTGTATTCTCAGAATTTATCACAGTACCAGGCACTTAATAACTGCTTATTGTCTTGACTTTCCTCCACCAAACTACTCCCTTTCTTACCCTTACATTTCAAATAACATTTTGTCTATACCTGTCCTCTGTACTTCTTGGAAACTACCTTCTATCACAGAGATAAAAAAAGAGATGTGTACTTTTTTTTAGCACAATATTCTATAATATGTGAGTGAATAGGTCAGATTATTTACTCCCTCTCCCTCTACTTTTGAAATGATGACCTCAGGGCAGTATTACTACCTTTCACTCAAACCTTAATGTTCAAATATATACATATATATATATATATATATATATATATATATACACACACACACACATACACACATGCATATATATACACAGAGATATACATATGCACACATATATACATATACATATATGTGTGTGTGTGTGTGTGTGTGTATTTCCTGCCTTCCCTACCTAGCTTATCTAGGAGTCCTGAGATGAGAAACATGATCAGTATGTGTGAGTATTCCATATATATTTGGGAAGACTGTTGATCCCTGCTTTTGTCTATTAAGCTCTCTCCATACAGCTTGTTCAACGTAGCTCATCTGTAATTTTTCTCATTTATTTATTGTGTTCTGATAGTAGCTAGTTACTTATTCTTCCCTGATTTCTCCTATCTCAGAGTATTTGAGTAAGTACTCTTTCCCATTTTTGCATATCAAAATTCTTCCCTTCATTCAAGGCCTATTTAAAATTCTGCCAGTTGCATCAAAAACCTCCCTTTAATGTCTCTTTCCTCAAGATTATACCTCTTCTTTGATATCTCCTCTGCATTTCATCACTTAAGTTGTAGTATGTCTTATCCCTTCCAACTAGATTATACATTGCTCATGCATAGACCATAGTTTTTGTCTTTTTGTGTCTAGTTCAGTGGGGATCTAGTAGTTACTGAATAAATGTGCTGAATTAAAAAAAATCATTCTACTACTTAGATGCATAGAATTATAGGACTAAATGTCTAGAGAGGTAAGGATGTCAGAGGTCATCTGCTCCACCCCCACCCATTTAGAGGCAACATTGAGCCCAGGTCTTCAGACTCCAGAGTCAGGGTTCATTTAACTGTGCTATACCATTGGTTGGCAGAATCTTCTGAAAGTTTTTATTTGGTAAGGTGAGGAGAGCATATCTCATCATACCACCTCTGGGTTATTTCTGCTTAGATTGCCTATTTTGGTCATGAACAAGATATTATAAGAATGAAGAACCACCATATTGTATGGTTTACCTTCTACATTAATACTAATGAGGAACTTCAAGGAAGAACAGGAGTAAAAGATGCCATCAGGGAAATGTATGATGGAAAGAGAATATGATTTGCTATGTGGTGAAGGGGAGGGATGATAGGCCAAGTATTCCAAGCCTTGAAATAACAAGAGAAGGAAAAGAGAGCCTCAAGCATGTTAAGTGGACTTATGGAGAATATGAGTAAGAGTCATCTAGGATGGACAGGTTGTGATCTGCATAGTTGAAGGGAACATGCAAATTGAGTATTTGAGAGAATTGTTAGATAGATGATGTTGCTACCCAAGTGATCTCTAAAAATACAGCATAATGGAACCAACGCCACAATGAAATGAATATTTGTATGAGTCTGTGACTCATTTCAGCAGATGAGTTTTTCAGGGGATGGGATGAAATTGGGGGAGTGGCAAGAGTGACCTAAGTGGATTGTCAGAGTCAGACCCTAAGTGCTTAGATGTTAGGTTCATTGTGGGAAAAAAGGGTCTAGTTTTTAGGAGCTTGTTTTTTCTTCTTTCTCTATTTCCGTATGATCCTTCCAGTTTACAGATAATGTGAGTTTTTTTTTTTCTGTGAACATATGAGAATCTTGGGAAAATAAGTAGAGGTCTGAAGCAGTTTTTAAATTGATTTCTTTTCCAGAGGTTGGTTTTCTGGCAGAGTTATGTGAGTATGATGGATCTTCTCAAGAACTTGACCATTTGGGAAAGAATAACTTACGTCAACCTCTAATGGTTAACTCCAATGAATCCTAGAGGGCATAACTTCTTTCATTTGGAAATCAATTTGCTCAGTGGATTTTACTGAGTGTGTAATACATACAGGGCCCTGAGATAAATACAGAGGTAAGTAGGATGGCCCTTGTTATGTTAGAGCTTGCAATGTGGGAAAGGAGACTTGGTAATGACACTATAAGACACTAGTGAGAATAAACTAACATGGGTGTCAAAAAGATAGTGAGGCTCTATGTTGGTCACTACAAAGGACTTTGTTGTTAGTCAGGAAGGTAGGCCAGGACCTTGACTTCTTGACTTCTGCTGTTGATCTGATTCAGTTTCACTTACATGCCACTTGGGAAGGGTCTTGGAAGTAAAATGGGCTTTTAAATCTCAGAAGCCACACACTTCTTGTGGTAGGTTTTTTCATAGTCCCTGAAATGAGTTTGAGAACACAGGGATCCCATCAAAGGATAGACTGGAGTTGTAGGAAATTTTCTTACTTCAAGGCAAGTAATCTGGGACTATCAGCTTCCAATCAGCACCAAATAGGGTAAAAATACTTAACATTAGCCTAGGGTACTCTAGTTGGCTTTTATCAGCTGCCTTTAGCCATGTACTGATTCAAAATCTCTCCTAAGGATTATAGAGATGTTAGTCCATCCTGATTAGGGAGACACTTTCTAATCACTACACTTTAGTAGATATCCCCAAAGAACTGCGGCCCCCAAAGACACTATATTGGCAACCACAAGAGAGGTAGATATGTCTAGTGATGACAGGTCGACAAGATGCAACCAAAAGGGAGTGTGATGGTCTAAAGGAATGAAGAAGTATACATTTCCCTGTATTCCTTGATGTTTGATCTCTATGCGTATTTCCTGGTCACATATGTTCCATATATATGTCCCTGGCCATTCATGGTTTAGCATTGGGAAAACATATCTTACGTCTACAGGGAAGGACTTTTCTATTTTTACTTTGTTATGTTAAGTCATCTTTTGTTTTGAACCAATGTTTCCTCCAGTTGAAAAGTAAAAATAAACATATCTGGGAGGATATGTAATGAGATATGGTTTTGAGTGACCCAGAGAGTGTCTTGAATCTGGGGGCCCACAAAATAAAGATGCTGATAATGGGGATTGAAGGGTGAAAAAGCCATTTGATGACTTCCTTTTACATACTAATTAGGTGCTAAGTTCTGTTGTTTCTATGCTATTAAAAGAATGTAAAGTAACATCTAAATCTTAGCACTCTAGGGCAGAGCTCCAGTTGCCCAGCCTAGTTAGAGTTCTGCCTAAAAAGCTTACAAGGCAAAACACTTTACAAGTCTCATCTAAGAATTACCCCAGAGTTTCTTTAGAGTGAGCCTAGAATTTGAACAACACAGTGCTAGATGCAGCAAGGGATGTGAAGGACCTTGTCTACATCTCCCCAGCTGGATTATTAGTGTCTTAAAGATAACATAACCATTTACATGTGAAACAAAAAGAAAATTATAGAGAACTATGAATTGTCAATGATGTAGGTAAGTTTTGGGGAGAGGAGAGCATCCTGTCTGATGCTGGAGCCCCGAGAGTACCAGCCTATAAGTCTTTGGGCTGGGCCATGTTGAAGGTTAATGAGTTCAAATTCAAAAGACAACACAAGCAGGTGTTTGCAAAAACACAGACATTTGAACTTTAATAAATTATAAAATTTAAAGGATCAACTCTGTATATACATGTTGTTCTACTGAGAATGGGTATTGGTGGCGGTTACCTGTAAGCCGTGGGTACTGTAATCTCTTGCCCTGCAGGACAAGGATTCTGCCCAAGTGGGCAAAGGCTGTGCGTCAAATGTGAGTAAATAATAGATGTATGACATGATTCCCCCTGCAAGCCTGACTGGGGGAGCACCATTTGTATTGTATGTGCAAACTGTCTGAAACACTGACGCTAAGGTCAGATCCTGGAAACCTAGAGCTTGTCTAGGAGGAAGAGTGGAGCTAACACTCAGATCATTAACCCGAAGGTAAGCACCAATGAGAAGCAGACAGAACACCCTGACAGGCTGGGGTAACTCCCTCAGCTGTGGTGCCAACAGGATCCATGTGAAGAGTGACCAAGTGAAGAGGACCAACTACCTGCAACATAATCTGTGTCTGACATGGATCCACTCTTCAGGCCCCCTGCCCAGCCAGGGACTCTTTCATTGCTTAGCACCAGGATTCTCCCCGATTTCTGGGACTGAGGCCTGGGATCTTCAGGACTTGTTTGCAATCCTAAGACTGAATCACGGAAGAATTGGGATGTGAGTTCCTAGAGGGTTCCCCCCCAGCCTGCTGTGAGGGGTGGATGATGGTTACATATTACCAGCCTTCCTGGTCCTCAGCACTGACCCATCTCCTCCCAGTTTCCAAAACCCTCCCATACTATCTTGCTGACACTGAGGCCTAGATCTGAAGCCAGAACTCATTAGAACTCTTTCACCTTCTTTTTAGACTGACTGCAATGCTTGCTTGTTCAGTCTTGCCCTTTGTGAGGAGGCTGTGTGCTCAGCAAGAAGAGTAAAGGCCTCTTAGAGGCCAGGTCTCTAAGCCTCACCTCAATAGGACCTTTCTCAGTGTCCAAAGCTTTGGGATGCCACTTGTGAAATGAAACTGTAACCATTTGGCTTTCCCATCTATGCAAACACCTGCCTGAGGGTATGTCCTGTGGGTAATAAAACTAGATTAGAGCTCAAATGGATAGGGTTATTCAATCAGCTCATTTCAGCTGTTCTGTCCTCCCACAATGGACACAAGATCCCAGATGAGGTGGGAGTGAAGAGTCTAAAATTTATCCCCCTTGTTTCCTGATTTTACAAATACCTCCTTATTCTTGGCAAACAAAATAAATGGCACTGAGATGGGCAACTTATTTTTTGGAGATGTTTTGAGTTGAGGACTATAAATATTGCTTTTAAAATAGAAAAATGCAATAGAAAATGCTTCCCAACATATCACTAGTATTCTTTTTTTTAAAGAAATCCTTTAACCCTAAATAGTAATTTTCCTGGTCCCTAACCACCATTAGGCTTCTAATATTTCAGCAAGATTCCTAGATTTCTTATCCCACTGATATGACTCTCTTACCAAAGTATATACTTTCCACCATTTAAAATCACATGGTCTCTATTTTCTCTGATCTCAGAAAATGGACTGGTCATCATCCTGGCACCCCGGATGTGAGCAGCGCTGGTCACACTGGAGAACACACGCAAAGCCAAAGGTCTCAATTCAGGGAGAGAAGCTAGGGAAAAAGCCTGCCAGTGTATTCCCTAATAGGAAGGTTCAGCGCTGAGGCAGCTGCACATTTTGTTTATAGCTTCTGCTGAGTTCTCACACTGTTCCTCAGAATAGGCCACTTGGGTGCGCTTGGCCTCAGGCAGTCGCTTAACCTCTCTCCCTGAGAGCTTCAGTAGAAAGAGTGAAGGAGCTAGGAATGGAGTTGGGGGATCTAGGTTTGAATTCTGACTCGGCTGATGCCTAGTCATGTGACTTTGGACAAACCACTTCCCCTTTCTGGATCCCACTTTCCCAATGAGTAAAACGGAGAGAATGAGAATTATACTACCTGCTTCTCAAAGAGAGAGTGAGGATCAAATGAGAGCATAAAGAGCAATGCAAATGGATGCTTACGGCCTCACTAGTAAAGTAGGGACCTGCCAGAAGACAAGGGCCAGGTCAGATATTGTGAGGTCTCTTGAAAGTTTGAGTTTCTTTGTCCTCCCTTTCATAGACAGCACAGGAAGAGGTCAATGACCAAACACCTCTTTCTGCTGTGGCACTGCCCAGATACCGGGGCCCAAGAGTCTTGGATTTTTTTTTCCACCAAAAGCCGGGAGATGGGCAGTTAAAAGTAGTCACTAGACACAGCTTAGCCTGAAGGAAACTTACTTGGTTCCAACTGATGACATTCTTGGATGAAGAGGAGGAGCAGACCCAGTGATTTTTCCTGAAACCCTAGGCCCTGCCCCTCATTTTCTTAGAAGTGACTATTAGAATGGATAAATGCTGAGTTCATTTGAAGATACTCATTGTCCGGTAAGAAAATAATTCTGCAGGTTTCGAGGTGGGGGATTAAGCTTCATTGAAAAAATAATTTCAATGCAATAAAAATTGGAGCTTTCAAAGGATCCCTCTGTCCCTAAGGATCATGTGACTGGGAACTACATGAGCAGGACTGAAAAACACTTTACAGAAGTGAGTTCCATTAGGATAAACTAAAGACAACGGAAAAGAGCCTTGTTCCCAATGATCCCAAATTGGGTTATCCACAATCTGTAGCAGGACAGGATCAATGTAATGGTCCACTGTTAATTCTTTTCATCACACAATGAAGGGCAAGAATAAATATGACCTCTCTCCAGGAGGAGGCACATTCTATTACTATTTTTCCTTCTGTTTAAACAATAAACTCTTTTAGCATTAATACCAAGAAATGCTTCCACTTTTTCTTTTCACCCTAAATATTTCAACCTCTTCTCCCCAGAGCTTTGCCACCCCCCTGTCCAGTAAAAGAAATAAGTGCCTCAGTTAATCTGTAACTGTTGGGGAAAACTTGGTGTCTTCCCTTCCAGTGGTCTGGCTCCTAGAGCTCCCATTATATGGAATGTTGAAAGTAAGATAGGGAAAGCTGTCAAGAGCACCTTGGGCTATGCCCCCATTAGGGTACATGAAGGTGAGGGGTAGGACCAAAGAAAAATGACCTATCATCAGGGGCCACCTTGGGCAGGCATGGATCACATACTCAGGATAAATGACCCAGCCTCCCCTGAGCAAAAAACTGGGTGTGAGAAGGATGCCCTTGAATGAAAGGGCAGTTCCTGACTCCCACCACTGATGGAGGACAAAGGTCTTGATAAAGCACCATTGATTTGTAAACTGGATGTGTCTAGTCATACTCTCCAACAAGGAAATCTAGAAAAAGACAAAATAAGAGAACTACTAAACTTACTCTTACTTCCCCTTTACCATAAAAACTGGGATGCATAACTTTGGGAGAGGCTGGGGCAAATAATTATTCTATGAATATTTATGGACCACTAAAGTCAGTGGAGGGGACCTGGATGGGTTTTCATTTAGGGATGGAGACCAAAGTTGGAGTGGTGCTCATACCATCATGTAAGCATCTTTTGAACAGTCTTCTTGTATGCCCTAACAAAGGAAGCTGGGGTACATTGATCTCCTGTAAAAACACTTCTTGCAGGACCCTCAGTCTTGACTAGCAAAATATAGTATCTCCATTTGCCTTTATCTTACTGTCCCAGAGGGTTAACCCCAAGTAGCAGAAGAGAGTGTAGTATATAGGGGGTAATGAAATGGCAGTGAAGAAACCAGCATGTTAGTCCTGACTCTGCCACTAGCTAGTTGAGTGATCATGGCCCTTGGTTTCCTCATGGGCAAAGCCATGTCAAACTGTCCTAACATTCTATGACATCCTGTTTGAACATTTTTATACACAACTCTTTCTCTCCTGCAGTCCACAAGGGGAACCACTGCACTGGTTCTTTGGCAGAGCTTGGTGGAGAGATCTTACTGAGGGATAGCAGATAAAAGGTTTTTATCCTTTCTCCGCCTCCCTTTGCTATCTCTGCTGTGGCTGGAGAAGAGGTCATTGCCGTAGCAAGGCTGGCAAGTGAATTGCCATGAGGAGGGGACATTTTTTTTCTCTAGCAATCTATAAACCTGTGTGTGTGTGTGTGTGTGTGTGTGTGTGCGTGTGTGTTAGTTTTAAAAAATTTTGCTACTTGCTGGTTAGAGATGGTATTGGTTTGGAGTCAATGAACCTGGCTTTGAATCTTGTCTTTGCTATTTCCAAGTTATGTGGCCTTGGATAAGTCACCTATCTTCTTTGATCTTCAGTTTTATCATCTATAAATGGTAAGGGTTAGAATAGATAATCTCTAGGACCCCTTCTATCTCTAAATACAAGGACCCAGCAATCCATCATTGCCTCTAAAATGTGTCTTCACCTCTCAAAGGGTGAAACCCAAATGGAAAGAAAATTTGGCAAGGCATTTCAGGAGCTGACTAATCCTGAGATCAAGAACTAAGGGAATGCTATTGGGCCTAGGGGCAGCTCTGCCCTCTCTGTAGTGGAATTTTTATGGCCTGAGATTCTTTCCAAGAACTCCCCTAACCCAGCTCTATTTTCTCTTGGTTTTAGATCCATTCTGTTAAAGGCTGGTGAATATCATGTTTAAACAGTAGCCCTCCCAAGGAAATCCCCAGGCTCTGTGTGCTTTGCTACATCCACAGGAATGTCTGATAACTATTTGGCAGGTTTCTCTGACTCTGCATTCCTCACTATCATGGAAACCAGCCTTTGCCACCTTCTCTCTCTTTTTCAGTCTTTTAGAATTGGGCATTTCTGCATAGCACCACTCCCCCTCATTTCTAGGATGGGCATTATTACTATGCTGCCAGTTACGTCTCTCCAAGAGGAAAAAATATGCTACCGACGGCATCTTTCTGATTTATTAGAACCTTCCGAGAATCTCTCTCTTCCATTTCTCAGCAATGAGCTCTTGGATCCTCTGATTCTTGGTCCTTTCATACGGGGTCCTTTTATGTGGGATAAGGTTGGGCTGCTGGACTTCATCATCTGGGCCTTGAACTTTATAGGGCATGTCTACAGCATTGATGTCTGGATGTTCCTCCTCTGTGATGTTGGATCCTGTGTCACTAGTGGGAGTCACTGGGGGGTGTGCCAGAGATGGTTGTACCTCTGGAGGGGTTGGAAGTGTTGGGAGCAGCACCTCAATGTCATTGTTTCTTCCAGAGGTTGGCTCAGTCCCGTTCTCGTCCGTGATGTTATTGTAGAGGTTACAAGACTTGCAACAGAGCTGGTTATAGCCCGGGATGGAGCAGTATCGAGATAGGACTTCCATCCGACAGAACATTGACTTGTCCCCTTGACAGTGTTCTTCTGAAAGAGAAAAGCAGGATAGATGACCACACCAGGAAAATAACATGTGTGGATTTCTGACTAATTATCTAGGCCTCAGGCCATGCCTTATATTGTTAACAGAATGGTGAAGTGACAGCTGAAATGTACTTAGCTACACAGTGCCTGAGGAGGTTTCCCCAGAATATTGAATGTTGGTAATTTGAAGGTCCTTAAACAGGGGTTCTTAACTTAGGGTCTGTAAACCTGTTTTCTGAAAAGTATTTTGATAACTTTATTTTGATATAACTAATTTCCTTTGTAATCCTATGCCTTTTTTTTTCTTTTGAAGCACTTGCAGTTAAGTGACTTGCCCAAAGTTACAGTTAGTAAGTGTCTGAGGCCAAATTTGAACTCAAGTCCTCCTGACTCCAGGGCCAGTGTCCTATCCATAGTATCATATCCTATGGCTTTTTGAATGCATTGGGAGGCTTCCCCAGACTGGCAAAAGGGTTTAGAACTCTTGCCCTACAATGACCGTCCTTATGGCCTTCCTCAATGGCTGGATATGAGAAGTGAGTGAGAAACAGTCTCAATCTCATTCTGAAGACCCGAGTCTAAATCTTGGATCTCATATTTTTTAGGTGTTTGATCCAGAGCAAGTAACTCTCCCCATCTGACATACAGGGATGGTAATACTTGCACAAGGTGAATGTGAGTAGAGCATTGTGTAAAATTTAAAGAACTGTAGAAATCTGCAGTGGTGGTTTACTTTCTGAAAAGGTTGTCTTGGCTGCCCCAGACTTGCAGTGATGGAGCATGATGGCCAGTAGCCCAGTGGGGCCTCTTCCACCCCAGGTCCATCTGTGATGTGGTAAAAGCGGGGAGCAAATGGAGCACTGGGAGCTTGTGAAGAGGGTACCCTCCAGGTTACTTCTTCACACCCAGCTCCATTGACTCAACCCTGAACTTTGGTATTCCTTCTCCAAGAGGTTCTGTTTGCTATCCTACGTCTCCTCTCATTTTGTGGACCTCAGCACTAGTTTCTCTACTAAGAAAAGTCATTACTGTCTTGAGAAATCAATGTAGCATAAGAATAGAGTGAGTGGTCCTGGTGTTTTAAGACCTGGTTTTTGAAGTTGGTGTGACTAGGTCTCTAGATGTCACCTTGCATCATTTCCCACTTTCAAGGCTGTTTCCTTGCTGCAAAATGGTTCCTGGTAAAATACCTGATCCCTTCCCCACCTTGCTTTAGGCTGCTTTGGGGGCTAGCATAAGATAATATCGCCAGTGGTTGGGTAGATGGGTTGGGCAATCTCTATCTAGAGGAAATCCCATCTATTGGAGGATGCTCACTGAGCATCTGAGAGAATAGACAGGGTTCCATGTTCAACAAGTCCTTGAGGCATATCATGCTTGGGACTATAAGGGTCACTGTCATTGTCCTTAGAGTTACTATTTTTCTTTTTTGCCTTTTTTGGGAGGGCAATTGGGGTTAAGTGACTTGCCCAAGGTCACATGGCTAGTTTTTGTGTTAAGTGTCTGAGGCCACATTTGAACTCAGGTCCTCCTGACTCCAGGGCCAGTACTCTATTCACTGCACCACCTAGCCACCCAGGTTGCTATTTTTCAATACTCACTAACCAAAAACACAAGTGGTTTAGAAATCCCAGGCTGCAAATTGCTTCTAAAGTCAGATCTTTAATATATAAGCAGCTGACACAAAAAAACAATTCACTCCTGAGTCTTTATATTTGTTTTGGGAATTAATCATACTCAGTGGGTAAGAGACTTATCAGTGAAGTCATAACCCAAAACCTCTGATCCACTGTGGATCTAGCCTCAACTTGGAGACCCCCACTGATGACTGAACTCATCGTCATGTAAGTAGACTCTTTGGTTTTCAAAGGGCTGTAGTCTATCTCTTGTAGCTTTTACTAGCCGGTCCCAATTCTTTTCCTGGAGCCCCTCAGAGAAGGGTGAACCATCTGATTCTTCACAGCCCTTTAAAGATTTAGGTTGACCCTCATGTCCATATGCCTAGTGTCTGTTCTCCTCGAACTTAACTTTACTTGTTTCTAATTTAAATCAACAACACTTAAGCACTTACCACACATAAGGCTCAAGAGTTACAAATATGAATTCAAATATGACTAACACCCTTGATCTCAATACAATATGTTTTCAATTCTCAGCTCAACTATTTTGGACATCTTCTTCCAGACACTTTCTAACCTGTAAACACCCTTCCTAGGCTGGTAGCCAGAACCAGTCATGCTATCCCAGCTTTGGTCTGACAAGTATAGAACAGACAGTACTACCACATTCTCTAATCTAGACACTGTCCATCTTTTAACAGATCCTTCCTAACACCTTTTGTTCCCTTGGCTTCTTCGCCTTTAGGAAGGCAGCACACCATAGTGGATAGAGAGCTAGACCAGGAAGACGAAGGTTCAGATCTCATTTCAGGCACATCACAAACATGACCCTGGGAAAGTCATTCAATTTCTGTGCCTCATCTTCCTTATTGGCAAAATGAAAGGGTTGGATGCTTTTCCAAGTTTAAACTTGTGATCATAGAACAGCATTATGTCCTGTTCCTCCTGATCCTCTTCCTGGTCACTCAGGGTCTCATTCACTAGTCTCTTCTTCATCCCACATCCTAAGTGTGCCCTTCATCCTCAGACCCTCTTTCTCTTTTGCCATCTCAGTGACTCTCATAGCTCCAATTTTCAACTCTACAAAGATTACTCCTAAATCTACATGGGATTGTAGTGGAAGGGACCTAAGAGATCATCTACTTTGACCCTCTCATTTCGTGGTGAAAAAAATGAGGGCTCTCCAAAGAATTCTCCACATGACTTATTTGTGTAAGGTCACCCTGGAAGTGTCAGAGTTAGGACCAAGACCAAAGCCAAGAAACCTCTGATGTCTTGAACAACCAAACTGGTGTTCTTTGCATTGCACCATGACCCTCCCTATCTAGTACCAACCTCTCCCTTGGGCTCTACTTACTAATCATCACTCAGTGATTCTGATGGCACCTCACCTTCCCATTCCTCACCAGTCGCATTCACTTTTAGAGTCTCATTTTTCATGGAACTTTGATTCTCCTTTCCTTGGATACTTTGAAATCTGGTTTTGGTCCAGGGTGCAATCTGGATTATGTCCAGTGTCCCCCTCCTTAGCTATCTGCATGCTCCAGCCCAATCAGATTATGGGTGCTTACTTAGTATCATAAAATCATAGATTTGGAGCTAGAAATGGCCATAGAGGCTACCAAATCGAATACTCTTATTTTACAGATAAGGAAAGTAAGGCCAAAAGAGGTTAAGTGACTTGCCCAGTGTCATGCAGTTATCCTGACTTGTGCCCGAGGTGGAATCTGAACCCAGGTTTTCCTGTCTACTGTCCTATCAATGTCCTATCTACTACATCATGACATGGGTGTTTTGTTTTTTTTTTACTTTCTCATAGATTGAGTCTGCTCATCCTGAGTTGGCTCATCCAAGGTTTAGCTAAGAAACAGAAGTTTTAGCCCAAGATTGAAAGTTGACCATCATATCTGGGAAATAATCTTCCTGAAGAAAACTGATGATTGACTGTTTGCCTCAAGACCCGGATATAAGATGACCCTGAAACTGCTTATATAATCCCAAGAGAAAGAATACTCAACATAAAGTCAGGAAACCTGAGTTATAGTTTTTACTCTTCCACTAACTGGGCAAGTTGACCTTGGGCAAGTCACTTCCTATCTCTGAGTCTCAGTTTCCTCTTCCAAATAAAAGGAGGTAGTTTGGATGAATTGACTTCTCCTTGGGGTCCCACCAAACTCTAACATCCCATGAATGAACCTCTTATCATCACCCAACACTTTCTTGGAAGAATTCAAGCTTGAGTCTTCTAGGCTGTCATTTGCCATACTGTACTCCTTGCCCAGAATACAAGGTTCACATTCATATAAGCCAAGATGGGAATCCACCCTTGCCACAGTACCACTCATTCGAGGGATGGCAGGCCCCATGGACCATGGCTTCTTGCCTACAGTTCCATATATTCTGGGGGCCATGGCGCTTCCCCTAAACGTTCACCCCTTTGCATCGCTAGGAAGGCCCGGGTGTATTCCTAAACCCAGGAGATACATGGATAACCCCAAGAAGATTCAGAAAAATATTGTCTTGTTCAAAAGCAAAGACTTAAGTTTGACACATCAGCCAATAGAAGGATAGAGAGCAAGAGAGAAGCATAGACTAGCAAAAGAGCATTTCAGTGGAAAAGGTACCAGGGCTTTGGAGGGGACAGGGCCTCTACTGACTCTGACCTGTAGGAAAGCAAACATTCCTCCAAGCCTGTTTTCCATCTCACCTGCAAACTCCTCATGAGTAGCTTTTGTTCATTACTTCAGGGGTTTGCACTTGTTCTGCTCTCACTGCCCTGTGTTTCTCGATGTGTCTCTTACCTGCTATGTTTTATTAAGAACATAAAATTGGAAATCTGACCTCAGTGGGATGGACCAGTGACAACTCAGGCTTTTTTGAAGCTTGGGTTACATAAGACCAGTGTGGATACGGCCCTTAGCCAACCACAGGCCATATTGGGAGTAGGAAGAGAATAATATAAGGGTGCTTCCCAGGGCCCAGAGTTATATCCTCCATCTCCCTCTCTGTCATGGATAGGGCAAACCTTAAGGTCTGACTACTTAATACACACCAACTTAATACTCCTGTCAGAGCCCATTAGGTAACAGGGCCTCTTTCATTATAGGCTTTTCAGAAAAGAATCTTTAGCAAAGCCTTATTACTTCCTGACCCAAGCTATTTATTCAGGGGTTACTGAATGTGAATGGTGTTTGATAAAATGCTAAATGTCACCCAACAATTATCTCCACACCTGCTCCATCTCCATGTAATGACTCTGAAAAATTGTCCCTTGTGAAACACAAAATAGATTCTCTAGGCTCTCCTCAAACCCCAACTATCCATTCTGCCAAGCTCTATTTTAACTGGCAGAACATTTGACTCTGTGTCTTCAAATCATGAATTGGGGAAGACACTATATTTTTATAGCTTCTGCAGGACAATGCATGTAAAGTGCTTTGCAAATTTTAATGTGCTATACAAATGCTATAATGATAATAGCGATACTAATTATTATTATCACAGGCTAAATTGGCCTTACACAAGAGACCTGGGAAGCAGACTGAAACAGCACATCTTTAATAGTCTGTTAAATACATACAAAACACTAATAAAATATCCCTGATAAACCAAAGTGCATATTGACGTGGCGCATGATGCCCAGATACCTTATCGTGCCACTCTTGACAGCCACCCATATCTCAAAACGTCACTAAACAGTTAGTTGTCTATTGAAAGTTTGAAAGTTAACAGTCGTGAACATAGTTATACAGTTTAACACCGATTATTTTACATAACAGTATTCAGTGCCAGCAATGTGTCTTTGCTCTGCGGTCGTGTTGATGAAATATTAACAGCTTTTTGGGGAGAAAACAACAACAACAACACATTTGTCTAGACCGCCAGCAATCAAAGATGGAACTGCACGGGGGGAATAACACATCTGAAGCGCTACATTGCCGCAGAGCTAGACATTCGAGTCTGTCACCTGACAGAGTCCCACTTATGGGCATGGGATGGCCCTGAACTTAGAGCCTATGGATGACTTGGTAAATAGAGATGCAGCTGGAATATGTGCATTCCAAAACAAAAATGTCTTTTGAAATGCTCTCTAAAGGACTAACTCCTCTTCCTTGGCACAGAAATGTCACGGGAAGTAACGAGGCCATTTGAGTTTGGAGGAAACAAAAGAAAAAAGGACTCTCTCTCCTTTGGGAACTGTGCAAATTCCCCTAAGAACATTCCTGACTTCTGTCTATGCCAGTTTGAGTCAGATCCTGGCAGACAAGCTTGTGATATACCAGGGTGATGTTTGCTTTTGAAGCCAGGCTTATTGATCAATGCTACTACCTTTCACCTTTAAGGCATTTTTCTAAATGTTTCTCCTAAGCAAAACAGCCGTAACAATTGAGGTAATTCTGTAGTGGTTTCCGCAGTCTCATTGGCCACTTGACATATCTACATGAAATAGTCTCTGACTGTCTGTTGCTTTGTCAGTCTCTCACTCACACAGGCATGCTGCTCAGCGTCAAAACATGTGCAGTTAGCAAAAGACCTGGGATGTTGATGAATGAAAACCCAGAATAACAGGGTCTCTCTGGATACTACACCCACCTTTTAGAACAGACCACTTCCAGGGCAAGGGAGGGTACAGGCTATGGGGGCAAGAGTCCTGCCACTTGCAGAAAAGCCCAGATTTGTGTTGAGACACAACACCCTTTATGAAAATGAGCCCAGGGGCCCCAAGGAACACAGAGCAATAGAGCAGCAGCAGCAGCAGCAGCAGCAGCAGCAGCAGCAACAGCAGCAGCAACAGCAGCAGCAGCAGCAGCAGTGAGTGGAGCCTTTAAACATTCCCACAGGATGGAAACATGAGGAGCCTGTGTTGTTTTAAGCATTGCACAGGAACAAACACAAAATGAAAGGCAGAGGAGAAAGAACAGAGCTGGGTGCCCTGTGGGGAACACAACATGTGAGGGAGGTGGGGTAGGGATGGAAGGAAGTCTCTCATTCATCTGTCTACCCTGTTGGAAGAAAAGCAGGCTGAGGGGAGGAGATGTTGGGCAGAGGAAGAGGAAGTGAAAGAAACTTGGCACTCCAAGGTCTGTCGTCATGGGGATGTGATCATGTTCATGACCGGGGCTCGGTCTTGCCCCCAAACTGCACATCTTGGACCAGGGAGTTGCTTTTCACCCATGCCCGAGAGCCCCAGGCTGATGGCTCTTGGCACTATCCCGGAGGCCTGGGCCTCAGCAGAAATTCTCCTTCCCACGTCCACAGGCCGGGACATCATCCGCCTCCAGGGCAACACGGGCTCTGAATCAGAGAGAGGCCAGGCATTGAGGAGGCCTCTGGGAAGAAAGAAAGATTCAGCCCCAGAGAAGACTCAGGAAGAGTCAGGGGAACTTTCCATAGAGAGAGAGGAAAAGAGCCAAAGGCAAGATCCGCAGTGGCCCGGGCATGCAGGAAAGGCCGAAGGCAGAGTTATAAACAGGTCTTTTACTTGACGAAATTTTCTGGATTGGATAGTCGGGATCTGGACGTGACAGCCACTGGATGAGGTAACTCTTCTTGGAAGGATCAGAGACGTTTCCTAAGAGAAAGAGAACAGAGATGTTTGAGCCAACAGGGGCTGGCCTGGGAACCTCAACCCAGGCTTCAGACAGAGAGGTGTCATTGAAACTTAGAGAGTAGAGGCTGAGGTATTAAGGACCCAGGGACAGGAGAGGAAGGGAGTCCAGCAGAGAAAGGGTGAGGGTCAGTCATTATCCTAGTTAGGATTAATCTGGAAAGACTTACAAGGATTTAGGCTAGAGGATTGTCACCGTGAGCTTTCAAAACTTCCCCAAATTCAGTGACTTATAATTAAAGACTGAATGTGATAGATACCCTCTTGGGTCAAGTTCATAAGCAACTGTCACTTAGACCCCATAACATAATCACTGCAAAAGGTTTGGACTAGGCTGGACATAGAGAAACATTCTTGATTGCCCAGACAGATGGGTCTCCAGGTTAGATGTTCAGCCCTAGGTAACACTTTCTTGGACTGGACATCCTGTAGGAGAGGTTGGCTTCCAGGTTCAGTGTTGGGACTGAATGGGACATCCTGGGATTGTTTTAACAGTTCAGCCTGAACCTGAGCTCTTTCTCCCTTGAATTTTTTTGCCTAAGAGGCAACATCCAAGTTATCATGATGGGTGTGACAAAACCTGAGATGAAGGCAAGGTGCAATCACAGGTGGCATTGTTGCTTAGAATAAGCCCAATTTTATCACAGACCTTTTTCAGAAGATGCTTAAAATTTATTTAGAGATGTATAGGTGCATAGAGTCATAGATTTAGACCTGGAAATGACCTTGGAGGCTGTCATTCCCCGAGTTCATAGATGAGGAAACTGAGGCTGGGAGAGGTCACATGGGCAGTAAGCATCTGAGACAGGATTTGAACTTGTGTCTTGACTTCAGATCCACTGACCTATCCCCTCATCCATGCTTCCTCTCCAGAAAATCTCCTTTTGGTCCTACATTCCAATCTGGCCAGCCTTAGAGAAGACTTACGGGGACAAATGGAGAGTCTGCACATCCTTGCTGTCTCGGGCCGCTCCTCCCGACAGGAGCCAATGGTACCATCCTGGGTCCGGCACAGGACCTGGCGTTCTTGAGTGCCATTGCCACAGCTCACTGAACACTGGAAGAAAGGTGCATCGTTAGTGCTTCCCACAGGTGAGGCTGTCTAGAATTCTGCTCTGTGTAAATCTTGTGTGCTTCTGGTTATTTACATGTTGTGTCTTCACTCCCTTGCTGCCCCTGTCCCATCTCTGCCCTAAAATGTAGCAGGGACCATTTTTGCCTTTTGTGTGAGTCCACAGCTTAGCTAGTGCCTTGGCACCATGAGGTACTTAATATATACTTGTGACTGACTGGCATCTTGTAGATCAGTCTATACATGATGCCCAAATACTGGCAGTGGCAGAGAAAAATCAGCTTCCCCACTGGACGTGAAGCTCTGGGAGACTACCTACCATCCGTATACCTTTTCCAGAACTACTAGTAGGGCTACTAAATTTCAAAATAGAGCTCTGGAAAATCAGGCTTTGACAAAGCCCATTGGAAATCAAATGGAGCTGCTTGACTAGGCCTTAAATCCAAATCACTCTGGCTTTCACTGATTGGCCAATAACATGTCCTAGTCCAAGCCTCAGTTAGTCACTATTTGGGGTTTGATGGCTTGAGAGCATAAACAGCAATTGTTTCTATTCTGGCCAGAAACGCTGAGGGTCTCCCCCTCCTAGATTTCTTTCTTTCTTTCTTTTTGAGTAGGCAAACTAGGCCATCTTTTGCCTCATTTCTTACCCAGTCTTAAATCCCTGTATCACTGAATGGATGTTGCCTCAGAAAAATTAAAACCTGAGAAAGACCTTAGCTTAAAAAGGCCAAGTTCTCCCCACTGCATCCAGAGCTATTGCTAGTTGTTGTAACCTATGTCTTGCCACTGAACTTAAATGACTCTGGAGGAGAGTGAGGCTGCACAGCTCTGCCTCACTTAAATCCAATTCACTTGCAAGTGAAGGTATCACCCTCCTGATGTCAGTAGTCCTCTTTGAGAAAGAAGAATCAACGACAACACCAGCAGCAGCAGGGCTACTCCACGCTTATATTGCACTCTGTGGCTTACAAAGCACTTTACATAAGTGATCAGAGGTGGCCCCAGATGCACAGCTCATTGTCGCTCCCATCTGAGTTAGCATTTTAAGCCAAGATGCATGAGTTTTACAAAGCCCAGGTATCCATGCAATTACTGAGTCCCTGCAGGTAGTCACAGCCACAGATTCTCAGAGATGGAGCAGGCCTCGGAGGTCAGCTGCTCCAACACCACCTTGTTTGACCAAAAAACCAGGGTACAATTAGGGATAGTTGCAGATCTCAGGTCTCCCAAATCCCACTCCAGGGCTCTTTCCACTGAACTATATGTCTGCTTACAGGCCTGTTCTTATTCTTGTAGCTCGCCAGGCTTTCCTTGCATGGCTTCCCATTCCTCAATCCACGTGGAGAGGTGGCTCCCATGGCACTCAATCACAGAGATATGAGGATATAGGTGAGTAAGCAGAACCTGGGCCTGTCTGGGTTCACATTTCCTTTCAGAGAGGAGGGAGGGCCAATGAGAATCAGCCAGGAAAAAGTGGAGGCCTCCAAGATGGATGAAGAGGACATTCCTAAGGGGACTATTTTGAACCTGGATCTGTGCTCAACCTCCATGAATCTCATTTGTACAACCAACTTTTGCATAAAATCTGCCTAGCTTGACAGATCCCTTGGTCTATAAAGTGCTCTTCATTTGTTAAGGCAGGCAAAGCAGTGTGGGAGGAGGAGCCTGGCTCCAGCTCACACCTAAACAAGAATCCTTTCTACATCAGACCTGGCGAGCGGTCATCCAGCCTTTGCCTTCAGACCTCCTATGAGAGGGAACCCACTCATTACCTCCCCAGGTGACCCCTTCCAGTTTTGAATAGTTCTAATCAGATGGAAGTATTCCATGACACGAAGCCTCAGTCTGCCCCTCTATATCCCACTGCCTCTATGTCTGCCTTCTGGGGCCAAATGGAACATGCCCAGCCTCTCTTCCACATAGCCCTTTAGGAGACAGCTCTCATTCATCCCCTTCCCTCTCTTCTTTTAGGCCTTGTTCCATATCTGGGGCCTATTTATTCCATCAGAATTCCCATACTGAAACTGGAATCTTCCCCGGTCTTCAACTGGATAATTTCTACTCTGTGTCCAACAGGATCTGCTCTTTTGGCCCCAGACAGGCCCTTGTCATTAGCCTCATTTCTCTGCCTCTGTCATCCCATCGGGGCTGCTGTCTTCTCTCCTCAAAGCTCTCCAGACCTTCCCTCTCACCCCCAACTTCTTCTCAACTTAGCATTCCTAACAGAGACCCACTCACAATTCCAATTGCCCCTCTTGAGACTAGAATGCACCACTGAATTTTCATTCACATTACAGTGAAGGAAGTGGTCTATGTCCTGAGTGTCTCTACTGCACGGCTTTAGACTCCAAAGTTATCTTTGTGTCTACCAGGCCCAGGTAATTGCAACATGCCCATCCGCTTTGAGTTCAGTGATGACCTCTAAGGCCCTTTTCATCCTGGTGTGTGTGGGTGCAGACAGACTTCTGGCTCTGATAGTGTACACTGTGACTTTTCCACTGATAAATCACTGAGACATAGCAATGGCTTTTGGAGATTGGGGATCTTCTCTAGAATGCATGGGGAAGGTGAAGCTTACCTGTGACCAGGGCCCAATTCTCCACTGTCCAGGGCAGAGGTCCCGGTTACAAGCCCGCCTACCCTCTGGTCTTGCCTCGTTGCAGTGTTTGGTGTGGACAGAGCGATTGGTGTTGTCATGAAGGGGTTGCACACAGCGTACTGAGCGGATCTGGTAACCAGTTTTTCCGCAGCTTTTGCTGCATGGCTCCCATTCTCCTGTAACCCACCTAACAGGGCCAGAAACAAAAAAAAAGGGAAATCTTCTAGCATCTTCAGATCTGTAGCTTCTTGGAGCCTACCTCTCCTGACTCCCAACTTTGTGGGATGGGATAAGGTTCTGGGGGTGATGTGGGAAGAGAATAGGGAAGGAGGGAAGGGCTGGATCCTTAGAGGGTGAGAGGAGAGTATGGCAATGACTCACATGATACTCCTGTGAAGCCCAAGGGGAGCCACTGGGAGATCAAAAGTATTTGATACAGATTTGGACTGGGCACCTCTGGTGTGTGAGAAGGAATACACCATGGCTGGGGAACTACTGAGCATACAGTTGGCTCAGTGTGTACTTACTTAGTAGGACTTAGCGCTGGCCTAGGAAATCAGAGGGCATGATAAGGGAACTTATCGAAGCCAACCAACATGCACAGTAGACAAAAGGGAACAGATCATTTTGCCTGGGTCTGGAATCATTAATGCCTTATGCACTCCTGCCTCCCACCCCATGGACTTGAAAGCCTTCAGTTATTACCCCAGACCCTCTTTAGTGTCCTATATGGCAAGGCCTCCCTGTCCCCTAACCTCATATCCTATATATCCCTGACCCTCTGTCCCCACTCTGATACTGCACCAACCCCTTTCTTGTCTTTTACCTTTCACCCCTCTAGGTTTCTGTTTTCTTCCCTGACACCATGTATGCACCTTGGCTTCTATCTCAATCCCTGCTTGGTTCACTGCCCCCTTGTCTCTCCCCCAGACACTGCATATCCCTAGCCCTTGCCTCAATGCCCTGATTACCCTACTTTCCATAGCCTCATCTCTCTGACCTGATACTCCATATGCCTCCTTCATGACTCCCATTCTTCTTTAGGCTCTAAATGCCAAGAGCAGTGGTGGGGAGTCAGAACAAGAAAAAGTCAAGTCCCATTGGAAGAAATCCACTGATACAGACAAGAATAAAAGTTGGAGGGTGCTTCATACACCCAGGGTAAGTCCTATGACCCAAATCCACCTCTATATAGTTGGGCTTTTTCCATTCTATATTTAGAGGTGAGGGGAATGCTAAGAAACCATTCACACTCTAGTACTAGGGGAGGCAAAAAGCCAGATTTTTCAAGCCCAGGCTTGATTTCACATGTCTACTGATGAGATGGAATTATTATTAGAGGGCTATTTATAGCGTAGGCTTAGATAGTTAAATACTATTGAGCAGGCAGTAGTGTAGAAATACTGTGTTTTAGTAGAGGTTATTCTAAGGGAGATAGCACAGTGGACAGAACACCACATCTGGAATCAGAGAACACTCAGTCTTCCTAGAAATTGGATTTGAACCTGAGTTCTAAGGTTACTTCTACATTCTCAGCTCATTTCCTGGTCTGACAGTCTCTGTTCTGAGGTGTCCTTCAGACCTAATATTCTATTTCCTTGGGTCTCTTTAGGCTGACATTCCATGTTCTAATCTTAATAAATCTCTCTCTCTGTCTCTCTTTCTCTCTCTGGCAATCAGGGTTAAGTAACTCATCCAGGGTCACACAACTGTTAAGTGTCTGAGGCTGGATTTGAATTCAGGTCCTCCTGACTCTACTGAGCCACTTAGCTCCCCCTCTAAGATCTCTTCTAATGTTTAAATTCTAAGACCCCTTTCAGCATTCTATTCTGGCATCTTCCATGGATTTTAAGAGTCTACAAAAGGAGAACCAAGTCTGTGCAGATGACTCAATAATGCTCATTTGTTGTGTCTCTGTGGGGTCTTGAAGGGGACTGTAGAGGGGCTAGGGCAGGGGTGGGAAACCTGTGGCCTTGAGGTCACGTATGGCGCTCTAGGTCCTCAAGTGACTGAAATGGTTGCAGTTGAGGACCTAGAGGACCACATGTGGCCTCAAGGCTGCAGGTTTTCCCACCCTGGGCTTTCTGGATAAATGGGAGATCAGTTACTTCCCTTGAGGAGAGAAATGCAGGAAAGGGTTGTGCTCATCTGTCCAACCAGTACTCTCCAGCAGGTACAAGGGAGGTGGGTGTGTGTGGCTGGCCCTGGGTGATGGGTGAGCAAGAATGACTAAGACATTCCAGAAAGCTGATATCTTATCTTCTCACACAGAGCTGTCTGAAATTTAGGATCATGGATTCTAAAGTTTGAAAGGGATCTTAGAGATCATGTAGCACAGAGATCTTAAACATATAGCCTTCAAGCTGCACTCAGACCACAACACTCTGGAGGGCAGCCTGAGCCAGATTAAAATGTAACTGAGAAATATTTAATGAAACAAATAAAAATACAAAAAAACAGATAATGTTCAACTCTAAGCCAATATCCTGCAGGTCTCCCTATGTATAGTTTAGAAACTCCTATCTCTATGACTTTGATACCACTGATCTAGCCCACCCCTCTCATTGTACAGGTGAGAAAACCAATATTCAGACTTTCCCAAAGTTCAGCAGGTAGCAAGTAGCAGAGCTGGTAGGGACCTTAGAGCACAGACTAGATTAGCACAGGCTAATCTTAGAAAACAGAACATCAGAGCTGGAAAGGGCCTCAGAGCATAACATGGCAGAGAGGGAAGGAGCCTTAGAAATCATTGTGCCCAGCTAAGACACCAAGGCCCAGGGAATGGAAACGTCTTCCACCAAATGAGTGGCAGACCAGGACTAGGAAAGCAGGGAGGGAAAGATAATAATCATTCATGTAGCATCTACTGTGGGGCAAACTCTACGCTCAGTGCTTTACAAATATTTTTCATTTGATCCTCATAACAACCCTGCAAGGCAGGTGCTGTTAAGGTCCCCATTTTAGAATTGAGGAAAACTAGGCAAACACAGAAGTCAAGCTCAGATTCACGTAGCTATTAAGTATCTGCAGCTGGATTTGAACTCAGGACTTCCTGACTCCATCCCCAGAGTTCCACAGACTGAGCTCTCAAATTGCCTCCTAGAACTAGAACTTGGGTCTTCTGACTTCCAGGCTGGTAGCTTCCCCAAATGCTGTCTCTGGTTTCTAAACTTTTGCTAAGGGCCAATGTACCCCAGAAAACCAATAATTTCTCAGTTGTACATCAGTCTAAATCCACTCCTTTTCCTCAAAACAGAAGTCCCCTCTGGTGTGACAATAAAATTTTTTTCCCAACTTTGCTAAGATTGAGAGACTTTTCATTCCTATTTCTCCCCATTCCCATCCTGTGAACCTCTATCATATTTCCTTCAAAGCCCAGGCCTGCAAGGATATCTTCCATTCCTTTCCTTAAATAAAGAGCAAGGATACATTACAGCATCCAAGGCCATCTCTCTTCCCATTCCTAACTTTCTCAGTTCTTTCAGTCCTACTCTTGTGGTTGTTTTCCTCAGAGATTTCCCAGCGTAATGAGTCACCTCTTATATGGTGAGGCAACCGGAGTAAAATGGAAAATAAACATTCAGAAAATGGGCAGCCTTGGAGTCTCATCTCTAACACTTAACCGCCTATGTTGTCCTGGGCAGGTTCCTTAAACACCCATGAGTCTGATCCCCTTATCTAGATTTAAGTAGATGGTTGACTGGGTCCTTCTGAAAGGTCCCTTCCAACTCTGATGTTCTATAGTCCTAAAGGTAGCTTTCACTAGAATCCGTCTGGTAATCTTCAAATCATCATTTTCCAAAGTGCTGACCTCTCCCTAACTCCCTGCAAGCTACTGCATCCAATTTTCTGCTTAAAACTGAGTTCAGTTGGACCCGAATTGAAATGAAACATTAGCAGGGTAAAAATCTATGCTAAAGCATTTTATTGGAGTTCCAGCAAAGTGGCTAGAATGGAGTCAAATGCCCCAACAGACACAGAGTGTCCTGCTTTCCCATCCTGAATACCATGAATTTCCCTGAGTGGGACTGAACCCATACTGGTGATGCCAAGGTTTAAAATGTCACAGTCCCAGGCCTCAGCACATCTAGGATCCAAGAGATCTGATAGGAATGATAAAGTCTATGCAGGTAAGCATCGTGCGAAGAAGAGAGTGATTGGAGTAAAGGGAATCCACAGTGCGCCGTCATTATCAGTAGCTTTACTAGTAGCTCAGCCTGTAGAGCTTGCCATACTGCTGTGAGACATCACTCTGGGGCAGTTTATGTGTATCCTGTATGTATGTGTGTATATACTGTTATATCTGCGTGCATAAACACACATGCCTGGAGTCAAGAAGACTCATCTTCTTGAGTTCAAATCTGGCCTTGGACATTGTCTAGCTGTGTGATCCTGGGCAAGTCACTTAGCCCTGCTTGCCTCAATTTCCTCATCTGTAAAATGACCTGGAGAAGGAAATGGTAGACCACTCCAGTATCTTTGCCAAGAAAACCCCAAATAGGGTCATGGAGAGTTGGATACAACTGAAAAATGACTGAACAACAATAAAATGTATATGTGTGTATATATAGATATATATATGTTATTCTATAATATATATTATGCAATATATTATATATTAGTATAATGATAGCATAGTATATAAATATATAATTATATAAATATAAACATATATGCATATATATTTCTTGTTTCATTCATTAGAACACATGTTTCTTTTGTTTTGTTTTGTTTTTGCTTTTTGGAGGGCAGTTGGGGTTAAGTGACTTGCCCAACATCACACAGCTAGTAAGTGTTAAATGTCTGAGGTCATATTTGAACTCAGGTCCTCCTGACTCCAGGGCCCGTGCTCTATTCACTATACCATCTAGTCACCCCTAAGAACATATGATTCTTGAGAAAAGGCAATGTTTTGTTCATTGAATTTGTATCCCAGGCCCTACTGCCTAGCAGACACTTGTTAAATGGTTGTTGGCTTGCTAATTGAGGAGTCTGAGAGGATTGCCAGAGGTAAAACTGCTGTTTGCTTCTCAATAGAGACTGACCAGCTCAGCTCAGTGTGGGATGATACAATCCCAGAGTGGTCTTGGGGAGCTTGCTCATACATTCTATAACTGGGTCTAGTCTGTTCACCATGTAGTGAAGAGATAGACTTTTGACTGCCTGCTGAGATGAAAATGGGTGCATTCCAAAGGCTGGTCAAGACCAGCATCTTTTTTTTTTTCCTGCCTGGCCGTGTTCAGTGAGGAGGCAAGGACCACTGTGAGCCCTTGGACAATGATCTAGAGCAGTGGTTCTCAACCTTCCTAATGCTGCCACCCTTTAATACTCGTATGTGGGCATATCTGCATGTGGGCGGACCTGCCTGGAGACAGATAGAGGAGGTTCCTAAGATCATGGGAAATATGTGTTTTCCAATGGTCTTAGGTGACCCCTGTGACCCCTGTGAAAGGGTTGTTTGACCTTTAAAGGGGTCACGATCCACAGGTTGAGAACCGCTGACCTTTATCTCTCTACTAAGGGCCTCAGCCTTGTGGCCCATAAGCACATGGAAGTACTGTTGCTTCTGTCTCGGTTCTCCTTATGCGAGGGCCTTTCCTAAGATTTACCCTGTATATATCTGGTATGTATGTGTATAGTTGTTTTAATGCTGTCTCCTTGTTAGCTCTTTGAAGGCAGAGGCCCCGTTTTGCTTTCCTTTGTATATCCCATAGTTCAGCACAGTGTCTGTACACAGTAGGTACTTAATTAATGCCTGTTGACTGACATATTTGGTTTCTCTTGTGTCTGTTCTTCCTATGTCTGGAATGCTGGAGCTGCTATGACCTTGGAAGCTCTAAAAGGCTGAAGTGATAGGAGCTGGAGTGACAATTCTCGCTCTTTTCCCAGTTGTCGCTAGAGAGCCTGCAGCCCACCCAACCCTACAATTAATCCTCTGTCTTTTGCCGGTGGAACTGGAGTCCTCAGGAGGGTTCTTGTGAATCTACCTGTCACTCACTGGGGTTATATTATGCTGACCACCCTCATCTTTCCTTTGATGTCCAGGATGAACCTCTCTCTCTCCCCAATCCCTGAAATGAAGATAACCTCTCCCTCCTAACATTTTCCACAGCTCTCTGGATTTCCTTTACCCCAATATACTCTCTTCTTGTTATGACGCTTATCTGCAGAAACTTTATCATTACTATCAGATCTCTCAGATCTGAAATGCACCAAGGTCTGGGACTGTGACATTTTGTACCTTTATATTTTTTATACAACCAGTGCTTGTCCATGGTAGAGGCTTAATAAATGATTATTGAATTTAGGGATCCCTCCACTCCCCTCATGTAGATACACTACTTCCATCCCTGGAGCACTGTCATATCTGTGAATAGGAAGCCCTACAGATTCCTTGCAGTCTGATTGTTTAGCTTAACATTCCCTTCAAGGACAACGAGGTTAATGAACTGGAAGTTAAAAAAAAAAGGATAAACTCAAACCAGAATGTGCCCTCTCAATGAATCAACCCAAAGGGCCAGAGATGGCTTTCTGGTGTGCAGGCCCAGCTTTCTTTACTGGATCCTGGATAGAACCATGGGTAATCCTAATGATTCTCAGAGTTAGACTTCCTCTGTTCTCTTAGCACATATTTAAAAGTTCTCCCCAGGTGTTTGGATCAGAACTTACAAAGGACCATGTGCACTGTCCCCAGGGCTTCACAAATACTTATCTTTTCATTGACTTCTAAGTATGGTTTTACAGAATCTCAGGACCTAGTCTAACTCATACCTGAATAGGAGTGCATCCTAATCTCCATCTGAGGACCTCAGGGAATGGGGATCTGAGTGCCACTTGAGGCTATCCGTCCCACTTGTCGACAGTTCTCATTGTCAGGAAGTGTTTCCTAACTTGGAGTTGAAGCCCGGTTGTCTGCACTGTCTGCCTCTGCCTCCTAGCTTTGTCCTCGGGCCAAGCAGAGAACGTCTACTTCTTCTGAAATTAAAAAACAATACTAGGCCCCAAAGTTGTGCTTTCTTCGGGCTAAATATTTCCAGTTACTCTAGCAATTCTCATATAGGATAACTTCTGTTCTCTTCACCATCCTGACGCTGGTTGCTTTCTCACTGGACCTAATCTGGCTTATCACTTTCCCTCCTCAAATGTGGCACTCAGAGCTCAACACAGTACTCTAGATGGGTTCTGACCAAGTGAGGGAATAATGATGATGATGATGATAGCTAGGATTTATATGGCACTTTAAGGTTTGCAATGCTCTTTATACATGTTATCTCATCTGAGCTTCACGACCACCCTGTGGAGCAGGTGTTATTATTATCCCCATTTTACAGATCAGGAAACTGAGGTAGAAAGAGGTTCAGTGACTTGCCCAGGATCACATGGCTAATAAGTGTCTAAGTCAGAACTTGAATTCAGGTCTTCCTGGTTCCAAATCAGGACCTCTGTCTACTATGACATCTACCTGCCTATGAAAAGCATTAGTATTATAACCACCCTTGTTCTACAGATCTGCCTGCAATATACAATATACTTAGATATACATGATATTTACATTATATATAGCCAATATGTGTATGTGTAATATATACATTATATAAAAATACAATATATGTATATATGTATGTGTATGTGTGTGTATATATGTATATGTATACACAAGGTATCCATCTATCCATCTATCTATCTATCTATTCAATATACAACAGATTTCAGATCTCTGAATAGTCAGGTTGGCTGATTCTCCTACTCAGAAGCCAGCAGGAGCTACCTTCTCAGAAGAATCATTTCTACTTACAAAAGGATTGATAAAATAAGCAGAAGATTCATTCTGAAACAGGAATAGCTTCTTGCAGGGTGTTTAAGCCCAGCCCCAGAGAAGCAGGCTGTTGGTTCAAGGGTAGGGGCTGTAGGGTAATTGGCCCCAGTGAAGCTTTTCTGCTCCCACATGTCCACATCTCCACTAACTGGACAGGGTTCCCTTAGGGTTCCCGGGAATCTGGAGAGGACTCAGGGAGCCTATTTCATGCAAGTGGGAGATCTGACCTCTACCTGGGGTTAGGGGGTAGAAGCAGGAGGTAGAGATTAAAGGAGAGCACTTACACTGGCTGAGAACACTCCTGAAGGTTGCATGTTCTGCGAATTGGCTTGGGCTTTGCAATGGAGTCACAATTACTTCGATGCACCATCTTGTGGTCCAATTTCCGCCGACAGCCATATCTGGTAAGCTGGAAACCTAGATTAGTAGGGAAAAAAATTGCATAAGAGTTTATTAACAGTTATGAGCTGTTTCAGTTGTGTCCGACTCTGTGACCCCATTTGGGGTTTTCTTGGCATAAATACTGGAGTGGTTTGCCATTTCCTTATCCAGCTCATTTTACAGATGAGGAAACTGAGGCAACCAGGATTAAGAGACTTGTCCAGGGTCACACAGCTAGTGAGTGTCTGAGGCCAAATTTGAACTCAGGAAGATGAGTCTTCCTCACTCCAGGTCCCAAATTCTATCTACTGCACCACCTAGCTGCCCTAAGACATGTGAAGAAAAGGTCTAGGTTTCAGACCTGTAATGACCTCCATCTGAAGGAGGCCACCAGGAATTCCTTTTTTTATCCTTATGTATTTTATAATAACCAAGCACAAAATACAAGTCATCACTGGTTAACACCTGTTGTACAAGATCCAATTACTGAGCCAGACACCAGACACCAGGCACCAGGCACCAGGAACCAGACACCAGGCACCAGACACCAGACACCAGACAAATATGTCAATTTCATAAATAAAACGTGCTGCTTTTTCCCAGGGCAGTGAGGATTTTACCCAAATCAGACTACACTGTGCTCTTCTCATATAGCAGGCCTCATTTGCAGGAATATTCTTGGTCATAACTCTCTCTATCACTTTAATAAAATCAGTCTTGCTTCTACATTGATTTACAATGCCATGGTATTCCCCGCCAACTTAGACCCTCCTAGGCTTAGGGAAAGTGTGGGAAAGAGGGATGGGGAAGGAGAAAAGGAGAGAGGGAGAATAACAGTGTTATTATCGGTATCAACAATTCACTGGCCTATGGAATCCCTACCCTTCTGGTGCTTTTTCATGTAAATGACCATGGAAGGTTCATGGAAAGATGACTTCTTGGAATCTGAGAGCTGGGGGTAGGACTGGGAATTGAGTCTATCTCATCCAACTCCTAACAGTATTCCTGACAAGGAATCATCCAACTCTGTACCTGAATACCTCTAGTGAGGGGGAGCTCACTACTGAGTGAGCAATCCATTCCATTATTAGACAGCTCTGATCACTCAGATATTCTTTATGTTGTGACAAAGTCTTAATATTCCTGTAATTTCCCTGTATTTATCCTAGTTCTGTCCTCTAGGGTTAAGCAGAACAATCAATTAACAAGCATTTATTAAATTTTGTTGGGCATTAGGGATAGATACAAAGATGAACATGAAATAGTTCTGGCCTCCAGCTTCTATTCTTCCAGGGGAAATAACATAAAATGAAAGAATTGATCTAGATGGCACCTGAGGATCTTTCTAATTCTAGACGTATATCTATAAGCCTTTATACATATATAGAAAATGTATTCAAAACAAATGTTGGCTAATTTTGTGTCGAAGACTCTAGTGGCTGAAAGGGGTGGGGATCCAGAAAAACCTCAGGTAGAAGGTTGCCCTTGAGCAGAGCTTTGAAATGAAGGAGGGATGAGTATAGATCATGGTGAAGAAGTGGTTCATTCTAGGTCTGGGGGACAGCCTATACAAAGGTGTGGATGTGGGAGATGAAACAGCATGTATTCCATCCAACAAGGGGCTAATTTGGTTGGCCTGGAGAATGTAAGAAGGTGAGTGATGCATAATAAACATAGAAAGATAGGTTTGAGCTAGATTGTGAAGGGCTTTAAAGTCAGACAGAAGGGCTTGTATTAGACCCTAGGGATGGTAGGGAAGATCTGGAGTTTATTGAACATTGGGATGACTTGGTCAGATCTGTGCTTTGGAAAAAAAAATCACTGATAGCTGTGTAGAGAACGAATTGGGACCTGGAGGCAAGAAAACCAATCAAAGGCTATGATGATAGTCCAGGTAAGGGGTGATCAAGGATTGAACTAGAGTGAAGGCTGTGATACAGAGAAGGATGTGAGAAATTTCCATGTTGGTATTATGATCCCCAAACCAACCCATTCAAAAGAGAAATTCCTTATTTTTCTCTTCAAACTGAATCCATTTCTCAACATCCTTCCCTCCCTATCCATCTCTGCCAGTGACATCTCCATTTTCTCTCTTATCCAATCCTGAAACTCTGACTCCTCCCTCCAACTTCCCCTCATCTCTTCACAAAGGTTCCCCTCAAACCCGGTAGCTGCTCAGTTACCAAGTCCTTTGGATACTTCACACATAATCTTTCTCCTATTAATTTCATTCGCTTCTTTTCTATTTCTCTTGCCTCTATCTCAGTCTAAGTCCTTTTCATGCTCAGACCTGACAGGAAACCATTTAACTTCTGTTTTAACATTTCCAGAAATGGGAAACTCACAATTTCTTTACTCAGTCCTTTTTGCTTTGGGATTGCTAGAAAGTTTTTCCCTCTGTCTTACTCGAGACCCCAGTTCTCTATTAAACCCAAGCATTTTTGGTACTCATTATTTACCTAATCATGATGGCCCTTTATCATGTCCCTTTTTCATTGTTACTGAAATATTTTGCATGTGTTTCCCCCATGGCGTTGAGTGCTTCTGGAAGACAAGAACCAGGTCTCAAGTCTTCTCTTTTTCTTGCTTTCCTTATTGCAAAGCTCTCTTTCTGAATGAGGGTAAGGAACTTACCTCCTCCGCACGGCTTGGAACACTGAGTCCATTTCTTCAGGGCCCACTCATGGCTCACAGAGTCTTCCACAACATTGTTGTTGTCAACATTCAGGGAGTCCTCGTGGATCATGTACTTGTAGGTCAAAGAGATCTTGGCATCACCATGAGGAATGACCTACGCATATGGACGGATGCCACAGGGGATTTAGAGCACATTTACAAGGCATGCGCTGACTTTTTTTCTAGGTGGCTGATTCATCCTCCCTCCCTATTTGGAGGAAAGGGTAAGAAAGTTTAGACCCATAAATAAGATCTTTCTCCCTCCCAGGATGTACTGAGGGTGGACAACTTTTGGCAGGTGGTCATTTGGGAAGCCTGGTTTGAGGTGGGGTGGAGTAGAATTCTAACTTCTTTTTCTCATAGATTATTCTCTGTCTTACATTTTCTCTTGTTTATCAGGGATCTTTACTCACTAAAGGCACATGTTCTTGGATGTTGCTTTGAACAAATGTGCAATATTCCAATTTAAAATTTAGTAGAGAGAAAATAGGAAGGAAGAGGGCAACTCCCCCTTCCCCTACCACATAGGGGAACGCCACATTGGAGGGAGAACCACATTTACTTCTGATTCATTCTCCCGCCTCTGAGCCCTTGTAAAGGTGGATCTCCATGCCTTCATGCATAAAATGTCCTCTCTCTCTCTCTCTCTCTCTCTCTCTCTCTCTCTCCCCGCCCCCCGCTTCCTTCCTCCCTCCTTCCCTCCCTCCCTCTTAGAATACCTCATTCCCTTTAAGGCTTAGATCAAATACTATCTCCATCAAGATGCCTCTACTAATTTTCCTTTGTTCTTCGGTCTTCTCCTACCTCTTTTGTCATCACTGTGTGTTTTTTCATATATCTTACATAGTTACCATTGAATATGTAGCCTCCCCAGTAGACTATAAATTTCTTGGGAAAGAGAATTTCCCACTTTTATATTTATATCCCCATCACCAAGCAGAATGCCTTATATGTAAGTGGTATTTAATAAATGCTTGCCAATTAACTGACTTATTGGTGCTAATCTGCTTGCATAGAGCAAAACACCCCAGTTAAATCATTCTAATTATACTGAGACCCAATGACAAAGGACAGTATGTAACTATCTGCTTCAAGACTGTTTCTAATCTGTCCTATCCACTTCTAATCTAAATTTATAGAAGAGACCAATTCTAATCTGCCTTGTCCATCTGCCATTCTAGCCTTTATGATCTGTCATGAACAACAGAGGGTGAATGGAGCTGTTTGGTTAAAAGGATGGGGCCCAAGACTTGCACTGTGAGGTTATGCTGGACGGAGTCAGAGAGAGAATTCCTCCATGTAAATACCACTATTCAGGAGGAGCAGTTTCTTTGAAAACTGTGGAGATTTCAGTATCTAGACTGTATCAAATCCATGTTATCAAGACCATAATGGGTATATATGAACAGATTTCAGAGTAGCTATTTTGTGTCTGTACAAGTAACTTAAGGACAAAGAGAATTAATTCAACCTCAATAAGTCATAGCCCCTAAGCTCTAAGTCATCAACTTCATCTGACTAGACATATGGGATGAATTCGAAAGAAACCCCATTTCACTTTGTGTGGCTATGGCTATAGTGACAGTATTCTGGGATAAAGAATCCCAGTGATCCCAGTAGTAGTTCCAATTGTCATTTGGGGCAATATATCTAAGCCAGGATATGGGTCAACAGGGATCTCAATAGAAGAGTAATGGTTTTGAATGGTTTTGTTGATCATGTGACTCAATGCTATTGGGCACAATTAGTTCACTCAATAGGAGGGTCTTTTTTATTTACCTTAATGTTATTTTACACCAAAAATATTTTTCTATCTCCTCCATCATGGTTTTAGATGGTTAATATGGTGATCTGGATGCGACCAAGGGTTTCTGTAGGCTATGCTTTTGGGGCACAGAGTCTATCAAGTTTTTATCAAACTGGAAAGGTGACAGATGTCTGTTCTCTGAGGACTAGTCTCGTCAAGTTGGAGAGGCTTGTTACCACAAGGTAGGCCCCTAGGTGATGAATTCATTAGCCATACTTTCTCAATACGAAGCTGATACTTGAACAAAAGATACATTGCCCATGGCCAGGCCCAACCACAAAGGCTTTCCAGTCTGGTAGGACCTACAGTATCTGGAACTTTCCTGGCACAGTCTTCAAAAACCCAAGGTCACTATGCCAGGCACTGTATTGAGCCTTAAGGGTACAAAATTGAAACAATCTCTGCCTTCAAGGTACTTATATTGTGATGGGGGAAACAAAACATAAAAAAAATAGGTACATATAAGACATAGAATAAATAGAAGAGAATCTCAGAAGGGAAGGCATGAGCGGCTGGGACTGAGGCACTGGGAAAGGTCTCTTGCAGAGGCAGCATTTGAGCTGGGTCTTGAAAGATGCCAAGGGTTCTAAAAGGCCTTGGCCATACCACAATTAGGAGACAACATAGGAGTTCATTCAGTGGAGGGTAACTCATGAGACAGACAAATACACAAAATGGCATTCAATCCTGCGTAGTACCCTTTTGCCTCTGTCACTCCTCTTTTGCTGGGACCCCTTGGCTTCCTAGTACACTAGAAGTTTTGAAATATCCAAATAAGTACTGTTTATTATTAGAGTTGAGAATCATCCATGACTAATATTTGGATGATGATAAGATTTAGTGAAGGTAATTTCTATCCCAACCAAATCACAGATCCTTGATATGTTGATGAATTTTTAATATGGTCCATTGGCATCAGACCCACCAAAATGTAGGCTTTCAGAACCCATATGACTCTACTGGGGGGTAGTAGTACAGAGATTATTGACAGACACAGACCTTGATCTCTAGACTAGGGGTAGGAACGTCAGCATAGGAGAGAGAAAGCTACTCATGAATCCTTCCTATCCAGAATGCTAGGTGAGAATTAGCTGGAACATTTTTCACCATTTCCCACATAGCCACCTAGAAATGGCTGCCATTTCTTTTCTTTGTCCTTCCTGCTTCTCAGCAAGGCAGAAAATCATGAGATTTAGAGCTAAAAAGGACCTTAGATGTCAACTCCCTCATTTTATAGTTGAGGAAAGGGAGGCTCAGAGAGGTTAAGTCTTAGTAAACATAGATAGCAAGTAGCAGAACTGGAATTTGAATTGGTCTTGGGTCAGCTAGATGGCATGATGGATATAGATTGCCAGGCCTGGAATCAAGAAGACTCATCTTCATGAATTAAAATCCAGCCTCAGATATTTATTACGTGTGTGACCCTGGGCAAGTCACTTAACCCTGTTTGCCTCAGTTTCCTCATCTGTAAAATGAGCTGGAGAAGGAAATGGCAAACCATTCCAGCATCTTTGCCAAGAAAACCCCAAACAGGGTCATGAAGAGTTGGATATGACTGGAAAAAAAGGCAACAACTATGATATCAAATTCTATGGATTTCCTACCATACCACCCTGGTGACATTACCAACAGGGCTTAACTTTAGGTGACCTGAGGCTCCCCAGAGGTGGAAGAAGTTTGGCTGACATTCAGCTAATACTAGGAAACTAAAAATCACTGCTCAAGGGGCAAGCCTTGGGGAAAATAAACTATATGACAATAATGAGATAATTCCAGAGAGACTTGGAGTAGCATACTAGGACTCCAGAGAAAATCTATAATTCTTAATCTCCACCCAGTTGCATGTCTTAATCCATGTTTGAAGATGTTTTCTTTTCCGAGAATCTCTACCCCAGGCCGTCTAGCTATGGTCCTGGTAACACTGTCTCTTATCTCATCTCCAAGATTGTCCTTGTATTTATTTCATATATACTTATGTATATGCAATTTATGGAGATAATAACCAAGTAGAATGCAAGCTCCTTGAATGCAGGAACTATCTCATTTTTGCCTTTGTATCCTCAGCACCCAGCACAATGTCTGATACATAATAGGTTCTTAATAAATGCCTGTTGATTGATTTTTCTGACACATAGCCAACAGAAGTTAAAAGATGCTTTTTGAAATGTATGCCTTGGAGAGCCTAGGGATTCTTCAGAGAGCTCCAGAGGTTCCCCCCTTGCCTTCAAACTCACCAGTACTGTTATGGCACCATAGAGAGGGCCCATTGTCTGGACAGTTTCTCGATCATCATCATTTCGATATTCCCATTCCACACCCATGTCAATGAAGACCTTGGAATCAGGAATCAAGTTTTCCTCATTCAAAACAAACTTCCCCGTCTCTTGGTTCTTGATGGCTGGGGATCCAAAAGAGAAACCCACCCCCAAAACCCCCATCCAAAGTCAGGGCTTAGCCAGCATGGGAGAAGGGAAAGCAATGAGTCAGAGTTTTCAGCCAGAGAAGTCAGAACAGGTCCAGGCTGTCACCCTGAGGCTCAGGGGCCCATAATCTCCTTGGTCAAAGCATTCAAATTTGACAGAGTAGTTGGAGGCACTTGGTTGGGCTTCCCTGCTTCCCCAGCATATCCACATGTGATTGCCCCCCTGGAAGTAAAGGCCACACATTTAGCTGTATCCACTCATAATTTGGTTGCATCGCTTGCTAAAGGTCCCATTCGTGAGATCATGGAGCTAGGAAGGATTGTTGAGACAATCTTGTCAAACCCCGTCATTATACTGATGAGGAAACTGAGGGAAAGTGGAAAGTGACTTGCTGTCTCAAGGGCACACAACAGGGCTAGGCTTTGGACAGAGTTTATATGACTACAGAGATACCTTTCCCCCCTATAGTATCAAGCTGATCATATCAAGAAAACTGACCAAATCTGTCATCTTATACTTCATATGATTACTAGATTGAAAGAGATCATCAGTGACTGCCCCATTATGCCAAAGGCTAAAGAATATAGTCATAGTAAGAGAACTGAGTCTTCTCATTTGATGCTACCACAATGTTAATGAAGCTCTGCTTCATTCCTGGGAGAAGAGTGGAGGTGGGAACAGCACCAACCTTCCTGTTCCTATGTCTCTGTTACAATATGCTTACCCTAATGGAACTGACCTGGGACATTTCAGGGGGGTTGGGAAGAGATATTCCTTGTAGCACTGTCCACTGGGGTACACGCAGAAAATGTACAATGCAAGTTACAAAATTACCTGTCATGCATGTTCCCCTGAGGTTTTGCCCAGCTGAAGGGAGAAGACACCTCAATAGGTTGTGGAGAAATAGTGGAAAGAACACTGGATTTTGACTTGGGTTCAAATGTTGCCTCTGCTTCTTACTACCTATGTGACCTTGGGCACTCAGATTCTCTGGGCTTCCATTTTCTGCTCTGTAAAATGGAGTTGGAATGGATGGGCTCTAAGGTCTTTTCCAGTTCTGAATCTCAGGATCCTATGCAGGTACAAGCCTCCATGTCAACAAAGTAGCTGCGAGAAGTTTATCCTAAATGCTAGAATAAGAAACGGTTACTAAGATAGAGATTTGAATGATTCATGGGTGGAATGAATGTCATTAGCTAGACATTCACTCCAGTTAAAAATTATCTATGAGAATCTCAATCAATTCCATCACAGTGAAATAGAAGAGTTTTAATTACTATTCAGGTGAGTGATGAATGAAATGCCTTGATACTAATAAAAAAAAACAACAGATGATCAGAGTTGGAAGAGCCCCTAGAAACCATCTAGTTCAACCTATACTGGTATGAGAATTCCCTGATAGTCAAGAATTGGTCATCCAGTGCCCATCGGTTGGGGAATGGCTGAACAAGTTGTGGTATAGGAATGTAATGGAATACTACTGTGCCATAAGAAACGATGCGCAGGTAGACTTCAGAAAAACCTGGAAAGATTTATATGAACAGATGCTGAGTGAAGGGAACAGAACCAGGAGAACATTGTACAATAACAGCAACATTGTACAATGACCAGCTTTGACAAACTTAGCTCTCCTCAGCAATGCAAGGATCTAAGACAGCTCCAAAGGACTCATGATGGAGAACGCTGTCCACATCCAGAGAAAGAGCTGTGGAGTCTGAGTGCAGTCAGAGCATATTGTTTGCTTTCTCTTTTTTGTTGGTTTCTTCTTTCTTGTGGTTTCTCTCATTGGTTCTAATTTTTCCTTACGACATGGCTGGTGTGAAAACAGGTTTAAGATGAATGTATATGTAGAGCCTATATCAAGTTACATGCCATCTTGGGGCGGGGGTGCTGGGGTGCTGGGGTGCCTTTGTAACATTCAGTTTGTAAAAATCACACTTGTGTTCTGGTACCTATGTTTGTAAAGGCCTGTGTAATTAAGTTGTAAAAATCACACTTCCCCCAGCCTGAAACCATTAACTCTGCCTCTTTCGTAGGCCAGCACTCTGCCCAGCTGCAATTATCCCTGCTTGTTATAATAACAAACTATACCTGTGAATCCTTCACTAAAGCATTTTACAAAACAATCCCTTTAGTTTAGAGAAATGTATATCTCTATACATATACATACATATACAGCAGTGGCTAGCTGCACCTATGAATCCTTCAATGCACTATCAGTAAGATAACTCCCCCATTAGGCACATCCTGGATCCCCAGTTAGTCTAGCTTTCCAACATCCATCTTGTCAAACAGGACATTGATGGGTAACAGATTGGACACCTCTCAGTCAGCCCTGATCAAAAAATGACCCAGTGATGTTTCAAGGCAAAAAACATGCCTCCTGGTAGCCCTCCCTACCCCATGGGCTTTTTCCCAGTGAATTATGGGCAATACGCCTGCGCAGTTGATATAAAAGTGCATGTCCCTTTAAGCACTGACCACTCCTTAACTCCTCCCTAATCCCACCCTTACAGACCTAGTTAGCATAATTGATACCTGATTTATGGTTTTATTACTGTTTAATCTGCATCTCTAATTCCTGCAGTTTGCAGGTCCCCCTGCTTTCCCCCCTCCCCCCACCTGTTGCAAAGTCAGCATAACAATAAACTTTTACAATCCTGCCAAGATTGCTTGAGTCTAGGAATTCTTTTTCAGACTAAAAGAACCCTCTAAGGATTTCTTAGAAATCCCTGCAAAAACCTCTTTCCCTCTTCAGGGGGAGGTGAGAGATAGGGAGAAAATTTGGAACTCAAAATCTTATGGAAGTGAATGTTGAAAACGAAAGATAAATAAATAAATTGAAAAAGAAAAAAGAATTGGTCATCCAGGTTTTGCTTGAAGGCATTCATTGAGAGGGAAACCCCTGTTTCCTAAAGTAGTTCATTCTTCTCCTGGATATTTCTAATTGTTAGGAAGTTTTCTTTACTCATCAAGGGAACTTCCTTACTTTATCAAGTCTAAATCTGCACCTTTGTATCTTTCACCTCTACTTGTATTGCCCTCTCAGCTAGTAGGAAGAAGTACAATTCTTCTTCCAAATACCTGAAGATAGCTCTTAAGTCCCCCTAAATCTTTTCTTTACCAAACTAAACTCCTCAGTTCATTCAACCAATTCTTTATCATCCTGGTTGCTGCCCCCATCCTGGCCCCTTTCCAGTTTTCCCATGTGGTCCCCAGAACTGAACACTCTACTCCAAACATATCTTAATCAGGACAGAGTACAACAGGATAATTATCTCCCTAGTTTTAGATACTAGAAGTCTCTTAATGCAGTCTTTTTTTGGGGGGGAGGCTACATTATCATATTATTGAAGTGCTTGCATGGAACTGGAAATCCATAAAGCCTCCTCCACTATATCATTTTTAGATCTACTGTTGACCATTCTTACTTTTCTCATCTTATACTTGTCAAGCAGATTTTCTGATTTAATTGTAAGACTCTAAATTTATACCTATTATATTTAATCTTATTAGAGCTATCTCAAGGTTGAGATTTATTTGGATTCTGACTTCTATCCAACACTATCCAATATGTTAGCTATTCCTTCCAGCTTTATGCCATTTGCAAATTTGATAAGCATGACATTTAGACCTTTGTCCAAATCACTGATAGAAATGTAAAACAGCACAAAGCTCAAACACAGATCTCTGGGGGCATCTGCTTGAGATCTTCCAAGCTGACATTGAACCACTAATAACAACTTTTGGTATCCATTTATTCTGAATCCATCTAATTATGATACCACATTTTTCCATTTTTTTCAATGAGAACTGCATGAGAGACTTGTCATAATTTCCTAAAATTTAGATAAATTATATCTTCAGCACTCCCTATTACCAGCCTAATAATCAAATCTAATTACCAGATTCTAATACCAATTCTAATGCCATCACCAGATCTAATAATCAATAATAAAAAAATGGAATGACTTTAGCCTTTCATAGTCTGTTCTTGAACCCATAATTGCTATTTCTTATCCCTACCTCTTTTTCTCTAGATGCTTACTAACCCTTCCACTAATAATACATTTGAGAATTTTTACAGGAATCACATTCAAGTTCACTGACATATAGTGAATAGACTCCATTTTCTCCATCCCATTTTACCCTCTGAAAGTCAGTGACTGGTTCAGTAACCATATTTGCCAGTTCTTTTACTATATAAGGATATAATTCATCTGATCTTGGTAACTTGAACTCATAAAAGGTAGCTAATGGACTCCCACCTCCCACTATTATCTCACTGCTTACCTTGGATATCAACTTCTTATTAGTTTATGTTTGCTCTGTCCTTACTTGCTGAAAGAATGTTCTCCTTGGCAGGGAAAACAAGCAAAAGCAAAAGTAGAACTGAACATCTCTTCTTCTCACCATCTTCAGTTATTACTGTTTGATCCAAACCAAGTAGTGTTCCTATCCCTTCTTCCTCCCTCCTAACCCCCACCAATATAGCATAAAACTTCTTTTGTTAACCTTAGCTTCCTTCATTTGCCTCAGTTCATTCTGAGTTTTAGAATGCTTGCCATTCCTATTAAGGGAACATGCTATCCTTTATTCTCCATTATCTCCTATTCTGTATGTGTATTTAAAAATAAAATGGTCAGTGAATACCCTGTGTGACAACACTGATCTCTTTAGGTAAGCTTCCCCTATTCTACCTCATCAGAATTGCTTTTTTTTTTATAACTTGGGTCGCCCATGGGCGTTTTGCTTACTGCTGAGTAGGTGTGATTTGGAATTGATAGAAAGAATGATTTCTCATTGAATGCTGACTTGGCATGAGAAGTTTGGAAGAAAGAGACATTCTTTTTCATTCCTATTTCAGGAGAGGCCCATTCAATTACAGACTCTCTTTGGACCAATTTTGTGGAGAGACAGATTTTGGAAGGCAGACATATAGTGGGGAGCTGGCTCCTCAATATGTCCTTTATTTCTACCATGCCACCCTAGAGACCTGGGGAGATTTCTCCCCTTTTGGTTATATTGGAGCTTCTTTGTTGGTTGAGCTGAGATATCTTGTTTCTCAATGAGAGAGCTCATTCATTCAGTTTATTTTCTGGTATATTTTAATTTGTATAACTTTTCTGATTTTTGTTTACTGTCTGCTTGCATAAATGGGTTTATTCACATATCACTATTCATGGTGATCTTTTGTGTAACTATCATTCTGGGAAAGGAGCCATGCCTACAAATATAAATTTGGGGTACTCTTTCCCTTTTAGGGGAAAGTAACCACGAAAGCACTCCTTATGCTTTGTCTCCTTACATTAGGAGCTCTTGTTTGCTTCTCTGGTTATTCAAACTTCATAAATTTTTGTTGAAATATCTGAGGCCACAGGGTTTATTGTAGGTTTTTTTCTTGGTTTTTTTAAAAACAATTTTATTCTTTTTTTTTTGGAGGGGGGAAGACAAGGCAATTGGGCTTAAGTGACTTGCCCATGGTCACACAGCTAGTAAGTAACTCAAGTGTCTACTCTCTGCTCTGCTTTGGGTAGAGAAAGAAAAAAAAAGAAGTCCAGTAGATTTCAGGATAGCTGAAATTTCCCATCACCATATATCATATGCCTGTTCCAGACCTGTGATACGTTGCTGAATCTCACCTACTTCTTTCTGTCCCAGTGGTCACTCCAATGATAACATTACTTTTATTTCTTTCTCAATTGATCTTCATCTAAATGCTCTCCGGTATATTTCTCATTTTCAGTTCCTGGACTTTTTCCACATTTCTTAATGTGTAATAATGTGTAATCTCTTATATTTATCTATCCTGCTGCTTCTGAATAAGATATATCCTTCCAAAGTTATAGTCTGATCATGGACCTCACCCTGTCAATTTAGTGATAACTATAAAATTAAATTTTCCTCCTTGTATTAAGATCTCTTGCTCACTTTCCTGGTTATTCATACTTTGTGCATTTTTGTATAAACAGGTTTTATTGCAGGGTTGTTGTTTTTTCCCCTGGATTTTTGTCAAGTGACTTTTAGTGTCTATTCTTCTTACTACACTGCAACTATTTTCTATGGCATCTGGACTGTTTGATATTTATAGGCAGTTTTTTCTTTTACTCTGCCTTTTGAGTTTAAAACCCTTTTGATTATATTTGTAAGGTTCCATGTAAGTACATTCTTATTAGCCATTATTAAGTGGGCTCAATCATTTTCCAAGAACCCATCATTCCCAAGTTTTAATCTGTGGACCAGAAATCCAAATTCTTAGGTATCATCCTCTTATCTAGCTATGTACTTTTAAAACTGCCTTCTTCTCCAGACTTCAATCAGTAGCAGTGATAGAAAACATCTGTATACCTAAATCCTTCTGCTTTTTGCTTAAGACTTCATAAACCTTAGCAATATTTACTGAATTCAGGATCAGTTGTGTCCATGTGAACTACCAACAGTGAATAGCATCAGTTGCATCCATGTGAATTACCAACAGTGAATAGCATCAGTTGCGTCCATGTGAGTTACCAAGAGTGAAGAGCATCAGTTGTGTCCATGTGAGTTACCAAGAGTGAAAAGCATCAGTTGTGTCCATGTGAATTACCAACAGTGAATAGCATCAGTTGCGTCCATGTGAATTACCGACAGTGAATACCATCAGCTGCATCCATGTGAATTACCAAGAGTGAAAAGCATTAGTTGTGTCCATGTGAATTACCAACAGTGAAGAACATCAGTTGAGTGAATCCATGTGAATTACTCAGAGTGAATAGTAGTCATCTGGTTGGATAAATCTTGGAAGGTTCTCTGTCACATCCTGAATAAACTGCAGACCTTTATCTCATTATCAGCCACCTCAGGAAGCTTCTACACACAGTTGTATGCCACCACCACTCATCTCTTCTTTGGATCTTTCCTGACTGATCTCTTAGCTGATAAGAAACCATAGCACCTGGCACATAGCAAATACTTCATAAATGCTTGTTGACTGGCTCATTGATAACATCTGTAGATTCACAGGATCATTCCTTGGCGGGAAAGCAGTTGTTTCTTCATCAGGGAGTCCAGTTCTCTTCTCTTCAGATCTGTTGCTTCACTGGGGCTTTTTCTCTTCTATTTTCTGTGTACCATTCTTCTACCCTTAAGCTACAGACACAGGTTGAGAGCCCCTAGGACAGCTAAGTAGTGCAGTATATTGAAGATGAGTTCAAATCCATACTCAGACATTTACTAGCTGTGTGACCTTGGGCAGGTCACTTAGCGCTGTTTGCCTCAGTTTCCACATCTATAAAATGAGCTACAGAAAGAAACGGGAAACCACTCCAGTACCTTTGCCAACAAAAATGGGGCCACAAAGAGTCAGACATGCCTGAAATGATTCAACAATCACAACTGTCTCTTTAGATCCCTTATTTCTTCATCTTTGTTTTTACATTTAAGAAATAGTTCATTCTCAATGATAATGTGAAAAATAGACAGCCCCTTAGTCTACCTGTGGACAGAGACTGGCCTGCACTGTAAGCAGAAATAACAATTATTTGGCCAACAATGTTACACACTATATACATGTCAGTGCAAAATTTACCATGTTCTCTACACTCACTGTTAAGATTCTCCATCTTGGCTCTAATGCTAATCATTTTCATGGAGAATTGTTGTGATAAACTGCTCTTGGAGTGTCTTCAGCTCTGGAAATATTCCTCTGTTTCTTGCCTTTTTAGCGCCTTGGCAATTTCATCTAACTTCCTCTTCCTTTCTTTAACCTCTACACTCTCTTACCAATACCCTCTCCTTCCTCCTCTGCTCCTTTTCCTTCCTACATTGTTCTTTCTCCTCTTTCTTAACCATAAGTCTTTTCCTCCTAAAGTCCTTCTTCCTCTTCTTACATGCTGCTGTTTGCTTGCTTGCTACATGCTTGCTCTTTCTCTTGTCCAACCTTTTACTACTGAAACACAGCGACTACTTTAACACACACAAACACGGCCTACGTACTAAGGATACTGGGGCCAAAGAGAAGATCAGACTTGTCTGAGGTCATATGTCAGGCAAGAAATGCAGCTGCAACCTGATGCTGAGTTCACTCGTTCCAGCCCACCAGACAATGCTGCCTTTCCTCAGGCAAGATCTGAGTTCGTGGGCACTTTTCAGCATACTGCCTATGCCTGGGCCCTCTTCAGAAGCAGGGAAGACCACCAATCCACCTTGGATGGTTTGGAGGAAGGCCATGTGGTATAGTCCTAGAAAGGCCACTAAGAGACTGAAAACATCTCAGTTTCTTGCTAGACATTTGGTCTTAGGTAAATCAGTTTTCTCCTTAGGGCCTCATTTGCCACATTTATAAGATAGAGACAATACCATCTTGTCCTGGATACCTCACAGAATCTGCAACAGTGTATGTGAAAGTGTTAGGCATCTGGGTGGTGCAGTGGATAGAGTGACAGGAACCTGGAGTCAGGAAGACCTGAATTCATATCTGGCCTCAGACACTTACTAGCTGTGTGACCCAGGGCAAGTCACTTAACCCTGTTTACCTCAGTTTCCTCATCTGTAAAATGAGTTGAAGAAAGAAATGGCAAACCACTCCAGGATCTTTGCCAAGAAAACCCCAAAAAGGGTCATGAAGAGTAGGTCACAGCTGAAAAATGACTGAACAAATACAAAAATGTGAAAGTGCTCTGTAAATTGTAAAGTGTTAAGCAAGTATGAGAGAAGTTAAATCCCCTTCACAGAATCATAGGACTCAGATCTGGAATGAATCTTAATCTGGTTTAATCTGCTTATTTTATAGATGAAGAAATTAAATCTAGTGGAAGTTAAGTGACTTATCCAAGGTCATATAAGTAGTTGCATCTTACTTGGGACTGGAATTCAGGTCCTCTGATTCAAAATCCAATTCTCTTTTCACTCTAACGTGCTGCTTAGAGCTATCCTGGAGTGCAGTGAATTACCTTGATAAGTAGTAAATTCTCCATTCACTACAGGGAAGCTGGGTGATCACTTTCCAGGGATGTCATGGAGGGAATATAATCTCTTTTTGGAGGCTCCACACACAAGCATATTGTTCCCTGAGGTCCTAGATTGTCTTCCATCCCAAAACATCCTCAAATTTTGGGGGGATTGGCTCACACAGATCAATGGACTGGACTCACTAGTCCATTTTCCAATCTTGACTCATTCTCAGTCAATCTGAAAGTCCTAACTGCAGTTGGGATATTATGCCTACATTCATAGCTAATCTAATGAATGGTTTTTATCAATTTTCCTCCCACACTCACCCTTTCAAGGAAGGATCTCAAAAATATTACATAACTTCTATGAAGTATTTACAATGACAAAGTCCTCCAATTCAAATCCAGAGCTCTGCTGTAGGACTCACACTAATGCCAAGCCAGTCATGCAAGAGACTCTAATGCCCAGAGCCATGAATTATACTCACCCAGGCTGTGATGGGTAGAATCTGTCTCTTGTATGAGCAAGTGTCTTGCCCCAGCTGGGATTTCAAACATCTTGACAAAACCTTCATTAAAGGTATTTAAAGAAAAAAAAAAGAGTTTATAATAGCTGAGCTATGGCCTGACCTACTTCAAGGGCTTGTGACAAAGGGTGAATAAACAGGAAGAATTATGTTGTTACAGTGTACATAGGTCACAATCACATGTATACATGAATACATACAACACAGGCACACAACATGGGAACATATTCAATGCACATATGTTCACAATCACATATATATGATCACATAAAACACACAATATAGGAATGTATACAATGTAAATGTATCCATGAACCTATGTACATGTGAACTTATACCTATTCAGAGTTGGTTTTTCACAAGCAGAGCAATAACTGACCATAAGAGTGACTGGAGTAAAATCTGTGTGTGTGTGTGTGTGTGTGTGTGTGTGTGTGTGTGTGGCATGCATCTGTTTTTTCCCATCTGTCAGCTAATAGTAATTGAGTCAGTGAAATGAAGCCCCTTGCCCTAGGTCATTTAGCTCTAAATCCTAGACCACAAGCTGTATGGTAAACTCATAGACATTAATTTATAGCCACAATTAGTCAAAAGATTATGGGTCTATAAATACATCATCCTCCATGTCCTACCAGGGACTCAGCACTGTTGTAGTTACCGAGGATATATTCAGTAGTAGCCTTTTCTTTCAGCGACTTGAAGGGATAGGGTTAAAGAACGAAGCCAAAGAGGGGTTGGAACATTCCAGGCAGGGAATGTTGGAGCAGAGATATGGAGACTGGAATGGGCCTGCCAGCCATCAAGTTTGGGCAGAACTCCGATGTTTGTTTGGGGGCAAATGAAGCTGGAAATGTAGGCAAGGGCCAGATTCAACAGGGCCTTGGATGCTTGGCTGAGGAGTTGATTTAGGGTGGTGAGATTCTCTACCTGATACAAGGCCTCCCAGGAGGTAGGAGGTAGTGACATAGAGTGATGAACAGCATGATGTGGCCCCTTCTCATACCATGCAGAGTTGACCGAAACAGACAATTTTGGGGATAGGAGAACATGGAAGGACAAACTGACTGAGAGGAAGCATGCCAGTCATGTCATTGTGTCTAATTAGCTCCCTAGGAATGAACAAAACCAATAGGTCAGAGTCTCAGCAGGCCTGAGAGACGGGGTCTGAGAGGTAGAGTCTATTAAATCTGAAGAGGAGAGTCTTAGAGCAAGAAAGGCTAAGAGGAGAGGTGGAATCTAAGGGGTTGAAGTTGACACCTTGGGGGCCACTGTGACACTGGCCAGAAGCCAACACTTAAAAAAGGGCATGAGTGAGGAAGCTGGGAGCAATTGCAGTCATTCAGATATCATCAGACTGACTGAGAATACTGATTTCAGTGGATATACTTGGTTGTGTTGACGTATTTTTAGTACCAGACCTCTGATTTCATCAGTGCAGCGTCTGCCCCGTGAGAAAATGCCCTCTCCCAATGTAGAGCAGAATCTGCTCTGCAACTTCAAATCTTAGAGTGTTGTCTGGGGAGGAAGGAGAGGTTAAATGACTTGGCCAGAATCACATTGCTAGTAAGTATCTGAAGCAAGACTTGAACCTAGACCCTCCTAATTCCACATTAGCTCAATCTGGTTGTTAAAAGAGCTAAAAAACAAACAAACAAACAAACAACAAAAAAACACACCTCACTGTCTGATGATGGAATGTTTTGTTTCTTTAGTCCTACTTAGTAACCTGGAGTAGGGATGACCCAGGTAGGTAAATTTGAACAAATACCTCATTCCAATACTTTGCACAGGTGATTCTCAACCTTTTTTTGTCTCAGGACTCTTTGACACTACTGTTGCAGGCCCTTTTATGCTCTTAAAAAATTACTGAAGACCCAAAGTGATTTTATTTTTAAATTTTATTTATTTCATTACATTTTTATATTATTTATGTCTATCAATATTTATCATATTAATAAGTTAAAACTGACAATTTAAAAATATTTATTCATTAATTTGTTTTTAAAAATCATAAAAGCATTCCATGTTAATATAAATAACATACTTTTAATGTAAAAAAAACCAACCCTATCTTTTCCCAAACAAAAATAATTTGGTGAGAAGGGTGGATTGTTTTATATATTTTTGAAAGTATCTTTAATGTCTGGAGACATTGGGATAATGTCTGAAGACAGATGGATTCTCATATCTGCTTCTGCATTCAATCTGTTGTAATATATTGTTTTGGTCGATTTATCACAAAGATATGTAGTGGGAAAAGGGAGGAGTATTTTAATAGACAAATAACATCTTAGTATTATGAAAATAGTTTTCATCTCACAGATGTCTTGAAAGTGTCTCAGGGATACTCAAGGGTCTTCAAGACCACACTTTGACAACTGTTGTTCTTTATCTTTGCCTTTATCCCATGGTTAACAGGGAAGAATCAAAGACTTTGGAACAGGATAGGTCATAACCTATTCATTAGGAACATTCATGTGGCAACATGTAGGGGATGTACTAGAGATGGAGAGAGACTGGAGAGAAGGAAAGAGGCTGGGGTACTGTTGTGATAGGGTCTAGCTGTAGGAACAGAAAAGAAAGACACTACAGAGAAAGAATGAACCTAATGATTGGATGTTGGGGTTAAGGGAGAGAATGAATTTTGAGATGGTCCACTCATATACATAGACATGGACATATGAAACCACCAGGGGAGTAACTGAAGAGGGAAAAGTCAGGCAGAGGATGTATAACTGACCTTGTTTCTTAGGTAATCTTGTGAATGTCCCTTTGATTACTTTGCAGTGAGAGTTATCTCCTCCACACACACCGCATTTGTCTTCTTGTTTGGTGGAGCCGATTACCCGGTCACAGCCAACTTTCTGTGGGGAAAAAGCATGCCCATGTTAAGAATGAGCTCACCTTCATTCTCCAACAGCACCAGAATGTATTACTAATGTTGCTAAAGCTACCAGGGCCCCACAATGCTGGCAGGCACATAGAAAAGGCTTCAGAGGCCTCTGGGGTATCGTGGAAATCCTTAGAGTCTCCCAACTTAACCAAAATGAGAAGTTCTTGAAACACTGATGGAAAAATCAAAGGTCTGTAAATCAAATCCTACTTTCAGTTACCTTGGGGAGCTTTCTATTTCAGAAGGCACTGAAGTGAATCCTTTTGCAAAGTGAATAATCTAGCAGGGCCACCTCTACTGACAAAAACCATTGCCTGTCTACAAAGCTACCGTTACAACGTTTGCCCTCATCTATAAAAAGATGTAATGTTATACGGAATTTAGATTTGGGCTGCCCTGGGCCTGGACTCTCACTGCTAGGCTGGAGCTATGATTCTTGGAGCAATAACATAATTCTTTGATCTGCTGAAAGCACAGCTTTTTCCTCAGTGACATCAATCACTTCTTTGTCATTAAAAAAAATCTGAGGGAAGGTCATTTTTGTAAAAGATGTGCTGGGATTAGGACAAAGTTCCTCATGGTATTGTACAGAAGACAGATCAATGAACTTGGAGGCAGAAAGAATGTGTTCCAAATCCTACTTTAGACAGTTACTAGCTTTGTGACCCTGGGTAAGTCACTTAATCTTTTGGGGTTTCAGTTCCTTCATCTATGAAATGAGGGTTAGACTCAATGACCTCTAAAGTCTCATAGAGTTTTAAAGCTGTGATTCTACCCACAAACAAACTCTGTGCCAGATCTGGCCCTAGGGTAACTGTCTACTTTCTGAAAGTGAGAATTGAGATTCCATTCTACCTAGGGAAAGCTAGGAGATCAAATCAGTAAATACTTAAAGAAATTAATTTCAAGCTATTCACTGGAAGGTCAAACACTGAAGCCGAAGCTTAAATACTTTGGCCACCTAATGAGAAGGCAGGATTCAATGGAAAAGACTGATGCTGGGAAAGTTGAAGGCAAAAGGAAAAGGGGACGGAAGAAGATAAGATGGACAGATAGTGTCATGGAAACAACGAACATAAGCTCAGAAAGATTTTAGGAGATGGTGGAGCGTTGAAGGACGTGGCATGCTATGATCCAGAGCTGAACGTGACTGAATGAGAACAACAGAAGGGATAGCTAAGTGAAAGTAAATATGTATTCAATCACATATCTGAGATCTGAAGAAGGAACCTTTACAAGATCTTCTAGACTATGGGGAGGACCTAATAACCTAGAAGGAGCTGGCTTTTTCCTCCTCCAATTACCATCATCATTATTATGACTACTGTTACTATGACTTTTACAGCAACTATCATCACTCTTATTACTATGATTATTATTACTACCAATATTACTATTAATATTCCTGTCACTGTTATTAGTCATTCCAGAGTCAACTGGATTATTAACACTAATGGAACAATAGCAGTTGTGGATATCCCAAACTAGAGATTAATTCTCATCCTTATCCATCCCTTCCTCCAAATCGCTTATATTTGACTCTGGGAGATATTTTAAACCTTATCTCTAAACAAAGGTAAATATAGGGACCCATGGGAGAGGATCATAGATTTGGAGCTGAAAGGGACCTTAGAAGTCATTGAGTGTGACTCCATTTTACTGATGAGGAAACTGAGGCACAGAAAGGTAGGGCATTCAAATAGTCTGACTGCTAAAATGTTACCTGGTTACTTTGCCCTCTTCCACTGTTCATACGCCTCCCTGCTCTCCAATCCAGACTGAGAAGAGACTAGTAGTTTTCAGACTGCTCTTGGGTTTGACCTTTAACTTCTCCCTGGACTTGGTGAAGATGGTCAGGTGATTCTAGCTAATAAGATCTTTTCCAGTTTAGCTTATTCAATGTATAGTGAAAGGTCACATATTCTAGAATTATATTATCATTGCTGTAGTGGGGATGTGTGCTTCGATAGGATAGGAACTATTTCACATTCATCTTTGTATCCCCAGAGCCTTGCAAAGTGCCTGGCAAACAGCAGGCACTTAATATATGCGTGTTTTCTGACTAATCTGTGATTTCACCAGTGTGAGGAATCTTTAGAGTAGAAATTCCTTTCATCAGGGTACCTACTTAGTAGATATGAACCAGGGCATTGTCTGAGACAGAGAGATATTAAGGAACCTACTTAGAGTCCCCTTGTAAGTTGTCAGAGACAGAATTTGGCCCCAATCTTCTTGACTTCAAGTTTAACTTTCACCTACTATGTCATGCTCCAGCAACAGTAATAATTAATACACATTTATATAGGGTGTTGTAGTTTATAAATAATTTTCATATATCTTACTAGTTTGAAGTTAGGCCACCTATGTGACAGAGGCCAATTCTACAAGATGAGATCTTTTTAAAAGTAAACCAATACACAGGAAAATAGGGCTAGGGCAGCAGTTCTCAACCTGTGGATTATGTTCAATCTGTAACAATGAAAACACATCCAGATATTTACATTATGATTCATAACAGTGGCAAAATTATAGTTATGAAGTAGCAATGAAAATAATTTTATAGTTGGGGGTCACTGCAACATGAAGAACTGTATTAAAGGGTCACAGCATTAGGAAGGTTGAGAACCACTGGGCTAGGGGATAGGGGCTGGACCTATGATTTCATTGGCATAGGTACCCCCCAGGAGAGGAAATTCTCTCTATATGTACAGGTTAGAACATCCTCTACAAATTAGATCCTTAGATAATTGCCTAGAACACTGAGAGGTTGTGACTTCCTCAGGGTCAAAGAAATAGTATATGTCAAGGGCAAGAGTTCAACTCAGTTCTTCTTGGATTTGAGACTGGCTATCAATCTACTATAGTATGTTATCTCTTGGGAAAATAAGGACACACAATCACTGTATTATTACATCATAAACTAGAGAAATAAGGAAGAACTTTCTTTTCAGAGATTTGAATAGGGGAAGAGTTCATGACTGAACAAGGGATAAAGAAGACCACAGAAGATAAAGTGAACAATTTTAATTATGTAAAATTGAAAAGTTTTTTCCACAAACAAAACCAACACAGTTATTGTTAGGAGGGAAAATGGTTAACTGGGATAAAATCTTTACAGCAAATTCTTTTAATGGAAGTTTAATTTCCAATAAAAGGAATTAATTCAAATGTGTAAGAATAAGAACCATTTCATAAATGGTAAATAGAGGGGTATAAACAGACAGTTCTCAAAGGAATGTATCCAAGCTATTAATAGGCAAATGAAAATATGCTCTAAATTACAAACAACACTGAGATGCCATCAGACCAGCAAAGTGACAAAAAAAAAAAACCCACAAATCTCAGGGGGGCTGTAGGAAAACAGGTACATCAATGCACTGTTGGTGGAATTGTGAATTACTACAGAGACAGAGGAACTAGAGACCGAATTGCCAACATTCACTGGATTATGGAGATAGCAAAGGAGTTCCAGAAAAACATCTACTTCTATTTCAGGGACCACTCTAAAGCCTTTGATTATCTGGATCACAACAAAATGTGTTAAGTCAGAGAGAGGATTCTGGGAAGATGGCAGAGTAGGTCAGAAAATTCCAAGCTCTCCAGATTTCCCCCACAAACAAGATAAAATAGTACCTCAGAGTGAACACACAGAGTGGTAAAAATAAACAAGGAGTGCATAATCCTGAATGAAAAAAAAGGACACTTAATGAATTGTTATTCCTTCAGGATTTTTTTTAAAAAACAACAACCTGAATTTAATAGAAGATTTGACATAGAGAAATATAAGGTCCCCATCAAAGACTAATTATAAGAGACTTGTTTACCTTTTATATGAGGAAATGTAAAACGTATGTCTAAGCTCCTTATTAGTAACTGGGTAGTTTGTAAGAAAGACTGGGGTAGACATGAGTATGATATAATTTTCAAAAGTAAAACCATTTAGGAACAGGTAAAAAGAGTAATTATTTTATACAAATGAAGTGTGAAAGGAAGAACTGACACAGAGGAATTAGATGGGGGAGGAGGGCTGGTAGTTGGGAATAGGTTTAAGACGGAACAATATATATACATCTAGAAGGGTATAAAAGTCTTCTAAATTCAGAAAGAAATAAAAGGCTAAAGGAATATGTAGCGGGGAGAAGATAAGGGAGATATTTTTAGAGAGGAGGGTGAGGGAATAGGACATGGGGGGTAATAGAAGGGTGTTTAGATTAATGGGAATAGGAGGATAAGGAGGCAGGGCAGGTTAAGTAATAGGAGGGCAAGGTAGTAGAGAGCCATAAAGTAGAAGAGTCAGGAGGGACAGGAAATAAGAGATACACACAAACATAGAATAAAGATCAGGAGCGGGATTTATTAGGGGAAAAAAGAGCAGGGCTAGTAATCATGATCTCAGACAAAGTTAAAGCTAAAATAGATTTAATCATCAGAGGAAAATAGGGAAACTACGCTATATGTCAGCCATATTAATCAATATTTAAAAAATATTTTTAAAAATAGACAGCATAAGGTTGGAATATGGTTGTGGTGTAGGAAATGACAAGTTGGTGGACTTAGAAAACTATGAAAAGACTTAGACTTATGAAGGAAGAGGTTATCCACCTTCAAAGAAACAGAACAAATAAGTTTAACTCAGTCTTACATAGGTGCATATGAATTTATATGTCTGTATATGAGTATGAGTATAGATATCTAAGTATATGTATGCGTATGTAAGTATGCATAGGAATCTGTATATATGTATATATCTTTGTGTGTATGTGTGTATATATGTATGTTTGTATGTGTATATATGTATATATATGTGTGTGTATGTATGTGTGTGTGTGTATGTGTGTGTGTATATACGTATACATATATCATCAGTGTTTAATTGTACCTTCTTGGGGGAGGGTAGAGGAAGTGGGGGAAAAAAGAACAAAGCAAATAGTAGACAGCAGAGAACAAAAGAAAGCTTAGAAGGAAGCAAAGAAAAGGCAGCTCTGAACACAATGCATAGTATTTATTATATAGGCTTTCTTGAAATGGAAATTTATTGCTACATATTTTGAATCCTCTCTTACATTCTGCTGTGCACATGGCAATGCTTTTTTTCTTTTCTTGTTTTGTATTTAAGTTTTAATATTTAAGTTTATAATACGTTTCTTTTTCTTTTCTTATTGTATATTTAAGTTTAAAAAAATTTAAAATTGTGGCAAGTCCTTAAAGAGACGGGAGTACCAGATCATCTTACTTGTCTCCTGAACAACCTGTATGAGGGCCAAAAAGCAACAGTTAGAATTGAACATGGAAAACCGATTGGTTTAAGATTGGAAAAGAAGTACAATCCGGTTGCATATTGTCTCTTCATTTATTTAATTTATATGCAGAGTACATCATGTGAAATGCCAAGCTGGATGAATCAAAAGCTGGAATTAAGGTTTCCGGGAGAAATATCAACAATTTCAGATATGCAGATTATACCACTCTGAAGAAAGTGAAGAAGAATTAAGGAGCTTTTTTATGAGGGTGAAAGAGGAGAGTGTAGAAGCTGGCTTAAAGCATAACATCAAAAAAACCTAAGATCATGGTAACTGGTCCCATCACTTCCTAGCAAATAGAGGGAAGAAGAGATGGAAGCAATGTCAGATTTTATAATCTTGGGCTAAAGATCACTGCAGACAATGACTGCTGTCATGAAATTAAAAAAAAACCCATCCAAAAAAGCTTGCTCCTTAGAAGGAAAGCTGGACAGTCTACTAAAAAGCAGAGATGTAACCATGCCAACAAAGGTGTGTATAGTCAAAATCATGTTTTTTTCAGTAGCAATGTATGGTTGTAAGAGTTGGACTACAAAGAAGGCTGAGTTCTACAGAATCAACACTTTGAAGTTGTGGTGCTAGAGAAGACCTTTGAGAGTCCCTTGGATAGGAAGGAGATCAAGTCAATCAACACTTAAAAGAAATTAATTCAGACTATTCATTGGAAGGTCAGATACTGAAGCTGAAGCTTAAATACTTTGGCCACATAATAAGACAGAACTCATTGGAAAAGACCTTAATGTTGGGAAAGAGTGAAGACAAAGAGGGGATGGCAGAGGATGAGATGGATAGATAGCGTCATAGAAGCAATTAACATGAACCTAGACAGATTTCAGGAGGTAGTAGAAGATAGAAGGACCTGGTTGGCCATGGTCCATGGGGTCAAGAAGAGTTGAACATGATTGAATGACTGAACAACAACAACACAGCCAATCTAGAGAGTAATTTGAAATTATGCTCAAAAGGTCACTAAATCCCAAGTACCCTTCAATTCAGTGACACCTCTACTAGACCTATCTCCCAAATATATCAAAGAAAGAAGGAAAAGCTCCATGTGTACAGAAAAGTTTATAGCATCTCTTTTTATAGTGTCAAAGAACTCTAGACCAAGTGAGTACTTATCAGTTGGGGGAATGACTGAACAAATTATGGTATATGAATATAATAAAATACTATAGTGCTATAAGAAATGATAAAAAGAATGCATCCAGAAAACCCTGGGAAGACTTATTAGATACAATGATGAAAAACAAAATAAGCAGAATCTGGAGAACCATTTCCAAAACAACAACACTGTAAAGACAAGCAACTTTAATAGACTTAGGAACTCTGATCAATGCAGTGACCAATGAAGATTTCAAAAGACTAAGGATAAATTGTGCTACCCATTTCCTGACAGAGAAGTGATAGACTCAAGAGAATAACACATAGGTTTATGTATACACACATACATATGAATACACGCAGACTAAGACATAGATTTTTGGACATGGGCAAAATAGGAATTTGTTTTGTTTTGTTTTTTGCTCATATTTGTATGAGTTTTTTTTGTTTTGCTTTGTTTTTTCTGTTCTCCAATGTGGGGGTGGGAGAGAGAAAAATAAATGCTTGTTGATAGAAAAATAAAATTTAAAAACTACTCTGAAATCACTATTAAAATAGATCTTTCTTGTAAATTTTATTTCATTTTTCTGCTGAATTAAAGAGGTCTAAAGTATTTCTCTGAGGCAGCTGAGCCTGGTGTCAGAAAGACCTGAGTTTTTACCCAGCCTCAGATACTTTTTAGCTAGGTGACCTTGGGCAAGTCAATTATCCTCTCTACCTGACAAAAGGTCCCACTGAATCCACTGGAGAAGGAAATGGCAAACCACTCCAGTAACTTTGCCAAGAAAACTCCATAGACAGTTATGGTCTATGGGAATCATGAAGGATCGAACATGACTGAACAACTAAAAACCAAAAATATTTCTATTATCACTGGTCCTTTTGTCTTTATCACTGTTTTCATCACATTTTCTTCTTTCTGACCTTCCCTCAATGTGTAATCTTCATTATCTTTCATGACTAAGTATACAATTTTAGCATCATAGATATAAAGCTGGAAGGGACCTGAAAAACCATTGAGTCAAGCCTTATTTACAGAAGAGGAAACTGAGATTTAGAGAGCTTTAGTGATTTCCCCAGGGTCAGCAAGCTTTACAGGTGGGGTTTGAACTCAGGTCTTCCTGAATCCAAGTGAAATGCCTTATGTACTATGTCATGTCAGATTTTATTTTTTTTTTGGGGGGGAACAGTACAAGCTGTCTTTGAATCAATAGTGTATAGTAACTCATTTGGGCCTCACAACAATGCTATAAGGTTTTCAGGACAGGGATTATTATTCTAACTTTATAGATGAGGAAGAAGAGGCCCAGAGAAGCCCAAAGATGACTTTCCCAAGGTGGTACAATTTGTAAATAATAGAGTCATAGATGGAACTCAGGGCTTCAAAGTCATGATGCAGGGCTCCTTCCACTGAACCACACTGGCTTTCAAGTGCTCACTTTTGCTTTGTTTTTAAGAACCCAAATGCCATCTTCCCCCAACACTTACCAAACAGTCTCCACGTACACAAATGCTATAAGGATCCTTGTAGGAGCAATGGGTCCCATCGTGTACCATTCGCTTCATGGATACCACTTCTTCAGTTTCTTTTGATTGGCAGTAGAGATGGCATCTTTCCTTGGCTAGAGGATAAAATAGCAAATTTCATTTGCTTTACAATCTATTTACTGATAGGTTTATACATACTCCTTTAGGGCTTAACATGTGAAATGGCTAATTATGTGGGACCATTGGCATGTATACCAGTAATTTCATTTCATTGCATTTATGGGAATTAGTCAGGATAGGGAAACAGGAAGTAAGGCATGGAGATTGGAGAGAGAAGAGACGGGGAGATATTGGAAGGGGTGCTGTACTTATGGCTGAATTTGAAATTGACTCTGAGATTCAGGAATTGCCAACTTAAACTCCACCACTACTTAAATGGTCAGTTCAGGGGCTATGTCCTTCCTAAAACATTCTCTGACTCCCCTCTCCTATGAACTTTTTATGGCACTGGTATCTTGCCCTGTATTGTGGATGTTCATGCCAAGGTCTTTTTTTTTTTTTTAAATTTTATTATAGTTTGCATCATTCATTTCCACAAGATTTTGAGTTACATATTTTCTCCCCTTCTTTCCCCCACCCACTACCCCAAAACAGCCACCCCAGTGTGTCCCCCCTCCCCCAGTCTATTCTCTCCTATGTCACTTCTCGGTAGGTCATGCCAAGGTCTTGTTCAAGCTAGGCAAGGAGTTCGGTGAGGGTACCTTTTCCCAACCTTATTATCTGATAACCACCTAGGTTTAAAATCTCTGGGACATCTTTCATTCCTGTCTCTTCTTAACCCACTACACTCAATCAGTTATCAAACTTTGTTGACTCTACCTCTACAATATCTCAGATCCAACTCATAATGCTAAAACTCCTAGCCTAGGCCCTCATCTCTAACCTAGATGATTTTAATAGCCTTTTAACTGACCTCCCTGCATCCAATTTCCTCTCTCCAAGACATCCTTCACATAGCTGCCCGAACAATCTTCCTAATGAAGAGGAATGACCATACACTCCCCTACCCTAAAATCATTTCAGTGGCTCCCTATTGCCAGCATGAAAAATTACCTACTCTTTAGCTCTGGCCTTTATGGCCTTCTACAATCAAGGTCCAACAGTCCTTTGTAGCTCTATTTCAAATTATTTTTCTTTAAGCACTCTACTTTGCAGCAAACCTGAAGGATGAACCCTCTGAATTCATACAGTTTGGAAGCCACTTGAGGACAACGCTTGCTTTAGTCTGGCCATTTTATCTCCAGTGCTTAAAAGAGCACTCTGAACATAGTAAGCCCTTAATGCTTATTGGACTGAACTTATTCATCTCTGTCTCCCTGTGGTTCCTTTAATAGGGTTCTAGACATAACAGGAGCTCAAAAAAGGTTTGGGGATTATAGAATCATAGATTTTGAGAGCAATCCAACGCTTTAATTGTGTAGTTGAGAAAACTAAGGCTTTCAGTTGGAAAGGGATATTTTGACGTTTATAAGGTAATACAGTAAGTAGCAAGGCTGGGACTAGAATCCAGGTCTTGTAATTTCAAATCAGTTATCTTCCCACTGTATCTCATTAGGTGAATGAATGATTTTAATTACTATGCCTGAGCTTTTGTGTTCAGATGATGCCCTTTTCTTTTCAGGGCATAGAATTTTATCCTAAAACATGTCATGGAGAATTAATAATGGGTTGCCAATACCACCTCAGGCCCAAATTTTCACCCACAGAGAAAGATTAATTTTGAGGATGGAAAAAATAATTATAACAAGCTGTACACAGTTAATATCCTGCTGCGAATGTCTATTTATTTATAGATGCCTGGCTAGTCCTGAACTATGGGATAGGAAACACAGACGGGGGTGACCCATTTAAAAGCACCCCCGTTGAGCACACTGTGGCCTTAAGTGGAGTAGTGTCATTGGCCCTCCCCAAGGGTTTCAAACTATACCAGTGCAGGAACAAAGTCAAAAGACACGGACAGCTCTGACTGAAGTGATTTCTTACCATCACCCAATTTCCAGAGAACCTTTCTTAGTTCTCCAAAAGGTAAATGACCCATATAAGGCATCCTGCTGACTCTTCCAAAGCCAGGAACAACTTTCTTCCATGATTTGGAGCTAAGATAGGTTCAAAGCAAGCAGAAGTTCCACCAACTACCCTCCCTTGCCTCAGGCATAGGGGCAGAAGTACCACCAACTATCCGCCCTTCCCTCAGGCATGACCTTCTGCCAGGGGCATTCTTGTTAATTTGGCTTATCTGTGGGAGCAACAAAAATTTTATAGTCACAGCAGTCTAAGTCTCACTGTCCTGTTTGAGACTCTGATTTAAACATTCACTATTCTACCCTTATTTCCGAATACTGTGTTACGTATCTTCTCTTGGGGATGATCCTGGGTTCTTACAGTTCCCACAAAGTTCTGGTTGTTTGCCAACAGGCTAGAATTTGACTATGGACCCGGCAACGTCTGTCAGTTCTGAGGACCGGCTTAAGGTGTTGGCTTACCACCAGGGTGCTGACCAGGGTACTGACCAGGGTACTGACCAGAATGAAGGAGGGGATTTTGTTTTTTCATTTTTGTCAGATTATTCAACTTGCAAAGATTGTTTACTTTGGTATGGAGGAATTGGGGTCTTTTAAAGTGCAGATGGATAAGCTCCTCAAAAAACATCTAATGAAATTACAGCAAAGAGACAGAAGAGGGCACTCTAAGTACACCCATAGAGGGGTGTGGTATCAGAGCTCCAGAGAGAATAAATTTGGAAGGATTTGTCCCTTAGCCAGGGTCTTGGGCAGGCCTATCCCTAAGTGATATGATGATCAGGTATTAACTACTAATAGGAAGAAAGGAAAGGGGGAGGGGGTGGACAACCCTCAGCATATAGGTTGTTCAGGAGGAGGGCTTGTGTCTATTTCTCATTTTCTATCACACTTCAACAAAATAAAGGTGTTTTTCACCAAGAGTGAAGCAAAACAGGCAGTTCAACAATTGGCACACATCATCTCTACTCTAATAAGTGAACTATCTTATTCAAATTCGAACAGAAAAGTGTTGAAGTCCTTTGTCATGGACCCTGGGGTCCTGTCCTGGGTTCGGCTGGATGCTAGAGAGATGAGATCAGATTTGCCAAATTAGGTTTGCCTCGCAAAAAGAAAGGCAGTTTCCAACCTCTCCCGTGATCTTCAGGGCTCACAGAGCACTTTGTTTTGTACCTTTCTGATGTATTTATTATGTAATATTATATATTATGGTTATTTGTGTATGTTTCTTATCTCCCTAATTAGAATGTAAATCCTATAAAGGCAAGGACTATATCTTATTTAAACTTTTGTGTGTCTCTCATCTCAAATCACAGAGCAGGGCCATTAAGTGCGAGTTTCAAGTTAACGGTTGTAGCTATTGCTAGCTCAGAGGTTACTATGCATGATAGAATATGGGAAAAACTTCTGCTGCAAGTGGCATTGTAAATACAGTATCTGCCCTGGAATCAGGAAGACCAGAATTAAAATTCAACTTATTAGTTGTGTGACGCTGGGCAAGTCACTTAACTGACTCTGTCTGCCTCAATTTCAAACTTAATTGTAAAATGGTGATAATAATAACATGTATGTCACAGGGTTGTTGTAAGGATCAAATTAAATAATATTTGCAAAAAGCACTCTGGTCAGTGTCTGGTATACAGTAGGCATTATATAAATGCTTGTTCCCTTCCTTTTTCCTTTTCCTTCTAATGAGGAAACACCTGGGAAACAGGGGCCTAGTTCTTATTCTCATGTTTATTCCCCATATTTCATTAGAAGTAGTCATGGTTGCTGAAGGGAATAAAGATTTTGCTGGTTATAATTCATTAAAGACAGCAAGCAAAGTCGATATAGACTGTAAGTAATGGGTTTTTATGTGCTTGGTTATTGGTTTGAATGTTCCCAGTCCTCAGGTGCTCACTGAACCAGGAATAGCTAAAATTGGTGTTTTGTAAACATGATCACTGAATGCCACAGTATCCAGGCAGAATACAAGAGGCCCTGTGAAGTAGAAAGAACTCAATCTGCCAACTGTATTAACTCAATCTCTCTTCCCAGGGAAAAAAGTATCAGGAAAAGAGGTATCACATCAGCCCCTTTTGCAGTCTATCTACAACTGGTTTAGACAAGGCTTTTCAGGACACCTTAGATCACAGTAGCTGCCACATCTGTAAAACCAATCACAAATCCCTGACAGAGCTGAAAAACCTCCGAGACCAGAGATGGCTTTACTGAAGAAGTAAACTGAGGCTCATCATAAGGGCAGAACTTCCTGATGCTCCGAAATGGTCAGCGTTGGAATAAGCTGCCACTGTGAGAACCAACGGACTCCCTGTCTCTGGAGGTTTGCCATCAGAGAGGCTGAATGAAGTCAGGGAAGTTCTTGAGGGATTTTCTCCCAGGGGAGTGAGGCTTGATTAAGTGGATTCAGAGGCCCCTTCTAGCTCTGAGATTCTGGGATATCTGCTTGTGGGCTTTAGGCATTCACTTATAGGAGAAGCTCCAGAAGCATGGAGCCTTTCATGGCAGGACAGGACAGGCTGGTAAATGGTGCAAGTTGTCAGTGTAAACTCAGCCACAAGATGGCATATTGGAGTTTTTATCAGTGAGCTCCAGTTTGTTTGCAGTGAAGTCCAACTTGTAGGAGTGTTTCTAGCAAGTGTAAACCCTCTCAAACTCCTTCATCCCCCAGGCTTCATCACCATTTAAAGCCCAGACTTCCTTAAATCTCCATGAGAATGCGGCTCTCATCCCAAGGCCATGAAGATCCACTGAGTCCTCATGGATATCAGACTCAGACCCCTGGAGAACCTGACCCAAAAGTTAGATGTCCCTCCTGGTTAGAGAATGTGTATTTTTTCTTGGGGGAGGGGGGCAGGGAGGAGAAGATCTTCTGCAGGGACAATTCCCTGGTTTTTCTTTCCCTTGAATCCAGGAACATGACCTTCTTCTCAAAGCACTAGCTTCTGATTAGACTTGAATATTCTTCACTAACTCCCTGTTGTAGTGTGGGTTGGCCAGATCTAAGAGGGAAGCTCAAGATCCAAGGCCTTTTGAGTAAGGGCATGTGTCAAAGCCCAGGACTAAACAATATGGCTGTCAAGAGGCTCAACCAGTTTATTTGGCTGTCTAGGACAGGGGAGATGATCTTATTAGTGCCTATTTATGGTCTGATTCCATCTGGAAGACTAACTGGGGAGCTACCTTGTCTTCATAATTCTAAAAGGTTGTGATAGGGAAGGAGTGACTTAGTCTTTTTATGCTTGGCCTCAAAGGACCAAAATAAGACCAGTGGATAGAAATTGTGGTAAGGTAGATTTTTAACTCAAATTAAGGAAAAACTTTGTGACAATTTGAGCTGTCTTAGAGTAGATTAGTCTGCTTCAACAAGTAGTGAGTTCTCCATTATCAGAGGTATTCAAAAGTAGAGTAGATGACTACTTGTCAGAGATGAACAGTAGGGAACTTCTGCTCAGGTATGGGCTGGACCAGATGACCTTTGAGAGTAATTTCAACTCCAACTCCAAGATAACAGGATTCTGTTTCTAAACCATGCTACTGCACTCTTCAAGTTGAGCCACACCCAATGTTTATGCTGAATGCTCCTCCCCACTGTGGGCTGTGTCAGAGCTACACCTGCTCATTCTAGCACCAGTCAGGATCTCCCACCCATCACAATTCATCTGAAGATATGGGGACTGCAAGGTGTTAAGTAAAGATTGAGAGCAAAGAGAAACATATTGGCTTTCTCCTACTAGCAGGACTGAGTGAAGGAACCAAGGAAGGGAAGGAGGTGGGAGGACATAGATGGGGGGTCTGGGAAGTGGAGAGAGATAAACTGGCTTGAGACCAAAATGCCAGTTCTGTCATTGATACTGTATGTTGGAATGGGCACATCTGGAATTATAGAAGCTAAGGCTACCCACCTAGACTATTCTTACTCCATCCCACTAGAAAATTTACAAAGAGAATCTAATCTAAGTGAATTCCGTTGTGTTCTACTGAGACAGGACTGGGTGAGGGGGGTAGATCCCATTGCTTAGATTGCCCTAGGCAGGAGGTGGTGGTCTGGGTAGAGAAGATTAAGAGTGACATAATCAATTCCCCCAACCCCTCATTAAAGTAGGTTCCACCTCTCATTATAATAGTCATTCTCTCATTAATTGTTAACCAACCAAAGTTGATTGCCACCTGTAAGGAACATCCACTCTTTCAAGGCCAAATAAGCATTGAGAGGCCTCCATGATTCATCTTTGGTTTATGAGAGAAAGTCAAATGACCATCTTTTTATTAATTATTTGTTAGCCATGATTAATAAAATTATTAATTACCCAGAAAAAAAGAAGCTAGGGATATAAAATAAAGGCCTCTTAGGTCAGCTCCATCACTATTTCCATCCCCATTCCCATCCTTCGGCCCCTGCCCAGAAGCCTCTCTAATCTAGACACTGAGAGATCTTATGTGCTCAGGTGTAACCATATTCTCAGATGCTTCATCCAATGGCTTGCTAAGATCTGTTGGTTTTATCTTCTCAGCCTCTTGCATCTGAGTTCTGTTCTCTACTTCCTATGCCATCCACCATTTGAGCACAGACTGCCATTACAACCTGCCTGAATTACTGCAAAATCCTCCCAATGAGTCCTTGCCCTCTATTCTCTTTCCAATCCATCCTTCATACTGTTGCTGGATCACTCTTCCCTCAGCTGAGATCTGATTATGCTTCTCAAATCACTGAACTATGGCTCCCTATCAACTAGTGTCACCCATCTGAGTACTCCTGAGCTTGGCACACAAGGCCCTCCATAATTTATGGCCACACTACATTTCCAGCCTTATCTCATTCTGCTTACTTCTGTGCATTCTATGTATGCTGCCTAAGCATGCCCTGTATTTTTCCTTGCTCATATACTCTTGCCTACACCTGAAATATTCACTCATCCTTTATCTTCTCAATTCCTGCTAATCCCTTAAAGATCAGCTCAAATGTCATGCCCTCCATGAAGCCTTCCCAGATGACCTCTGTTGGTAATGGCCTTCTTATTTAGACTAAACATAAAATTTTGTTTTGTGTCTCTCTAATTCACTTATCATATAATAGTATTGTAGCTAATATGAAATTTCCTGGATAAGGTTCTGATTGGTCTTGGACACTTTTGGATGGCTTCTATATGTTTGAATGGAAGTCTTGGCAAGAATCGGCTTTGTTCCAAGTCCTCATTGTCCCAAAGACAGCACACTGATGGTGAAGCTCAGGGTCAATTCATATACTCTTAGGCTTGGATTTTTAAAAAAGGGGGCTACGACGTGTTCCAGAGGCTGGAGAGCTGGAGACAGCTCTCTAGCAGAGAAGAGACATAGACTCGATACATTGGAAGAAAGCCTATGCCTGTCTGTGTCCAAGTGGCCTTGGGCACTCCAGCTACCCCATGTATTACAGGAAGGAACCTGCTACCTTCCCCAGTATCTAGCATGCTGTTTTAGTAGGTCTTTAATAAAAATCAGTTCAATTAAATTCAAACTTAAGTTCAGGAATGCACCTATTTATAACTACAGTCTATTTTACCTCTTGACATAATGCGACCATCAGCTTACTCTCTGAGGAGTACAAGAACATGTTGCTTTTTTTGGTTGGACCACTGGATGATTTCTAACATTGTTCCCAGCTCTAACTAGGATCATGGGATCAGGAGAGCAAAGACTTAGGGCTGAAAGGGACATTAGAAGCCATTAAGTACAGCCCCCTGATTTTATATTTGAGAACACCAAGGCCAAGAGGAGTTAAATGACTCAGCCAAGTTCATACAGTTAGGATTTGAACACAGGTGCTGTGACCCAAATCTGATGCATTTTCTATCTGCCAGACTACTCTGAAATGCCATTCTATGTTTTATATTGAAAAGTTTCTTTCAGCTCCGATATTCTGTGTTCTAAGGTCCTTTCCCACTCTGACCATCCTATAGTCTAAGGGTTCCTTCTCCCTCAGAGATTCTCTGGTGCTTTCCCTGGGCCACTCTCCATCCCTCACCCTCATCCAGGCTCACCCTCCTTGTGCTCATGAGGTAGCCAGTGGTGCTGGGCATTCCCGTGTTCAAAGTAGAGATCCCATTGGCGACATTGCTCCTCTCGGAAGTCATCCAGGGCATTGGGGCAATCCTGCGTGTTGCATAGCTGGAACTCATAGCTGAGCCCCACACATGAACGGCCTCCATTGGCTGGGCTGTGGGAAGGGAGGAAAAACTTTTGCAACTTCCAATGTCAATGAAAGACAATAGGAGGGGGAGGGACTTTGGGGATAAGGTAAAAAACCCTTAAAACTGGTCACCATGATTTTGTGGCTATGAAACTGGTCACTTTCCATTCTCAAGATGCATGAAATTGCCAAAGACTTTGGAGTAAATTCATAGCTCACTGAGGAGATAGATTCTTTTTTTATGGGAGGAGGAAGGAGTTGGGGAGGTAGAGCTGGACTTGTGATTTCATCAGTTTATAAAAGTTTTGATATAGAAACGTCTTCCACCAATGCAGATCATCAACTTTTCTCTAACCTAACTTTTTAGGGAGTTGTTTCAGGCACTGTAGGTGCTAAGTGATGTGCCCACAGTCACACAGCTAGCCTGTATCCTTAAGCTCCCATTGTCCTGACTCCAAGCTTAGCCCTCTCTCTGCTACACCATGCTGCCTCTTGTAAGAAGGGGCATTTGGCCACAACATCCATGCAATTGTCACATTACAAAAACACATGTGAAGTCTGGTCAGAAAGATCACTTACATACTAGCTGACCTATAGTTTGCAAGCTATTCATAGCATTTAATAAGGTAGCAAGGGCTACTCCACTTACCAATTAACAAACAAAAAAAGGGTTACCGAGTCCTTTTTCTGCTTAGCTATGAGTTGAATTATGCTTAAAAACATGTGGTTTCTGTCTTCACAGAGCTTACAATTTAGTTGAGGAGATGGGACTAACACATCTTTAGAGGAATTCATTTTGGGTATTTTGAACTGGTCTAAAATAGCCACGTAGTGATGTAGAATGATAATATTTAGAGCTGGAAGGGTGGTTGTTGTTTAGTCTTTTTGATCATGTCTGGTTCTTTGTGAACTCATTCGAGCTTTTCTTGGTAAAGGTACTTGAATAGTTTGCCATTTCCTTCTCCAGTTCATTTTACAGATAAGGAAACTGAGGCAAACAGGGTTAATTGACTTGCCCAGCTAGCACATGTCTGGGGCTGGATCCGAACTCAGATCTTTCTGACCCCAGGCCCAGTACTCTAACCACTGTGCCATTTAGCTAGAAAATAATATTTAGAGCTCAAAGGGCCCTTAGACTTATATCAACTAGTCCAGAGGCTCTTAGCCTTTTTTGTGTCATGGAGCCCTTAGTCAGTCTCCTGAACCTATTGGATCGCTTCTCAAAATGTTTTAAATGTATAAATAAATATACAAGAGATAATAAAAGAAACTAGTGATAATGAAATAAAATGTATTTTTTTTCCCATCTAGGTTTATGAAACCTCTGAACCCTATCCTGGGTTAAGAATCCTTAGTATAATGCTCTCATATAACAGAGGAGGAAACTGAGGCTCAGAGAGGCTGCTCCAAATCATATGGGTTCTGAAGCCAGGTGGTATCCCTCCCAATACAATGTTCATTCTAATCTATCATTTTGCTCCTACATGGCAGCTCTTTCCTTTTGAAAGAACAGATGCCAGCTGTGTGACCCTAGGCAAGTAACCTGACCTCTCATTTCCCTATTTCTTAACTCCCTAAGACTATAAATTGTCCACATTGGATTGAGGGAGTTTTATATACTGATGAAATCACAAGTGAAGAAAATCACCCCACACACAGGACAGTAATATCTGTGTGCCACCTTGTAGGGGCAAAACTGAAAAGTCCTACCTAAATGGGATCTTTATTATTATTGTCTTACTTTTTGGCACATTTCAATCTGTCTTATCTCAATGAGATGGAAAGCTCCTGGAAGGCAGGGATCCCTCATATTTACTCAATTCTTCTCACTTTCCTGGGAAACAGTGCCATTTACTCTGAGGATGCTCCATGGAATCTCATTAATGATGAGGACAGTGGTGGAACAAGAGAGAGAGTTCCGTCAAAGAAGTGTGGTCTAGGGGAAAGAGGATTAGTACAGGGCTTCTTAAACATTCTTCACTCTTGACTCTTTCAGTGCTTCTTAGAAGCCTTGGGAAGTTAAGAGAGCTTGGTTCTAGTCTTGGTTGTGACCCACTGCATGACCTTAGGTAAATCACTTAAACTTTCTGGGCTTCATTTGTATGTTTTAGGCCTCTCATTTATAAAAAGGGAAAAATAACACACTATATACTCTATTGTAAGGAAAGTGCTTTTAAGCCTTACAATGCTCCCAAAATGTGAATTACTATTAATAACAGTAGTTCTGACTCAACTGTTTCTGAAATGATCTGGGGGAAGTAATTTTTTCTTGCCTGGACCTCAGTTTCTTTATCTGTAAAATGGGGATATTACCTGACCTATAAAAGTAATAGAGGTTATTGTAAGATTGAAACTAAATCTAAGATAGAAGTTACACATAAACAAAAAGCCTGAAATGAATAGAATCTCATTAGAATCATGATCAAAGCATACTTTTTTAAAAAACTTTCTTTTTATTTTTGTTTGTGTTTGCTTTCAGAGCATGGTTAATATGGGAATATGTTTTGTACAACTGCATATTTATAAATTTATAAAATATATCCAATTACTTGCCTTTTCAAAGGAAGAGGAGGGAGGGAGAGAATTAAAAAGAATGTTAAAATTTGTTTCTACATGTAACTGGCAAAAATATATAAAAAAAAGAATTATCATTCTCTGATAGCAACTCCATCATTGAGCATACCCCATGAAAGTATTTTAGTTCAAAGCCAACTTACTGTGGGTTGTCACACTGGCGGGTTCTGAATTTCACACCAGTGCCACAGGTCCTGGAACACGAGCCAAACTTACTCCATGCACCCCAGTTTCCATCCCGTTTCAAGATGTCTGGGGTCAGCCAGATACAATGGCCTTTAAAGCAGTGCTGGAAGAGAATCCAAGAGAAAAACATGAAGACATCTGCTAATCTGGTATTCTTCCTCTTCCCCTTGGAGAGATTCACTCATTCCCAAGATACTGAGGTTTCAGACACATGGCTTTTGATTCTTGTTGGATATAGCAAGTTTTCCTGTAGAAAATAATAATGCATCCCTGTTTCTCATATTTATATGAATGAATTCTCTGGTTATAATAATTCCTGATCAGAGAAATAGACAATCTTTCTGAAATTAACCTTTTCTTTTGTAATTTTTTTTGGGGGGGGGAAGGCAAGGCATTTGGGGTTAAGTGACTTTTCCAACATCATACAGCTAGTAAGTGTGTCAAGTGTCTGAGGTCACATTTGAACTCAGGTCCTCCTGACCCCAGGACTGGTGCTCTATTCACTGTACCACCTAGCTGCCCCCTGAAATTCACCTTTTCAATGGATCTTTTGCTCAGAAATATTCAAAAACAGGACATTACAGAGCGGACTCGTAGAATGTCAAAGTTAGAAGGGTGCTTAGAATACAGAATGTTAAAGATGGAAGAGAATTATTAGAATATTAGAGGTAACAGGGACCTTAGAACATATCACATCATATTTCATCATATGTCAAGATGAAATGGACTACAGAATTCAGAATGCTAGCACTGTAAGCGAATACAGAATATAGAATCTTAGAGTTGGAAGAGACCACAGGATATCAGTGCTCAAACTGATTCATTTTAAAGATAGGGAAACTGAGGCCTAGAACGGGAAAGAGATTGCCAAAGGTCATAGGCCTGAGAAATGGCAGCACTAGCACCTGAACATGGTTCTGAGAAAAAATCCACTGTACTTTCTACTACAGTAAGTACAGTAAGAATGAGGGGATGTTGGGCTTTGGACACCTGGTCCTTCTCCTCGGGGCCTATCAAAGGGATATCTGTTTTGGTCTTTTTGTTTGGCTGGGAAATCTGTCGCCTGCACACATATATGCGTACGTACACACAGATGGCCAGGACAAGTATAATTCTTCACTCATTTCTCTTAACAAGTAAATCAAAGACAAGTTTAACGTTGTACAATCAGATTGAATAGCCAAGACTTTGTCAGGTCCCATGTAAGCCAAGAATACAGCTGAATGCATGATGATAGCCAAAAAAAAAAAAGTTAAGAAACATATGATGCAGTTGTTACCTTTTGCAGAGGGATTTGTTGTTTGGAAGATAAATTAACAAAAGAGTCACTCTTCCTGGGAACTGCTAAAGAAACCATTTGCTAAGTTGAAGCTATAACTGGGAGGGAGAAAGGTCAGAACCTCTCCACATGGTATTTGCCTAATGGTAATTGAGCTAAGCTGGTGAGCGGGACAGGAACTCACTGGCAATTGATATAGGATAGGTACAGGTGATGAAGAAGCAAAAGCTAAGGGCAGTCCAATTCACAATTCCTAGAGAGTCACTAGGTAATGGGGGCTAGCAAAGGAATGGCCTAAATCCAGTGTAAGAAGTATGATAAGAAGAAACATGCAGAGCTAGGTCTGCATGAGACAGGAATAGGAGGTGTCTATATGGTGGGGAAAGGCGTAATGAAGAAGTACTCCAGGCTAGGCCTGGGGTTGAGCTTGACAAAGCAAGAATGTCATTCTCCAAGCATCTTCTTTGGCAGACCTAGGACCTAATAGGCCAGTCTTCACTGATAGGGACATATTGCCATGGTCTAAAAAGGGGCCCTTGTTCCTGAGGGTTCTAGATACTTCTTGTCCTATTTGGGCTAAGTAATAGTGGTGGTGGTGGTGGCAGTAGTAGTAGAAATAACTGAAAGACTAATTCTGGGCAGAGCCTATAAAAACTGCTAAGATGCAAGAAAAAAATCAAAAGGCCCTCTGTGGTTGATATCCATACAAACTTAGCCAACTATACGTCAACAAAGACGCATTGAATAAGTAGCTGGTTCATATGATCTATCTGTGGAAAGAGAGGGATTTGTAATGGTGATTCAGGACCAGCTGCCACCAGAAACCACAGAAAGGTTATCCTTAAGGAGTTATAATGTAGATTATGTAAGTGAATAACAAAAATTACGTAACAGATCAATGCAGGGTGAAAATATTAGTACCTCCCGAATATTTGGCAAGACACGACCTGATGGCTAGATGTTAAAACTCAGATGCTTGCTGTCTTTCATGGACTGGCAGATGACAAATCCCAATATTACAATACAGGCCTCAAAATATCCAGAAGACCTCAACCAATCAACTCTACTAGAATTGGGTCAGACTGCTGCTTCTGATTACCAGGACATAAAAATGATTCCTAAGAGCAAGGTTTTCAGTAGATGGCACCATGCCAAATAGTTACCATATCCAGGCTAATGGAACAAAAAGTTTTTGAAATATAGAAGAACTAAGGGAGGAGATTTAAATTATGTGGGAATAGGATGAGGTGCATATATATCATCCCTGTTGTCCTGGAGCTATGCTGAAGATGCTTTCAGTGAACCTACAAGGGATGAGTTCACATCTTAATAATTTTGCTCAATTCAAAAAGCAGTTATTTTAACCAATTGTGCAATGGTCTGTGGAATATTAAATTCAAGATAATCATCACAGGAGCACAACTTGTCCAAGTATCATTCCTATATTTATTAGTCTACAGTTTTTCTTTTTCTCCAATTTAATTTTTTCCTGATTTATATATCAAAACCATGTTTGTGTCATAGAAGGAATTTGGTAGTATGCTTCTTTTTCCTAGTTTTCAAACATTTTATGCAATACTGGAATCAATTATTCTTTAACTGTTTGGTAGAATTTGCCTGTAAATCCATACAGTTCTGAGTTTTTTCTTTGGGAGTTCATTTATGGCTTATTCAATGTCTTTTTCTAAGGTAGAGTTATTTAAATACTCCATTTCCTGTTCTGCTAATCCAGGCAATTTATATTTTTGTAAATATCCATTTCATTTAAATTGTCAGTTTTACTGATATGTAGTTAGGCAAAATAGCTCTTAATAATTGTCTTCATTCATTGTGAATTTGGCTTCTAAATTGTTCATTGAAAGAATGATTGTACAGTACAGGATGTACTGTACATAGTATTGACTGAAATGCTCTTTGATCTTGAATATAGGAAAATCAAGAGTATTTCAATCAATACAAAATACAGATAAATGAATCCTGGCAACAAGGGTGAAGCAGGTGAAGTTGGTCAGGTACTTTTCTCAGGTACACAAAGGTGAAGGTTATAGAAAAAGATAAAACATATGCATCTACTATTTGAAGCCATCGCCATTAAGATGGAGAATAGGGCACAATCTGTTACACTCACCATGGGCACACAATTAGTTTAAACTAGATGGTTGTGTTCATGGGATCTGACTTTTCAAGTTCACGGCCACCCTCCAGAATGCACTAATTTATACCAGGTGAGAAACCAAGGCTTTATCAATACAAGCACATTCTCCCTTATGCAAAAAGTACCTTCCTCTAGAACAGGTTTTTTTTTTTTTGTCCTAATGATTTCATGGAAGGTTAGAAAATATTGAAACTGCAAGAGTTCCTGGAGTGATAAATTATCCTGCATATCTCTATCTATTAAAACTTTGGAAATGGCATAAATTTCATGGTCAGACAAATTTCCCATGTGACCCAATTCTTATTGCCTAGGGAGGCTTTAGGAGAAGAAAAAAGTTAAAACCATTTGTATTTCATAATTCTCAGCTAAAGTTCTCTTCTGATGCCTTGTTATGATACGAAGGGGACCCTGAGTTCTTAAAGGTCATAGCAGCTGAACACATAAGCTCTGAAAAGTCCTAGCAAGCTGGAAAGGCTCTGGAAGAACTTGGAAATGGACTGGAGGTATGTCATGCGAGGACCAGATTAGTTAAGTGCTGAAAGGTTCATCACCAGAAAATGGTTGACTTATAAATATTTGTAGCCATTGCAATTTATAAAGAATAAGAGACAGCATGGTATAATGGATGAAGCCATGGATTTGAAATCAGAGCACTGGAGTTCAATTCCTGGCTCTGACTTTGGCCAAGTCAGTTAGCTTTTTGGGGCCTTGGGTTCCTTCTCTGTAAAATGAAGGAGTTGTAGTAGATGGCCTCTAAGGTTCCTTGCGGTTCTCTATCTATGATTTTAGGTTGACTAAGGTGTGGCAGGGCTGTGGTTTGCATTGGTGGCAAGATCACATAACTAGTAAGTGTTGGGGCCTGCAAACATTGTGCTGCCCACCATCACCAGTTTGTCATCTCTATCCATTCAGCTCCCTGCAGGCCAATAAGAAGAGAGAATGGCTTACCGCATTCTGCTTCAGGGAAACCAAGCAGCCAACTTACCTATGGAGACTGTTGCTGCTATATATTTCATCTGTGGTTTGACACTGTGCAGAATGCCCTGACTTCAACTCAAGGAACTTAGAGCTAATTGGGGCTCCTCTTGCACAAAGGACTGAGATCAAGAGAAGATAGGAAGCATAGACATTTGTGTGAGAGGCTAGAGAAGAAAAGGGGAAGGTTTCAAGAAGAAAGTAAGCCTTGAATGAATCATGAAAAGGCATTTATTAAGCATCTGAGGTGTGCTAGGTGTGCACAAATACTGAGGATACAAATATAAAAGTGAGACAATCCCTGCCCTCAAGGAGCTTACATTCTAATAGGGAAAGACAATACATACAGGGAAGTGATGGTCAGGAAAAGGCAGCTTTGGTCTGGGGAGCATAGGGATTTGGAGTGGAGCCTTAGGGCAGTTGGCTGTCATGCCCTTTCCAGGAGCAATGGTAGCAAATCACATCATTAATGTTGCCAGAACAAGAGGTGGGGAAGAGAAGAGAGGGGTGCATGTGGCAGCTAGGCAGATGATAAGATGTCTGGGGTAGATGGCTGTATTGGATATGAAGCCTAGTTTGGGGTTCCTAGAAATAGGAGTCAGGTGAGTTTATACTTGCTCATTCACTAATAAGTCAGGGGGACTCAGTCCCAAAATGGGGTTCCAAAGCTGAATAGATTAGCTGCCCCAGAGAGGCAGAGTATGATATCTGATGGTCCAATTTGGGGGGTGCTGTTCCAGGTGGAAAAGGGAGGCATCAGCAGGGCAGATGGGAAGATGTCCATGGGCAGATGGCTGAACGGGATAGAATGTAAGGCTGGTTTTAAAGGATGGACAAGGTTTGGAAAGCTAGAAGTGGCATTCAAAGCAGGAAAAAAAATGTGATCCAAAGCAGAGAGACAGGAATGAGTATCATGCTTTGGGGGGACAGTGAAGAAATGAGCCTGGGTGGGTTAGAGGGTAGGTGTTGAGGAACCATGAACAATCAGGTTGGGGAGATGGAATAAGACTTTGAATACCAGGCTAAATAGTTTAGGCAATAGAGATTTCACAGATGCTTCCTTTGCAAAAAAAGAGACATTATGAAAGTGTTTTAGGAACTCTCTCTGGTGGTAGTATATATTTCTGAGCCCACTAGTTTGTCCTTCCATGAGTATGAGTAAAGGGATCTTGGCTGACCCTGGCCCATAGGCAAAGGGGTTGTCAGGGGCACTGGTCACATCTTACGGCAAATAGAATTGGAAAGAAAAAAAAGCAGAAGAAAAATTGTTTACTCAGAACAACCATTTGTATTTTCTACTTCAGGGGAGAAAAAAGGAAATTAAAGAGTCTAAGGATCAGAGAGTCATTGTACTCTCTAGGAAGATGAGAGCTTCAACAAATGAGGGCAACAGTCAGAGGAGAATATAGCTGGGTCTCAGAGCTTCGTGATGATGCAGGAAGCAGGCATGGAGATGGTCTGACACATCCCTAGTGAGCTTTCAGAGGTTTCCCTTAAACCTTTCCTTGAGTAGTTTTGGCTACTACTTTGACACTGAGAATTCACCAAAATAAAGTGGTTCATGAATGAGTGTTGATGCACTATCTGTGCAACCATGAGCAAGTCCCACCCCACCCATGGGGACTGCAGTTTTGCTATGTGCCAAAGGGAGATAATAATCTCTTGCTGGGTTGTAATGAGCCTCAAAGTACCTAACAGCCTTGTAAACCACAAAAACTTCCCATAACACTGGGCGCATGGGAAGCATTATTATGTTTCTTCAATCCTATCTCTCTATTTGATTCTTTATGTGTTCATCTCAGTTTCCCTCACTTCTCTTACTTACTCAGCTGTCTTCATGTATAGTTCACACTAGATAGACTTGAGGAGAAAAAGATAAAGCAAGTCTCATGAATTTCTGATTATTCGTAATGGGTTATGTCTGCGTGACCTCAGTTTCCTCCTGTAAAAATGATCTGGGGAAGGAAATGGCAAACCACTCCTGTATCTTTACCAAGAAAACCCCAAATGGGGTCACAGAGAGTCAGACATGACTGAAACAAATGAACAACAACAGAGATCTATGGGAATGGGGTCTAGGGAAAGGGTAAGATTAACACATGAATGGCAGATTTTTTAAAAGAGTAAATTATAAGGATAGGATTGAATAAAGGTAACAGAACAGAAAAAAGTAATATCCTCATTCATTATCTCCTTTGAGCCTGATGCTAACCCAGTGAGGACCACAGGGCAAGGACTATTACAGGAGATCAAGGCTTGGGGGTGAAGTCGTTTGCCCAGAGTCAAAAAGCTAGTAAGTATTAGAAAGGAAATTCAAAACCACTTCTTACGACTCTAACAGAGATCTTTCCCTTACACCATACTATTTACATGTCCCGCAACTCATGCTAGAAACTAAAGGTAAACACTGTACTCTCTCCTCCAGCCAAGCATGTATTCTCGGTGTCTATAGCTCTAGGCTCCCCTTTGTGCTTTTGTGATCTTTCCATGCTCTTTATGAATGGTGAAAACCTGTCCTGCCTCAGGGAGAACAGAGATCATTGTGAGTAATAGGTATGAGATGTTCTCCCTTTGGGTGCTCAGGCTGTTTACTCACCTTCCCTGGAGCACACATGGTCCCATCCAGTGGTGGCCCCTTCTTGGTTTTGCAGAAATAGGGGTTGTCAGGGTGGCTGCACCATAGTTGCTTGCAAGGATCAAAGGTCCGGAACTAGAATAGGAGCAAGCTCAGAGAATTACAGAATGTTAAAGCTAGAACGGGCCTTAGAATATAGAATGTTAGAGCTGTGAAAGATGTCAAGATCGTCTAGTCCACTGTTCTCATTTTCCAGAGCAAGAAACTGAAGTCTTCTCAGGTTAAATGGTTAGTCCCAGATCATGCATTTAGTAAACAAATCCAGGTCTCTTCTCCCAAGTCTAAAAACACATGGATTTGAGAGAAGGCAAAGTAAAACATATGATTCAATAAAGAGTCACATTCAGAGGCCAGGACAGGAAGAGTAAATGACCCTCTCTGCAAAGAACCTTAGATGATGAGGACATGAGCAAGATGAGGTCTGAACCATTGCCTTCAATTGCTACAAACTTCTACTTCTATAATGGTTTACAAGGAATTTTTCTCACAAAAATCCTGTGAGGAAATCATGGTGGTAAATGTTTATTAGAGCTGATAGTTAAATTTTTATTGTGAGCATTTACACCTCGTAAATCAGCAAATGCTACAGATCAGGACTTGGTTTATTGTTTTGTTGGGTGTCAAGATTTAAGAAAGTGATGGAATAAATATCAATGATGCAAATTGGGTCACACAGCTAGTCATCATCAGATTCCAATGCAGGTCTCCCAGCTAAGTTCAGGGCTCTTTTCACTATACCAAACTGCTTCTTAATTTGGGGAGAGAAATTTTCTGTTCTTTCTATAGAAAAGATAATGCTTTAATGACTTTAATAGGAGTGGGAATCCCTCTTCCTGCTCCTGTCAAGCCCTCTAGTGGTTCAAGACACTCTATGGGACAGAGCTGCGGTGAGGAGAACTGTCTGCGGCCATGGCATGGGCAGAAACTTTCTGGTTGATGCCAAGACATTGGTCTTATTAGCATCATGTTCCAACCAGTGAGGCTAACCAGGCACAGACAACAGAGCCAAAGAAAGCTGTGTTTGGAATCGAAGCTGAGAGCTGGAAACCTCTAATGCAGTCCAATCCGACCCAGTCCAATCTGATCCAGTGTGCTTATTGAGCCACTGAAACATCAGAGTCCCAGAGGAAGGGTCTCAGACTGAGAAAATCTAGCTTTTGTTCTACGTAGGTGGTCCAAACTCCTCAGCTCTTCCCCCCAGCCCCTACAATATGGGTTAGTGGACTCTGTAAAGTCCTTGCTAGAAGATGAGAACCTCGGAATAGGAAGCAGACAGAAAGGGCTGTGTTGCTTACCACTATGTAAAAAGTGATGTATACTTTAAAAACACCCACCAAGCTATACATGGGAGATTCATAGTTTCATATATAATCCTTGCCTTCTGACCTTCCTATATAGAAATATTCACACTGGTCAATGATGGTCATGTACAAAAAACAAACAAACAAACAAACAAATAAATATATATATGCATGCATATATTTAAGATATTTGTATATACATTTACATGTTAAAATATATGTATATACATGTACATATAACATATTTTAAAATATACATGCATGTATATATAGGTACACTTTAAATAAATAAATGTATGCATGTATATTTAAAAAATATAAGGACCCTGGATCCCTCTGGCTCTCATCAGCTATCTGCCCATGCCTGTTGTGTCCTCTCAATGAAACTGGCTACTTTACTGAAAAATCCTTCCCGCCTCCTAGATTTTCCCCACAAACCCTTACTGGAAATAATAATACGGAAAGAATGAGTGAAATCAAACCACTCGCCAAGTTCATAAGATTAGTAAGATTTAAAGCTGAGAGGAATCTTAGCTATTAATTAGTCAAACCCCCTTATTTTATGCATCAGGTCTGCCAGAGGTCCCAAAGTTAGTAAGCAGACAATCAGGGATCAGTTCTGGAATTAGGATACAGCCAAGGATAACTGACCCATGCATTCCGAATTTAAAAGGAGTTTCCATCACTTTAGCACAGAAGAAATAACAGTTAACACCTATTTAGCCAGAACAATTAGTTAGAATAGGAAGTTCTCAGATGGTGTATTTTTCTCCTGGGCTTTGTCATCCAAGGTTGCTCCTCCTCATGGACCCAGCACCAAACCTAGGGGTGCCCCTCAGGGAGTCATTAATTGTTTATAAAGACCCTACTATGTTCTAAAGCACCATGCTAAATGCCGGGGATATAAAGAGGCAAAAGATAGTTCCTGCCCTTGAGGAGCTCAGAATCTACAGGGGAAGACAACATGCAAGTAACTGTGTACAAACAAATTATATGCAGGATAATTAGGATAATAAATAAAGCTGACATGTAGTGATTGCTCCAGTGGCAACAGTTTCTAGTTAGCAAAAATCTCATCTCTCCAGAATTCAAACTCAGGTCCTCTCACCCCGTTGTTCAGTACTCTTTCTGCTCACTTGTGTCCAGGGGTTGCTGGCAGCCTGACCTGGGACTAAGTGGACCTGCCAATGTCCTTCCCAGAAATAATAGCCCAAGATATGGCAGGCTGAGGCTAAGGTGTGGTGATGGGGAGAGAGGAGGAGAAACACAGCTGGCCCCAGAGCTGTGCTTCCCAAACATACAACATGGCAAAGTTATTATTATTTTTTCTCCTCATCTCCTCAGCAGTTGGCTAAAGGTCACTCTCACCATCTGACATTGCCCTGAGGTTACTGGATGCCAGGATGACTGACCCATGGCCACAGACACTTCCAGGGCCCTGGGGAAGAAACAGTGGGAAAGACTGACTTGTACTCACCGCCGTGCACATCATATAGCCAAGTCCGAAATCAAAGCGGCACTGCTCGTTCATGGAGTAGTGAATTCCCGGCAGCTGGGGCAGAGCTGGCCAGTCCTGTTCAAAGGGGTCGTCTCGGAGGCAATCATAGGAGCTACAACAGGCACACACACACAAACATGACAGGAACAGATGGACTTGTGGTTTCCCAAAAGGCTGAGTCCCAGCCCAAAAGGGAGGGCCTGCCTGCTGGGAATCTGTGGCACCAGATGGGCTGAGCAAAGCCCCAGGCAGACTCCCCGGGCATCTGCCCCCAGCCAGCCAGCAGGTGCACACTCACTCTGGGCTTCCTGGTGGTACAATCTGGGCGGGGCTCTCGGGGGGGGGGGGATGACCTGATGTCCGGGGTTCCTACTTGGGCAGGGATCAGCAATGGGCCCACCCCAGATCAGGCTGACGAGAAAGAAAAAACACGTAATTCATTTTCCAGGTTAGGTACTCCTTCCCTTACTCCTTCCCTTCCCTCCACCCCCACCCTTTTGTTCTTCAGCCTGAACTTTGGGAGGAATAGCCAAGGTGGCCAGGGACAGAGCAGGGTTATTGAGAGTATAACCAAAACCCTTTTCAGGGGAAGCACATGCTTCTACAAACCAAGGGGGCCCCGACTGGGGCCTTCCTTCTGCCTGCCATTCTTACAAATGTTTCTCAAGATTTCCTTGCTTTGCCTCCTTCTCATCTGGAACTTCCTTAGGAATATCACATTACAGTAGTCAGAGTGAGGTGGCAACTCTAATCCAGCAGTCACTTGGCTCAGCTTGAATAACGTCAGGAAACAAAAAATCTGGGAAACTGTTATAACACTTAGGTCTGCTGGACCATGGTCTTTAAGCTTGGGAGTGACTAAGGCACTCAGTCTGTAGAAGGGAGAGAGAACACTCTGGGGAATCTTGTTTAAGATCAAGGGATCTGGGACGGCCATGTCTGCTGTGGTTCCATCCCTACCTCTCTGGACCAGGGGACCCCAGGCCTTGTGACAGAAATCATTAGAGTCAGAACCAAGTCTTTAGTGGACCTGGCCAAGTAGAAATCACTTCTAGCTAGAAGAATCATTCCTTCTCCTCCCTACTCTATAATTTTCAGAGGTAGGAGAGAAAATTTTAGGTATCTGCCCATATCCATCCGACTCATGTGACCTGTACAGAAGCATGTCCTCAGACCTACACGGTGGCAGTGCAGATGGCTTGAATGTATATGTGTGTCTTCCCAGGATCACCAAGGCTTAATAAACAAGACACAATGTGAAGGAGCTTTTACTCATCACAAGTCTGTGAAATGCTTCCTTGCCAGGATTCAACAATGCATCCTCCTTCTGTCTAGTGGGGGAGGGTCATACTCAGCCTCCTTGGCTCCGGTGGATTCGTGAGCTTCTCAGGGGAATTTCAGAAAAAAAAGATGCTGTGGAATCAGATGAAACCGTGAAATGGCTACAGAAAGGGGGAACATGTATGTGGTTTGCAAATTGTTAAATCATTCCCACACTTCAGAAGAATGAATACATTAGAGGCTGAGAGTGAAATAATGGAGAACAATGTACATCGTTTCTGGATGACAAAAGTCTTCGATCAGCTTGGTGGGAAAGCCTTCATATTAAATAAATGAATTTTCCATCTGGTCTTTGGAAAGTGGTTATCATGTGCAAATCCCAAGTGGAATATGAGCATGTCCTAATAACATGATTGTTGGTTACTCCCACCCTATGTAAATAGCTGTGGTTCCTAATGTGCAGAAGATTTTAGGGGAAGTAGCTGAAAAGACAAAGCGATCATCATTCATAATAACTCACTGGAGGTAGCGGTTCAGCTCCTGTTGGCTGCATCGGGACCAGTGGAAACGGTGGAAGGCAGCTTGGACCAGAGGAGCCATGATGCTGCCCATCCTCACCTCATCACCACATCTGTTGCCCTGGCCATCATGCTCCATCCCTAAGCTGGAACAAAAGTAGGAAGAGGAGAGACCCAGCATGGGGACCAAGCAATTTTTACTATTCATAAAGAGAAAACACAGGACTAGAGATTAACTCCTTTAGTGGATTGCTGCTTGAAAAAGGGAGAAGTGTAATGCGATGAAAAGAGCCCTGGACTTGGGGGGGGTCAGAAGAGTGGGTATCCTGGTTATGCTATTTACTATCAGCAAGACCTCTAGCAAGTCATGGCCCCACTCTGAAACTCAGTTTCTTCATCTGTAAAAAATGAGGCAACTGTATTACATAATCTCTAAGAGCTTTTCCAGTCAGTCCTATGATCAGATACTTCTCTAGATGCCAGTTTTGTAACTGATAAAAGGAAGAAATTGTACTAGATTGTCTCCAAAGTCTCTTCTTTCTGTAATGGTTTGTGATTATCTGATTTCCAAGTATATATTACTTTACTACTTTGCTATTTCAATAGTGAAGTTAGAGAATTGCTACAGCAGTGAGTCCTCCAACTTTAATAAGAATCCAATAAACATTTATCAAGTTTCTATTATATACAAGACCCTGTTTTGGGTATGGGGATGGGAGGATGAAGTTGCACAGAAAAATAGGACACAGTGCTCCCATGGAAACCACTATCTAACAACGTTCTCTCAACTTCTACTGAATTCTTGGCTTCATTAGTATTGATACTGCAAATAATCAGGACTACTTGGTTATAGTTTTCAGGACTGTGTGATCAATCAATCTGAGTTTATCAGAGACCTCAACACAGCCAGTGGTTATCTCCCCTCATGATATAGGAGCAATGCTGATGAGTTTTTTTTCCCAGAAAAGGGAGGGAAAGAATGTTCTGCACTCATTTGCTTGTCCTCCTAGTTGACCTTAAATGTAGAGGATGATTGCCTATGTTCTCAGTACCATGAACATCCTCACAGTGTCCTAGAGTCTTTTCCTGAAGGGATCACTTCTTAGGTTTTGGTCCCCACCTGCCTTCTTCTTCAACCAGACACCATGGGAAATAAATCAATCTGGAATTGATTTATCCATAAACTTTCCAGAGGATCTCAGTGGTAAGTAGGTAAACAGATGTCATAACATAATGTCACAACGACTGTGTGTTTGACATCTTGGCCTTAGACTATCCTAATTTCTCCAAATCATTCCCTAGATCTTTTTTCCCCAAAATGGCTCTTTAGGTTCATGTTCTCCCAAACCAAAAATGAAAAAGTAGCTCTGATCTCTACTTACACATGGCCAGTCTCATGGGCTACCACGAAGGCAGAGGAAAATCCATCTTCATGGTTCAGAGTACAGCTGCGGACGGGATGGCACATTCCAGTGACCGGGGCATAGCCTGGGAGGGAGGGCAAGGAGCAAAAGCCATTTCGGTTCCTAGGAGACCCAGGGCAGGTGCTGAGCTCAGTAAAGCTGAGCTCTCAGAGTGGATATGCCTAGTCTAAGTTTCTAGGTTTGGGACAGGACTTGCTCTCCAAGTGCTAATATCTTGGTGGGCCTTCCTAGAGCTTTGGCTATGCTGGAGGCCCTCATTGCCTGAGGACCTTGGCAAGAAACATAGCTGTGACTACATGTTCTAGAAATGTACAGGAGCTTATGGACACTAAAATATTTATATCTTTCCTGATTTTCTCCTGATCTTTATTATTAGGCATGTGTATGTTTTACAGGCTGGTGTCATTGTGCCCAGCATAAGATAGGAAAGTGTCAATTTTCTTATCCATAAAATAGACTCATATTATGGACATGAATCTTAGTTTAGGGAAAAAGGGTGCCTTCCTCATATACTACAGGTGACTTTACCCTCTTGGCACTAATATTTCCAGTACTTTCTCAAGATTTATACAAGCCTGGGATAATTTTCATGTTCTGATCCAACCACTGAGGGAAAGAATGGAGAGCAGACAGACAAATGGGATGGACAAGCATTTCTCCACGTCCCAAAAGAACTGAATAGGAAACACAATACATAGAAATTAGCAGAGGGGAGAGATAAGTAAGGATATACCACAACGACTGAGGCAGAAGTTAATTTTTGGTTAGGCAGACTAAGCAAAAAGGGGCCCAACACAGCCAGAGGAAACCTGTGGTGTGTGTTGGGGTGGGAGGAGGTATTTAGGAAGTAGGTGAAGGCACATTAAGTCTTCAGTGGGCTAGAGGCATTCTGAATCTATCTAAAAGGACCCCAAAGTTTCAAACAGTCTAGAGACATGTTGGGCCTGGCTCTTTTGTGCTGACAGAGGGAAATATGACAGGAAGATGGAGCACCAGCCCCAGACCAAGAACAATGACAAGAAGGTCCAAGGCTAGGTAGGACCTTGACCGTATATAGACCTATTATAATGGCTAGAAATGGATAATAATGGCAACAGAGCAGTGCAGTACTGACAAAAAAGAACCATACAACAGAACAATGAGGTGGGAAAGAATGAGGAAAAGAGTAACCTAAAAGGGCAAACCCTGACCCTACTCCTCACTGGGACTTTATCCAGGAAGGTACTGAAAGCCACAGGGTCTGAGCAGGACTTTGGGGAGGGTTGGCCCATAAAAATGAGTGACTTATTACCAAATCTTTCCACCCAACATGGGCCATCCCCACTTTCTCGTCACACCACATGGACACCAATGGAGGACACTGGTGTGGTGGTGCCCATCGCTTATCTCTCACTCTCATGACCAGCCCATCTTCTTAAGCTCCCTGAATTTCTTTGATAATATCCTTTGTACTCTGTTTCTCTTTCATAATTCCTTATTTGCAATGTATTGCCACCAATTTATACCCACCATGTATTTCCATTGCCTTGTGGGTGATACCTTCAATTTTTTAGAGACTGTCATATTTCATAACTTGCTACCACACAATATCATGGAATTTCAGTATCAGATAGACAGGTTTTTATTTTAGTGAGAAGTTTTGGGTCATTAAAAGAACTTTAAGATTTCTAAAAGGCAATTCAGTCTGCTCTCTTCCTCTAGCTCAATTCTAGGTTGAACCTATTTTCCATTCGTAGCATCTGTGCAAAATTTATATCCAGATGGATAAACTCTAGAGGTTGTCCATATAACTGTCTATTACAGTCTAGAAGATGGGCATTCTTCATCCACTTGATTTTTCTTGTGTGGATGATTAGGCTTCTAGATCTCATCTAGCAGACATCCTCCTGGGCTCTAGGGCAATCAGTCACCAGCAAACTGGAGCTTCTGGAGGGTGTTTTCAAGTACAGGGAATCACTCTATGAGTTGGAATCTGCTCTTGCTCCACTGAGTGGTAAAAATCTTTGGCATATGTGCCATTCCCTGTTTTAAGCCTCTCCTAATTTTAATGATCATAGGATTGCTGAACAAGATAATATTTGTTATATCTTTCAAAGAATCTTGTATAATTTTTTACATTCGCATATGAGGCATTTTGTTGGAAGAAGACCTTTGGGATGGTGTTTTTCCCCGACGAGTCTAATGCTATTGTAAAGCCATCTCATAATAAACACAGTAGGAGCTTGTACTCTCTACATCTCTTTTAGTCAATTGTGTATTGGCAAAGAAGTAGTCTACTGTGGAATGTTACTTTCAAAAGTCTGCCTAAAATGTGAGTTATTGTTACTATTTCATAATTATTATAAATTCTCTTGGGCTCCACATCTTAAAGGATATTTTTCTCCTATAGACATTTCCATGAACTGTCACAGTTCACACTTTTCTTATTTTTCACAGCTCAACAGGCACCATTGTACTAATATTCCAGTATTTATTTGGCAAGTCTTGTAACACAGGAGCATCTGGAGTATTTTTAGTTTTTTTTTTCAGGATCAGACGGCACTGTAGGAACATCACTGTAACACAAACTTTATTCTTTTCCTTTCAAATGATTTCCTTGGGGCATCGACTCCTAGGTAGGCTTCCATCCTTTTCTGATGTCCCCTGTAGAGTGGAGGTGACTCGGAATTCTCAAATGCTCTGCCAGGACAGAGCAAACTCTCAAAGCCCATATTAGAAAGACTTTGAATACAGATCTGCTAATGGATTGTGTCTATAGCTTGTGGCCCAGCTTAAGGCCTGAGAAGCTTATCATAAGGAGACTAGCCACTAGGCCAGGCCAGGGTCACTTTACATCTACTGCAGGTGTGAAGGGGGCTGGGATCTGGACTCCACCATGATGGAGTTAGGGGTCCCTAAAGTATTGAGGTAAGCAGAGAATCCTCACAAGGGTTCACAGAAGAAGGTATTAGGTGGGGTGAAACCATAGGCCTCCTGTGGGCAAATGCTCACATGCAAGTTTTTGTGCTTAATATCAACTGTGAAGCACCATGAATCTGCTTCCCCACAGGGTCAATGCAGGTCAGCGCATTCATGAACTTCTCTGCACATTCTATACCCCTATTTCGAATATGAGAAAAACAAGAAACATGAAGAAATACAGTGAACTGCCAAGGATCTGTGTGGGATAGTGGAATGAGTCCCTAACTTGGCATCAGAAGACCTGGGTTTGAATTCTACCTCTGACACTTACTATTTGGGTGACTTTGGACAAGATGCTTAACCTCTCTGGGCCTCAATGTCTTTATTTGTAAAATGGGGATAATATTCTATACCTTACAATATTGTTGAATGGAAAAGTGATTTGTAAAACAAAACATTCTATAAATGTGTCATTATTGTAACTAATAGTAAGTAATAAAAGCAATCATGAAACAGATGTGTGGTTGGGGCTCCCAAGTCCCTCCCTTATTTGGTCCATGGCAGTATTTGCTTGGGGGTGTGGTGCCACTGAGGTCAGCCAATTCAGGATAAATGGCCCTCACAGAACCTTGGGAAGAGGTTGGCTTGCAATAACAGACATAATGCCGTGCTGAGCCCTACAAGGGACAAGCATGGTGGGGAAGAGGTGTAGATCTCTCAAGTCATATACATTCTATGTGATTTTTTTTTTTTTGCTTTTTGGAGGGCAATTGGGGTTAAGTGACTTGCCCAAGGTCACATGGCTAGTAAGTGTTAAGTGTCTGAGGCCAAATTTGAACTCAGGTCCTCCTGACTCCAGGGCTGTGCTCTACTCACTGCACCACCTAGCCACCCCATTCTATGTGATTTGCTGCCTTAAAAGATAAGGGAGACCTTGGCTTTAGGGTGCTCATCAGGGACCGTGTTTGCAAATTTTGTTTATCATCTGGCATGAAGGGAGAAGTCTAGCCTTGGAAGACAGACAAAGCATTGCCGTTTCTCCTTCATCTCCATAAAATCAGTGAGTTAATGTAAATACATTAAGGAATGTATTTGCTTGATGTTTACTATGGAGTGAGGATCATCTTGTTTTTCCTCTGCATGTATCTTGCACACATCTATTTATGTATGTGTTCTCTCCCCCTTCAGAATGGAGTCAATAAGCTCTTTGTTGGCAAGAAGTCTGCATCCTAATGTTTCTTGGTGTCTCTTTCACTCAGCACAGTGCATGCCCCATGTTATAGTTACTGTTGTTCGGTTTTTTTTCAGCTGTGTCTGAATCTTCATGACCCCAAAGACATTGGAGTGGTTTGTCATTTCCTTCTCCAGCTCATTTGACAGATGATGAAACTGAGGCAAACAGGGTTAAGTGACTTGCCCAGGGTCACACAGCTAGTGTCTGAGGCCAGATCTGAACTTAGCAAGATGAGTCTTCCTGACTCCAGGCCTGGTGCTTTGGGCTCTGCACCGCCTAGTTGCCCCATATACCGTAACAGCTCAGCTTAAAATGCTGTTGATTGATTGGTAGGGATGGGTGGAAGTGTGTTTGTGGGTGTGTGTGTGTGTGTGTGAGTGCTCACATGCACATAGTATATAGTGTGGTGTAGGGGAAAGAAAACTGGATCTAGAGTGAGAAGATAAGAATAATGACTATTATTATCAGCTAACATTTCCATAATGCCTACTATGTGCCAGGCAGCTAGATGGCACAGTGATAGAGTGCCAGACCTAAAGTCAGGAAGACTCATCTTCTTGAGTTTAAATCTAGCCTCAGAGACTTACTAGCTGTGTGATCTTGGACAAGTCACTTTACCCTGTTTGCCTCAGTTTCCTCATCTGTAAAAATGATCTGGAGAAGGAAATGGCAAACTACTCCAGTATCTTTGTCAAGAAAACTCCAAATGGGATCACAAAAGAGTCAGACAAACAAGAAAACAACTTAAATACTATGTGCTTAGGGCTTTACAGTTATTATCTCACTTGATCCTTACAACAACCCTGGGAGGTAGGTGCTATTGTCATCCCCATTTTATGGGTGAGGAACCTGAGGCAAATAGACATGCAGTGACTTGGCCTGGTTCACACAGCTAGTACCTGACTGAACTCAGGTCTTCCTGACTCCAGGCCGAACTTTCTATCCACTGTTTCTTATAGAATCCAAGTTTCAATCTTGGCTCTGCTTTTTATAACCTATGTAGCTTGGACAAATTAGGTTTCCTCTCTGGCCCTCAGTGTCCTGATCTGTAAAATGAAGAAGTTGGACTAGGTGATCTCTAAGGGCCTTTCCCAGCTAAGATCCTCTGTGCTGGACTTAGTGACTCTTCTTAGCTGACAGTTTTTTTTTTACTGATAAATTTTCGAAAACTGGAGATGCGGGCCCCTTGCTGATTTGTTCGAATCTCTACCCCCTCAGATCTTGCATCTTTCGTAGTTCTGCCTGACTTTGGCTTTGCTAATTTGTGAGTGATAACTAAGATTCCTGGACACAAACACAGAGCAGCCAAGCAATTAGTGTCCAAATGAACCATTGGTGCCCAAGTGACGAACATCTCCATTAATGGCCAGAAGTGATGGGCATGGCTGGTCTCAAGCTGTCCCTGGTGGGTCCCTGGGACTAGGGCAATTAACTATGATCACTCCTAGAATGATGGCCATGTACTATGTGCCCAGAATTACCCACAGTCCCTGCTTATGGTCTTACCATTTTAAATTAGACGGCTTGTAGAACAGAGGACAAGGAATAAGCTAACTCTCCCTATGCTATGGGGGTTTCCTATGGAGTGGAAGAAAAGTCCAGAAAAGTCTGCCTTCATTTGGCACTTCTGGAGAAACCATCACTGACACCAAATCTCCAAAGCGAGTCTTCTATTAGGTCTGGGAGGCATCTGAGGGTGGCTCTCAACCCCTAACTATCCCAGAAGCTAGACGGTATAGTTAATAGAGTTAGCATGGCATAGTGGACCCTGGCCAAGTCACTTCACCTCTCTTTACCTCAGTTTCCTCATCTGTAAAAATAAACTGGAGAAAGAAATGGCACACCACTCCAAGTATCTTTGCCAAGAAAACCCCAAATGGGGACACGACTGAAATGACTCAACCACCACCACCGCCACCACCACCTTAAGTTTTGCAGAGCATTTTACATACATTTTAGTAAAAGTCAACAACATCATTTCACAACAACCTGTGAGGCAAGCGTTATTATCTCCATTTTACAGATGAGGAAACCAAGACTCACAGAGCTTAAATGACCCAGCCAAGGTCACACAATTACTAAGAGGCCAAAGCAGGTTTTTCTGATGTGTTCAGAGCTCTTTCCACTATACCATGCTGACTTGCAACTAGTCCATTGTCTGATCACCAGGAAAAGGCCTGGATTTAGAGGGGAGCAGAAAAGTCAATAGGACTCATCAACCCTGTCACCAAGGTTCCGCATTATCTAGACTTAACCACAGGAGGTTCTGGAATAGATTCATGAGTTCCTCATCGTGGTCAGTGGTCCACTAGGATAATCCACACTTTTTCACCTCATATAGTTCTTATCCATGTCTTCCTAAAAATCTGCTATAGACAGCTCAAAGGAGGTGACAGCTGGCTGTCTTCAAGGATTTGAAGGTTTGTCATGTGGGAGATAGGTCAGACTTTTCATGCTTGGCCACAGACGGCAACAGTGAGAGGAACAGGGGGAGAAGGTGCAGTGATGGAGATGTGGGCTTGTTGTTAGGAGGGAGAGAAGATAGATTTCTGTTCTTTTTTTAAACAGAGAAGTGGCGGCGGCGGGGGGCGGGCTTGTGATGTGCTACAGATGGGACATGTCGTAAGCACTTTCAGATGAGGTCATTGTGTTACTTTTGTTGTTGTTATTTAGTCATGTGTGACTTTTCGTGACCGCATTTGGGGTTTTCCTGGCAAAGATACTGGAGAGGTTTGCCATTTCCTTCTCTAGCTCATTTTACAGATAAGGAAATCGAGGCAAATAGGGTTATGTGACTTGCACTGTATTATTAGTTTTACCTAATTCTTTTACTTTGTTACAACAGATCTTTCATGAAGGAGGAGACATCTATAGAAGTAATATAAAAAATCCCATATAAATTTTTTTAAAAAGCAAATCTTAATGATTAGAGTTGTCGCCCAAAGAAATGACTTGGAAGGTAGTGGGTTCTTCTTCACTGGAGGTCTTCATGTAAAGGCTAGATGACCACTTGCCAGTTACGTTACAGAGGGAGGGGATTCTTTTTCAGGTTTCAATCAGAGTAGATGGCCTCTGGGGCTCCTGAGGACCTCAGGCTTCTGAGACTACATCCAACATACTAGATGTCTTATTGCCAGATTTTAACATTACTGCAGTTTACTCTGAGTTCACATCATGCTAGGGGAGTCACTCTGGTGACGACTCTGGCAGGTCCTATACCCGGCCAAAAAATCTGTGAATACCCTTTGACAATGGGCTGTGCATGTGTCACTCAAGAACTGATCAAGTCAGGTTTAAAGAGCTTCATCACTTCGAGACTGGCTACCAGAAGAGGATTTGGGGAAATGGGGAGGGGTATGGGTTTATTGGGAAAAAAATCAATTATAAGGAATTTTTCATTGTGAACATAGGAAAGATTGCTATGGGCATAACATGTAATTAATCTATGCTGGGTGGCAATGTTTTTGTGAAGCCTCTCTGGGGGGGATGATGTCCAATCATATAATTACTAATGAAGTGATCATATGAGGCAGGGTAAGGGACAGAGCTGGGGAAAAGAAAAGGTGTCCCTTCCTGATTGGCCAAGGTCATGGGACTTTTCACAACTGGATCAATGACTTAAAGGTAGGAAACTCAAAGGTGGGCAGTGCTAGGGCAGTGCTAGTAAGGAAATGTGAGTTCTTGCTATAATATTGAAGGTGAGGTCTCATGGAACGGGTCTCTCCATGGTGCTCAGAGCCCAAGTCTAGAGGGGATGAAGCCAACACTGAGTCTTAGATTGTAAAGCTGAATTTCAGCCAATTCTGCTGGTGAATGACAAGATGAACACTCAGATTTCTTGGACCCTTGTCTATGTTGTTAGCTTAATTTATTCTTTCTTTTAAAATTGTTTATCCTTTAGAGAAGACTCATCTCTACATTGGGCAATTGGAATAGATGCTCAAGGATTGAGGGCATCCACAATGGTAATATGAAAATTTTGAAATGAAAAAACAATTAAATAAAAGAACAATGAAACTGTGAGGGCTGAGAGGATGCCAGTTTGCCAGCTAGTATGGTCAGACGGGCAGAGCTTAAGAAGGGCACAGGTATAGGTTTCTCTGAGAATGACAAATGAATGAAAAAGGATTTATTAAGTCTTTACCATATATAAAGCACTATCCTAAGTCCTGGGATAGATGTCCAAGTGGTCTGTGTCTAGAGTGGTGCAAAAGTCAGGGTCCTACACATTCTATTATAGGGATCAAGCTATGTGACTGGGTAGTGTTCCCTTGGCATATCCCCTACCCCAGTCCCAGCATAGGAGAAGATGAAACCAGACAGGAAGCAGCAGAGGCAGCCCCCACCCCAGTCTACCCAGGCAGCCCAGGAACAACAGGCAGGAGAGCTCACCTTGCATCCCTGACGGGCCAAAGTCCTGTCTGGTGAGAAAGATGGCATGGTCGTGAGATTCCGCCTGGCTTGTATCTGATTTCCGTTGGAGAAAGGCCCAGTGACACACGTTCTCCAAGCTCTGGGAAGGGTTCCCGATCTCTATGAGGCTCATGGACTAAAAAGAGTAGAAAGGGGAGAAGAGGGAAAAAGAGATGAGAAAAAAGGAGAGGAGAGAAAGTAGAGAGGGAGAGGAGAGGAGAAGAGGAAGAAGAGGGGGAGAGAAAGAAGAGGAGAGAGTGTGATAGCAATATTATTATGTGACATTTCCATGCCCTGTACCTCCGTGCCAGTCCCATGACTTAGGGACAAATTTGTCTCAGACATTGAAAAGTATTGATTTCTATGTGGATCTATACTTAGCACTTCCTCTAGGATATTTCTGTCCGCATTTGTATTGCATTTTATTATTATTTATGTATTTATTTTTATTTTATCTCTTGTGATCAATATCTGGCATGATACCATCATGTCATCTATGCCTAGCAATGCTCTGCTGCAGTCATCTCTGACCATCATTGTTCCCTTGGGTGCCCAATGACCATGAAGCTCTTCTGGGTGCCCCACAGTCAGTCCTGAATCTGTACAATAGGCTCAGCACTAAATGTAGGAGTGACTCACGTTCCTATTTCTACACACAGGAAGAGTTTTTGCTTTTTTTGAGCAACAGCAAAACATTGTTCATTCATCTTATGTTTGTGGGACACAATGCCAACAAGATCTTCTATGGGATTCTTTTTTTTTTTTTTGAAGGGGATAAGGCAAGGCAATTGGGGCTAAGTGACTTGCCCAAGGTTACACAGCTAGTAAGTATGTCAAGAGACTGGATTTGAACTCAGGTCTTCCTGACGCCAAGGCTGGTGCTCTATTCACTGCGCCACCCAGGTGCCCCATTGGAAGGGATTCTTTTTTTTTTTTTTTTTTTTTTTGCTTTTTGGAGGGCAATTGGGGTTAAAGTGACTTGCCCAAGGTCACATGGCTAGTAAGTGTTAAGTGTCTGAGGCCAGATTTGAACTCAGGTCAGTGAGTATTTAGCAACATGAAGCACAGAGAGTCAGAGACAGACAGGACCTTAGAATGTCAGAAGGGAATGGGAAGGGACCTTAGAACTAGTTTAATCCCTTCATTTTACATATGAGGAAACTCTACCTCCCCTGTCACTTTCCTTCTCCCTTTTTCAGGCTTCTCCATTCCTGTACAAAGCCTTCTTTCTTTAGCCCCCATGCCCTCCATCCTCCTCCTATCAAGGCTCATACTGAGTATGTAAAGCAGAGAGCTGACCCTCACTAGTGGTTGTTGAAAAAGGTATGATAAATTACCCACCTCTTCCCAAACCTATTAACTTGAGTCTAGGCTTCTCTCTCAAACCAGTTTCCTCTAAGACAAACACCTCGAATTCAGAATGTCGAAAATTTAACAGTGTCATACAGGGTTCACTGTCTTTGAAATATTTCTTCTAGTCACCCCCTCCTCACAGCTCCAATTGCTAACATGGTTAGTATAGAACCTCAGCATCTGACACCTAGATTGCTGCAGAAGTCACCTCTTAACTGGTCTCCCTGACTCCAGACTCTACCCCTCTAATCTACCTCTCATTCCATCTTAATAAACTTTTGTCTCAGGGCAGCTAGGTGGCACAGTGGACAGAGTGCCAGGCCTGGAGTCAGGAAGACTCCTCCTGAGTTTAAATTCAGCCTCAGAGACTTACTAGTTGTGTGACCTTGGGCAAGTCACTTAACATTGCCTCTGTTTCCTCATTTATAAAACGAGCCAGAGAAGAAAATGGAAAACCACTCCAGGATCTTTGCCAAGAAACTCCCAAATAAGGGCATGAAGAATCAGACACAACTGAACGACAATAAACCTTTTGTCACACAGCTTTATTTTATTTCTCTATTCAAAAATCATCATTGCTCCCTATTGATTTTAGGGAAAAAATGTAAACTCTTTGGTTTGTAATTTAAAGTCTACCATAATTTGATTCTAACTTATCTAATGTTCTTAGACATAAAGTGCCTTCCTCGCCGTCTTCTAAATCCGCACATTCCCATCTCTTTCATTTTTACTGTTTTGTTTCCACCTTATATATGTTTACTGATCACTCTTACTTCATGAGAGGCCTCTTATAACAAAGCAAAGCAGGGAAGTAAAAACCAGTAATGCATTTGACTAGTGTTCTCAGAGTTAAGAGTTGAAAAATAGGGGTGGGGTAAGGAATAAGACAGGATAACACGCTATTATCTCTGCATTTTATTGTCTCCATTTTCAATGCCCTATGCTACTCTTTTCCATTGACGTGAATCCTGTCCATCTTTCCCTGCCCAGAACAACTCCCATGGCCAACCTAGTCCACAGCAATCTCTCTTCTTCCTCTCTCTTTTCTCTCCCCAGATAACTATGTCTGGTTCCTGGTCTGAAATCCCCGTCTGAGAGAGGTTGGCAGAGGCTCTACTTGGGACACTCATTCAGTCCCTTTGTATTTTAAGGAGGTCATATGGCAGTTCCCAATACAGTCTGGTTCTGAAGAGCATCTTCGTCTTCCTGGCAAGGCTGCCCCGGCGGCCCCTGTGGCCAGGAGTCTGTGGCAGAGCTACTTGGGGGGTTGGGGAATCCAAGTGAGACGAGTTTCCTGACAATTCAGATTGGTTCCAGGTTATAAATACAAAATATCACTATTTATATTCTCTGGGCTATATTTAAACCCAAGCATTCGTGAATGAATAATACATGAACTGATAAATAAATGAGCTGGTTAAGAAGGAATTCTTCAATTCACTTCATGGGAAATGATCAGATATACAAAACTGACCATAAACTACATGAGGAGGCAGCATCGTCTCTGCAGTGAGAGGACCTGGGTTCAAATCCCACCCTTGATATTTATTGCTTGGGTAACCTTGGATGAGACATTCAATCCCCCAGGACCCCAGTTTCCTCATATATAAAATGAGGGGGCTACACTAGATGACCTCTCATGTCAATTACAGCTCTAGCTCTTGGATCTTATGATCTCAAAGGACCTCAGTTTCCTCCTCTGTAAAATGGAAAAGTTTGACTAGATGACACCTTTAGTTACCTCCAGTCCTAAAGCCTACGACACCAAACCACCTAATCATTCTGTTGCTGACTTGGTTATACTAAAATGCCTTCAGAACTAAATTGGTCCCTCCCTTGAGCCCTGAGGTGGACAGGAATTCATTTAAGATCAAGGAACATTTACCAAGGTCTGCTATAACAGTAATAACAATAACAACACCTATCATTTCTACAGAGAATTACAGTTTATACAAAGCACTTACGGATACAGCTGTCCACAAAGTCTAAGTGCGGTTTTAAGCTACGTAGGGGAGCCTAAATTATCTTATTTGACCCTCACAATAGCCATGTGAGGTGGAAAGTATAGGGATGAATTATGTGAGGCAAGATGATGCATCTGGATTCGGAATCAGAGGTCTTAGATTTAAATCCTTGTTCTTACTGCATGTGACCTGGGGAAGGTCCTCTCTGGGCCTCCATTTTCATATGTACACACACACACATATATATATATATAAAATTAAGGGGTCAGATTAAATGCCTGGACATCCTATTATGGCCATCTTGCAGATGAGGTAGCTAAGGCTGAGAGAAGGCAGTGCCAGAGAGCCAGATTTTGAACCCAGGCCCTTGACTCCAAATGCAATGCTATTTCATTCCCCCACATTGCCAAAGGCAAGAACCTTGTATCAAATACTGTAGGGGAGTGGGAAAGAAAGATATTCTGAATGATGTAATACAATTTGATATATTTTTACTGAATGACAGCTGTGTGCAGGAACCATAGGAAGACTCCAGGAGACAAAGCCTACATTCTATTGTACTCAGGGCATTCAACCTACACAGAGAGATAAGTAGAGATGTGTTTGGACAACCCTATATCAAGTTATTTCAGTAGGAGAGAACACCAACGACTGGGGATCAGAAAGGTCTAGGTAGGAGGCAGCACATGAGCTGAGCTTTGAAACAAGTTAGGGATTCTAAGAGGTAGGGCAGAGAAATGAGGACATTCCTACTGCAGTGACCACCTACACAAAGATATGAAGGCAGAATAGGAAATGGCATGCATGATGAATAGGTCTTGGGTCAGTTAGACTAGAATGGAGTTTAGGAAAGGTAGTGTTCTTACCTAATTGTTTATGTCATGTTATACTCTTGGGGACCCCATTTGGGGTTTTCTTGGTGGAGATACTGGAATGATTTGATCTTTCTTCCTCCTTTTACAGATGGAGAAACTGAGGCAAACAGGGTTAAGTCACTTGCCAAGGGTCACACAGCTATTCAAATTTGAGGCCAGATTTGAACTACAGAAGATGACCTGACTCTATCCACTGCACCATCTAGGTGTCCTTGGGGAAGGGTAGTAGTATGAAACAACTAGTATGAAAGGTAGAGAGGTACCATGTTGTCTAGGGCTTTAAATGCCAGGCTGGGGTCCCCTTGTTTTGGGAATGGATAAATCCCTATCCTGAGGGAGAGCCTCCTATAGTGGAGAGAATCCACATGGCTATAGTATGAGATGGAAAGAAGCAAGGGACAAAAGAAATGTATAAGCAGAGAATTGTAGAAGTTCAGAAAAGAGAGAATCAGGGAAAGCCTCCAGGAGATAACAGAGGTCAAATTGTGCTTTGAAGATTAGGAAGAAAGGAATTCCCAACAAAATAAAGAGCATGACCAAAGTCACTGAAGTGAGAAAGTACAAGATACCTCCAAGAGATCCGGAGTGAGAATGGAACTGATGGGGGGGTGCAGTCAAGCACCAATTTCTGCCAGGCAGTCTGTTTTAGGTTGGAGATGCCTTTGGGTGTGGATGGTGGAGGAAGCCTCTAGTAAACAGAAATTGGGAATCCCAAAGCTAAATCTTAGGCAATGAAAGTTCCTTTCCTAGGAATCATCAGCTGCCTGACATGACCTATGACTCAACAGCTTCCTTTGTATGGAGGGGGTTGGCAATCACATTCTCCAGGACTGGACCACAAAATTTTGCCAGATGATAGAGAAAAAAAAAGCTGGTGGAACTTTCAGATGGGGCCCAATGGGGTCTGGCAGTAAAGAAAACATCTATTTCCCCCATCAGCCATTGGAACAGCATATGGGTCTCGTGTTTGGCTCTGTAGTGATTTGGATACGCTACTGAATGTGAACAATCTGTCATGTGCTCATGGGGCTGTAGAACAGCAATACCCACACATATCCCTGAGAGGGGAGGGGAAGAAAGGGGCAGACAGCCTCTGCTGACAACCAGCTGGCAAATTTCTCATGCCACAGAGTGCAGCAGAAGTTCTGTTATCCAACACCACCTCTCAAGGAAAGCAGTGTTTTTCTTAACAGGTATGTAGATAGGAACAGGGAAATGCAATATGGTGTCCCTCAGGTGAAGCAAATCCCAGATATTTCATTCAAACTTCTTGATCACAGACTTTCAAATTAATACATTTTTTTGCCCATTTAATTTATTTCACTTTGACCAGATGAATTCTTCTGTTTTGAGTCTAGATAGCATTGCTTAGCAGACTCAGAGTCAGCAATACCTGGGATCAAATTCCATCTCTGAAACTTAGGGATCATAGGCAATTCATTTCATCTTTCTGGGTCTCTCTTTGGGCTACTTATCCAATTTTCATTCATATTCTGGGGATGGGTCACCAGAGCTCTTACACTCAGGTTCAAGGTACCCTGTGTGTCACTACTACTACTACTACTACTACTACTACTACTACTACTACTACTACTACTACTATTCACAAGACCTCTCCAATGTGCTTATCTTTAATAATCATTTAGTAAACACAATTGGTTCACAGCAAAGGCATTTACTAAAATGGCATGGTGAAAGAACAGTGATAAAAACATTTATTCCCCCATAAATCTGGGGTGACCCTCCTGCAAAGACATATAGTATTTGTGGTAAAAGTGAACATAAACTACAATGGTAACGAAGTACATACATGGGGAAGACATTTAGCTAAAGCAATTCCTAAAACCAGTGCTGCAGGCACCCAATATTCTTTTTGTCCTAGCAGGGTCTTTATAACTCTACTCCTGAGTATAACATCTTTCTTTGGAGGGCCTTTCAGTCAGGTGCCCATGGTTTGTTTCTTTCTGCCAAGTGACTCCTGAATGCTAGGACTAACTCTCTTTAGTCCATAGCTGACTCTTTTCTTTGCTGCCAGATGTCCTACTCTTTGAAGCCACTTGAAAACTTCCTCTCTGTATCCATGTCTGTTTGGAGAGTATATTTCTCTGCTCCTTCAACTGTGCCTTGAACTTTCCTAAACTGGTTTGCCAACTTCTGGATGGAAATATCCTACTGGGTAAGCAGCGCTGCTGCCAGAAAACATGGCCTATGGAGGTGGGGAGAAAGAGGAGAGAAAAATTCCCCCCTCCCCAGCACCCTACTTCCCTCAGGGCAATTCCCTCTCAGGAGCTTGGTTCTTTCTCCATTCATTTTATTTTATTTTTTTTTAATTTTATTTTAGTTTGCATCATTCATTTCCACAAGATTTTGAGTTACATATTTTCTCCCCCTCTTTCCCCC
>CM053585.1:292175784-292258331 GCA_028646515.1 Pseudochirops corinnae
CTTCCACTTCCCTTATTTGGTTTTGAAAATCCTTCCTCAGCTCATCTCTAGCTTTAAGGCATTCTTCACGTTTATTGGAGGCCTCTGGTGGGGGCGCTCTGGCTGCATTCTCCTCCTCCCTCTCTCTCCCATGATCTTTCTTTTCCCCAAAGAAGGAATCTAGGGTTTGGGAGCTGTTCTTACTTTGCTTTTTATGCTTATTCTTACTCATGGTTGTTCAGTCCATGATTTTTTTTTTAAATCTCTGTGGGGCTCTGCTTCCAGAAGGAAAAGCTCTGTCCCAAATCGCTGGGGTCCTCCCGCCTGTCGTAGCTCTCAGGAAGAGGCTGGGAACTCTTCCTATTTACTTCTGGCTGACAGGATAGTGAAGACTTCAGAACCAAGGCCCAAGACGGTGATCCAGATTCAGGCCGCTGAATGCGAGAGCTCTTGGCCTGAGAACAATCGCTCCATCCCCCTGCTGTCTGCAGGCCACGGGCGGGAAGCTACAATGCGGAGGCGGGTGCAAAACCCCTGCCTTTCGCTTTTCCACTCTGGAGGCCTTTTGGCTGGACTGCTTATCTCCCCCTTTAGCAATCCCCACTTTCAGCTGGTGCTAATCCGCTCACCTGAGAGGCTCCTCCTCGCTCCTCCTGTCCAGCCACCCCCGGGGCACAGCCATGGCTTCAGGCCAGGCTGGTTTCGGTTCACAGTGCTGATATGGTTCCTTGTAGCCGAGCTGACTTTAGTGGGAAGTATCTTTGTGTGCGTTTTGGAGTTCTAGGATTGGTTTAGAGTCCTATTTTATGGGTATTTTGGGGTGGCTATGTGAGAGCTGCGATATGTTGCTGCTGCTACGCCGCCATCTTGGCTCCGCCCTAGATTTGCAGTTTCTTGTGCAGTTATCTTTTTTTATTATATGATGTTATACTATGTTATGGAAATGCTTATTTCATTACACAAATAAAAATAAAATAAATAAATATAAAAAGAATCATTTTTAATTTAATCCCCTATTTCCTAATTTGTAACAAAGGAAAACATTTAAATCCAATCCACAGACACAGAAACACTCACCACATCCCTCACCTATAGTCCTCAGGAAGGACTCAAGAAGAAAGAATGTGTTTCATGATCAGAGATCATCATTATAATTCACAATCACTTGCGCTTTCAGTTTTCACTCAGTTTTCGGTAAAATGAGCTGGAGAGGGAAATGACAAGCATTCCAGTAACTCCACCAAGAAAAGCAGAAATGGGGTCATAAAGAGTCAGACACTACTGAAACAATGGAACAACAAAGGGAAAAAACCTGTCTGAGTTTCAATATCAATGACTAAATGCTCCTCTATCCAAGAGTCCCTCCTAATGGGTCTTTAGATCATAAGATCATAGACCTAGACCTGGAAGAGACCTTAGAGACCATTAAATCCAAGTTTTGCATTTTGTACCTGAGCTAGCCTTATATACTGCCCACTTTTAAAATATAACAAATATAAAATCACATAACAGAACCACAATATAAAATATATAAACATATAAAATATAATATATTTATAAATATGAGAGGAATACAACATGTAAAATAGAATAATATATTAAATATAGATCATATAAAATATATATACTAAAACCACAATATGAAATTCTCCCTATGTGGCCTTGTCCTAGCATGGAGATGACTCTGGGTTCTTGAAAGGTATTCCAGGAGAGGGCAAGCTCTGGCCTACCTTACCAAGCTGGACAGGCTCCCAGTACAGGCCCAGTAAAGGACCACGAGTTTGTTGGCTAAGAACTAACTTTGCCAAGTTCTGAGAGGCTCACTACCTTGCTGATTGGCCAGAAGGGTTTAGTAGTTTTCTACCACTAACTAATGCAGACTGTCTACTAAGAAAGACATAGAGGCACTTCAATAAAAAATCATGGATCTGTGAATAATGAAACAATATATTAAAAAAGAACTATGTTGGAGCTCTTCTTTGGGCAAGCCACTTAAACTTTCTGGGCAACATCAATAAAATAAGGGGATTAGGTGATATCTAGTGTCCCTAGAAGCTTTATGGTTCTATTCTCATATTAGCTATTTGAAGAGGAAAAGAACCCACAAGTTATTTCAAAGCAAGCTTCCCAGATATCAGTCCTTCCCTCTCCTCTGATAGACACCTGGCTTCAGTCAGAACACTTGCTTGGCCTCCTTGATGAACAATGGCCGACCCAGTCTTTTGTTGTTTTTGTATTTTAAATTAAGGTTTATTGATTTATTTTGTTTTTATGTCATGTTTCTAGATACGTACGTACCTTCACCCACACTCCCGCCTCCAAAACAAAATGTACCAAGAGCAGCTAAGCAAAATCAATGGGTACAAGTACGCTCTCTGACAGGTACATGCAACATTCTTTACCCATAGTCTCCCATGTCCCTAGGGGCAAGAAGAAGACAAATTTTCTTCTCTCTTTTTGGGTCCAAGACTGATCATTATGAGTACAAAGGATTTGGCTTTCCTGGTCTTTTCTAAAGGAAAACATTAGTGGTGACACGATAAATTGCTTCCAGTATTTGAAGGGATGTTATGTGGAAAAGTGATTAGTCTTATTTGGGTCTAACCCAGTGAGTAGAACTTGAGCCACTGAAAAGTAGGTTGCAGCTTTCATACTTGGATACTTCAATGGATCTGTGAATCTTACAAAGGTGAGAACCCCCTCCACCAGGGCAGATAGCATAACATCTAGCAAGACATCTCATCCGAGCACATCAATCAACAAGCATTTATTGAATACTTACAAATCAGGCACTATACTAATAAGCCCTGGGAATACAAGCAAAAAACAAGAGAGTTCGTTCCCTCAAGGAGCTTACACTCTAATGGGGGAAAACAATAAATAAAAGGAAACTGAAAGGGAAGGGTACCCAGGGTGGAGGGCATGATGGAAAAGTCCAGAAGTGCAGCCTGGCGAAAAATGAAGAGGTGGCTGACTGGGTTGCCTTCCTTAAATGGAGTTTCTGGAAGTAACCATTCAATAAGGAGGGAATGCAGGAATGAAGGGTACTTCTGAGGTATAAATTCCAGGTATGATGTGATCTTCTAGGATGAAGAGGTTTCTGGGGTATGATGAAGCAAGTCTGAGCACAGCCTGGTGAAAAATGTGTTTCTTATTCATTATCTTCCCATAAATACTCCACGAAGCTCCATTCAGTGGGCAGGAGGCCTTCTCCAGCTTCTTTCAATGTTTTGTGGATACCAGTGCAATGCCAGGCTACTCTATTCTGCTACTCTACATCTGCTACTCTATTCAGGTGGCCCTTCTCCTTTTCTAGCCCTCCGTGTCACGTCATTTGTCCCATACAAGGGATGACTGGTAATAGGCTGCAGCCCGTTGACATCCACCATGTATTTATACAATTTTGATTTTTCTGAGACTGCAGTATTTCCTCATTTATAGCCATGGTACTATCATCCCTCAGAAGATGATAGTATTTAAAAGATGGACTTTCATGGTTAGGAGCAAACAGGGATTGTTGAAAGTGCTGTACAAAATCCTAAATGATATTCAGTCCTTTATCCTCCTATTGTGGGTCCATCTACAATGGCCTGTTCAAAATCCATGTATGCTTGGGCCAACTCAATGATCCAACTGCATGGCCTAATTTATGAATTATATATTCTTCATTTACTTGATTTTTTTCTGAGTGGATTACTAGGTCCATCTTTTTCGAGTGACTTGCAGATGTTATTAAGGAGGTCTTATCATGTACCAGAACTCTATAGCATCAGAACACAACAGCCCAAACAGGAGCACCGATGCCCTCTTTTATTTGGACTTTGGGCAGACCACCTTCCACTACTCTAGCCAACAACCTTGGCAAAGAGTCTATTTTATGACGTGTATGATGTGAACACACAACTGTGCTTAACTATGAATAAATATGCTACCATCTATTAAGGAAACTTTAATGGATGCCTGGGAAATCCATTGTTAGAGCATAGCCTTTCAGGCTGCACTTTCCTTTACAAAGTCAAATGCTTTCTTGTCGTCAGCCAACAATCAATGCAGCATAATCTCATATTCTCTCACTCTCTTAGTACCTTATGTGCCTGTGAATATGGGGTTAGCTAGAGAAAATCACCTACTGAAGCCCGTCTTTTCCTTTTTCGTGCTCTCCATAAGGGTATGCTCCTGGAGGGCAGGGATTGATTTTTACCTTTTTTCGTACACCCAGCACTTAGTAAAATATCTGGAACACAGCAAGTGCTTAATAAATGAATATTGATTAATTGCATACAGAAATACCGTCATCAAGATTTTATACTGAGGAAGAAGTAGAGCTTCGGGTCAGAAGTTGCTAATATCTTCTTGGTAGGCTTTTGTCCCCATTGATAATACTACATTTTATGATATTTTTAAATTTTCCCTTCTGTGGATAGAATGTTGGACCCGTAGTAAGGAAGACCTGGATTTGAATCCTGACTCAACTATATATAAGCTGTGTGACCGTTAATAAGTGACTTAGCCTCTCTGAGTCTCAGTTGCTATATATGTAAATAGGGGGTGATAATACACATATGACCTTCCACACAAGGTTATCCTAAGGCACAAATAAGATATAACATATTAGAAGTGTTACAGAAGTGTCAGTTATTAATAATGTAAATAATTATAATAATTACTGAGATTTAATCACCAAGTACCTTTAAAATGATAACCTCTAGCATGGATTTCTTATGTGTACATTTTGTTATGTGCTCCTACACTTCTCTATTTCTATGGCTTGTTTTCCCCATCACCACCATTTCCCTCTTTTTTTGTGTTTATACTGTTTAGAACATTCCATCACTTTTTTTCTGTTTGACAGATGAGCTCATATGGTATACCAGCATTGCCTTTGGCTACCATGTCTCTCTACTTGGCAGGCAAAATCTTTGGTGCTTTGGATACAAAGGAAAAGCAAAAAACCAAAAAACAAAACAACATCTGCCCTCAAGGAGCCTACGTTCTAACAGACGAGAAAACCCTGTATGTAAATTGGTAAAGTTGAGATACATACAGAGCAGATACAAGGATGAAACTGATTCTGTAAACATCCTTATTTGCCTCTCTGAGGATAACCTGTGAGATTTCCATTTGGCTGCAATCTTTTGTCTTCAAAAAATTGCAGCCAGTTTTTTTCTGTCTTCATTTATAGTGAGAATATCAACATTGATATCATTCAGTTCTTTCACTAGTGATACCAGCTCATTAGTTGTCAGACAAAGATCTTGCATTGAATTCTAGTAGTTAAATTAGCATGTACAGATTGTCTAAGAACTGATTCTTAGCACCCTCTGCCCTCATTTTGCTACCTTCTCACTACCAGAGGGAATGATGTCGTGATTTCAGTGTTAGACTTGGAATTCAGAAGATTTGAGTTCAAATCCTGCCACAGACACACATATTAGTTGTGTGACCCTGAACAAATCACCTGATTTTTCTGGGCCTTAGCTTGTTCATCTGTCAAATGAGGAAATTGGACTAGATGGTTCTTAAGACCCTTTGAGCTTTAAAATCTATGACCCTTTGATCAACATGGAAGCAGAGATTCTGATGGCCATATGAACGTTGTATTTGAATCACTGAAATGCTGTAAGTTGCAGCAACTTCCACTTGAGTGAACTGTTGGGGGCAGAGATGGAGCCATCCAAGAAGTCAGGGGATACATGATTTTGCGATGCACCCTGTCCTTTGGCCCTTTTCTCCTTTGCAGTTTCTGGTAACAATGAATTAAGGTCCCTTTAGCTTCCCTGGTCCTTGAGAACCCTCTGGCTTCCACAGAGAGAAAACATTGCAGACCTCTGTTATGTTCATCATTATGGCTAAGTAATAAAGCCTTTTATGCAGTTGGTTTGTGATAAATGTTTGTGATTGAAATGAGCTAAAATGCATCATCCCTTCTGTAGATCACCTAAGGTCCATTTGGCATCTCTACTATCAGACTAGCTTCCTTTTTCCTCTCCAAAATATGGACTTTCTTCATCCATAAGCTAGTATGTGCCTGGGTACCACCAAATCAACGTGAATAGCTGTTTTAGGTCACACAGTTAACCCTTTCACATCGTGAAGGGCTAGGGGTGTGGTGTCCCTGTAACCTGGAAAATCTGCATAAAGTTTTTTGGCCCTCCTTTTGTGCCAGAGAAGAAGTCTGAATTATTATAGTATTAAAATATAAACTATGTTGATATTACACAATACTATACATATATTTTATGTATTTCTGAGTTTCTAAACTTTTTCTGTGTCATCTGCTAGCCTTCATGTGTCATCTACAGTTTTCACAAAGCTCCCAAATAATTCCCATTTAATTTCTTATGCTGACCCACAATATGTTGAAACTGTCATGGGGAAAGCTGTGATGTGGAAGGGAAGACTCTTTCAGATTGAGTTGGTGAGCATTTTTAAACAATGATTTCTTTTGATGATAAAAAGGACAAATTTACTGCTAGGAAGGGTTATATGATTTTTTTTTTTCCTGAAGCCAAATAACATTACAAGATCATACATTGAGAGCTGGAAGGGACCTTGAAGGCTATTGGGTCCAATGCCTTCAATTTAAAGACAAGGGAGCCGAAATACAGAGAAGCTCAAGGTCAGCCAATCAAAAAGTTTTTGAGATGAAATTCAAACCTAGATCTTCCAGATACCAAGTCGAGTCCTTTCCCTGCTACAATATGCTTGCCTCCTCAAAGAGCTTCAGCCATGTATCTTCTCTGTCACTAGCACGATTAGCTCAAGTAACTGAGCTGAATATCTGGTACTTTGGACATTCTAACAGAATGCCTACAAATGGCCAAGATCTTGAAATAATCTAAAAAGAGTCAGAAACTTCAAGAGTAACAGATTAGATTGGATTCCTCAGTAAGTAAGCCTCTACATAGGAAGAATTCAGCCTTTGCTAGATGAAGGGGGCAGCTAGGTGTGTCAGAGGATAGAGCGCCAGGCCTAGAGTCAGGAGAGCTGTCTAGCCTCAGACACTTACTAGCTGTGTGATCCTGCGCCAGTTACTTAGCCCTTGTCTGCCTCAGTTTCCTCATCTGTAAGATGGAAATAAGACTGTAACACCCACCTTACCAGGGTTGTTGTGAGGATCAAATGAGATAATCATCACAAAGTACTTAGCACAATGTCCAGCACATAGTAGGTGCCACATAAATGTTAACTCTCTTTATTGTATTTGACTCTTCAAAAGAAGGAATTCAGCCTTTGCTGAATGAATGAATGGATGGATGGATGGTTGGATGGATGGATGGATGAATGGGTGAATAGAAAATAACTTGGACTGCTAAATGAAGATAAGCCTCCAGAAATGGAATTCCAGCAACAAATGGCACAGCAAACTCAAATATTTGGAAAGGGAGGAATGTGATGAACTGCTGAGCCAGTCTATTAGACATGCTAATTGTCAGTGTAGGCAGGAACCTCCCGCCATCAGTCTGGAAAAAATAACTCAGATTGTTATAGTTCTTGAATGTTTACAAAGCATTTTCCTCACAACAATTCTGTGAGGTTAGTAAGTGCAAATATTTTTTGCATCACTAAAATTTTACAGTCTCTCTAAGACTCAGAGAAAGTTAGTTGCCCATGGCCATATGGCTAGCAAGTGTTGGAATGAAACTCACTGGGGATATGGAACGCCTGGGGAGCTCTTCAGTGATTTTGAAGGGAACACAAAGACCAGCAATGGAAGGTGTTCCATGGCCTTTGAGAAGCCTCAGAGGCTGATAAAGTACCACTGGTCATTAATTCTTCTTCAACAATCAGGAGGTAAGCCAAACCACCACCACAAGTAAAGGCTAAAATGGGTAGCTAGGTGGCACAGTGGATAGAATGCCAGGCTGGGAGTCGGGAAGACTTGAGGTCAAATCTGGCCTTAGACACTAACTACATGACCCTAGACATGTCACTTCACCCTGCTTGCCTCAGTTTCCTCATCTGTAAAATGGAGGAGGAAATAGTAAACCACTCCAGTATCTTCGCCAAGAAAACCTCAAATAGCGTCACAAAGGGTCAAACACAACTGAAACAACAACAAAGACCACAATACTAGGATTTGAAGTCAAGAAGACTTCTCACCTCAGACATTTATTAGCTTTATAACCCTGGGCAAGTCACAGACTTTGTGAACCACAGTTTCCTCCTCTCTGAAATGGGGATAATAATTTATAAGGCTAAACTGTAATAAGGTGTGTAAAGTGCTCTGCAAACCTCAAATTGCTTTATAAAGATGAACTTTCATGTTATCATTAGGATCACAGTTAGCTTATAATTGAAATTCCAGGGAAAGAAGAATGAAGGGACAGAGCGAGGACACTAACAAGTCACAGAACTATCAAACTTTAGATCTGGAAGGGACCTCAGGGCATCTCATCAGATCCTTAGTGGAGCAGGAACCTCATTTAAACATCCCCAACAAGAGTTCACCCAGTCTTTATCTGAATACCTCTAGGAAAGGGTCGCTCACTACTTTATGATGTAATCCATCCTAATTTAGGAGAGTTCTGATTATTAAAGTTTTCCTCTTCTATTGAACAGAAATCATTGTGCTAAGATCCTAATGAAAATTTTCTTAACATGAAGGTGACCAAGCATTCCTGAAGGCACATGCTTTGGTAGGTTCTGCCAAGCTGGAAAAGATATAAAGTCAATCAAGGGACAGATTGGGTCTAACGCCAGAGGGCCAGTCTTGTCAAGTATCAGAGCCTCCTCTGCAGAAGGTGGTTCACTAGGGTGTGAATTCTTGTAACACATGGAAGATAAAAATACCAATGGCCTGCATTTCTGTGCAGCCACCTTCTGCTTCCAGGTTGCTGCAGCCTGACTTAGGACTGTCTGTCAAAGGAAGAACAGGATCAGATCCTGGATAAATGTGTGGCAGAGGAAGAGGTGATACCAAGGTGTTTGGGTAAGGAGACAGACCAGAAAACTGAGGCAGGAATAGATCAAGACTGTCCTGGAAGCTACCATGAAACCTCCACAGCTAGTCGGATGTGGATGGGAAATGGATCCCATGCCTCACCGCCCCACATTCTCCATGATTTTCTTTGCTTGACAGATCTGACCCCTGAGTTTTCCTCTAAGTTCCATGTATAGGAAATGGTGTAGGGAGACGACTGAGTGATGAAGCACTTCCATGAGAGGGGAAGGTTTGGTAATTTCTCTGCAGTTTTGCTTTATTGTGTTTTAAAAAACCACGTGGACACTAAGAAGTCAATTGCCAGAGTTACATGAAAGAATTTGGTCAAAAGAGAACAGTTTATTTTCCATATGTGAGGAATAAGAACGCTAGAGTTTGTTTTATTTTTTTTTTATATTGGGGGCAATATTGCATGTCCATACCTTTATACCATGGTTAAACTCAGGCCAGTACCAGGGGCCAAGAGAAGTAGGTTGAGCTTAAGGGAGGTGAACGAGAGTTTTTTGGAATAAATGCTCTCTGGTGGGCAATTGGGATACTGAAGTCTTTGGGGAGGGCCCTACAGGCACTGGCTACTTTCTGGTAAAAGCACCTGGCTTATGGCCTAAGTACACCCCTGTCTGGTGGCCAGATTACAGCTTATAATTCCTACCTGGGACTAGGGAGTGTTTTATTCTTTGTATTTGTGTCCCCAGTGCCCAGCAAACAGTAGGTGCTTAATAGATGCTTGTTATGTGATTGGTGAATAAACTGATAGCTTAATTCAGAGTGTCTTTCTGTGGATTTGTAGAAAGCAGGACACAAGCTGGTTTAGGCTCCTAATGCTACTGCTGCACCTCCCATGTCACCTGGGACACTTATGTGAACACCCAGCTCCTACCATTGTCACACATCAAAATGAAAAACAGCATTATCTGCTTTCAAAGAGCTTCTAACCAAGATATAGATGCAAATTATTATAATTCCAGTAAGAGTATTATATGCATAGGAGAAATCCAACAGAGTAGACTGATAGATTCAAGGATTCGGCTGAGCAGGATCAAGGAAGGCTTCAAGAATGAGGTGACATCTGAATTGAGAGGTGAAGGAACAGGATTTCAAAAGGTAATGGAGGGGCGCTAGGTGGCGCAGTGAATAGAGCACTGACCCTGGAGTCAGGAGGGCCTCAGTTCAAATTCGACCTCAGACACTTAACACATACTAGCTGTGTGATCTTGGGCAAGTCACTTAACCCTAATTGCCCTGCCTTCCCCCCTCCAAAAAAGACCAAGAAAAAAAAGGTAATGGAAAGGGAAAGCATTCCAGACATGAGGGATGGCCTTTGGGAATGGATGGGAAAGGGCAAGTGTAGGATAAGGCTTGGCAACATATGTACAAAAATACTTATGGTGGCTCTTTTTTTGTGATGGCAAAGAAATAGAAACTGAGGCGGTATCCATCCACTGGGGATGTGATGGATCCTTTGATAGGGACTGCTGCCAATCATAATCATCAACCTATGCAGAAATATGATAAAAACCATTTTATTATGCTAAGAACATAGACTTACTGTATGCCAAAATCAGGGAGTCTTGAGCAGCAGTTTCAGCAACCTTATTATATAGATTTTAATTACATGGGAAGGATAGGCCCAGAGGAACTTTACAGAAAGCAGAAGGGGAAGGTAATGATTTACACATAGAAAAACCCAGATGACAGGAGGGTTAAGATCTATATCAGGTGAAGCAGGAAACTAGTTAGCAAACAGTCAATAAGTACCAGGAAGATAGCCGGAATTTGCAAACTAACCATTAATACTGGAGCTAAAGCTGATGTTTCGGCTTGATTTTGCAGACCCTCGCTAATTACATGACTTGCACATCTTTTTTGTGTGTGTGTCTTTTTGGTGGGGGGAAGCAGGGCAATTGGGGTTAAGTGACTAGCCCAAGGTTGTGACTAATAATTCTTAAGTGTCTGAACTCAGACTTGAACTCAGGTCCACCTGACTCCAGGGCCAGAGCTCTATTCACTGCATCACCTAGCCATCCCATGACTTGTTCATCTTAAGTAAATGGCAGTAAGGAAATTGAGCTAAAAATTCTCTTATCACAGGGAAGAGCTAAACAAGTTGTGGTACATGAATGTGATGGAATACTAATGTGCTGTAAGAAAGGATGAGAGAGATGGTTTCAGAGAAACCTGAGAAGACTTGTATGAAATCATACAGAGTAAAGTGAGCAGAGCCAGAGAATAATTTATATAACAGCAATATTGTAATGAAAAACAACCTTTAAAGACTTAGGAACTTATATCAACATAATAACCAACCATAATTTCAGAAGACTCACAATGAAAGGTGCTACCTAGCTCCTGATAGAAATGATAGACTCAGATAAGACTTTTTTTAAAAAATGTAATCAATGAGGAAATTCGTTTTGCTTGACTACATGTTTTTAACGGGGATTTTGTTTCTCTTGCTTTTTTACTAAGGAGATGGGGGAGGAAATAAAGTGAAATTTAATTTTTAAAAAAATGCATTCCTGTTTGGCTAGAGTATATTTAGAGAGGACAAAGAGTTTGTCGCTGGCAGGAATATAGGCTACAAAGGGATAAAGGTCACCAGACCCCTTCAGTATTCTCTATCCAGCGCCTGCAATTTGCATGCATTACAACTGACATCATTTGATCAGAAAAAGATTGAAAGAATTTTTTTCAACATATTTCAAGTAAGATTTTAGACTGAAAGAGCTCAAGCAGCAGCAAGAGGGAAGATCAAGAAATGAACTGAAAAGTCCTATGGGCTTCTCTGAGGAGTTCTAGAGTGCAGCTTGCTAGCATCTGCATCACAAAACAGATAAAGAGAATCCTCCGAGACTACACACTAAAAGATCTGGAAGACCTTCACTCCTACGTGGACTAAGCCACACCACAGTTGAAAACCATTACATGGCAAAAGGAAATACCAGCAGCTTTCAGTGATGCCCAGCTGTCGCAGTTGTTCAGTCATCTCAGTCGTGTTCGACTCTCTGTGACCCATTTAGGGTGTCCTTGGCAAAGATACTAGAGCAGTTTACCGTTTCTGTCTCCAGCTCATTTTACAGACAAGGAACTTAGTTAAGTGACTTGTCCAGGATCACATAGGTCATAGGTATCTGAGGGCAGATTTGAACTCAGGTCTTCCTGACTCCAGACCAAAAGCTCTATCCACTGTATCATCTACCTGTCCTAGTGATGCCCAGTAGAAAGTACCATAATGACATTACCAAGGGATACCAGTGGCTCTGTAGTGTTAGAGGCACGAATTTCCCCAACCACTCATGTTCCCTAGGTGTTTGCCCCTCTTTGTGTCTGTCCCATATGAACATCCCTCTATACACATTCTCTGCTCACGTGTGTTTTCTGCATGTGTTCCTTTCCTCAATGGTGGAGTGATAACTAGCATGAGAGTCTGTATCTGTTTATACAGGAAATATTCCTTGTCCTTTACTTTACTATGCTGTTTGATTATATGTCTTTTGCTTTAGAATAACGTGTCCTTTGGTGAGAGAGAGCGGGGGGAGGGAGGGAGGAAGGGAGGGAAGAAAAGAAGAATGAAAGAAGAAAGGAAGGAAGGAAGAAAGAAGGAAAGAAACAGAAAGAAAGAAACAAAGAAAGAATGAATGAATGAAAGAAAGAAGAAGAAAACACACTGAAGGGAGGTTTGTGAACCATGGTTCTATGTGAAACCTGGTGGAAATTCCTGAATGTCCACATACAAAGGAGGTCCCATATGCTACATATAATATGGATGAAGCACAGTGAGGGCTCACTTAACAGGCTGTCTTCTCATCTGGCTTCTTAAATAATATTCTATGAATTTGTTTTATACATGAAATAGAATCACATTAATCAGTCATAACCAGGTTCCTAGGCTATTAGTTCTCTAGGAGTAAGACAAAAGCATGGCCATGGTCAATGATGGGCTGATACTACACAGTACTTTCAGAGATAGCAGAGCTTCTAGGGTGACTGGGCATAGGTAGCCCACTCTCCTTGGTTTGGTTTAGTGTCTCTAGAGCCAACATGAATGAATATATTCCTCTCTCTCCCTCCCCTTCCCTTTTCTCTTGTGCATGTCCTATGTAGGATAACTACGTAAAGACATAACTACTTTCCCTCCATCCTATAACAGAAACTTAGTGGTGCTATAGATTCCGTATACAGACCTTCCTTTGTATATCTACCTTGCTGAGTACTGGGTCCACAAGAATCATATCATATATAATTGTACAGTACTTTATGGTTTATAGAGCCAGCTATGTAGCATAGTAGATAAAGCGCTAGATTCAGCTCAGGAAGATCTGAGTCTGGATCCTTTCTAGGAAGCTCAGTAACTGAGCCACCCTGAACAAGTCACTTAACTTCTGTTTGCGTCAGTTTCCTCATTTGTAAAATAGGTATAATAATAGCAGCTGCCTCTCAGGATTGCTGTGAGGATCAAATGAAATAATGTGAAGCACCTTGCAAGCCTATATAATTTGGTTTATAAGGTCCTTTCCTCAAAACAACTCTGTGATGTATGAGGACGTGGCACACTCGTGCTTTCACAGAGAGCTGAAGCTGGAGCTGGGACTTCACCCAGGGTCCTCTAACTCCTGGCATTCCTTCCTGGCCAAACAGCTTGACATCGCCCTGTACCCCACCCCAACCCCCCCAATCCATCTCTGAGGCAAGCTTAACCACATCTTTGTCCTTGCTATGAATGGCCAACAGCAGCAGGGCTATATTCTGGAATTGTTCCCTAGACCCTAATGTCCAGAGGCTGGGAGAAGAGAATTCCCTAAAGGACATGCAGTCCAAAGCCCAGGCTGATGATAGAAACAGACAGAAGCTAGCAATCAAAGCAGGGATAGTGAGCAGCACGAATGTTTGGGGACTATAGGGGCAATACTGCCTCCCCCCACTCAGTGACTTTTCAATTCTTAAGTGAATAAACCAGGACTTATCTACAAAACTCTGCAAATTACTCCAATATGACATTTCCATTGTTTACTGTACATTGTTTTGAATTATTTATATTCCTTTTTTTTTCTTCCCTTTAGTGAACTAGACAAGCAATAAAACTCAGCCCCGCCTCTATCAGTCCCTGGTCCCAGAGGGTGGTTTCCACAGTAACTGCATTGACAGGCAAAACTCAGCTATTTCTATCCTTTGGAGGGATTTCTAATATTTTGGCGATGGAGGCTTCGCCATTTTCTCTGTATTGTTATATTCATTTTTTCCTGGAGATGGAAGTAAACAAAGCCTAGTCCTGGGAATTGGACCCTGGTGCCTCCTCCATATAGTTAGAGAGAGCTTGGACTGCAGAAAAAAACCTCATATGCATTTAGAAGAGTTTCCCGTTTGTAGTCCCCAGAGATCGTAATCCTTTGTGGCTCATAGACTCCTCTCTCCACTCCCTGGAAGGGGAAAGGACTTTGCAAATAGGAAGGCGATGGCATAGAGATGTGATGATTGGTACAGAAGAAAGAGACCAACTTGGGGAGTGTAGAATCATGAATTCTGGTCCTGATTCAGTCACTAATTCACTGTATGATCTTGGCCAAGTCATTTCATTTTTCTGGGGCTCAGTTTTCTCTTTTATAAAATGAAGTTAACTAATGCTTATCTCACTAGATGTTTTTAGAAGGTATTGCAGAAAAGGAGATGTGAAAACTCTCTATAAACTGTTAACACATTCTAGAAATTTGAAGGATTATTATTCACTCCTTCCCTCTGACATCCCCTCCTTAGTGGTCTTTCCCTATCCATCCTTCAAAGCCTAGGTTAAATCTCACCTCCTCCATGAAGCCTTCCCTGATTACTCCAGTTCACACTGATCTCTCTGGAGAGTTGTATAGCATTTATTATCCATACCACACAGCTTTGCAACTCCAGCTCTAAATCTATGAAACTATCAAACACTGCTTAGTGTTTGCCTGCTAATCAAATTCCAATTCAATTCAATAAATATTTATTAACCACCTACTATGTACAAAGCATTGTTATTCAAAGAGGAAATGAAATGGTCCCTACCCTCAAGGAGCTTACATTCTATTAGTAGCACTAGTAGTACTACTACTATATCAGTAGTAGAGATAAGTAAATATAAAGTATATACAAGGTAATTTCAAGAGGTAGGATGCACTAACAACTAGGGGTGGGAGGGAATGAGGTAAAATCTCATGTTCAAAGTGGTATCTGAGCTATGTTTCAATGGGGAAAAGATTGCAGGAGGCAGAGATGAGGAGGGAATGCATTCCTGACAAAGGAGACTATTTGGGCAAAGGCATAGAGGCAGATGGTGGCATATTGTGTGCAGGGAATAGCTAATAGGTCAGTTTTATTAGGACACAGTGTGTGACAGTGAATAGTACAAAATAAGGCTAGAAAGATAGGTAAGTACAATCTTGTAGAGCACTTTAAATGCCAACTTGAGGATTTTGCATTTAATTTTTGGAGGCAACAAGGAGCCGCTGAAAACTTTTTGAGTAGGGGAGTGACATGGTCAGATTTGTGTTTTTGGAATATCCATTTGGCAGCTGTGTGAAGCAACGGATTGGAGAAGAGAGAGACCGAAGGGAGAGAAAGCAATTAGTGTGCTATAATAATCTAGATTAGAAGTGATGTGGTCCTCAACTGTGGTAGCAGCTGTCTGAGTAGGACAAAGGAGACTGTGGAGATACAATTGACAAGATAATGCCTGGACGTGGAAGGCAATGGAAAGAATAAAAAAATGGCTCATTAATTAATTTTTTCATTAATTCGTTTGTTCATTCATTCATCCAACAAGCACCTATTAAGTCCTATGTGCCAGGCATATGAGGGAAATATGCCAGGAATACAAAGACAAAAATAATTAATTCTTGTTCTCAAGGAGTTAGCATTCTGCTGGGGAAGGCGACATGTGTACAAATAATAAATACAAGGCGATTTCAAGTAGGGGAGAGGAGAAGTAGGAGAGAACAGTAACTTATGGGGATTAAGACAGGCCTGATGTTGACATCTGAGCTGAGCCTTTCAGGGAGTTATGAGGTGGCAGTGAGGGCATTCCTCACACGTTCTGGAAAAACCTGTTCAAGGGCCCAGAGATAGAAGATTATATGTCATATGTGAGGAACACCAAGTTTGTAAGCCAGTCTGTACAGAAGGCAGCGTGCTCAAAGAAGAATAATGAGCAATATGTCTGGAAAGGTAAGTGGCAGCCAGCTTGTGAAGGGTATTAAATGCCAGAGACAAGAGTTTATATTTCATCCCACAAGCAAACAACTGGATATGGAAGGCAAAGGAGAGGAAAGAGTGAAGGATGATTCATTTCTTCATTTCATTCATTCATTCATCCTAGCTACAGGTAGCTGGGAGACGTTGGAATTTCTCGAGCAGGAGAGTGAAATGGTCAGGCCTGTGCATTTGATATCTGTGTGGAGGGTTATTGGAGAGAAAAGAGACCAGAATTGTGAAGGCCATTTAGGAGGCTGTTTCCAGGTGAAAAGTGATAAGAGAGTGAATTAAGGTGGTGACCGTGTGAGTGGAGGAGATGTGACAGGTCTTGTGGAGGTGGAATCAAGAAGACCTACCCACTGGCTGGATATAGAGGGAAGAGTCTGAGATTGGGAACTGTGGTGGTTGGCAGGGTAATGGTGCTCTCAAGAGAAATAAGAAAATTGGAAAGAGAGGAGTTTATGGAGGAAGAGAGTAGAGTTCTGCTTTGGACATGTTTCAGATGTGTATCTCTTGTCATCCCAATGAGATGTTGAGTATGAGATTCACATGTTGTTAGAGCTGGAAGGCACCACAGAACTAATCACCTAGTCTATAAACTTCATATTGCAGATAAAGAAATAAGGGCCAAAAGCGGTGAAGTAACTGAAACTTGATTGTTGTTCAGTTGTTTTGTGACCCCATTTGGGGTTCTCTTAGCAAAGATACCAGAGCGATCTGCCTTTTCTTTCTCTAGCTCATTTACCAATGAGGAAACTGAGGTAAACAGAGTTAAGTGACTTGCCCAGGGTCACACAGCTAGTAAAGTGTCTGAGGCCAGATTTGAACTCAGGAAGATGAGTCTTCCTGACTAGGTCCTGTACTTTATCCACTGTGTCACCGAGCTGTCTGGAACTTGATTGCTGGGGCCTTGGTTTCTATATCAGTAGAATCTTGGAGTCTTTTCTTAAGAGAGAGACTGAAGGCAGAGAAACCAATTAGTGTGCTATAATAATTCAGATTAGAAGTGATGTGGTCCTTAACTATGGTAGCAGCTGTGTGAACGGGACAAAGGAGACTGTGGAGATAGAATTGACAAGACCATGCCTGGATGTGGAAGGCAAAGGAAAGGATTAAAAAAATGACTCATTAATTAGGTTAGACTAGATGATCTCTGAAATCACTTTCATCTCTAAAAACAATATTTTAAAGAAAACTGAAGTAATCACTCAGGTTTTATGATATTAATCAGAAACAAGCAACATCTGCAAATCAGGCTGAGAAACTGAGGGAGAGCATCATGCATAATGGAACCCTCTGTTGTTGGGCTGATTGACCTACCCAGAACTGTAGCTGAGGGCACATAAGCTTGGTGAGTGCCCCTTGAGCCCAGCTCTTGGACTTGCCAAAGCCACCTAAACCTCAGGCATTGCTTACTCAATACCCCTCATTTAGTAGCACCAACACCTGAACAGATCATTGTAAACCATTATCAAATTGTTGTTTGTATACTTAGCTTAGTTTGTATACTTACTTATATAAGAGGCAGCATTAGTGCCAGGATGCTGGGTGATCCAAAGGAGAGATTTCATAGCATGCTGGGGCTGGAAAATGTCACAGAAGTCATCTACTCCATTCTTTTTGGTCTTGCCTGACCAGGAAGACCTAACCTGAGATCCAATACCTCTTTTTTTTTTCCAAGGGTTTTGGTTCATTACTTCTTTAGGGGTATTCTTCTACTATTCTAAAATTTGTTTTATTGATGGAGCCACATACCAAAAAATGTTCTTTCTATTTATCTGTGTGTTTCTCAACCATCTGGACCTTACCAGAAACTAAGGATCCATTCTGGATTCCTTTGGTCTCTGATAGGTGAGCTTTTCATCTTATTCAGTCAGGAACCTAGCCACCATGACATTTCTTTTTTTAAATTTAATTTTTGAAAAATATTAACATTTATTTTCTCTCCCTTCCACCCCCATTCCCATCAAAAAAAAAGGAAAAAACAAAATCAGTTTAATAAATATGCCTTGTCAGGAAAAACAAATGTCCACATTGGCCATATCCAACAAATATCTCAACCTGCACCCTGAGACCATCACTACTCTGTCAGGAGTCACCATGATATTTCTTGTCGTCTTCCCACTATGCCCCTATATGAGTACCTTCCCATTATCCTTTTCTCCCACCCCACTCCTGCTTTCCAAACTACTTCTATGTATTGTTTTCCCATTAGAATGTAAGCTCCTTGAGGGCAGGAACTCTCTTGTAAGTTTTTAATAAATGCTTTATATTCCTGCCTCTCTATCTTCCTACCGATCAATCTATCAATCAATTAACAAGCCCTTGTTTCTTGATCGTCTGTTATGTTCCAGGTACTGTACTAGAGGCTGGAAATATAAAGACAAAAATAAGATAGTCCTTGCTCTCAAGGAGCTTACATTCTCTTAGGGGAGACAACGCATGTACATATATATATAATGTGTGTGTGTACTATATAACATATACATACATACACACATATGTATACGAAATACATACAAAATAAATACAAGGTCCTTCAAAGAGGGAAGATACTAGCAGTTGGAAGGAGGAGGATTAGGAGAGGTTTCACATAGAAACTGGTGATTAAGCAGAGTTCTGGAAGTGAGGGATTCTATGAAGCAGAGCTGAGGAAGAAATGTAGCAGGCATGGAGAATGGCCAGTGCAAAGACAGAGAAACAGAAAATGAAGTTCCATGTTTGAGAAGCAGAAAGAAAGTCATGCTCTCTAGCACGTCTTGCTCCTCTTCCCTTTACACACCCAAGCCAAAAGTTGGTTTTGAAAATTATTTACTTATTTTGGTTGTTAAAAGGGGCAGAAAAAATATTCATACAAGGAAAATTGGTAATTAAAAATCAACTTGAGAAGAAATATCATCTCTCAGATGAAATGTGGAGAGATATTGACTGTCCAAAGACCAGAAAGAAAACTGCCCTGCAGCTAGTTGTACTGAGAGGACTAGGGCAGTTAGGTGGCACAGTGGATAAGAGGGCTGGGCCTAAAGTCAGCAAGATTTATCTTCTTGAGTTCAAATCTGGCCTCAGACACTTACTAGTTGTATGACCCTGGACAAGTCACTTAACCCTATTTGCCTCAGTTTTCTCCTCTGTAAAATGAACCAGAGAAAGAAATGGCAAATTACTCCAGTATCTTTGCCAAGAAAACCTCAAATGGGGTCATGGAGAGCAAGACACGACTGAAACAACTAAACAACAGCAACAACAACAAAGACTTGTTTGAAAAGGATGGCTGTAAGGAATTATGGTTCATCAACTCATTTGTACATGAGGATATTCACTATTTTGAAGGTTGTAAATGAAAAACTGTAAGTCAAATGACTATTTGGAGACTATGGGAAGACTTCTGAGTTTCACATCATGTTAGAGATGGATCATTGCTTATTTACTTACATTGCTTATAAGAAAGCCCAGGTCTGAGGCATTGCAAGCTGGAGATAGGGGACAACCAGGAGAAAACAGAAGCAGAGAAGGAGCAACAGGAGTCAGGGCAGAAGACAGAGGAAGCAAGGAAAATAGCTGCTTACACAAGACAATAATAGAGTCAGTCAATCAATTAGCATTTATTAAGTACCTACTCTGTGTCAGGCACCATGCTAGGCACTTGTTTGCTGTTGGTCCTTCTCTCTCGAAAAGGACCAAGACAACAGGGAAGTGAAGTCTTGACTTGCAAGTGAATTGGATTTAAGTGAGGAAGGGCTATGCAAAGTCACCAGCCTCACTATCTCCTCTGGAGCCATCTGTCCCGATCTATATCTTGGTAAACACTGGAGATACAAAGAAAGGCAAAAGATGGTCCCTGCCTTGAAGAGGTTCACAGTCTAACGGTGGAGAAAACAAGAAAACAACTACGTACAAACAAGGTTGCATATACGCGATAAAGCTGGAAAGGGTCAACAGAAAGAAGATGCTGAGATGAAGGAGTATCGTGAAAGGCTTCCTGTAAAAGGTGGGATTTTAGGTGGGACCTGAAGGAAGCCAGGAGACAGAGATGAAGAGGGGTAACATTCCAGGCATGGGGGACAGCCAGTGAAAATGCCTGGAGTCCAGAGAGAGTTTCATCTGAGAAGAAGAGGAAGGAAAACAGTGACATAGGATTAAAGAATACATGGGGTAAAGTTTAAGAATACTGGAAACTCAAAGAATGTTAGAGCTGTAAAGGACCTCAGGGATCATCCAGTCTAATCTGGTCATTTTACAGAGAAGGAAACTGAGTCCATGAGAAGGGAAGTGACTTGACCAAGGTCATATACTATTAGTGACAGCACAACAAGGGCTAGAATTCAGGTCTATGGTTACTATCAAGAGTCTTTTCTGCTTTTTAGCACACTACCTCACTTGGCCTTCAATTATTTCTTTAACTTAACAATGGTAATTAGAATTCTAGTCCTTGTCTCCTTTCTATAGATGTGCCCCTTGGGTCACCTCTACTCTCATGCCTTAGAGACACTTATTAATGTGAATTTCTCAGGCTAGAAGTATATTCTCAGCTAGGACATCAACAATTTCATTAAAATGATTTTCAATAATTTGCTTTGACCTGGTATTTTGAGATATGAAGCTAAGGCAAGGACCCTTCGCCTGGCATTTTGAGGCTTTCTCCAGTTATCCCAAACTTCTGATTTATATTTGTTTTCCTTTTTCTTGTCCTAGAAATATTTAAAACTAGTATGGTTCACTGGCTGTGGCTCCTTCCCCAAATAATCCATTGAAAAGCCGGTTGCTATGCAACCTCCAATATTGCCTATGCTATCCTTGCTGGCTGATGACATATTACATAAAAGAATCTTTTTTTTTTAAAGGAGTGAAATGTTGTTTTAGGAAAAAACTTGCAATAGCTTAGAGCCATGTCACAAGCTGGAAGGAAAACAGTTCATCACTCACATGTACGCTCCCAATTATCTCCCAGAGTGGGTTATTATGAGCCTGCTAACGAAGTTTAAGGCCTTTACTGCACAGAGCAAAAATATGTATCATGATTCTTAATGTTAGGCTAGTGTTTGGGCTCAAATCCATGATTTGATTCAGTCATGATTACACTGAGAGACAGAGGTATCATAGGAAAAGAATTGGGCTGGGAGCCATAGGACCATAGGTCCTTAGAAATCATCTCCTTCAACCCCCTCCGTTGACCAACGAAGCATAGAACAATGAAAAGGGTATTGGATCTGGTAGCAGATTCAAATTCAAATCCTGACTGCCAGTTACTAACTGGGTGATCTTGGTCAAGTCATATGCCTTGGGTCTTGGTTTTCTCACCTGTAAAATGCTCCTGATGTCTAAATTTATTTAGCTCTAAATTTATGATCTTGTGAAATTCCAGGAAGTTAAGCAACTTGCCCAGAGGCATGCAGATAGTTAGTAGCAAAGTCAGAGTTTGAGCCTGGATTTTCTGTCTCCAAGGCCAGTGCTCCCTCCCTTCCACTGCAGCACCATGTCTCCTTTGGGTCTGACTTCTAGGTTTGACATTATGTGAAATGCAAGATCAGAAGATGTGGGTTCTAGGTCCATCCAGATCTGCAACTGAGCTGATTAGGTGGTCTTTGGCAAATCCCTTCACTACTAGCTAGGGGTTTCATCTTCCTCTTTTGTAAAATGAAGACTTTATATAAAATCATTGTTAAAGTCTTTTCTGGTAAAAAAAAAAAATACTATTTGTGGGACCTTGGGCAAGTCACTTAACCCCAATTGCCTTGCCTTCCCCTCTCCAAAAATTAAAAAAAAGAGAGACAAAACTTCAATCCTATGACTTTCATATCTATATCTATCTATGTATCTATACATGAAAGCAGGTATAAATATGTTTATGTATGAAATTATGTATGCATTTATATTTGTGTATATATACAGATATATGTGAAAGTACATATGTATTCACACACACATACATACACATGTATAATTCAACTTTCTCATCAGTAAAATGGAGAGAACAAGAACAATAATAATCCATCACGGGGATCTTTAAAGTTTAAAGCACACCACATATATTATCTCATTTGAATGTCACCACAACGCTAATTCCATTTTACAGATGGGAAAATCAAGATTCATAGAAGTGCTTTACCCATGGTCACCCAAAAACATAGACCTAGACATAGTCCTAGACACATAGATATAGACAGTTTCACTCACACATACACACACACACAGACAAGTTATACATATTGTTCCTTAGTTGTTTTCAGTCATGTCTAACTCTTTGTGACTTCTTTTGGGGTTTCTTGGCAGAGACACCTGAGTAGTTTGCTATTTCCTTCTTCAGTTCATTTTACAGATGAGAAAACTGAGGCAAACAGGGTTATGTGACTTGCCCAGAGTCACACAGCTGGTAAGTGTCTGAGGTCAGATTTGAACTCATGAAGATGAGTCTTCCTGACTCCAGTCCCAGCACTCTCTCCATTGCACCATCTAACTGCCCAATATATGTATTTATATACACATCCGTGCCCCTATACTAGAGGTTTATCCACATTTTAGAATACTTAGTTTACCTACTTCATGGGGTTGTTAAAAGGAAAGGACCTAAGGAAAACATTTAAAGTGCTAGAGAAACATGACATTATTATGTAGAAACTTCAGTGGATCCTTGAGCTCCTCAGTGTGAGTATTCCTTCCAATGGTACACATTGCACCTCATCTACACCTCCTCATCCTGTGTTGCTTTGTCTGTGTCCTCCTAGAAATCCTCTACCCTCAGGGTCCAGGTCTTACTCCCAGGTGTTCACTAATATTTTGTGGGTGCCAACAAATAACACTATCCATTGTTACTCCTTTTTTTCACCTCTTTTTCATTTACTTTTAATGTATCCTTGTTGTTGTTACTTGCTTGGAGTTATCCTAGACTTTGGAATCTCATGCCACCTGGTTTTCAACTTTCGGCAGTTCTTTGCTATCTCTGATCAAGAATCCCAGTCCCAGTGTAGAATGGGATCACTACAAATTTAACAAGGCCACTTTGGCCACACTATTTTCCTCTCAATTCACAGTTCATCAGATTCTGAGCTAGAAGGGATTTCAGAAGTTACCTAATCTATTTCCTTCATTTTAGTTGAGGAAATAAAGCACTTGGTGGTTTAGTGATTTACCTCCAAGTAACAGAGTTGGAATTTGAATCCAGATCTTTCCACTTCACATGTCTCACTCAGAAAAGCCTCCTGAGCTTGGCTGGTCCAGTAGAAGGAGTGCTGAATCTGCAGTCAGAGGACCAGAGATCGAATCCTGGCTCTGAAAAGTCCCTTCACTTCTCTGGGACTTGGTTTCCTCATCTTTAAAATGAAGAGGTTGGACTAAGTAACCTCTATGGCCCTTTCCAGTTCTAAATCTGTGATGTTTGTTCCTCAAACTCCGGAGCTCCATGGATTCGTTGTTGCTTTTGTTGTTCAGTTGTTTCAGATGTGTCTGACTCTGTGATCCCATTTGGGGTTTCTTTCTTGGCAAATACTAGAGTAGTTTACCATTTCCTTCTCCAGCTAATTTTACACATGAGGAAACTGAGGCAAAGAGGGTAAAGTGACTTGTCCAGGGTCATGCAGCTAGTGTTTTAGGTCAATTTTGAATTCATGAAGATGAGTCTTCCTGACTCCAGGTCTGGCACTATATCCACTGTGCCATAAACTGAAGACCATTATTTTATTGCTCTCTTGTCAACAACAGGAACTTGGCTGTGAGTTAAGAAATTTGGCTTCCAAAAGGCCTTGGTCAAGTCACTGTCCCTGGCTGTAATGAGCTTTTATCATCTTCACATGTCAGCTTATACCAGGGCTTGGCTGTATTTTAAATGTCATTGTGGGGGCAGTATCAGTCCCTGGTGTTAGAGTCTGTGGAAGAACAGTGCTGTCTCAGTCCAGTATGGTGGGGCCTCCTCAGGTCTGAGTCACCCATCCCAGAGATCAGCTAGTCTGGACATCAGGGCCTGAAGAAGCAGGGGACTCAGCTCTCCTTTCTTCCTCCCCTTGGCAGCTCTACCATTCCATACTGAGTTGTTGTTACTTGTCGTTTGTTTTTGTAGGGGACAATGACATCATGGGATGATGTCTTGACTCTTGAGAGAGGCAAGTGTGCACAAAGTCATCAGCCTCACTCTTCCAGAGTCATCGAAGCCCATTGGCAGGATGCAAGTCAAGATGACAGGTACTGGTCTGGGATGCAGTGGATGACCTTGGTGTCTTTGATGTCTGGCCAAGCTCTAAGTCCTCCACGGCACCTGCTTCAGTTGCTCTTATGGCTATTGGATTGATTTGTTTTCATCTGCCCACTCTGCTGGGGGAAGTCTTCACATGCTTGGAACAGATACCCTCTAACTCACTACCAGGTTTGGGGCCTGTCGTTTATGCTCAAACTGGTTTAGCCCATTTGTGGAGACAGTTTACCAGGGTGTGTGTGGCTGATGCACATGCTACAGCTCCTGAGAGCTACAGGTGAGAGTCGAGAGCCAGGTAGACACCAAAGGTGGAAGAGCAGCCCTGAAGAGAGTTCAGCAACCTTCACACCACTGAGGATGCTGTTAAAATCATGTCATGCAGTGAAAATGAAAAGAAAAGAGCTGGAGAAGAGTGGGGAACAAGCATTTATTAAGGAACATGGTATGCGACAAGCACTGTACTAAGTGCTTTCCAAATATTATCTCATTTGATCTCCTAACAACCCTGAAAGGTAAGTGTTATTACCCCCACTTTATAGCTGAGCAAACTGAGGCACCTCAGGTCTTATACCTGTGCCCAGGGTTACATAGCCAGAAAGTGTGCGAGGTTGGATTTGAATTTAAGTCTTTCTGACTCCAGACCCCAAACCTACTATATCACCTCCTTGCCTAGGGAGAGAAGAGTAGAAACAGGGGAAGGTAATGGAGGATCAAGACAAAGAAGATGGGGTCAAAAGAACAGCAGTTTAAGAAGAAAAAAGAACAAAAGAAGAAAATCAAGAGAGAGGAAGATAAAGGGATTAGGTAAGTAGGACAGAGTTAGAGGGTCAGAAGGAAAGAGATTAAGGAGAAAGGACCAAAAAGGGGCAGAAAAGGGAAATTGAGAGAGAAAAGAAGATAAAGGAATTAATAGACTAAGAACAAGAGGAAGGACAGAAAAGCATCTAAGTCTAAGAAAGAAAAAAGGGGAGGGGGGATGGATCAAAAGGACTGGAGATCAGAGGAAGGGGAAGAGGAAAGGACTGATGAGAATGGGGGAGAGAAGCAGCAAATACTGCCCAGATTAAAGGCTGCTCTAGGGACTGAGAACATCAGAAATGGAAAAAGGAGAAGGAATGGGCCTGGGACAGAGAGGCAGAAGGAGGAGGAGTTCTACAAAGTGGGGGGAATTAAAGTCACCTGCCTCTGGCAAGCTTTGACATCACATACCTTGGATGCTTCTAGCCTGTGTGTGTCTGGGGGGGGGAGGGGTCCTAAGGAGTGCACTGAGGTTAGACTCCAGTAACCCCTGAAGTTCCATCCCTTAAAACACAAACCCTCAATTTTCCAGGACACCCATTTTCTGACAATATCAAATAATTAAGTGAGGAATCCTTATTCACCTCTTCTCAGAAAACTGTCTGTTACTTCTGAGGTTTTTTAGATCCCAACAGGATAGTCTGAGGAACTGTTATGAGCACATCCCAAATACGTGATATGAAAGCTGAACCCCCTGTCATCACTGGTCACCTTCATTAAGCACTTAAAAGCGACGTGAATATGCACAAAGCAAGGCTGACTCATCATCCATTAATGGAGCCCCTTCTGCATGTGCCGCTCTTCCCCAAAGGTCAATTCATATAAAACTTAACCTCCTGTTTTGCCTGACAAGCTCAAATACTTCAAGGACCTGTTTCACTGGTGTAGGAGTTTTGGGTTGTTTCGTTTTAATAGATGAATATTTATTTTTTTCCCTTTCCCCTTCATCCAATGAAAAATTGAAAACAAAACTCTTGTAACAAGTATGAATAGTCACGCGAAACAAATTCCCATGTTGGCCTTGTCAAAAACTGTAAGCCTCATTTTGCACATAGAGTTCTTAATGTCTGTTAGGAGGCGGGTAGCGTGCATCGTCACTGGTCCTGTGGAATCATGGTTGGTTATTACATTATCAGAGTTCAGTCTTTGAAAGATGTTGATCTGTACAATGTGTTTATTGTATAAACTGTTCTCTTGACTCTACTCACTTCATTCTGCATAATACAGGTGTTTTTACAGCCCAGATTACAACCCTTGCCCACTTTAGTAGACAGTCTGGGTGTGCTGCTATGACCCCAAACCTTTATCATCTGATTCCAAAGCATCTGGTGACAGTTTCTCTGAACTCAGTTGTCCAGGTCTTTGGTAACAGATGCCTGGGATGGAGGCCCTTCCAACCTGTCAGGGATTGGGCTCTACTGGCATGGTTTTTGAGCATATAGAACATAGGAGTAGGACATAATGGAAGAGTGCAAGTACCATTCTGACCACTTTAAAGAGAGCTAATCTAAAATAATATGAATGTTCAAGCTGTGTTCTTACACTTCAACAAAGAGAAACCTGTTAGCAGAAGCTGAAAACTAAGGATGTATCCTAATCATTTGAACATTTATAGGAAAACTCTGAATGGGAACTTCTTGGGGAGAGTGTGATATAGTGGAAAGACCAATGGATTTACAGTCTGGATCTGGCTTTTAAAGCCTGTTATTTATTATAGGCTTGATGAGCTTGGTCAAAGAATGAATTACCAAGTGCACAATCTACATGGGGATAAACTTCTGCATTCTTAGCTAGATGTTCAGAAAGCTGACTCAGCCTGCTGCTGGAGCCATACTCAGCATACCCCACCACACTGTGGATGAGAGTTATAGAAGAAGATTAGGGAGGGAGGGGTGACCATCTGCATCATTAGAAGGAACACCCAAATTGATAAGACCACAGATCCATTTGAGTATTTCAATGGCCTTGTTCGAGTCACTCTACCACCTTTAGGATCAAGGTCATTCATTGTCTTTTTCTAAAAGGGTATAACATTCCTTCAACTGAAGGCTCTAGCTGAGCTTGGAGGTAGAAGTGATGGTTACTATTAAGCAGAGGAGGAAACAGAATTAGAGAAGTTTCCAGGAAATTGTCTAGTCTGGTTTAGATTCTGAGCTCAGGGAAGTGCTTATCAGGTACGGGGTTCTCATCTCTCACAATGACCAGGAAGTAATTAGGAACACATTAATGTTCCTATCCCAGACGAAAAGTACAAATCACAGACATCCATCTTTGCCCCTTTTGCTGGCCCTCTGATTAATGAGTTAAAATCCCCATTGCTTACCTTTCCATAACTCAACAGGATTATCCGCACCAGAACGACATTGATGTGGGCTCCCAATGACTCATCATGATAGATTTCGTTAACCTGGAAAAGAATGGAAATATTTCAGGCTGTGCCCATCGAGGTCATGTTCATTCTGCCAGAATGATGATCCCTACATTAGAGCATGTAGAGGATGCTAAATGCCCTGGAGACGGAAGCTGGTTCATCCCAAAGACTTACGATTTTTCCACAACCAGAATAAATATTCTGAACACCTGGTTATGAACTCCTGACTCTTGTGGGCAGGACACACAATGGGACCGTTTGGTTTTTAGTAGCGGGAGATTAAGTTAGGATCTACTAAGTCAGCTATACATCTGACCTAATCCCCCAAGGCAGGTGTTTGGTAGACATTGGAAGAAAGGATGTCATATCTGTCCAGGGCATGGAATGGAGAGGGCTGGTCATGCATAGAACCTGTTAAAGAGCACTTAATCAGTTCTCTTCTCTAAATAATTCAGTTAAAACAATAACAGCAATAATAATGACAGCAGAGCACACTTGAAGAATACGCTTTGTTTTGTGGTTGTTCATTTGTTTCAGTCACGTCTGACTCTCTGTGACACCATCTGGGGTTTTCTTGACAGAGATCCCGGAGTGGTTTGCAATTTCCTTCTCCAGCTCATTTTATAGATGAGGAACTATGGCAAACAGGGTTAAGTGACTTGCCCAGGGTCACATAGCTAGTAAATGTCTGAGGCCACATTTGAACTCAGGAAGATGAGTCTTCCTGAATCATAGCCCAGCACTCTATCCACTGTGCCATCTAGATGCCCTTACTCTTTGTTTTACAAAGCGCTTTACACACATTACCTCCATTAATCTTCACATTAACGCTGGGAAGGAGGTAGCACAAGTTCTATTGTCCCCATTTTACAGATGAGGAAACTGAGGCTCAGAGGGGTTAAAATATTTATCTGTAGGAATATGAGTAAAGTCCAATGACTCAACCTACATCAGAGTTTAAAGCGCTAACCAACCCTTCAATCATTTATGTTAACTCAGAGAAACTCTTTTGTCACTTATAACATGGATACCTCACTTGTCCCCTTACTGTCTTATCTTTGCCACCTGGGACAGGGAGCTAAGGAAGGCAAATTGAGACCTTTCCTATGATAAGGTGTAAGTACACAATTAGAAGTAGGCCACTGAAGCCTTGGTAGTTCACTGCCCAAGGAGTTGGAGATGGGCAGTGCATAGGCAGCCCACACTGGGGGACCCTTCAGAAATCCTTAAGATAGCCCACTATCGGACAGTCAGTTTTGGCCTATCATAGCTAGAAATAGCAGGGTATGGAGTCAGCTTCTAGTATGGGACTTCACAAGGAGAGGGAAAGGAGATGGGGAGGAAGACAGAACAAGGAGCTGGAGGCAGAAGCTAGTGAGTGCAGCAGATAATAGAGGCTGAGTTCAGCTCTGGACCTAGATCCCTATCCCAGCATAGGGCTACAGAAAAGAGCAGGAAGGGGTACCAGGATCAGCCATCCCACATAAAACCACAGAAAACAACAGCTGTAGCATTCAGATTAAACAGGGGACAAGACTGAGTATGTCCTTCCTGCGTCATCCAAGAGTGTGGTAGAGCTCAGAACTTGGTCCTGGCACAAAGTCCCAGTTTAGAAACTAAAATTGTTGCTATGAGCAAATAGAAGAAAACTGAATATGGTGAAGAATTATTATGGGTTAAGAGAAGTCCAAGAGGTAAATACAGGAGAAAAGATTCACTCCACACAATAAATACAAGTAGAACCTGGAAGAGGTTGGGGGGAGTGGGGTGGTGAGGGAAGGGAGAAGAATGGCTTGACTGTGAGGACTCCAAGAATTGATGGAAGAAATGAAACAAGAAATTTAAAAATTGAAATTAAGCTCTTTAGGAAAAAAATTGAATGAGAATAAATGGCTTAGAATAGAAGAGAAAGAGGGAGGGGAATAAGGATTCATACAGTCTCTATTATGTATCAGGGATTGGCTAAGTGTTTTACAAATATTATCTCATTTGATCCTCATAACAACCCTGTGAAGGAGGTGCTATTATTATTCCCAAGTTGAGGGAGGAAATTGGAGTAAACAGGGGGCAAGTGGCTTGTCCAGAGTCACACAACTAGTATCTGAGACCACATTTAAACTCAGAACTTCCTGATTCCAGGCCCAGCTGGACTCCATTCCCTGCGCTATCTAGCTGTCTTCACATAACAGAAGGTGAAAAGTTCATAGTGAATAGAGTGGTAGGCTCCCTGAAAAACAGAATGGAAGCAACATAATTCAAAGACTCTACAAAATAAGAAATGTTAGAACAAAATCAAGAAGAACATGTGAAGTCAAAATCAGTTTATGTGGAAAATAGGTCAGAGAGAGGACTGTGGACCAGACCTAACTCAGAACAATCCAGTTATTCAGGCTTAGAATCAGAATGCAATGAAATACTCATGTACCATAAAAATGTGATAAAAGCAACTTTACTTAAGATTTAAAACTATACAGTTCAGATAAAATGCTATGTTCTTTCACCTCTGAACTCCCCACACCAATAGCCATGCTAGATCAGAAAGGCATCTCTGAAAAGCAATTGGAATTCCACTAACACCTCCAACACAAACTCCCCATAAAAGGAGAGGTAAGACCTTTTATGTCTCAGGCAGCAAGGAAGCCAGACAATGAAGACCTTGAGAATGGCTTCCTTTAAAGGAAAATCAGCTCAACCTACATAAAACAAGCAAAATTCTTACCACGGAGAGATAACTTAAAAATCATCAGACTCCCTGAAACCCATGACCAAACAAAAAATGTAAGTACCATATTTCAAGACATTATAAAATAAAACCACTATTAGAATATAAAATATAAATCATGTATGATTTAGACATAAATTATAAATATGTAAATTAAAACTTATAAACATAATTTATAAATATAAAACACAGAACATAAAAAACTGCTTAGTAGAATCAGAGTGTAAAATGAAAATAGAAAGAATCTAATAGTTACCTCCTGAAAGAAATTTTACATTGAAAATATCCAGGGATAAAATAGCCAAAATCAACAGCTTTTAAGTCAGAAAAACAAACAAGCAAACCCATAACAACACAACACATAGACAACAAGAAACAGTGAAGATCACATAAAACTCTGCTGCAACTACTGTGAAAGAGAGGAAATCTTGGAATATGACATATGACAAGGCAAAAGAAAAATACTTACAATTGGCTACTAAAAGAAAAAAAATGGACCTTTAATAAAATAGAATATTTTCAAGTATCCTTCCCTGAAAAGTTGGGTAGAATCTCTGAAGTAAAAACACAGGTCACAACAGAATACCAAAAAGCAAAGGACTAGAAACAAAATTGGTGCCTATCAATTGGGGAATGGCTGAATAAATCATGATATATGCATGTAAGAGAATATTGTTGCACCATAATGAATGACAAAAGGGAATGACTTAGAGAAAACACTTGTATGAACTGGTACAGAGTAGTCATTAAGTGATCTGGTTTGCTTGGCCATACTTATATATTATAAGCGAGGGTTTCTAACCATGGGGAAGAGGAGTGGGGAATGAGAGTTGGTGAGAGGTGGTAGTGATGCAAAAGAAGAAAAGAATATCAATGAAATATTTAATGAAGGAGCAGAAGGAAGTTCAGAAGGAGAGAGATAAGCAGGGAAATTTTGTTACTGCCATGTTAAATTTAATATACACTTAAAATAATAGCAATTAATAAATAATAACTAAATACACTTAAAAATAAAATTATTTAAATGTGTAATAGAAGTTCATTGTTTCATATATGCAACCAGCTTTTTTTGTTCTTTGTATACTGAAATGTTCACATTTGTTGGTGTTTGTCAAGGTCTTTTTCAAGAAGTAAATAGGGATAGGGGCTGGACCTATGATTTCACTGATTTAAAGAGGGAGCTCCCAATGAGGACACTCCTTCTGTCAATGCAGATTGGCACCTTTTATACAACTTATAGTCTTAGAGAGTGGCCTAGAGCATTTAGGAGTTAAGTAACTTGCCCAGGGTCACAAGGCAGTATCTGTCAGAGGAAGTATTTGAAACCAGATGTTGTCCCATATTTTCATTTATTACATTTATTTATTATAGCATGCCGCCTCTTATGGGAAAAGAAAAGAGAACCTCTTTTAAAAATCATCTGCAATTCCTTTTTTTATTCCTATCAGGAAGCATTGACAAGTAATGAGCTGGTCTGTTTGGTGGTTACTCTCTACAGTCCTTCCCTCTGCTGACTATTTTGTTGGATGAGATGGACCTTATTTTGATTATGAGTACCATGCAGACCAACTATGTGACAGATTGAGCAATTAGGAAAAAAAAAAAACCATTTTTAGAGAGAAGACAAAGGGACTTTGCTATCATACACAGACTTTTCTAAGAATTGACTCAGAATTGATGTTGGGATGGATATTCAGGGAAAATATATGGATGTTATACCTAAAAAGTGATCAGAGTGGAACAATAATAACTGACATGTATACTGCTTTGAGTTTACAAAGCACTTTCCCAGCCATCACAATTTGCCCTTTCAATAGCCCTAAGAGGAAGGCAGAGTTGAGATTGCTGAAGACTGGGCAGGTAAGTGGCACAGTGGATATAGTGCTGGGTCTGAAGTCAGGAAGATTCATCTTCCTGAGTTCAAATTTGGCCTCAGACACTAGTTGTGTGACCCTGGCCAGGTTCCTTAACCTCGATTGCCTCAGTTCCCTCATCTGTAAAATGAACTAGAGAAGGAAATGGCAAACCACTCCAGTATCTTGGCCAAGAAAACCCCATGGACAGTATTGCTATACTATGGCTACAGCTAGAAATAGCAACAGAGGCATAAGTAGGAAGCTAATTAATGAATTGAGCATTTATTCTTCCTCTCCTGTGTATGCCACATCTTCAGCCCTTCACATTCTTCTCATTTATGCATCCATTCGACAATCACTTAGATGTGAATAAAAGATGAGTAAGAAATGGTCCCTGCAATCAGAGAACTTAGTCTAATGGGGGAGATAAGAGATGTCCACAAATTACTCTCTAATATCAGACAGAATATGTTAAGTAAATTAAAAGGGACAAAGCAAATGTATTGAGAAGATCAGTGAGAGGAGAAATCACATCTGGCTTGGAGATCAGTAAAGACTTCCCAGAGAAACTAATACTTGTGTTGAGCTTTGAAGGATGGATAAGATTTCAAAAGAGATCATTTCATGAAGGAGAACTGCAAGCAAAGGACACAGCATGGGTTATTTGTCATAAAGGCAAGAAGCCACGAGGCATGTTCATGGAAGAGGGAATCCAGTTAGGCTGGAGAGCAGAGTGCGCTCAAGAGTTGTAATGACAGAAATGGGGTATTAAGGCTAGGTGAGTTAGACATAGGAAGCTTTGAATGCTGAGTTAAGAAGTGCAAACTTTATCCTCTAGGCCAGTGGGACTCCCTTGAAGGCTTTAAAACAGAGGAGGGGCAGAGTCAGAACTCTGCTGAAGGAGGATTCTTAAAGGGTCCAGTGAAACTGGGATCAAGGAGGAAGAGAGACCTCTTAGGAGGCCAGGAATTTGGGCGAGAGTTGGTAAGGGCTTGAAATATATTGTGGAAGAGAAAATGGAGCAAGCATTTATTAAGTGGGCCAGGTACTGTACTAAACACTTTATAAATATTATCTCATTTGATCCTCACAACCAGGGAAGATTGGGGCTGTCCCCATTTTTTTAGGTGAGCAAACTAAGACATGTCTTAGGCATTACAGCTAGCACATATCTGAGATCACACTTGAACTGAGGTCTTCCTGATTCCAGGCTTGGTGCTCTATCCACTTCATTGCATGATGTGATGGAAGGATCAATGCCCTTGGAGTCAGGAGATTCAGGTTCAAATCCCAGTTCTGCCACTGATTATATAACCTTGGGTAAGTCACTTAACACCTCTGATCTTTAGATTCCTCATCTGTAAATGAAGTTGAAACAGATGATCTCCAAGGTTCCTACCCAAAATAACATTATGATCACAGATCTAGAACTGAAAGACAATTTAGATGTGACTTTGTCTGACTTCTTCATTCAATAGATGAGGAAACTGAGGCCAAGAGAGATATTACATTACTTGTCTAAGGTCACATATGTATCTAATGGGGGGACTGTACAATGAGAGCCCAGTCCTTCTGGCATGCACAAGGAGTACTTGCTGCCAATCCATGGGGAGGCATGGTGAGCTTCTTTCCAGAAAACAACAGAGAGGCTACTGAGTATGCATATAAGAGGTCCGAAGAGACGAGATATCTTTCACCAGGTAACATTTGGGGCATGAGCTACTGTGGTTCCCTAGAAGAAAGAGAGGCCCCAGAGCTCTCTCCCATCTGGTCACAATGTGGCCACTATTTCTTCTCTCCATGTGTGTTTGTCTTTTCCTTATTTTAGGCAAAGGAGAATCAGAGATGGAAGAGACCATATTATGACTCACGAGCCCCCAAAGGTCAGAAGAATCTTCTGAGATCCCATAAATGGAGCTGTCAGAGCTTGCATGAGGACTGGGTTCTCATTGGCCAGTCGCCCCCATTACACATGCACGCACTTATGTATTATTTGTGTGTGATTTAATAAGGTAGTAATAAAACTGCTCTATTTGTATAACCTTTTGCACTTCTGTCAATTTCTAAACTTGCATGCAAACCCTCATTATCTGCACCCTTTTCCAGCTCCTGCAATTCTGTCTTGATGACCATTTCTAGCACCCACCTGTCGTTTCCCTTTCTAGTCCTGATTTCTACATATTTCTGAGCACAAGAATATATCCTTAGGGCTCATTTACAAGGGAAAAGGGAATATACAAATTTGGCAATAATGTGCCAGGCTACAGTAATGAGAAATGTGGATGTAAGACATCTACCCAGTTCCAGACAGAGCTATGCCCACACTTTCTAACCTAAGACTTAGCTAGTGTTCCCTAGATTTCTCCTGGTGCCTGGCAAATCTGAATAGGCTGGTGTAGCCACATGCTGCCTGGTCCAAGAGAAGAAGGGGATCTTTACTCCCAGAATCCTCACCTCTCTCCTCTCTTCTACTATACTGACTTAGGACTTTGATGAGCTGGTTCTCTGGAATAAGGCTTCCTCTGCCAGTTTGTCCAAACCCAGACTTATCCAGCCTATTTGGAAGACTACTGATGGAATAGTAAGTTTATTAAGGGTTCCACCCATATTCATTACTTAATTATCTAGCTAGGAGAGGTTCTTTGGATTGGTAGAGAGATAATAGGCCTTGATGTCAGAGAGAGCAAGTCTTTTTTTGATATATACTATGTGACGCTGGGCAAGGGAGTTTCTTCAACATGAATTCTACGAACCAATTTAATTACAGATCTGTTCCAAAATCTGCTTAGAAGGACATATGAAGGACTTAATAAGAATATTACTCTTCACTTAAAAAATTAGCCAATCAACTCAGTAAGCATTTATTTTTATATTTATTTTTATGCCAGGCACTATGCTTAATGCTAGGGATACAAAGAAAAGAAAAAACGGTCCTTGCCCTCAAAGAGCTTCATTCTAATAGGGGAGACAACATGCAAAATAACTATGTGCACCCAGCATAGAAACTGTCCAAGTGGGGGCGGCTGGGTGGTGCAGTGAGTAGAGTACTGGCCCTGGAATCAGGAGGATCTGAGTTCAAATCTGGCAAGTCACTTAACCCTGTTTGCCTGTTTCCTCATCTGCCAGATGAGTTGGGAAAGGAAATGGAAAACCCCTCCAGCATATTTGCTAAGACAATTCCAAATGGTATCATGAAGAGTCGGATACACCTGAAAATGACTGAACAACAACATTGGAGCCAGCCAGAGCAGAGTAGTGGAAAGAATACTAGATCTGGAGTAAAAGGTCCTGGGTTCAGTTTATGTTTCTGCTACATATCACCTGTGTGATGTTGCCGATCTTTTCCACTCTTTGAGGCTCAGATTCCCCATGCGCAAACTGAACGAGTTGGATCAGATGACTTTTGGGTAGCCTTCCAGCTCCAGACCGGATTGTGGAGGGCCTGGCCTTGGAAAGGAGATTGGTTCAATATTCATGATGCAGTCACTGAGGGTTATTGGGCAGTGAGATGATTTGCCCAGAGTGGTCTGTGTAAGGATTCTTTTCAGTGTTGTAGGAACTAGTTATATAAATCTCAGGGCACTCAAATCAGAAAGGTAACTATGATTTATGATCAGTTGAACGAGGCACCCTGAAGACCCTGAGGATAAGAGATGGAAGAAACAGGGTAGCATTGGGAGACTCTTCTATTGCTCAGTAAGATTAAGAAAATGAAATCCCAATACAGATTATCAGATTGACATAGGTGCAAGATATACAGAAATGTTGGGCATTTTAATTAACAGAACACCTGCTGCCTTACTGGAAGTTTATCTTTCAAAAAGATACCAAAAAAAAAGAGGTTGACAACTAGATGGCCCAGTGGGTAGAGTACTGGGCCTGGAGTCAGAAACACTCATCTTCCTTAGTTCAAATCTGGCCTCAGACACTTACTAGCCGTGTTGCCCTGGTCAAGTCATTTAATCCTGCTTGCCTCAGTTTCCCCATCTGTAAAATGAGTTAGAGAAGGAAATGGCAAATCACTCCAATATCTTTGCCAAGAAAACCCCAAATGGAGTGATGAAGAGTCAAATAAGACTGAAACGACTGAACCACAAGAACACTACTGTGGATCTGATCTCTGGATCTGTTTCTGGTCAATCCTTGTTACAGATCACAAAACTGGCCTAGAGGCAACAGGGAGACATGAAGGAGATGAAGAAGGGTGGGTAGAGTCTTGTAAAAATGTGAAGGTAAACAAAAAGGATTTTGAAACTCTGTTAGTGCCAGAGAGGGGAAACAAAGAAGGGATGGACCCACTGCTTGGCCTAATGGCACTATATAGAGCAGCGGTTCTCAACCTGTGGGTCACGACCCCAAATGACCCTTTCACAGGCATTGCCTAAGACCATCGGAAAACACATATTTCTGATGGCCTTAGGAACTGAGACACTGCTCCTCTATCCGTCTCCAGGCAGGTCCGCCCAAATGCAGATACGTCCACATACAAGTATTAAAGGGTCACAGCATTAGGAAGGTTGAGAACCACTGATACAGAGAGATGGCAGAGAGTTGTTTGGTTTCTATCTCTGTCAAAGAGAATAGTTTCAGATTAGAAAGGGTAGAACAAAGAAGGAGCTGGAATAAAAAGTTGATGAGAGCACCTAAGTTAAGTGAGCACATCTAGCTGTTCTGAATGAGCTCAAGCTTTTCTGATCCAGGGATATTACACCTCAAACTCCTTCCCCCCCCAAAATTTATAGATATGATTGTTAAATCATTCTTTATAATCTCTGAGGAATTGGAGAAAATGGAAGAGGGGACATAAAGCTGGAAATTAGTGAATTGTTTCCTGATTTTCAAAAGGGGAAGAAAGTCAATGCTACAAATGATAGGTCAGTGAATTGGATGCTCATTCTGAGAAAAATTTAGAAAAGATTATTAAATGAATAGTTTATAAGCATTTAGAAAGATAAACAGATATCACTATGAGCTAGCATTGGCTTCACTAAGATGAAATCATGCCATACCAAACTGATTTGCTTTTTTTTTGACAGGTTTATGAGACTGGAGGAATTTGGAATGTTGCAGAAATAGCAAACCTGGATTTAATAAAGACAATTGATAGAGTCTATCATGATATTCTTGTGGACCAGATGGACGTGTGCAGGATGGGTGATAATATGTTTAGGCAGATTCAGAGATAACTGAAGGGCCATGCCCAAAAGATGCTGACATGGATTGATGTTAGTCATCAATTGATGTGCAATAACCAACTGGGAGGGACTAAGTGGTCTAGAGAGGGAGGATTAGAAATAAAGTCACATGAGGATCTGCTGAAGGAATGAAGAATGTTTAGTCTGAAGATTCAGGGTGGAAGTTGGGGGACATTTAAGTTATTTTCAAATATGCAAAGAGCTGTCATGTGAAAGAGGAATCAAAATTATTCTGCTTGACCCAAGTGGGCAATTCTAGAAGAAATGGTTGGAAATTATGGTGAGGTAGATTTCAGCTCAGCACATGGAAGAAAGCTCTTCCAATGTTGGAACAATTAGAGCTGTTCCCAAATGGACAACGGGCTAAGTAGTTTGGGAGTGAGCTCCTCGTCATTGGAAGTATCTGAGGACTTTTCTAGCTCTGAGACTGTGCAATCTCTTGAAATACAAAGCTTCTAAGTACACACAGAGCTGAGTGTTTAACCGGATGCATGATACAAACAAACTGGACTTTGGTTCCCAGAGCTTTTCAGCACTTTCCATGAGCAAACCTGCTCATTTCAACGGCAGCAGAATAATGCAGATCCTTCTTTGTTGTTCATGCCAAATTTGAACTTGATACCCATGTGCTGACAAAAGAGCATCAAAGCGGGCCATGAATGTGCACATCACTGACAGATTAATAAACATTTCCCCGCGTGAACACAAAGGCACACTTTTTTTTTTTTAAAGCTGTTGGCTAATATTCTGAACAGAGTTTATGCTCCACTTGCCAATTGGAAAGAGACAGAAATATATTTCAACTGTCTTCCTGAAAAAAGAAATAGTATTTTGGGTTTTTTCTAATTAAATAGTTTTGAAACTTCTTGAACAAATTCTGGGCTGCACACTAGGCCCATCCATCCCTTGGTACATCTCTCATTCTTCTATCTGATTTTTTTTTTTTATAATAGGATAAGAAGCCAGTGATGGGAAAGATTCAATATTTAAAAGGACTCTTAGAAAACCCTAGGGACTTAAGGAGGAGAAGCAATGGCTTCAATTCAATCCAAAGTCATGGTTAAGCTCTACTGTTAATTACTTAGGTGACTTAGGGCTCCATCTTTCTGAGCCCCCGTGACTTCATCTTCCAAATGAGGGCACTGTACCCGATGATCTCCAGGACCCTTTCTAGTTTTCATTCTCATGCTTCTGTGACCCTACCTATGTGACCATGGGTAAGTCAATTAACCTATATGACCTAAGACAAGTCACTCCACTTTTCTGAGCCTTAATTTCCTCATCTGTAAAATGAAAAGATTGGACTTTTTCAGATCCCTTCCAAATCTGAATTTCTTGGTCCTATTTATTATTATATTTATTATTTTTATTAACTCAATTAAATTCAATGAACATTTATGAAACTACTCCAGCACTATGCTGGGTGCTAGAGATGAAACAAAAATAATAACTAATACCCCTATAGTACTTGAAGATTTACAAAATGCTCTCCCTCTCTGCTAAGAACCTTATAATCTGGAAGGGAAGAGAAAGTAAACACACAGAGGCAACAATATAATGTAGTAGAAAGAGCCTAAGATTCACAGTCAGAGGACCTGGGGTCTTCCACTTACTCTTTGCATGACCCTGGGGAAATTGAGGCTCTCAGTTTCCTCATCTCCTAAAATGAACAGATTAGACTCGATGACCTTTAAGGTCTCTTCCAGCTCTGAATCTAGAATTCTAAAGTAAGAGTGGAGAAGTACAAGCAAACTGGTGTGGTAAGGTCAAGCATGAATAGATCACTTACGGCTGGAGTGTGGGACGGGAATGTGTGTGTGTTGGGGGGGTAGCCCAGGGAATCAGGAAAGGATCCCAACTCAGCCAGGCCTCAAATACAGAGCAAGAGTCCAATGGGGACAATCACAGATTTAGAGTTGGATGGAACCTCAGAGCTCGTCTACTTCAAGCCGCCTCATTTTAAAGAGGAGAAAGCAAGACTTAGGAAAGTTAAATAACTTGTTCATGGCTGGATAGGTAGTAAGTCATGGAGCCGGGATCTGAACCAGGGACCCCTGACATGAACTCAAAACCTCGTTCTACCAGATGACACTGTGAGAAGAGAACATTCCCTAATCTAACCCAAACCCACAGTTTGATGTAATCACCCCCTTTTCGGAAATCCCATAACATCCCCATTCTTATAGGCTCATCTCTCATTCTGCCCTGTCCTTAAACTAAGAACCTAAGATTTTATTGGCTTATGCCTGACTTACAGTCTTTGAGAGAGGCCAGATGATACAGAACAACAACAACTACTACTACTACAATTACTACTACTACTGCTTCTACTTCTACTACTATATCTACTACTACTACTTCTACTACTACTACTACTACTACTACTACTACTACTACTACTACTACTACTACTGCTTCTACTTCTACTATGACTTCTACTACTATATCTACTACTACTACTTCTACTACTACTACTACTACTTTTACTACTTCTACTTCCACTACTACTACTACTTCTACTACTACTACTACTACTACTTATATAGTACCTGCTAAGTGCCAGGGACTGTCCTAAGCACTTTACAAATAAAATTTATTTGATTCTCACAACAATTCTGAGAGGTAGGGGCTATTATTGTCTCCACTTTCCAAATGCGAAAACTGAGGCAAACAGATGTTGAGTGATTTGCCCATGGTCACACAGCTAGTAAATGTTAAAAGCAAGATTTGAATACCAATCTTCCTGGTTCAGAGTCACTCTTATCCATTCTACTACAAGTCATTTCTGTAGTCACCCTATTAGATTGCAGATGGTAGATGTATGCACAAAGTTATGAATAATCAATGACTGCTTCATTTAAATTTAATTAAATGGAGAAAAGAGTTACAGCCAAATAAATTTAAATAGAATATTTTTTGTAGTGTCTGGGCAACAGAAGGCATACCTTACAAGGATGGTCTGCTCCCAGGATGTAGTTAGCAGCCTGCCTTTTTCTTCCTTGACTTGGGCACTAGGGGATAACCTATTTCCATTTGGGGGCCTATATTATCTCTTAGCTGACCGCACCACCATCAGCCCAACCTGAAAGGGAGTAGGCCACCCCCAGAAGGAGACACAAATTCTGAATCTAGGCAAAGTCAATGTTTCTTTCGTCAGGGACTTTGGGGTAGAGTGAACAAGATGAGGAGATTTTGCTGTAATATTGAGGTCCAGCCTGATGGAGAATATGAGGACAAGTATTCACAAGATCTCTCACTGCTCCCCTATACATCTTTTGCTTCGTGCTGCATATGCCCTATGCTTTTCCTCATCTATGTCATGGCTCTCCCATCATTTCCTACATCTAGAACGGCCTCCCAGGCTCTCTCTAGCTGGTGAAATCCTAACTGTACTTGAAAACCCAGTCCAGCTCCCACAACCTCCATGACCCTCTCTTGATGCCTCAGTCTGGTGAGATCTTTCCCTCCTTCCTCACAGCCTGCCTTGGCTTGGGATTATTTGTGTTTCTGTCTTGACCTTTTTGTTAGATTGTATAAGATATACACTTAATACTTTTTTTTTGTTGAATGAATCAATGAATGGATGGTCACTGCAACAGTACAGCTGGAAAAAATATGAACATCTTTCCTAATGACATTGAGTTTAATGTTGTGGTTGCTCTTCAGTCATTTTCAGTCATATCTGACTGTTTGTGATCCTACCTGGGCTTTTCTTGGTAAAGGTATTAGAGTGGTTTGTCATTTCCTTCTCCAGTTCATTTGACAGATGAGGAAACTGAGGATAACAGTAACTTGCCCAGAGTCATATAGTTAGGAAGAATCTGGGGCCAGATCTGAACTCAGGAAGATGAGTCTTCCTGACTCCAGGCCCAGCAATCTATTCACTGCACCACCTGGCTGCTCCCATTGAGTTTAATACCCACTATGAGTAGGTATCATTTCATCCTGAACTTAGTTTGTCCTAAATTATGGGTAGGTAGAATATCACTTGTTACTATGGGAACCATAACTTTGGAAATCAGGCTGCCTAACTTTATGCCACCCTCAGCACCATGATTTCCAACCTCAAGGTACAGAAGGGCTTGGTATTTAATCCGTATTAGATGCACGGGCTCTCAGATCAGTGCTTCATAGATTCAGAAGGGAGCTGTCATAGCACCCTTTAAAGCACATTTCACTTGTGTGTGATGCTGGATGGCTTTCTGGAGAGTCACTAAAGCTGCCATGCCAAAAGCTCTCGCAGTGACTTTCTGTACACATTGAACCAGCTGGGTATGTCATGGAATCAGATTTTTTTTCGCACGAGTATAATTTTTTTTTTCAGTATAGACTTGTATTTATTTTTCTCCTCTGAAGGTGAAAAATTTACGTGGCTTATATTCAAACCAACACCACAGTTTGGAAGGCATAATTGAAGAGCAATAGGGTTGCTGCTTTTGGAGTCAGAAGTCATGGATTCAGATCCTAAGTGAAAGGTGAATTATAAAGGGAAAAGACTGAGGTGGAAAGAACTATTAGGAAGTTTTTGTAATAGTCCAAGTACAAGAAGTTTCTCAGAGGTGGGATTTTAACCCAAGTCCTTTGACTTCAAATACAGTGGATTTTTGGGGAAAAAAAAAATCACTATAGTAGACCGCTTTGAATACCTGGATAAAATATTTAGTCCATGTAGACATGTATTTTGACATCTGATAAGCGAAGAGTCTATGGAATAAGATAAATCCCAGGAGAGTTGCCACAGCCATATTGTTGGTCAGAAATAGGCAAAAGTCAGTGCTGAATCCTGAATTGCAGGGACCAAAGTCCAAGGTCTCCAGGTGAGCTTCAGTAGTCTAGAAAAACCTCTGGGTATTTTGGACTTAATATTTTTTTTTTCCTTTTTGGAGGGAAGGCAGGGCAATTGGGGTTAAGTGACTTGCCCTAGGTCACACAGCTAGTTTTCCGTGTTAAATGTCTGAGGCCAAATTTGAACTCAGGTCCTCCTGACTCCAGGGCCAGTGCTCTATTCATGGTGCCACCTAGCCACCCCACAGACTTAATCTTTCTCTGTCCAACAAGCTATATGTTTTCTTGTCATGCTTACTCTCTTCCTATAAGCCCCTTCACTGGACCCTTCTATAAGTGGACCATTTCAAACCAGACACTTCTAGAGTCCTGATTGACTGATGTTTCCTTTGCTTATAATGCCTCCTCTTAGCAATAGACATTGGCACTGGAGAGTTTTATTCTCCTTCCTGCTGCTCCCCCAGCCCTGTTTCTATTCTTTTCTAATGACTATGTTTTCATTCTTTGTGAACACTTACATATTTTGGAGGAGATGAAAAACCAATCCTACTTTCCTGGGTATGATCCCCATCCCTCTCTATGAAACATCTGAGCAGCTCTCATCCAAGAGAGGCCCTGACCCTGAAGCATGGACCCAGGGGTGTTAGGCTGTCATGTACACTTCTTATTATGTTCAGAAACCCATAGTATCCAAGGCTTCCTGAAGACATCTCTGGTTGTATTCCATCCTTGTCCCTTCCCAGTTTCCATTTGGAGGGTTTGTCTCTGTCCCAGAGTAAAGGGTTCACTGGGCCAGCCAAATACACTTTCCTTGTTGTCCTGCTTTAAACTCACTTCACTGTCTCCATTAAAGGAACATGTATCTTCTTTTTAGGATATTCCTTAAAATGCTAAATAATTACTGACTCATCTAATGCCTTTGTGAAATCTTAGCAACAGGCAATATTCAGGATTCTTATTCTTCTCCCTCCTGTACTCCTCTCCCAGCCCTGGTTCCCTTCCTCTTTCCCCAAGGTCTGTGATTTCATTCTCTCTTTGGGAGCATTCTGTAGTTGTTCTACCTTTGGGAGATGGGAGGGGACTCATTATCTACCATAACAATGAAAGCTCTCTGAATTCTTTCCCAGCCCTTTCTTCTCTATCATGTCCTCTCTGACCTCCTTTCCTCTCACAGACCTTCAGTCTGTGTTCCATGAAGACGAGGAAGTTATAGATTGTGGAGTCAAAATGTCAAGGTTACCATTCAGTATTAGCTGTAAAACTTATCTCTGCCCATGACCTCTGCGCACTCTGGCTAGGTTTGCATCAGCTGACCCAAGATTGATGTGTCCTTACACACAGAGTACCTTGCCACAGACAAAGCTAAGCTTTAAAAAAACAAAAGGCCACTTGGACATTAACTATTAACCATTCAGGTCCCTTTGCCTTTCTCTCAGTCTGAGTGTAAACTGCAGGAAATAAGATGTTACTGCTTATGCTCTAAATGAAAAGCAGTCCCAAAACTGACATCATGACAGAGAAGATATTGGTTGAGAGACATTATCCTCAGTTATTTGTTTTTCCAATACTGTCTCTGATAAGTGGGGCTTCACCAGGGTTATCACTTAAATAAATATTGTTTCTTTGACCAGATCTTCCTCTGGAGCTATATGCATGGGTACATGTTGTAGAGTGAGGGGGCCTGGCTTTTTTTTAAAACTTGTTGTTTCTCTTAACTACAGCTAAGAAGGGTTTACCTAAAGAACATGAATTACATTTTCTATTGAAGTAGTCAAGGCTTCACTCACAAAGTACAGGAACAACATGCATGGGAGACTTGGGTCTAAGCTTACTTATGCCATGAAGGTTTCTCAGACTAATATCACTCTGTTGTTGTTGTTGAGTCATATTTCAGTCATATCTGACTCCTCATGACCCCATTTGGGGTTGTCTTGGAAAAGATACCGGAGTGTTTTGCCATTTCTTTGTCCAGCTTATTTTACAGATGAAGAAACTGAGGCAAACTGGGTTAAATGACTTGCCCTGGGTCACATAGCTATTTAGTATCTGAGGCCAGCTTTGAATTCAGGAACTTCCTGACTCCAGGCACAGGGTTCTATCCACTAGGCTACCTAGCTGCCCAGTCTGGTTATTCCAAGTCAGCAAATCCCAGCATTTTAAGTGTAAACATGTGCTATCCACAGATTATCTTCTGCCAGAATCTACTTTCTATGACTCACCATGGCTTAAAAGTAACTTTTTAAGAAAGAGTTTTTTCCCAAAAAAAAAACCCTCAAAAATTTTATTTGTTATGTCCTAGCTTACACATTCCTTTCCAGTGAAATGTCATAAAGTAATAATCTTTCAAACTATTCTATGTCAGGTAGCTTTGGGGTCAGAGCTAATGTGAGAAGGCTCACATTATGTAAGGAGGAGATGCAGCTATATAATGTGAGCCCCAAATCCAGTCAATCAATTCCAGCCCTCATTCTGGGGCCACCTCACTTGTGTGTAGGAAGCTTCTTTCTCTTTAGACCTCACTCTCCCCTTTTGTACATGAAGGGGTTTGGGCCAGATGGGCTTCCAAAAGCCTTTCCAGTTTTGACAGTCTATGATTCTATGCAGGGCTGCCACTGGTGCATAATCTTAATTTATTAATGGTCACTAAGGGAAGGAATAGGCTGGATAATTCAAATTCCTGAAGAAGCCAAAAACATTGCAGCCACTTTCCACTATTTCTCCTCACAGCACAGCTAAGAAGAGGCAATGTCCCCCTCCATAAAATTTCTGGGCTTCCTATGGAGGAGCTGTCATAGATGTGAACCTGAGTTCATGAAGGCTACGCAGAAGAGTGCCTGATATCCAAGCACTGACAGATCAGTCCTACTATTTTAGAAAGTCTTGGGATAAGACGGTGATGGCCTGAATGTCTATCATTGGAACATAAGACTAGCTAAATATGAACAAAAAGGGCTCATTACTAGAAGGATGATAGCCAGGTAGTTTTTGTTTTTGTGGAGGTTTTTTTTTTTTTTGGGGGGGGGGGGATTGTTTGGCCACAGCAATTCATGAAATTTTCTTGCACTACATTCTACATTAGTGGAAATAGTGCCTACACCCATGGCTCTTTTTAAGTAAATATATTCTACCAGAAGCATTAGAAAACGCAGTGTTGGATAGACCCAGGAATACATATTACTGGGAAGAGGACTTCCAGTGTGACAAGAACTGCTAGGGAAAACGAGGAAGCAATCTGGCAGAAATTATGTTTAGAAGAGCATTTTACACCATATACCACAATAAGGTCCAAATGTCTACCTGACTGCAATACAAAAGATCACATCATTTTTTTAAAAGTGCAAGAGAATAGGCAAATGAAAACGCAAGTGACTACAGAAAGAATTTTTAATTGAACAGAAATTAGAAATGATCATAGAAGACAGAAAGCACTATCATATAAATTGTAAAATTCTTGCATGAACAAAATTAATGAAAAAATAGATGGCAGAATAAGATAAGAAAATGTAGAGTGGGGGGAAAATTGTGTCAAATATCATTGATATCCAAGACAGAAAACTGACAAACATATAGACCAAGAACTATTACCCAATAGTTATGTAGTCAGAGACGATGGACAGTTTTCTAAAGAAGTACTACAAATTAACAAAATGAAAACATTCTTCAAATCACTTATAATAAGAGAAATACAAATGAAAACAAATCAGGTCTCACATCACACCTTGCAAATTCACAAAGATGAACAAAGAATGGAAACAGTCATGCTGGAGGGGCTGACTCCATGAGAAGTCAAGAACAATAATACACTGTTGCTGGAACTATAAATTTGCTGGTCTTTGACCCAAGGTCTCCTAACTCCAAGCTCAGTGTTCTTTCCACTTTGAATTTCACAACATATATGTTAGACATTCAGCAAATGTTTATTGACAAATTCTATCACCTAAGCCCAATCAGTCACCAAACACCCATTAGGCAAGACCCTGTGAATATAAACAACAAGCTGGGAATCACACCTTTTTCCCACCAAGGTCTGATACTGACTTTGTCTATGTCTCTCTATGAGTCATCTGACCTCTGTGGGTTGAAGTTTCCCCATATATAACATGCCTTTATCATAGGCATTCTGAAGTAAGGAGCCCAGAGGAATTTAGTATGGGCATCAACATAGTCTTGAAGTTGTTCCCCTTAAACAGCCTGAAAGAAGAGAATCAGAGCTTCACTAAAGTACACATATGTAAGTAAACCAACTGAAGGCTGATTAAGATTAAGATTTGACCTGTACTGGATTCTGGAGGGCTAGGCTCTAATTAGAAGGTCATTAGGTTAAATTCCCTGTTCAATGACTCTTCAGTATCCCTAGATAGATCTTGATTCTATCATTCAATGGTCTAGCTATCCCTCCTAGCTTTGTGCCGTTCATGAATTTGATAATTATATCTACTTTATCCAAGTGGATAGAGGAATAGATATTAACCAGACCTATGATTTCATTGCTATAAAGAACTGCTGATGAGAGGACTCTGATGACCAAAGCAGTATAAGTTAAAATCTTCCAGAATCTTAGAGAATTGTTTAGATTTCCATTATGCTACATTATCTCAATTATAATATATCAAAACTAATAAGGCTAAACATGATACCCCCAAGGACAGATCCCTATAGTATCCCACTTGACACCTTTCTTCCGGCTGACAAGGATCTTTTCGTTAAACAACATTCTTTGGCTATGGCTTACAACCAGCTGCAAAGCCATAATCACCATTCTTCCAAGATGAATCACAGTGGTTCATTGATCATGTCAGTTAAGTTCTTTCAATGTACTGGGATACCTGATTGACCTAGGTAATGACCAAATGGTTAAAACCATTAAATTTCAACTCCTCAAAAATCTTGCTAGCTGTGAAATACCTCTCCTTGTCAACAGGGTTTTGTTTTAGCTACAGGATGTGCCGATCTTTCTGAGTGTTCATCTGTCACTTTCACGAGCCTGAATTAGGCACCAGCTGCTGGGTGCCATCAAAGTGTCTATAAGGAATGAGGACATTCCACCCTTTCCTAAGCATCTGGGACTCTGGGATCTCAGTTGGAAGAACATCAGTTCCCAACATCCACAGCTGCCAAAGGACAATGAGTCTGCACACTAGCATAAATCAAGGAAAAGGTTTCCTTCAATCTAGAAGTTAGTGAAGAAGATATTCTGGCAAGTTTTACCACTGACAAAGACTAAAGCATTTATTGCACATTCCTCTCATCTCCTCAGTTGACAGAATATATTAAAGAGACCCCAAAGCATCCAGGCACCAACTCTGGCTTCACTAAGCCTGGTCAGTTCTTGCTTATGAAATTAGCTGCTAGCCTCTTACTGTTTTGTTGATTGTCTACCGGGGTGGGGAACCTGTGGTCTTGAGGTCACATGTAGCCCTCTAGGTCCTCCAGTGTGGCCCACTGACTGATTGTACACTTCACAGAACAAATCCCCTCAATAAAAAGATTTGTTCTATAAAACTTAGACTTAGTCAAAAGGCTGCACCCAAGGACCTAGAAGGCCACATATGGCCTCAAGATCAAAGGTTTCCCCACCCCAACTGTCTAGACTTAAGAAAGTGGTGGAGAAAATGCTAATAATGCAAATTAAACTTAAAAGTGTGTCATGCATATTTTTTTTCAGAGAGCCATATGTTAAACCTTTACCAGCACAATCCTACCTCTACCTTCATAGAATGTAAGCTTCTTGAGGGAAGGGACCATTTCACTTTTGGTTTTGTATCCCTAGTCTACTGTAGTGCCTGGAGCATAGTAATTGCTTAATAAATATTTGTTGATTAATTATTCATCTGCACATCTTCCAGGGTCTTACATATAATCTTATCCCATTTGCATAGTATTTTAAAAGCTTATAAGGCTCTTATTTCATACTTGTATGGTTGGTCTTGAAAATATTATTTCCTTTTTATGATGAAGTGCTGAAGTTCAGGGAGATTTGACATGCTTGTGGTGGTGGTGAAACAGCTTATAAGAGTCAGGACCAAGACTCAAATTATGTCTTCTGACTTTAAGATGAGTGTTCTCACTTCTGTAAGATCAGTTGGGAAAGACTTATTGAATGAATGAATGAGGAAATGACTCTATCCATCAATTAGTCACTCAATTATGGTTGATCCCAATAGATCTAGATATGCAAGGTTATAGAGTATCATCAGTTTGAGAGATTGGTTGGAACTAGGTTATGAAAGGCTTTCCATGCCAGACAAAGAAGAGTATATTTGATCTGGAGGTAGACAAAAGCCAATGGAATTTATTAAAGAGGTGAGTGACATAACTAGATGTGTGTTTTAGGAAAATCGCTTTGGCAGCTAATTGGATGATGTATTGGAGAGGGGAGAAACTTGGGGCAGGGAGAAAATTAGGGTGCTATTGCAAGAGTAAGAGGCAATAAGAGCTTGAACTAGGGCGATGCCCATGTGAAAAAAGAGAAAGGAAAAGATGTGAGAAATGTTACCAGGATTTTGCAAGTGTTTAGATATGTGGATGGAGGCAACTGAGGATATTGAGGATGCCTCTGAGATTGTGAACCTGGATGACTGAAAAGATGGTGGCCCTGAACAGAATATGGTAGAGTTCAGAAGAGGAGTGCACTTTGGGGCTGGGGTAGGGGGAAGGGAAGGAATTCTGTTTTGAACATATTGAGGTTGAGATGCCTAATAAAACATAGGCCCTGCCCCTGAGGAGCCTTATTGAAATAAGGAAAATAGGAAATGTAAATAACTATAGGTCAAGGAGAATGAGATATGGGTCAAGAGGATACAAAATGCTGAAGCGACTAGAGGAAAGAGAGATCCCTTCTAGCAGGGGTAACAATGAAGGCTTGATAGAAGACATAGCATTTGATCTAGGGCTTGAAAGGTGCAGAATTAATGGTGCTACAAGTACAGAGAGTGATGTGAAAAAAGAGATAGAGGAGGGAAACTGAGGGATACATTAGTGCAGGAGTGGGGACCCTGCAGCCTTGAAGCCACATGTGGTGCTCTGGGTTCTCAAGTGTAGCCATCTGACTGACTCCAAACTTCACAGTGAAGGGATCATACTTGAGGACCTAGTGGGCCCCATGTGGCCTCAAGGTTGCAGGTTCCCCATCCCCACATTAGTGGAATAGTAAGAAGCTTCTTTTGGCTAGAGTATAGGGTTTGTTAGATTGGGGATCTTAATAGCTAAAGAGCTAGATATGAGAACAAATGTCCTAATTCTCTGGCCATTGCCAACAGTCATGCCACCCTGAATGTACCCTCTGTGCCCTCACCCCTACCTCTTCCAATCTACAACCATAATCAAATCCGCTATCACTCTAATCCTCAATGGCTCTGCTCACCATCCTGTCTATGTAATCTATCGTTTGCATAGCTACCCAAATATATAACCTTCCAGGTCTAACCACTTCACTCCCTCACTTACAAATCTCCCTTAGCCACTTGCTAAGTGGCTCCCTATTGCCCCTACAGTAAAATGCAAACTCTTGAGCCTGCCATTTATGGGCCTTCACAATCTGTCTCCAACCTTTTTTGACATTCCACCTCTTCAAGCATCCTCTGTATCATCTAAAGTCACCTGGTAGCTATTTCACGATTTTGTCTCGTCTTCTTGAGCTTCCTTGAGCATTTGCTTCTGCTCTCCCTTCCCATACCCAGGATACACACTTTACTTATTCTTCTTGTCTTGGCGGGCCCAGTGGCTCAGTGGCTCAGTGGCTCAGTGGCTACCTTCTCTGTGAAGCTCTACCAGATTTCCCCAGCTGAAAGTGATCTCCCCTACTCATTTGTACCTAGAATACTCAGCCTGGACTGCCTGTTGCTATATTCACATTCTATTTTATATTATTAGGCAGCTAGGTAGCCCAGTGGATTGAGCATTGGTCTTGGAGTTAAGAAGACTTGAGTTCAAATCCTGACTCAGACATTTACCATCTATGTGACTTCTAGGCAAGATGCTTAAACTCTCTAAACGTTATCTTCTTCGTCTATAAAATGGAGACAATAATAGCATGTATCTGTTGTCATAAGAATCAAATGAGATAACATATATGTATCTATACATATCTAAACACACACATACACATACACATCTTTGCAAATCTTAAAATGCTACACAAGTGCTAATGACTTCTCTTAGTAGTATGTAGGCATGTATCTGTCCTCCTATTTCCATGTATTCTGTATGTATCTTATACTTAGTTGCTTACATGTTGTCCCCTCCACTAGAATGTATACTCCTTTAGGGCAGATTGTTTTCTTGTCTTTCTTTGTGCACTTAGTAAAGTGCCTTACGTAGTAAGCACTTAATAAATATTTATTTACTGGATAACTCTATTAGATTAAACACTCCCTGAGGACAGGCATCGGGTCATTTTGTATCTTTCTGTCTCTAGCATCATGAATGAGAATTTGCACACAGTAGGTGCACAATAAATATATGGTGAATTGAAATGACAATAAGGGCAGAGAGAAGTGTAGTCAGTCCACACTAGGCTGCAGACTCCAGAATGGGTTACAATGAGAACTTGGGGGCCAAACTCAGGAAACTCCATCCTCAGAGAGGAAAACTATGAAGACTGTCTAACATAGAAATAACTGCAACTGGCCCTTCTCCCCAAAACTGGTTTAGAATATAGGTGGCTGAGTTTCTTTAAATCCCCCCACAGAGAAACCAATAAAAACGTCACTATTATGAAGGCTCTTTGGAAAAACTTCTGCTCCTCGGAAAGGGTAAAATACTAATGATGAGTTAAAACAGGGACAAGTAGTCTGTCCAGAGCACAGGGCTGGGGAGTATAAATGGACTCATATGTTCCTAGTACTGTCCAGGTTCAAGGAGGACCAGTCATCTTGATTTAGACCTGGAAAGATCTTAGAGGTCTCAGCTTATACCCCTTCTTTTTACTAATGAGGAATCTGAGTCCCAGAGGGAGAAACTGACCTGCCCAAAGTCATACAGTTCCTGTTGTAGAATACAGAAGATCAGGCTACCACGGCTTAATGACTTTATCCAGTAATCATACAGCTTGAATCTGGAACCCTACTCAGAAAGTCACTAAACTGTGTGTAACATGTGACCTAGCACTATCACTACTAGGTCTGTGCCCCAAAAGAGATCAAATTAAGAGGAATAGGGCCCACATATACAAAAAATATTTTCAGCAGCTTTTTGTACTGGCAAAGAAATGGAAATAAGGGGTTTCTTACCAATTGGGGAACAGTTGAACAAATTATGGAAGATGAAAGTGATGGAATACCCCCGTGCCAAGAGAAACGGCAAAAAAGGACTATTTCAGAGAAACCTGGGAAGACTTGTAAGAACTGATACAGAACGACGTTTACAGAACCAGGAGAGCAATTTATAGCAACACTGCAAAAATAGACAACTTTGAAAGACTTAAGAGCTTGCCCAATGCACTGAGCAAACAGAATTCCAGAGGAATGATGATGAAGCATGCTATCGACCTCCTGACAGAGGGTGTAGAATCAGACACATATTTTGGACACAGCCAATGAAGGAATTTGTTTTTGATGGACTAGGAATATTTATTACAAGTTTTCTTTTTCTTTTTCCCCGGTGGGGAATGGGAGGGAGAGAAAATAGATTTTTGTTCATTGAAAAAAAATTCTTTTAACATCAACCAACTTTATTTACCCTAATTCTCTTTATGACAAGTTGTCTTTAGTTGTTTGTTCCATTTTCCAAGTAGACATTCCAACTAGTGATAGAACACACTGACTGGTTTGTCAGCCAGCATGTGGATTCTGGACTACTTGGCTGATCTGTTTCTTGGTGTAAATGAATCAATTGGCATCTAGCTTATCAGTCTGTCTTTGCTGAATCTGGTCAGTATAAATCAGTCCTCCAGAATCTGACTCCCCCTTCACTTCCTTTCTCTGGACTCTGCTGCTTCAACAAGTTAATAAAAATTGAGCAATTAAATTTGCCAAGTTAAAGAAAAACCCAGGACCTGGGGTGACCCCACCAGGGTACACAGGGTCCATGAAGTCCAGCCTCAGGCACATCTCTACTGGTTCTAAACAACAGCAGGGCTAATCTGCTTTCTGGCAAACTGCTGAGGTTTTTTCATGGATTCAATATCATTATCAAATATTTTCTGAGTCTGCACAGTGTACAGGGGAGTGGCTCAAACAATCTATACTCACTAAGTAATTTTGCATCCCCAAACTAGCCAAGTTTTACAAGCTTTCTCTGCTCAAAACTGACCTTTTACAGAACCCTGGTCCTTGCCAGGAAATGAATAGAGAGAAAAAAAAGAGAAAGAGAGCAAGAAAGCAGGGAGAGAGAATTAATATAAATCTCTGAGCGTGATGATCATTGGAAGGTCACAGAGTATTATAAATGGAAGTCCTTAGAAAAGGCAACACAAAAATCCAGAATTACGGGATCAGAGACCTCAAAACATAGAAGGCCAGGCAGATAGGATGCCCGATCCAGAAGAGATCATAGAAAACAGATGCTTAGAACTTGAAGGAACCTTAGAACACAGAGAGTTGGAGATAACCTCAGTGGTCATCTAGTCCACCCCTATCATTTTGCAGAAGAGAAAAATGAGGCTCAGAGAGGAGAGATGACAGTGATAGAAAGAAACAAGATTAAAATCAGAGTTTTCTGATGCCCGCTCCAGATTTCTTCCTACTATACTGGGTTGTACTCTTCAAAGGCTCTAAGACTCGGAAGAAAATAATCATTAACTCACTCAAAACATATTTATTAGGACCCTACTGCATCCAGAGCACTGTGCTGGGAGTCGGGAGAGAGTTTTAAAAGTTAAGGTGTATTCCTTGCTCTCATGGAGCCTGTAATCTAATAGGAATTAAGCTGATGAGCTAAAAGGATGAATTAGAAAGGAGGTGGAGGGTTGGGGAGCATGACAATTATGACCATGTGTACAGAAACAACAAAGGGTGAAAATAAATTAAGATCAAAGGAAAGATGAAATATGAAAAATTGGGGCAGGCTCCAGATTCAACATAAATAACAATTTGAGGATAGTTAAAGCCCGACAAACATACATAAAAACAGTCCATGTGGAGGTGCAGACACATTTTCTAGCACAAGATCTGAACACCACAGTATCTAATTGGGAAAGTTTCAGATGGGAGTGTTTTTCAAGGTTAACGTCCACTTGCCAAGTCGAGAATATGTTCGAATAGATTGGATTGGTGACAAATAAACAGTGACCCTCCCACCTCTCACCCCTTTGTAGACACATGAGCCTTAGAAAGTTTTGCAATTCTTTGGTGTGACTCCTCTGTGGGACCAGGGCTGACTGGGGCAGAACTTTGGGGGATGTTCAGTGTCTTTGCGGTAGATTCACCTTCAGTCATAGGTTTTACAGGGCAGACTCAGGCTATGACATAACCTTAAAAGTGTCACACATGTGCCCAGACACAATGCTGCAGGCCAGTGAAGAGAACATACTCAGCAGCAACTTCCCCAAAGAGCCTGAGCCAACACAGCATACACCCTAGGCAAAACATAAAGGGCATTCTTGTTCAAAGGATGTCCTTGTTTAATAAAAATGGCCTGATCGTTTAGAGCAGCAGTTCTCAACCTGTGGGTCGCGACCCTTTTGGGGCTCAAACGACCTTTTCACAGGGGTCACCTAAGACCATTGGAAAACACATATTTCTGATGGTCTTAGGAAGTGAGACACTGCTCCTCTATCCGTCATGCAGATACGCCCACATATGAGTATTAAAAGGTCGCAGCATTAGGAATGTTGAGAACTACTGGTTTAGAGTAATGACATGGCCTTCTCTCTATTCTTCATACATAACGTCCAGTTCCTGAGTCTGTGCTCTTGTGCTGGTCATCCCCACAAGCCTCTAATAGCTTTCTTCCCTGCAGCTCAAGAACCATCTTTTTTGGGAAAGACTTTGCTTCTCCAACCGCTAACTCTCTCCCTCTCAAACTACTTCACATTTATTTCATATTTATTTGTATTTGTCCACTATATATTTATGCTGCATATAATAATATATGCACTTGTTGTTTCTCCCATTGTAATAAAGTTTTCCTGAAAAGAGGAACTATTTCAATTTTTTTACTTGTATCCCCAGCTTGGCACAGTATCTAATTTGGAGCCATGGATTAATAAATATTTGTAGATGGAATCATGCATAAGCTACTTCTTTCACCCTAGTTAATAACATAGATCTCCAGCTGGAAGGGTCCTTAGAGGTAGTTGAAGTTAACCCAAGCCCCTGATTTGACAGATAAGGAAACCTCAGGCGGGTTAAGTAATTTGCCCAAGGTCACAAAAGTGGTAAGCATTAGAGACAGGATGAGTTGTTATTGTTGTTCTGGAAAATGCCCTTAAGACTGACCTGAGTTTTCTCCAAAAGGGAGAAACACAAAACATAAAACACGGAAGGGCATTAGAATATAAAACACAGACAGATAGATCTAGAGAGGTTCTCAAAGGTCATCTAATCCAATCTCTTCATCTCACGGAGGGCTACAGAGAGGAAGGGGTTTGCCCAAGGTCAGTTAATGGCAAAAAGGTCTTGGACAAAGTCTCTTGACCCCAAGTCTAGGACTCTTTCCATTATACCAGGTATTTATTATATACTAGACTTGGTTTAAGTTTTACCTTTTAAAGGCACTGAGACATAAATAGGAAAAGCCAGGAGCTGTCACCAGCTGAGAGCAGTTTGCACTGGTTTTGTCTCCATTGTTTCCTGTGGAGTTTGAGAACTTGAATCAACTTTATCTTTCCTCTCTCCAAAACCGTACACTTGGTCAGTGCATTTGGCTTGAAGGATTCTGAGCCCAGGTTCCTGGAGCATGAGGAAGGTATCACGACACCCCCTATTTACACATGATCATAGGATTTAGAGATGGAAGGGACTTTAGGGAACATCCAGTCCAATCCTAGAAGGGATGAAACCTGTATCCAAGGTTTATTAAGAGGTTAGTAAGAAGCAAATCTGTTTTATACTCACATTGGTTATATTGGGAACAATGTACTCCTCCTAGCTCCAGGCTACATGCATCGAACAGGTTTCTACCTCCTCATTACTTTCACATTCCATCCCTTCCTCCTCCCCTACCCCCATTAAAAATGAGTATGAGAACAGAAAAACGGTTTTCTCCTTCTGCAACATTTCAGGAGATCATAGGATCAATTACAGGAATTAGAATTTTAAAGGGACCAGCTAGTCCAACTCTCTAACCTTACACATGGTGAAACTGAGGCTCATAAAAGGAGAAGTGACTTTTGCAGAGTCACATAGATAACAGAAGAACTGGGATCTGACTCAAAATCCGGGCCTCTTTCTACTACAACAATGCTGTTTTCTCTGACGTATTTGTTGTTGTTCAGTCATGTCCGACTCTTTGTGATCCCGTTGGGAGTTTTCGTGGCAAAGATGCTGCAGTGATTTGCCATTTCCTTCTCCAGCTCATTTTACAGATGAGGAAACTGAGGCAAACAGGGGTAAGTGATTTTCCCAGGGTCACACAGCTAGCAAGTGTCTAAGGTTAGATTAAAACTTGGGAAGCTAAATCTTCCTGACTTTAAGCCCAGTGCTCTATCCACTGCACCGCTTAGCTGCCCCACTCTGAAATATAAAGGGATACAAATCCAGAGCCTCTGAGACCTGGCCTGGGAATACAGTCTTCCTCTTTAAATCATGACTCCTTTTCCTAAAGGCACCACTTGGAGGCATCAGTTGACTTTTCATTAGCAAATCCCAGGCAGTCAGCAAAGGAGCCCTGCTGGGCAGGTTTTCTCACCGAGGACTATCAAGTGATGAGAAACTGTTTGGCCCTTGGGCTGCATGTATCTGAAGCCCTTTTCCTCCTCTGACCCTTTGGAATGTATAACAACTGGTCCACCCACTCATTGCTCTCTGGTCAAACTAAGTCAGATTTCTGGCCTTGGCAGCTATCCATCATGAGTCTAGGGGTGGCTGCATGGCTTGATCCTAGTGGGAGCCCAGGGCAGTGGGGGGTACTTGGGACATTTCAGACCTTTGGTTCTTCACTTGTGCCTCCTTTAAGGTTGGGATGCCAGTGGGTGGCTCTGCAAACAGGAGCCAGACTCTGCTTTCCTCTCTTGGTTTGAAGAACTTGAATGTTTACCTTGGGTTCGGTTGGAGGAACCACCCAAAGCCTCCGAATGAGGCCAAATGAGGTCGTTCCAAGAGGAGCCAATTGAGGTCTCTCCTTGAAGAACAAGTCTCACTTCAGAAACAATGTGGTAGAGTGAAAAGACCTCTGGATGGGTTCTAAAGACGTAGGTTCAAATCCTGACTCTGATCTTTTCTAACTGTGTGACTTTAATGAAGTCCTTAACCTCTCAGCCTCCCTTTTCTCATAAAATCGGGAAACTCCTGGAAGGAAGAGAAAAAGGAAACACACATTGATTAAGGACCTACTACGTACTGGGCATTGGGCTAAGGACTCTACAAATATAATCTCATTTGATCCTCACAATAACCCAGGGGGGTAGGTGCTATTATTAAACTCATTTTACAGATGAGGAAACTAAGGCAGACAAAGTTTAAGTGACCTTCCCTGGGTCATACAGCTAGTAAATGTCTGAGCCTGCATTTGATCTCAGGACTTCCTGATTCTACTTAACTGCCTCTAATTATAAGAAGAGAATTATAAGTGACTCTAATTATAAGAAGAAATGTGAGTTGTCATTAAACAACCTATAGCTTGATGCTAGATGGTGAGCAGTCCTGAACATGTTCCTTCCACATCATACATATTGAAAGAGAAAGGAGAACAAGAGAACAGAGCAATAGACTCATTAGGCCCCATTCAACAGGATGAACTCATTCTCTTCCTCTTTCCTCACTGTAAAGGGATCCTTCAATTCCCGAGACGAGCATAATTGAATTTAATCGTTCAGGGAGTCCTCCACAGAACCTTTAAATATTCTTGGATCATGTCACTCGCTGCTGGTCCAACGATCTGAGGTGGTTCCCTGTTGCCTAATGAATTAAATTCAAACTCTTCGGCCTGGCATTCAAGGTGCTCTCAGCACTGGCAACAACCTACATTTTCAGTCTTATTTCATACTTTTCTCCTTCTTATATCCTAGTATCTAGACAGATTGGACTACTCCCTGGTACCAGAACATGTCTTGTGCTCTCCTGCTCTGTGTTTTGGCTTTATTCTCTCTGACACCAGGAATGATCTCCTTGGCATGTCTATCTATCCAGATAGACAGATAACGGTGCACCCACTATCCATTCCTCGTCATCTTTCAGCCTAGCTCAAATGCCATCTCTGATTAGCTGAAACTAATTTCTCCTTCTTCTGAAGCTCCATACTCCTTACATGATCTTTTTACTACATTCTGCCTTGTAGTGTAGATATTGACATCCATGTTTTAATTTCTTCCTAGACAAAAACCTCCGTGAGGACAAGGATCACATCTTTTCTTTTTTCTTGTCTCTACAAAGTCAAACCAATTAAGTGCCTGAGATGTGTCAGGCACTGTGCTAAACTCTGGGGTACAAAGAAAGACAAAAGACAGTCTCTGCCCTCAGAGAGCTCACAGTATAACGCACAACCAATGTCTTACTCAGTGTCACCTTGGTTCATTGGGGGAATCTTCAGATTTAGAACTCAGAGAGACATTAAAGGCAATCTGGTCTAATATCACCATTTTCCAGTCGTCCACTTGCTCAAACTAGTGACTTCATTGCAGCTAGGAAGCAGCATTGGTGAGACTGGTACCTATATCTTTGGCCTACCAACTCAATATCCTTTATAACACTCTTTCCTCCCTTCAGACTTCACATGGGTCTCTGCTTTGCACCTTTAAAATGCATTTAGTTCCCAATATTCTGTATTACTGTTGTTTCTTAAACACAATACTTCATCTTCAATCTCCATGCCTTTGCACTTGCTGTGTTCCATGTCTGGAATCCTCTTTCTCCTCACCACTACTTCCTAATTTCCCAGCTTCCTTCATGATTTCACTCAAATTTCTCTTTCTGCAGGAGGACTTTCCTCTTCAAATGCCACCTCTTCCATGATCCTCCCTCCCAAGCCAAAACTAGGTCCCCCAGCTACTAATGCCTTCCTCTTTGGGTTACTTTCATCTATTCTGTAGATATCTTGTATATACCCAGTTATTTAAATGTTGTCTCCTCTATTAGATTGCATTACTTTTGAGGGGAGAGGTTATGTTTTCCTTTTCTTTCTAACTCTAGTGTCTGGTACATGGTGTTATAAGTGCTTGTTGACTTATTGACAGATAATTTATATAAAGTGCTATATGGGGACAGGGACAGAGAACAGGGCCTGTGATTTTATTGACTTAGAAAACCACATGTTAACATTATCTATGTTCTACTGCATTTTTATTTATTTTGTTAAATATTTCTCAGTTACATTTTCTGCAGTGTTTGACACCTCTGGCCAGGCACACTAAGGAGTTAAGTCATTTGCCCTGGTTCATATTACCAAGATATTTCAGAAGTGGGTCTTGTACTCATGTCCTTCTGGTTCCAAAGCCAACTCTCCATCTACTAAGACATATTGCTTTTAATACCAATTATCATCATTATTTATTACATCCTATACTGTTCTTTGGGCTTCTTCAACCCTTTCCTTTGACAAAGGAGGAAACTGAGGGTAGGGAGGGGAGGTGACTTGCCCCAAATCACATGGTATGTCAGTGGCAGAACTAGAACTCAAATCTAGGTGGCCCAGTTCCTAATCCTTCTCAGGCCACCTGTACTAGGCTAGGGTGTCTCTTGGCCATGTGCACATCTGCTCCTCAGCTCTGCTCCTGCCAGTGGTTAAGAGCATAAGCTCTGAGTAGCTCTCCCATCAGAGCATCAGATGGACTTGGGAGCTAGCTACAACTTCCTGGCCCATGTCCTGGTCACCTGGAGCACACTTTTTAAAAAGGACTCCAGGCTAGGGTCTGTAGCTGGAAACAGAGAGATGCTCACTGGGATGAGCACCATGCCTTGAGCAACAGAACCAGAGTCTTCTTCCATTTAGCTAGAAGTCCACTGATGATGAAATGCCTTACACTCTTCAGTCTCACCACAACAGTTGTTAATTGATTTTTAAAATGTTAAACAAACTCTTTTTGTGTGCCTAATGTGCATGGATCCCTATGCCTCGCAATGAGAGGGAGGCTCTGAGTCAGGACAACTGGGTTTTAATCTGTGACCCAACATTTACTAACTATATGATTCTAGACAAGTCATTTGACCTCTCTGTGTTGATTTCATCATCTATTTCATCATCATGGGGATAGTAATATAGGAACTAATTAATCTGTAGGGTTATGGTACAGATTATACCTGGTAGACCTTGTCACAAAATAGAAATGAATTGTTGTTCCATAATAATAATCATAATAATAATAATAATAATTACTATCATGATTATTAGACATGGCCCCTGCTCTCATAGTCCAGCAAGGGGAATAAATCAGCAACTCAAATCACTATACTACAAAACAACCTGAAAAATGAATGCCAGGGGTACAAACAAAGCACCCTGGAAAGTCTGATGATAGAAAGGTCATTTATGACTGAGGGAAATCAAGCAAGACTTCATTAATGAGGTAGCATTGAAAAGATCATTTGGTGACTGAATTGTTGTCCTTAAAAGAGACCTTGTGTCACAGAAATTAAGGTTAGGAGGGAGGACCATGCTCAGTCCTGGAACAATCTCAGAAATACTGCTATTGGCCAGCCCTCACAAATCTACAGGAATGAGCTTCTAGAAAAGAAAATAAACAAGAATGGAAATCAGGAATACTTGAATTCAAATCTGGCCTCAGATACTTACTAAAGAAGATGTTCTTAATCTGGATTCTGTGAACTTCAAAAAAAAATTTTGACAGTTCATGTGATAACAGTTCATGTGGCAAAACCCTGGGGGTTTTAGGGATTAAAAACTTAATAGATATGAAGATGGAGATTGTGGTATCCAACAGAATCGATGTGATCTTTGATACTCTGAATGACCCATCACTTTACTGATGCAGGCAGAGTAGATAGAGTGCTGGAAGGGAAGAGGAATAAGCTTTTGTATAGTATCTATTACATGTCAGGCACTGTGCTAAGCGCTTTACAAATATTATCTCATTTGATCCTCACAATAACCATGTGAAGTATATATCATTATTATCCCCATTCCAGGGTCACACAGTTAATAAGTGTCAGAGGTTGGATTCAAACTCAGATCTTCCCAACTCCAGACCTGGAGCTCTATATCCGGTACCACTGAGCTGCCTCTGTTAGACATGAAATGAAGAAAACCTGAGTTCAAATTTGACCTCTAATACTTACTAGCTGCATGACCTGAGCAAATCCCTTCACCTCTGTTTGCCTCAGTCTCTTCAGCTGTAAGACGAATATAATAATGCCACCTCCTTCCCTAGATGGCTGTGAGGATCAAATAAGAATATATATAAAACACTTTGCCAACCCTTAAAGCACTATGTAAATGCCAGCTAGTTGGTAGCCATTATAAACACTCTATATTTCACAAGTTTTCAGGGCTACAGACTTCATCCCCAGTGACCAAACTTCTGGTGATGAACCTCCCTGTCCTCTATTCAAATGGTCTTCAGCCATGCCCAGTCCATCACTAGGTTGGTCCTCAGGAACCTTCTACCTTCAGACACCCTGCCAGAGCTTGCTTTTTATTGGCACAGTTTCCAAGAACCCCCAAAAGCTGCTCTCCTTACAGTAGAGTTGTAACCCATCATGTTTTCTTATCTTGTGAAGTCCTCATCCATATCTTCCCATCCACCCTCCGTGGAGGATCTGCTCAAGTCTCTGCAGGCCATGATGGGGATGTTAGTGGAAGAATACAATCTTAGTTTGTAAAAGGATGGCAACCAGAGTGAGGGAGAGGACAGTCCTGCTGTCCTTGGCTTTGATCAGCCATATCAGCAGTATTTTTCATTCAGTTCTATTTTAGGGAGGACATTGATAAACTGAGAATGGCAACCAGACAGAGAGAGTATTGGTAACTGCTTTATATGATATATGATGACCAGATGAAGATATTGGGAAAATTCAGTTTCAATAACTGAAGTAGGAATGGGGGTCCATACTAATTATCTTTCAATATCTGGATTCAATAATAGGGTTGTCATGGGAAACCGGATTCAACCCAGCCTCAAACAGTAGAACAAGAACCAGTGGGTATACATTATGGGAAGTGGGGTACAGTGTAATATAGGTAAGAACTTCTCAACCATTAGAGTTGCCCAACAAAGAAAAAGGATATCTTGTAAAGTGGTGAGCTCATTTTTTACTGGAGGTATTCAAATGGACTATTGATAACCTCATGCTCATGGGGGAGGGAGTCTCTGCACTGGGTGGGAGGTTACAAGGTAACTTCCAAAGTTCCTTCCAAAGCTAAGATGTAATTCAATTTAACAAGCTTTTACTAAATAATTACTAAGTACAAGGCATTGAGCTCCATTTAGGGGAAATCAAAGATGAAATAAGACATAATAAGACAAATAAGACCTTTGTTTCAAGGAGATTAGAATCACCAGGGATCAAAGGAAAGTTGTGTAAATACTTCATTAACAACAATACATCAATGGATCCAATGAAACTCATCCATTAGGATGCTCCCTCTCACAAGAGTTGTAACCCATCATGCCTTCCTATCCTGTGAAGTCCTTGTCCATATCTCCCCATCCACCATTTATGGAGGATCTGCTCAACTCTCTTCAGGACTTCCTCCAGGTCTTTAATATTCCATGGGTATGGATTTGGTACTTAGACTATCAGCCAGGAGACTGGCCACTAGATGATGAATTCTTTGGCAATGGTCCCCCATGAAATATACAGAAATGATTGTAACAAAGGAGACTACAACAAGATGCTATGATTCTCCAAAATCTCAGTGATTCTGTTAGTGTCTTACCATCCTCAAAAACTTTGCCTCTATTTGTGAGCAGTGACAGATAAGCTAGCATTCTGGCCACACTGGCTCTGATGGAAAAGACAGAATAGAAACAAGCCTAGGAATGGAAGGCGCGTGGGACTGAAAATGCATGTGTGCTGGCAGTCAGATCACTCTGCTTTGGCTCCAGTTACATTTTCAATCTTAAGATAATTTATTACTTCTCTCTGTTTCAAATATGTTGATAGTACCCAGAAAGGGAGAATCATGAGCACTAGACAATGCATTGAAATGCAACTCTGTGTGAGACAGTGAGGTGCAACAGAACAAGCCCTGAACATCAAAATGCCCAGGTTCTAGGCCTGGTTCTTCCCTTTCTCCTGGCACAACTTTGGGAAAGTCACATCCCCTCTCTTGGTCTCAGTTTCCCCAGTGCATTAAATGAGGGAGTTAGACAAGATGATCTCTTAGGTTCTTTCCAGCTGTAACATCATGCAATTCTATGATGGAACCTGACCCCAGATCAGATGGCAGAACAATTAATTTGCAGCTTTGTAAACTACTACTACCAGCTACCATTTATATAAAACTTTGAGGTTTCAAATATTATCTCTTTTGATCCTCACAACAACCCTAGTTGCCATTATTATTCCCATTTGACAGAACGAAACTGAGACAGGCAGAGATTAAGTGATTCACTCAGGGTCACACAGGTAGAAAGCATCTGAGGCTAGATTTGAACTCAGGACTTCAGGACTTAAGGCCCAGAGATATATCCAGTCTACCACTGAGCTGTCTCTATGAAAAAATACCAAAGCTCAATGTGTACAATTTTGTTCTTGATTTCAGATAATAATACATGAAAATCTTACTGAACTGGGCTTTTCAGTACCTTGGAGTGAAATTCCAAAAACATGTGAAATCCAAACACATCCAGAAAATCCAAATGCTATTTAATGGTCACGAAATCGAGGCTAGTTAAACAAACAAGGAATTGGTTTCTTTCCAGTTAAGGATGAGGCTCCTTTTGGTGTAATTGATAGTCTTTCGTCCTGTAGGGACTGATCTTCTAGCTTCTGTCCTGATGGGTACCCCCAAGTCCTCCTCATCATTCACCAACCCATGCTAATCAAGTAAGCATCCTCTTAACCACATAGGAGCAGGAAAAAAATTCATTGTATAACCATGTGTCCTTTAGGGGAGCCAGTGTCCTCATCTGTAAAATGGACAGTTATGTTAAATTTCCTTTTGTTGCTTCTCAGATCTAGAACCTCTCAATGGTTAACTTTTGTGCAATCTGGTTCCACTAGTATCAGAGTAAATGTTGAGACATTTATCTTGAACTTTATAGAGTGAAGCTGAGGGACCATAAGATTGAGATGCCCTCTGAAGTTCTCATGAATCTTAGTTGGGCCTTTGTGGGCCAATGTTATATATGTAGATCTGTTCAATTCAATTGGAGGCAGCCATGGAAAGGACACCATTGTTGTAGTCAAAGGTTGTTGTTATTGCTCAGTCGAATCAGTGGTACCCAACTGTTCATGATCCCATTTAGGGTTTTCTTGGCAAAGATAATTACTTTATCAGGTATCAAAGATACTGAAGTGGTTTCCTTTTCCAGTTCATTTTTGCAGATGAGGAAACTGAAGTAAACAGGGTTAAGTGACTTGCCCAGGGTTACACAGCTAGTAAGTGTCTGAGGCCAGATTTGAACTCGGGAAGATGAGTCTTCCTGATTTCAGTCCCAGGGCTCTATCCATTGAGCCACCTAGCTACCCTACTTGAGTTGAAATCCTGACTCTGACTCATTCACTACCTATGTGACCTTGGGCAAGTTACACACATAGTGGGACCTCCCTTGTCCTTAGATTCCTCATCCGTAAAATGAGAGGGTTGGACTCAAGATGGCCTCTGAAGTCTGCTCCAGCTTTAATCTATGATCCTGTGATTATTTCACAGACAACAACAAAAGTAAAAACCTGTCTCCCCTTAGGGAGGATCAGGGATAAAGGAGAAGCAGGTGAGAGATAGAACAATGGCAGTGGATGGAACCCTACAAGTGGTAGCAGACTATCCAGTGGGATGAGCACAGGAACTAGCCTATTCCACAGAGCTGACATGTCTGTAGCATGTTACACACATGAACTCATCTGATTCTCACAACAGCCCTCCATTCCTAGTTATATGCTCACCAAGCTATCTTGTCTCTGGCACCATCCTCATCCTCACCTCCCTTCTCCAGAACTCTGTCTTTTGGTTGTCCAGATCTGATAAATGAACTTGCTCTTTCTGGGCCCTAGGCCTCCGTGCCATTTCTTAGCTGTCTCTTCATCATATCTCCTTTATGGGTCCACACCCTCACCACCTTTCTAGCCTTCCTCTACAGCAATGGTTCTCAACCTTCCTAATGCCACAACTCTTTAATACAGTTCCTCATGTTGTGGTGACCCCCAACCATAAAATTATTTTTGTTGCTACTTTATAACTATAATTTTGCTACTGTTATGAATCATCATGTAAATATCTGATATGTAAGATGTATTTTCATTGTTACAGATTGAACATAACCCACAGGCTGAGAACCGTTGCTCTACAGGATGCATTCCTCTATTAGAATGTAAGCTCCTTGAGAGAAATGACTATTCTGCTAGCTTGTAATTGTATCCCTAGAACTCAGTATGGTATCTGGCACACAGTAATGCTCTATCTTTTCTAATAAGGTTCTATTCTACCTGCCCCTTGTCATGGAAGTAGCCTAGGACCTAAAGCAGGGCTGACATGGTAAATATTTAACAATCAGCTCTCTGGGGGGGAGTATACTTGACACTTTTAGGTTTATTCTGCATTACTAACATTGTATCTATCACTTTCTTAAGTCTAAACAGTCAACAAAACAATAAATCAAACCCTGATTTGTATTATTTGATAACTTCCAAGAAATAAATGCTCATAATGAGAACTTAGCAATTCATCTGCAAGCCAGTTCAAGCTGGTTCCAACATAATTCTGACCTAGGATAAGTATCCCTTTTTTAAGAGAAACACATTCAAACATAATTACCCCCATTTTACAGATGAGGAAATGGAAGACTTGGAGATGTAAACTGATTTGTCTAAGGCTACACAGCCTTGTATTATTTCTACAACTTCAACTTGACTCACAGTAGTGGAAGGCCAAACAGAGCTATAGGTAGGAAAGCAGAGATGTATCCACAGGCAGACAGGGAGAGCAGAAAAGGCTGCTACCATTGGAAAAGTGAGGATGATGGAGATACCCATCTGAGGCTGAGAGTTAGCAAAGCCAGAGTGCAAGATGTTGAAGGAAGATCTCAAGACAAAGTGATGTGTAGCTCAAGCAAAAATAGCATATCCCAAGAGAAGATGGGCCAGGGTCCTCTGCTTTTCATTTCTGTAAAAATTGTTCTGCTTGGTAAAGTGACCTTTCTGGGAGAGGGAGAATGGAGAGTGGCCATAGGTTTATTTTACCTTGCCTACATTGTCAGAAGCAGGGACAAGAGAAGCTAATTAACCAAGTAAATACAGCAATTGATCTCTGACTTCCTGGTCATCGTTCCCACCTCCCCACCCCCCACAATGGAACCTAGGACTCCATCCCTAGAACCAGCTTGGGCTCTGATAGCTGAGTTTTTTGCCTTAACTCGCCTTAACAAACCTCTTCTTCACAACTAGCCTCCCCCTCTGCTTTCCAGATCCCCCTTACAGTTATCTAACTTCATGAGAATGTAAACTCTATGTTTGTTTTGTTTATACATACTTGTTACAAAGGTTTCTACAGTGAGTAGTCATAGCCTGCTGACTTATTGACTAGACGCGTTTTCATATGAAGACAACAGGCCTTGCCCCTGCCCCTAACCCCTTTCCAAAGAAACTAAGTATTACTATATCATTGTTGCATAGTCTTACTGTGTTAGGGCAGAATAAACCTCTTTTTGCTAACTATTCAATAGTTTACAAATGCCTCCTTTCATCCCAAAATTGAACCTGAACTAAGAGAATGCTGCCATTAGAGTTGGACCTCCAATATACCCCCAGCCCCTGCATAGTGACCGGACCACAGCAAATGTTTGTTGAATTAAATGGAATTGAACCGAATTGACTTGCATTGAACATTCCTAAGATTAAACTTAAGACTCCTAACAGTAAGAAAATCTGGAACAACTTCATATTCACATGCTCAAGGCATCATTATGACCTAATAAAATAATCTGAAATTAATGAATTCCACTCTGGACCACAATTTTCATTCTCCCCTAGATCATGTATTGGATCTAAGGATGAGTTTTAGGAGTGGGCTGACACTATTCTCCACATGGACCAAGAAGTTTTCAAGACCTCAGTCTTTGAGTTAATCGTTTGTTTGGTTTTTGCTTGTACAACTAACTGCTTTCCCTTACTGGAAACTTAAGTAGTATTTATCCATTCTCCAGAGATAGAATTGCTCCTCCCTGGTCAATTCCCAAGATGCCTAAGTCTCCCAGGATAACTCAGCATGAAGTACCACACAACTCGAATGTCACTATTAATGCTAATTAGTCAATAATCATGGTTGCAACTGTTATTAATAACAATTACTATTAATAATAACTCATTTATATACTAATTAACAGTCTACAAAGCTCTTTACAAAAATGATCTCATTTATCACTTTCTAAGCTATAGCTTCCCTGGTAAAATTAAGACTCTAAGGTTCTTTTTAGCTCTAAAAGCTATGTTCTCATGATCCTCTTAAAAGCCTTATCAAGTATGTAGTGAAAGTGTTCAGCACTATTTTCTTTCTTTCTTTCTGTCTTTCTGTCTTTCTTTCTTTCTTTCTTTCTTTCTTTCTGTCTTTCTTTCTTTTTTCTTCCTCCTTCCTTTTTTCCTTCTTCTTCTTCTTCTTCTTCTTCTTCTTCTTCTTCTTCTTCTTCTTCTTCTTCTCTCTCTGTTTCTCTCTCTCTGTCTCTCTCTCTCCCCCTCTCCCTCCCTCTCTCTCCCTCTTCCTCTGAGAGAATCAGGCCTGTGATTTCATCAGTGTATGGAGAGCATGAATACTCTCTCCACCAACACATGACCAACTGTCCTGTAACTAAGCTGTGGAGAATAACCTGATTCACCAAGAAGCCGCACAGCTTGGCCCTTGTGACCCAGCTAGCATGTGCCAGAGATAGGACTGGAATCCAGGTCTTTATTTTCCATGGTCAGGCCTCCTGACACTACATCTCACCTGCTCCTCAGCCTTACTTTGCCCTGTCTACATTGGTTCTTCATACATAGCTATTTGCACGTTGTCTTACCAATTAGACTGTGAGCTTCTGGAGTCTCAGGAAATCTATGTGGGGTTGGGTGGGGCATTCTTTACATCCGTGGACCTTAAGTACAAGCACATAGTCTGCTCTTAATAATGCTTGTTATTGGTGCTGACCTACAAATGAAGAAAGTGAAGCTCCAAGAAATGACCTGTCTGAAGTCACACAACTGAAGAGAAGCAGAGCACAGATATAAGCCAAAGCTTCTGAATCCAAATTCATTGTTGTTTCCACAACCCTGTGCTGCCCCTCTAGTACTCCTGGAGGCTCTCCTTTTCTGAGAAATTGGAACAAGGTTTATTCAGATTGTTTGTAAACTCTTCAGTTAGTCTAGATTGATTCCTAGATTTTTTTAAAAGTCTGAATTTTTCACCTTCATTCAGTAAGGACATATGATTAAGGCTGTCCTAGGGCCTAGGTGACACAGTAGATAGAATGCAGGCCTGGAGTTTGGATGACACAATTTCAAATCCAACCTCAGACAGTTACTACCTGTGTGACCCTGGGCAAGTCACTTCTGTTTGCCTCAGTTTCCTCACCTGTAAAAAGGAGATAATACTAAGACCCACCTCCCAGGATTGTTATGAAGATCAAATGAGATAATTGTAAAGTGCTTAGCACAGTGCCTGATACCGAGTAGGTGGTATATAAATGTTTCCTTCTTTCCTTCCTTTAGCTTCACTCAAAATATCTTTGAGACAGATTCAACAGCAGACAGGACAGAGAAATGATATCTACTTCCTAATCCCACATTTTGATTCTTTCCTTCCTCCCTTCCTGTCCCCCCCCCATTTTTGATAAACAGATGGCAAATCCACAAACTTCAAACATCATATATCCTTAGGAATTCAACAAATAAACCCTAGTAGAACCAGAGCATTATCACAGACAAAACTGTCACCCTAAATCATTCAAACAAAATACCGACATACAAAAATTTAAGGACATTTGAATAGATGTCATATTAAACACTAATAACATTCAAACTATGTTGGAATAAAAAGCTCTCAAAATATAGAGACTTAGTGGAGAAATTAAAATATGGGGATATGAAATAACTATCACCTTCACTGTCCTGACTGCAGTTGGTATAATCTCAAAGATGTTTTAGGTGAACCCAAAGAAGATTAGCCTGGGCAGTGCCTCCTCATGGATCAAGAATGTTACAGAGAGGTTTTGAATAATAAATACATAGCTAGCTAAATAAACATGTTTATTCAATTACAAACCCCAAATCATTTTATCTTCCTTAACAACATTCTGCCAAACATTAAACATGAAAGAAAGATAGCAGAATGGTACATTGCTCCAGGGACATTTCTTTCTGAACTCCGTCAAAAAGAAACATGAGAAAGAACAAGGAGAAAAATAGCAGACATATCTAGCACTTCATAGTTTACAAAGTTTGATTGGTCTTTTGTTCCCCATAAAAATATCATGGGGGTAAGTGGTTTTTATTATCTCCATTTTTACAGATGAGAAAACTGAGGTACACAGTGATTAGATGTATTTGCCAAGATCTCTAAGCTTATCCTTTGCAGAGTTGGGATTTAAATTTTTTATCTTCTGACTCCATATCAAGTATGCTTTCTATTATACTATATCATTTCTTCTTTACAATTTTAATTGTACATTAAATTTAATTGTATAACTTTAATTCTCCTTTACAACTTAAATTGTAATTTAATTTTTAGAGTACATCTCCTATGTACTTAACACATTCTAATTTGTATTACAGATATCTGTATGCATGTCACTTTGTCAGGTCAAAGAAAGCAAGAACTGTGTACTATTAATCATTGTATCCCTCAGAACTTAGCACAACTGTCACATTTATTGACTTGTTTTTTTATTGTTGAATTGATATAATAATATCACCTCACATTTACAAAGGAGATAAGCAGCTTCAGGGGCTATTTGAGTCTTGAAATCCTAGAGTAAGAATAGCTTCTGAAGATTTCTGACTCTGGGGGTTAGGGTTGCATTAAGACTTGGATGATAACACAAGCTTAATTAAATAGAAAAACATTTACTGAAGTAGTAAACAGAAGGTGCCAATTTCATTCCTAGGTTTTATACTTCTTTTACTTTTGCTTCAAATGGTATTTTCTCTTTTAGTATAAATGCTGGTAATTAGTATTTATTTACCATTCATGATGCTATTTTAATGAAAAGTTATACTTTTCCAGAAATGGCATCTTATTGATTATCTCTAATTTATCTGTACCTAGTGGAGAGCCCAGTCACGTGATCTTTATTTTGTAACTCAAGGCACTACCAATTTTTGATGGCAGCTGTCTGCAGGCACATGGCCAAAGGAGGTCAAATTAGCCTCAAAAGCATTAGCCTGATTCAACTCTATTTCAGTGGGCCCTTCCCCCACTTTGTGTTTAAAGTTAGAATGAATCTTACAGATCATGTAGTCTAACCCTTTTATTTTATAGATGAGGAAGCTGAGACCTAGAAAGATGAAGTGCTTTGCCTAAGGTCATAGAAATTATAAAGGGTAGAGCTGGGATTTGAAACTGGCTCTTTTGCCTTAAAATTCTGTGTTCTTTCTACTATGCTCTACTGTTCATATCAGCATCTAATTAACCTTCAGAGATTAGGTTAGATGGAGAGAGCATCAAACTCTAATGAACTGAATTTTTTGGCTTTTAGAAATAGGATTCAGTGGAACTGCTTGTGGTGAAACAGCAGATTGTTGGGTATTCTACTCAAGCATACTTTTGCTTGTGATGCTCTCTCATGTACCTAAAGTCAGACCTTCAGAATAGAGAGGAAGCAAGTCCCTCTCCACTCCGCCCCCAATGTCTCTGGACTGAGAGAGTACACACTAACTGCTTTATGGATACAGCTTAGCTTTGCTGATTCACAGCCAGGACAGGGAAGAGGAGTCAGACTCAGAGTGAACTGGTTTCTGCCCCAAGTTCAACACTAATATTTCAGCGAAGCCACATCAGCTGGTATAGCCTCTTAGACAACCTTCAAGTTGAAAGGGCCTCAGAGACCACTGAGTCTAGTCTGTAACTGAATAGAAATCCCCTTTATTGGTCACCTCATCTAGTCACTACTTGAAGGCTTTCAGCACTGGGGAGCTTAACTGCCTGAGTCACCTCATTCCACATTGGGATCTCTGATGTACAACATCTCCCACGGTGTCTTACAATGTCTCTGGGAAGGAGGGAGGGAGGGAAAGGGCAGACCTTTTAAGCCCCATTCGATTGTGGAGGTAACAGGACTGTCTAGGAGCAATCAGCAACACCAAGAAATAAATGTGGTCATTCTGCCTCTCAGTAGCATGCTTGGTCCACGAGAGAGCACTGACTAGAAAGTGGGCACTTTAAAAATCAGTTTGAAGATTTTTCTCCCAGAAGCATAAATACATTTGCATTTCCCAAGCTGATTGGCCCCTGTGGAATGTTTATCATGTATGCTGTAGTAAACAGGGAACTCTGTAAACCTGTTCTGAAAGTAGGGATACGCAGAGTTACCTGGCAGTTGAATCTCATATTTCCAGAATAGATTCATAATGTGTATTTTCACATCTGTTCACCCACCGCTGTCAGGCTAACTTCCCAGTGGAGAAAAGCATCTGGGTCAGGAACTCAGAGGGAAAATGCACACACGAGGGGGCAAATGAGGAGACAAACATGCCTGCCCACCAGACTGTCTGTGTATGTAAACAAAATGCAGCTGAGAAAATCCCCAACATTAGCTGAATGAAAGAATGAGTGAATGAACAATTAAATTCTCTGTCCATCCATAAGCAGAACTGTGGAGATGATGCTATGATATGGGCATCAGTCACAGAACATAGAACTAGTTAGAAGGTCACAATATAGAACACAAAACGTTGGTGCTAAAGGAACCTGTGAACAACAAATACAAAATGTTAGAGGCATAAGGAATTTGAAAGCAAAAAACATAGAATGTAAACTGGAAAGGACTTCAGAGGGATCCAAGATGTTACACCTTGAACGACCTTTGGAACATAGAATATAGAGAGCTGAAGAGGAAATGAAGGTGGGAGCCCAAAATGTCAGTGCCATAAGGGGAGTTGGAGCTGAGAGAGTAGAATGTTAGCATTGGAAGGGACCTTAGAACACAAAACCAAGAGTGTCAGACCTGGAAGGAACCTTAAAATATAGAATGTCAGAAATGAAAAGGGCCTCTGAAACCATTTATAGTCCAGTCCCCTTATTTTAAAGAGAGGAAAACTAAAGCTAAGAAGGAAAGTTAAATGTTCCAGTTCACATAGTTACAGTAGGAATGAAAGAGCCTTAGATTTGGAGTCAGAGGACCTAGGATTGAATCCCAATTCCAATCCTTAGTTCTTGTGTGACCTTAAGAAAAATCAGTTCATATGTCCAAAAGATTATAAAACTGCACACTCTTTGCCCCAACAATACCACTACTAGGTCTGTATCCCAAAGAGATTAAAAAAAACAAAACAAAAAAGAAAAGAACTCACATGTACAAAAATATTTATAGCAGCTCTTTTTGTGTGACAAAGAGATACCCATCAATTGGGGAATGGTTGAACTAGTTGTGGCATATGGTTGCGATGGAATATTGTGCTACAAGAAATGGAAAGCAGGATGCTCTCAGAAAAACCTGGGTAGACTTATATGAATTGATGCAAAGTAAAATGAGCAAGGGAACATTGTCCGCAGTAAAACCAACATTATGCGATGATCAACTATGAATGACTTGTCTATTCTCAGAAATACAATAAATCAAGACAATTCAGAAAGACTTATGAAAAATGCTATCCATCTCCAGAGAAAGAACTGATGGAGTCTAAATACATATCAAAGCATCCTTTTTAAACTTTCTTTTTTACTTTTTTTGGTCTATGTTTTCTTTCACAATGTGACTAATATGGAAATATGTTTTGTATGACTGCACATGTATAACCTGCATAAAATTGCTTGCCTTCTCAATGAAGGAAAAAGGGAGGAAGGGAATTTGGAACTCAAAATTTTTAAATCATGAACATTAAAAATTATTTTTATATGTAATTGGGAAAATATTAAATAGATATAAGAAAATGCTTGAGGATCAAAAGAAAAAATCATTTCACCTCTCTAGGCTATAGCTTCACTATCAGTAAAATGCAGAGGCTGATACTCTGAATTCCCTTCTTGATCTAAATCTCTGATCTGCTAATGAAATCTCTGAAAAAAAAGACATAGCTCATTTCTGGTTTGGGATTGACAATGAAATAAGTAGTATGAAGATCATCTTTTCCCTAATCTTCATTCTTTCTCTGACCCCAAGTGGTTTATCTGAACCTCCAAACCAATCTTAAGGAATCTATCTTTCAACTGAGGCAGCCAGGTGACATAATGGCTAGAATGCTGGGTCTTGATCCAGGAAGGCCGGAGTTCAAATTCTACTTCAGACACTTATAAACTATATGATCTTGGGTAAGACATTTAACCTCCATTTGCTTCAATTTCCCCAACTGCAAAACATGGATAATAACAGTAACTTCCTCCCAGGGTTGTTGTGAGGATCAAATAAGATAATATTTATGAAGTGCCTGGCAAATAAGTGTTACATAAATGCTGACTATTATCTATCAATAGGTATGAATTTTAAGATTTGTAGCTTTTTGTCATTAAACCTCATGACAATTTAACAAGTCTTCATGACATGACTAGTGGCCCCAACATGGGCACGGGTTGGTCTTTCTAGAAGCTGAAAATAGTCTGAAAGCATCATCTCACTTGTCCTCACAAAGTCCCCAGGAAGCAGGCAGGGAGCCTATAGGCATAAGCCTTTTCAGGAGAGGCAGCATTATGTGATGGAAAGAACCCTGTCCGTGGAAGTCAGAAATTCCAAGTTCTAGTCCCACCTCTACTGTTTGGTAGCTATGTACATGAGCAAACCATTTTTCTTTTCTCACTCTTAGTTCCCTCATCTCTAAAATGAAGTTAAGAAGTCTGATTGGTTTATTTCACTAGCGCGTTGGGAAAACTTAATAAGATAATAGATGGGAAAATGTGCTAACCATCATTATAATTTCACAAATGAGAGAGCTGAAGCTCAGGGAAGCAAGAAATTTGTCTTGGATCACACAGCTTGGACTGATCTCATGTCCTCCAGGGCTCCTGATTCTTATCTCAATGGTCTTTTCTCAATTTCTACAGTTGAGTTCATCACTGGGTTGATTCCCTGAGTGGAATCCAAATCCAAACAGGACTGTGCACTCACCAAGGAAAGCAATGAAAATCCATAGGCAAAAAGCAGAACAAACCCAATTCTGAAAACAAGGTGTGTCCTCTCTCACAGTATCCTAGTCTTAGACTTAACCTCATCTTAACCTAGTCGCCATGGGCTGACACATGCTCATATTTTATAGACCAATAAGGTTTACAAAGCGTTTTACTCACAACCATCCTGTGAGAGAGGTAATCCCTTTCTATTCTCAGTTTACAGATGTGGGAACTGAGGCTGATTAAGGAGAAGTGCCCTGACTAGAATTTCACTGAACTATACCATAAACGTTCCTTAGAATTGGAATAGGAGTCAGGAGTCATCTTCCTACTCAGATACCACACAGACCCATAGAACCTTTTTTCTTAGGGCACAAGGCCTGACCAGGGCATTCTAGGTACAAGGAAAGATGTCTTCTCTACAGCAACAGTCATTGCTAAAGATTTAAACCAAGCATCAGCCCAAAGGTATGTTAATTAAAGACTTGGCATGTAACTAGGGGAATGAATGACTCTTAGCTTCCTCAGTAAATTAAAAGAGCTGAGGATTAGCAGACCCTCTGATTCAGGAACTCATTGACCTCTTCTGCCCCCACTTAGCCCATTCCCTTTCCATCACTGCAACAGCTTTGTACTCTTGTCAACCACATTAGCCCATTTCTCCCCACCCCCACTTTTCCAGATGTTAGTTGCTCCCTAGACACTTTGACTAGTTGACTAAGCATTCAGGGCTGCCAAGCAAATTATACTGGCACAACTGTCTTCAAATTTTACAGGTCCTACTGAGGCCACTATTTAGATGTGAGATTCTGATTTCTTCCAAAGAAAATTATTTATAGTTTCACTAACAGGTTTTTCATCTGGCTCAGCACAGGCTGTGTTGATACCTAATCAGTTTATCCAGCTTGTCATTGGCACTCGACTCCCTTACTTTTTTGCATCTGTCTTCCTACTTTCTACATCCTCTATCTCACTTTCTGTGTCCCTTTCCTCCTTGTTTCTTCATCATCTCTTTATTCCTTTAGCTCCCACTGTCCCTTCCAATTTGGTGCCCCACTCCTTCTTACTTTCCTGTGATCCAAATCCCTTTTCTGCATGCTTGTCCCCAATTCCTTTCTGTCCTTCCCCCTCCCTTGCCTGAGTCTCTTTCCTTTTTCTTGCCTCCTTCTGCTTCTCTCTCATCTGTCATGCTCTATTTCTGTTCCACTTCTGTTCCATTCCTCACTGTGTGTCCCCTCTCTGTATTCCTAGGTGTCCAGGACCTTGTGTTGCCCCTTGGGCAGTGACCCTGGTCAAATCACTTAATCTTTCCAAGATTCAGTTTTTTCATGTGTAAAATAGAGGAGTTGTACTTAATGGCCTCTGAACACTTTTCCAGCTTTACCTGTGATCACTTCTTTTTTCAGTCAAAGGACCTGAATTTAGGTCTTGACTCTTCTAGTTCCTACTTGTGTGACCTCTGGTTTTATTTAAACTGCTAGATGTTTGTTTAACTGGAGGATAATGGAACTATACAGATTTAGACCTGGAAAGGACCTTAGAGGTTGTCAAGTCCAATCTCCTTATTTCACAGATGAGGAAATTGGGGCACAGAGAGGTTAAGTGACTTACCCAGAATCTTATACCTGGCTAAGTGTCTGAGAGGAGATTTGAACCCAGGTTTCCCTAGCCTCAAATCCAGTACCCTACACTATGCTACTTTTATCTTTGTAAAATTAAAGGAATGTACTAAATATCATTTAAAATTCCTTCAAGTTTTGAGTCCTTTGATTTTTTCCTGACAAAACTCACATTGCCTTGGTGCAGCTGATCTTAGTTAGTATAAGGAGAAAAACAATGTGACTGAACTAATAAACACTGAGGTACTAGTGGCCGATAGATATCTGGTCTTAATCTATTTGGTGTATTTACAATTTAAGAAGAGAAGACTTAATTCAAATGAATTGTTAATTTGAAGAATTATCAGTGGGATGATAAAAGCCAAAAATTTCTGGCAAGGTCAAATAAACATTTGTTAGATATGTTGGTAATCTTTTTTAGCTTAGGCAATAACCTAGCTGGCCTAATTATAAGGGAAAGGAGATGGTGTCTCTTCATTTTGCCAAGTAAGGAGATTCAGATGTTTGTCTAAAAGTTCTGTTCAATTCCCTTGTTTACATCAAGGATTTCTAGAGATCTATGAGGTCACATAAAAAAAAAATCTCAAATCCTGTCATTTCCCCTTTATTTCATGTGGCCTTTTACTGGCCAATTCTTCAGGTAAATGCTGTGGCTCATGTCATGACGGGAAGTAATACTGATATACCAATTTCTGCCTTTAGAAGAAAAGGTTAACTGAAGAGCCAAGTCCTTGAGTGGTACTGTATCCATTTAATTACTTAATGTATACTAAAACTGCCAGTAATAGTCATTCATGTTTATACATGAACAATCATGTCAAAAATATCTCCACATCAGTCATGTCATGAAAGAAGAATCAGCACTAAAGGGAAAAACCAGGAGAAAGAAAAAGCAAAAAAACATAAAAAAGTGAAAATAATATGCATCAATCTGCAATCAGACTCCATAATTCTTTCTCTGGATGTAGATAGCTTTGTCCGTAATGAATTTTTTGGAATTGTCTTGGATCATTGTATTGTTGAGAAGAACTAAGTCTATCATAGATAATCACTGCACAATGTTGCTGTTGCTGTATACAGTGTTCTTCTGGTTCTGCTCACTTCACTCAGCATCAGTTCATATAAATCCTTCAGGGTTTTTCTGAGAGCATCCTGCTTGTCATTTCTTATAGCACAATAGTATTTCATTACATGTATATATCACAACTTATTTAGTCACTTCCCAATTGATGGGCATCCCCTCAATTTCTAATTCTTGGCCACCACAAAAAGAGCTGCTATAAATATTTTTGTACATGTGGGTCCTTTTCCCTTTTTTATGATCTCTTTGGGATACAAACCTAGTAGTGATATTACTGAATCAAAGCGTATGCACAGTTTAGTTGCCTTTTGGGCGCAATTCTAAATTTCTTTCCACAATGGTTGGATCAGTTCACAACTCCACCAACAATGCATTAGAGTTCTAATTTTCTCACATCTTCTCCAATAGCAGTATTTATATAATGCTTTAAGATTTGCAAGGTGATTTACAAATATTATTTCACTTTATCCCAATGAGACCTCTGTTTGAAGAGGATTCTTTTCCTAAGTAGCAGGAATACATATCAAATATAATGTATAGTAACTCTGCTTTCATGTTAAGAGTTAATAGTTTTCTTTGAAGTAGATAATAACATGTAATCTCTTGGCCAGTCTAGAAAACAGTGCCTTCTTAACCTTTTTAGTATTCTGCGTCCCTCTGGCAGTCTGGGGAATTTTAGACTCCTCAGAATGTTTTATTTTTAAAAATACATAGGATTACATAAATAGCATAAAATATATAGCATTACATAGGAAACCAATTATAGCAAAAAACCATTATCAAAATCTATATATGCATATGTAAGTATATACCTATGTATGTGTGTGTGCATATGTGTGTACATATATATGTGCATGTGTCTGCGTATGAAGCTCCTGGATCCCTGGTTAAGAAACTTTGTAAAAAGTTCAACAGGATTTGTTCACTTGGCTTTTTTTTACCTTTTGTAACTTTTGCAAGAAATCTTATAGGCTTTGTACCCCAATGCCAAAATAATGGGAGCTTCTTCCGGGGTCATTTTTAGGATAAGTATTAGCACTTGTAGGATAACCTCTGAATTTAAAAAGGCAATGCAAACAACAGGGACAGTTTTAGGCAGATTATGTCACACTGGGACCCACAGCACAGTCTGCTAGCAAAGGACAGAGCTTTGTCTTGGAGCATCTGGTTGCGTGAAGCATATGGTCTACCTGTTTCGAGTTTCCTCTCTCCTATTCATTTTTCACACTAAGTCAACAAACATTTATTAAACACTTATCATGTTCCAAGCTCTGTGAGAAGATAATACCATGCCCCAGGATCTTCTTGGGCATTGCTGTGATCATGTTCTGCCTCTTCTCTGAAACATTAAGTGGGTTTCTCCTCATCTACTGAAGAAAGTTTAAACACTTATGTTGGCCATTCAAGGCCTTCTACAGTCTGGCTCCCAAGTGCCTGTCCAGCCTTATTTCACATTTCTCCCCTTCACTTATTCTACACTGTAATCACGTTTTGCTAGTTGCTGTTCATTCTTTTTATATTCCTGTCTCTGGGCCTCATACTTTGAACTAATATTTTCTCCTTCCCCCACTCTTTTTCTCTTTATTTTCTTTTTAATTTTCTGAAGGATATTACATCATCTATCTCATTGGCTGTAAAGCGCATTCAATGTGTTCCACATGACAAATAGTCACTTTGTTTATGCAAACACAATTACAAAGTAAAATCAAAACCACAAAATAATGAACTGCATGCTGAGGTCTCTTTATTCCTTCAAAGGCCAACTCAAATGGTACCACCTCCATGAAACCTTCACTGATACCCCTTTTCACTTAATATGAAACTGGTCTCTCTTCCCAAATTGTCCATAGCACTTTCATGGAGTTTTCTTGTGCTCTTAATCTCACTCTTTCCCCCCATTACAGTTAGTTCTGTACTTGTCCTTACTTTTACTAGATTATAATGTCCTTAAGAGTAGGAATTGTATCATCTCTGCATTTCCCCCCACTCAGTGCCAAGCACAGGGTCTAATGCACAGTATGTAACAATTAAAGAAAGGAAGAGAAAGAAGGAGTGACAGGAAGCAGGAGGGAGAAAAAGAAGGAAAGGAGGAGGAAGAAATGAGAAAGCAGAGGAAGAAACAGGAAAGGCTCAAGGACACAGGAAATCTGGGAAGGCCCTGGTGGCAGCCAATACAGAAATGACATAAAGCTAGCTAACAGGGGTCCCCACATTACTGCTTTCATTTTTCAAGTCACTTACAATGTTCATGAGGGTGAGAAGATACTTCTGAACGTGTTCCTTCCCATGAAACTGAACCACAGAGTCGTCAACGCCCAGGAGGACCTCAATGTTGTAGTCATCATCGGTGGCATGCCTTCGAGATCGTCTCCTTGAGCCATTGATTTGGTCTTCAACAAGGCCAAGCATACTGCTGAGGTTATCCAGGCCCCTCAGGTCTGCCCCTGGAGTTAAAAACAAACACAGATCATCAGCTGGGGCCATGCTATGGGGCAAGGTGGAGCGTGATTGGGTAGTTCACCAAAATTATACAGTCAAGAAACTCAGAATATTTCTAAACTAGAATCTACTCCTTGGTGATATAGAGGACATCTGAAAAAAAATATGCTGAAAACAGCTGTGGGTTTTGGCATCCTCCCATACAGAGATTTTTAAACAGCTAGCATTGCTGGCTTTGAAATTCTCTAATTAGGTTCTTGCCTATTTCTAACTGTACACACTAGGACTGTGGTCTGGTGTGTACAGTCAAAAGTGGGGACCATGCCCATAGGCAAGGTCAAAAATGGCTAGTTAAAACCTGCTGTTGATGAAACCAGGAGATAGTTAAAAATAGACACTATTCTCCCATTGTGAATATGGTGGAGTTGTGGAAAGCAGAGTAAGGATTCAAAAAATAACAAAATTCTTAGACTGTCAGTCAACATAAACTATTAGTTCTTTTAATATTTTATCTTCTTTCATTAACTAATAGGTTAATATACTACTAGAGGAATCAAATAATATCCATATTGGTATTTTTATTAGAAATGAAAATAAAATAAATCAAGCTAAGTGGAAGGACAGTATGCAAGTTCTCAAAGAAGTTAAAAAAGAAGTTGATTGCATTTGTTTCATCATACAACACAATGCTAACAAGAAATATCTTTTCATGGGAGGACTTGAGCATTTCACCTTGCCAGTACTTATGATAAGAGCACACAAAACAGAGTTCCATGAAAATAATTGTATCTTATGAGGAATCTCTCTTGTGAAGGATGGACAAGTAGAGAAATTCTCAGAAGAATCTGGAAAGAACCTCCAAAAGAAGTCAACATATACCTATTTCAGTGGGTAAAAGGGCATGGAGAAGTCAGAAGGGAGGGAGGAAGGGAAGAAGGAAGGAAGGAAAGAAGGAAGGAAGAAAGGAAGGAAGGAAGGAAGGAAGGAAGGAAGGAAGGTAGGTTGAAAAATATAGTTTGGGATCAAGATATGAAAGAGACCAAAACTTTTAGACAACTTAGAAAATGAATGTCATGTATCATGAATACTTTGGAGAAGTGAGTTGTAAGGCATCAAATAACATCATAAACAATTAGAAGTCAAGAAATATCTGGTTATTAACATGGAAGTTATTTCAGAAATTATCTTTCATGTGCCAACAAACCATTACGTAGTTAGAATAAAGGTCAAAGTAAATACTGAGTTAGAAGGAAGGCTAAAGATAAAAAGACATTGTGGCAATTACAATAGCTCTGAATTGATCTTTTTAAACAAATTGTTGGCTCAAAAGAGAGGAAATTAACAAAAGCAGAGACATTGACTATTACTGTTTCTTAGAAAAGTTTACCAGATGCAAAATACTCACCATAAGAGGGAGGCAAAATGAGTCCATAAATTGCCTCAGCTATACTAGACTGTTCATTGTTTTAATGCTCACATGTTTATGAAATGATATTATGGAAACATCAACATGTGTTCCATTTCATGCCTATTTGTTGCCCTTGACAAGTAGAGATACATGGCATCCATGATGAACATTAGTATAGCATTTGAGCTCATTTGCAAAACATTATTCAGGAGGATGAGGGAAGATAATTAGTAGCAAAATAAAATCAGTGAAAATAAATAGAGAACTTTGTGTGAAATCCAGTGAAGTTATTCTGAGGACATTCATAGATTCAATTGAAATTCAATAAATATTTATTAAGCACTCACTGTGCTTAACTGTGCTAATAAACACTATTATTAGACATTGTACTGGGAACACAAAGATGAAGAATGGAAACCCCTATCCTTAAATTGCCTAGTTATAGTTGAGCAGTAAGATGGGGCAGTGGGTATGACATGTAAAATTAACTATAATAGAAATTAGGGAATTATTAAGTGCATAAGAAATATACAATATAGTGACCTGAGAGATTCAAGGAGTTAAGGAACATTTCTATTGGAACAGGGCTTGGGGTGGAGGAATAATAACAGATCTTCATGTTGATACAATATTTCTAAAGATTAGAAAACAATTCAGCCTTCATGGAAGAGGTAGCATGTGAACTATGTCTTAGTTGTGGGGACAGGGTGTCAAAAGGCCAGAGTATAAGCCAGACACAGAGGTCAGTGTGCCCTAAAAGTAAAAGGTAAAGAGACTTAACAAGATGTTATGAAAAGGGGAAACAGTGAGCAGCTGATTATGGCCAGAATATAGAATACATGAAGGGGAGTAAGAGCTAGCCAGAAGCTAGCTAATGATTGAGGCAGAATGCATTGTTCAACTGTGACCCAAAGTCACTGTGTCTAGAAACTGAAACTTGGAGGAGAGGGGTGAGGAAAGGTCAAGTGATAGAGAAAAAATTACTCTGAAAAGGAAAAAATGTATTTTTGAGTGAGGACTGTAGACTCTTGGGCTCTAGTCCCTGGGTACTCTGGGGAGGGCTGGGGCTCTGGATATTCAATAAGTAGAACTGTGATGTATGGATCACATGGATGAAACTGGAAGGACAATAAATAGAATGAAATGGAACAGATCATTTAAGGTTCAAAAATGGTATTTTCATCAGTAATAATGATGAAACCATCACATTTGGATCCGATATATTCTGTGAGGAAATGACAGTAGTATATAAGACAATAAAGTTAGGAAAAATATTTGGACCTAACCATATTCTTACTGATGAAATTCATGTTAGAAGTGACACAATTTTAGAGGCACTTGGAGATTTATTTCGAAGATGTCTCAAAGAGAAGATACCAGAAGAATGGAAAAGATCACAGATTGTGCCTTTATCAAAAATAGGCACCAACAACTACATTCCAATGTCTATTCTCTCACCTTTATAGAATTTTTATGGGAATGGTCTACATATGCATTTATAGTATCCTTGATGAATACATGAGAAAATATCAGGCAGGCTTTTACAAGTAATTTTCTACCTTCTTATGGACATTCAGCTAATTGAGAGCTGTACAGAATACAAGTTCCTACTCTATATATTATTCATTTATTTTTAATTAACATTTATCCAGAGGAGGAAAATGAAGCCCTGAAGGGATTTTTTCAACAAGGCATCTCCCACATGTAGTACTGCATAGTATACAGCCCTCTATTACAGATGCAATCATGGAGTTAATTTTGCTCAGTGACCCATTGAGAATTGTTATCAAAGGAGGTATAAAACATACTGACCCTAGATATTTGCCTTGAACAGAGTTGAAACAAAAATTTCCTATTAATGCTGAAGTTCTCAAGTTATTTTTGTTCATGTTTAACACTACATTTACTGATTTTGTTGAGCTAGCCCTGGGATACTAAAAAGCCTCAGTAAAATCCATAGTTATGTAAAACAATCACATAATCAAAGAGTAGGAGGGGATTTCAGACACCAGTAAGTCAAACCTAATAAAAACTGGCCTACTCATCTATATTATAAATGCATCTGAATAAGAAATATCAAGTTAGCACAAGTTTCTATATCTTGTCTAGAACATTTAGACGGACAAATGAGTTGATCCTCGAATTGAATAGAAGAATGTAAATTTGGGTGCCATTTGGGAAACAAAGCACTTTCAGCTGATCTACAACTGATCAATACTGCTCATCTTTATAGCTTCAATTTTCTCTCAGTCCTGCTCTTTGGTTGCTGCAAATCACTGAGACTAATAACCTTGGAAAAATAAAAATTATAAGTCATCTAAAAGGCAAGGGAAAGACATATGGCACCTATAGGCAGGTCATAGTATACTGCCAATAATAATTTGTTTATGAAAAGTGATGTAAAAGACATCATTAAGGTCATATGTGAGTAGAAGAGCAAATAGATTAATTTAGAAACAATGCAATGTAGTACATAGAGTGCTAGACTTGGAGGCAGAAGACATGGGCACAAA
>CM053585.1:292258831-292278260 GCA_028646515.1 Pseudochirops corinnae
CTGGAAATATAAGCTAAAACCTGGTAGTCAAAGACTTTAAAAGTCAAACAGAAGAGTTTGAATTTGATCCAAAATCTAATAGAAAGCCCCTGGAGTCTGTTAAGCAGAAGAGCGACATGGTCATGCCTGAGGTTCTGTAATAGTTCAGGTGAAAGGTGATTAGAGCCTGAACTAGGGTGGTGCCATGTGAGTAAAAAGAAGTGGGGAGGCATAAAGACATGTTGAGGAGGCAGAATAAACATGAATTGGCATGTGGTCTGTGAAGGAGAATGAAGGGTTAATGATGATTCTGATGTTGATAACTGGGCCATTGGAAAGCTGGTGGTAGCCAAGACAGAAAGTGGAATGTAAGAAGAGGAGTGGGTTTTAGGGTGAAAAAATAACAAGTTACATTTTGGATGTGTTTAGTGATACCTATGAAACATCTAGCTTGAAATATCCAAGAGGAAGCTGGTGATTCTCAAGAAGAGACCTAGGTTAGATATGTAGGTTTGGGAACCACCTGTAGAGAGATGATAATTGAACCCAGGAAGATAATGAAGGAATCATGAAGACTTATTGAGAAAGGAGAAGATTAAAGGGCTCAGGATAAAGCCCAAGACAGTCAGGAGACAGGATATGGATGATGATCCAATAAAAAAGAGCGAGGAACAACAAGATAATGTTCCCCCAAATCCATTCTCTTCATCACAGCCATTCCAAAGATACAGGGGATTGTTGAGTCTATCCTTCTAAGCTCTGCCTTTTGGGTTTCTCCCCACTCCTCCCCTAAGCTGGGCAGTACCTCTGGGAGAAAACCTGGAACAGGGAAAGAGATGGGTATGGGAGAAAAAAAAAATGATCTGAGACTGTTACACATCTGCCACATGTGCATAAAAGACCTCAAGCACTCATATATCATAGACACACTTTGATAGATGTATCAATGTGGTAATCCATGATACCCACACAGATTTTTTAATTATAAGGAAGGCCTAGGCAAGTTAGTTTCCCTCTTTGTCAAATGGAATGCCCACTCTGAAAGTTGTTGAGATACTCCTAAAAGATAATCTATTCAAAGAACTTTTTAAACTCTGAAACACCACAGAAAATGATCAGTTATGATGATGAAGATGGTGATGTAGCAATAATGAGGTACAACTACCTTGAGTTCCACATGGTAACCATTTGTCCCTAACATTAAGAGCTGGAAATGCCCCCAGGACATGGGGTAGATCCTCTATGAAGGGTTTATTTTATAGCAAGGCATGGACAAGAGCTCTAAGGTGAGAAGGGGCTGTAATTCCATCATTTGATGGCACACCACATTGAGTAAATCATACAGCTATCAAACTATGTCTATGATATATGTATGCTTGAAGTCTTTTTAGGCACGTTTGGCAGATGTGTATCAGTGTCAGATTATTTTTTCCTCCCACACCCACCTCTCTCCCTATTCCAGGCTTTCTTTCAGAGTCACTGCCCAGCTTAGGGGAGGAGGGGGGAGAAACCCAAAAAGTAGAGCTTAGAAGGATAGACTCAACAATCCCCTATATCTTCAGGATGGCTCTGGTGAAGCCAATGATGACTCCAGTGGCGGATGGGAGGTAGGTGGGATCCCAACTGGGTCAGAAGTCAGGGAAGTCTCAGGTCTAACAGCATATTCCATGGTGTTGGTGGAGCAGAGGGAGGAATCTGCAGGTGTGGGGAAATTAAATGAATCCTTTCCTTAAGCAAGACCTTGGGGAGGTGAGAGCATCCTAAATACTGGTTTTCAAAGTGGTTTGACAATGATTAGGAGGAAGGTTTGGCAAAAGGCCATAAAAGCAGCCCTGAGGACAAACTTAGCAAAGAGGATACCTAGGAGCCTCCTGGCTTTGAGCCAGCAAAAGATAGTACCAAAGAAGAAGAAAAAGATAGCCTGGAATTGACTCTTATGGTAAGACATTGCTTAAATAAAAAAGAAAGTTGTTTAAGATGCATTGAAGAGAGAACAAATGCATACATCAGTCATTAGCATTTATTAAGTACCACTATGTACCAGTCTCTGTGCTAAACTCTTGGGGATACAAAAAAAAAGGCAAAAGACAGTCCCTGCCATCAAGGAGTTTACAGTTTAATGGGGGAAGAGAAAAGCAAACAAAAGGAAATAATTAACCGGGGGAAGGGACTGGAGTTCAGATTGGGATTGGGAAAGGCTTCCCTTAGAAGGTGGGATTTTAGCTGGAAGCCAGAAGAGCAAGGATGTGAAGATGAGGAGGGAGAACATTCTAGGCATAGGGGATAGCCAGAGCAAATGCCTGAAGCTGAGAGATGGACTGTCTTGTTCATGGGACAGTCAAAGTGCTAATGGCACTGGATCAGAGTGTATGGCAGAGAGTAAGGTATAAGAATACTAGAAAGGAGAGGGCTGGGGGCTAGGTTATGAGGGACTTTGAACAACAAACAGGATTTTGTCTTTGATACTAGAGGATGCTTTGGAGTTTATTGATTAGAGGGGGTGACATGGTCAGACCTGTATTTTAGGAAGGTCACTTTGGCTGCTGAATGGAGGATGAATCAGAGGGGCTAGACACTTGTGGCAGGCAGATCAACCAGCGGGCTACTGAAATAGTCCAAGCATGAGGTGATGAAGACCAAGCATGGTGGCTGTATTGTAGGAAAGAAAGAGGATTATTTGAGAGATGTTGCAAAGCTGAAATCAACAGGCTATGGCAACAGATTGGATATGGAAGTGAGCGGTAGTGAGAAATCTAGGATGACTCCTAGGTTAAGAGCATGGGGGATCAGTAGGATGGTGTTGCACTCTACAGTAATAGGGAAAGGTGATGCACTTAGGAAGAAAGAGGATGACTCTGTTTCAGACATATTGAGTTTAAGCTATCTACCAGACATCCAGTTTGAGATGTCTGAAAGATTGTTGGAGACGTGAGACCAGAGGTCAGCAGAGAAGTTAGGTCTGGACAGGGAGATTTGAAAATCATCAGTATAGGGATGATAATTAAATCCACAGGAGCTGATGAGATCACCAAGTGAAATGTTATAAAAGGAGAAAGAGAAGAGGGCCCCAGGACAGAACACTGTGTGACACCCACAGCTGGAGACAAGACTTGGATAAAGATCCAATAAAGGAGACTGAGAAGGAATGCACAGATAGGGAGGAGGAAATTCAGGGGAAAGCCATGTCCAGAAAACCTAGAGGAGAGGAGAATATCAAGAAGAGGGCGATTGGCAAAGTTTGCAAAAAGATCAAGAAAAATGAAGGTTGAGAAAAGGCCTTTGGGTTGATTGTCTTAACTAGAGAGTAAAACTTTTTAGGTTCCCAGTATGCCCATTAAAACAACCAGATCAAGAGGGAGCCAGCACTCCTGCCAAGAAAAGGGGGGCAGCAGCAGAACAGTGGAGGACAAATGGGAATGTGGAGGTTTGAACCCCAGCTTGAGTGGCACAGTGGATAGAGCTCTGGGTCTGCACTTAGGAAGAACTGTATTCAAATCCCACTTCAGACACTGTGAGATTTGGAGCAAGCCATTTAACATCTCTCTGACTCAGTTTCCTAAATTATAAAGTGGGGATAATAACAGTATCTACCTCTCAGGACTGTTGTGAGGATCAAATGAGATAACATTTGTGGAGTGATTAGCACTAGCGCATAGTAGGCGCTGTCTATATAAATGCTAGTCATGATGGTGATGATGGTGATGGTTGGTGATGATGACGACGATGACAACATTACTGGAGGGTCACCTTTCCCATTCTTGTCACTCCTAGTGCCTTCCCACTCAGATTACCTTCTATTTACATGAACATATCATATATGCACAATTTTTTACATATAACCTTCTCCACTAGAATGTGAGGTCCTTGAGATCAGACACCATGTTTGCTTTTCTTTGTATTAGCAGTGCTTAGCACAGTGCCTGGCACGTAATGCTTAATAAATGCCTGACTGACTGATTAAAAGTCATGGGTGCTATCCATGTTCGGGGGGAAGATGGCCCCATGGAAATGGTGATATCTCTTGGCTCTCCGTGGACTTGATTTCCCATATCGCTGCCTCCTTCTCTCTTTTTCCAGTAGGCTCTGTGTTTGTTCAGTGAATTAGGGCATGATCCCAATGAGACCAAGGTCATGGCGTTAGACTATGCTCTGTTTCCTAGCACAGACTGTACCTGGATCCCCATCAGGAATCTTGAACATAATCTATGTGACTTGTAGAAGAGGAAGAGAGACTTTTATTAAAAAGTACTTTCTGTTTGAGGAGGGAGAGGGCAGAAAATAAAAATTCAGATTCCATTAAAATATGTAGATATTCTATGGAGAATTTACAGAAAGATCTGGACGAGAATCACACAGGAGGAAAAGACAAAGGATTGCAATGTTTAGCAAAAAAAAAAAACTGTACCAGTGAAATAACAGTACAACTAAGGTATAAAGCATGAGAACTAAAATCTCCTTTACTGAAACTCCTCTCTTTCCCTCCTTGGTGGTCCTAGTAGTGCCTCTGGGGCCAAACAAAACACTTCTGAGGGTTTTTCCATGTGACAGCCCTTCAAATACCTGCTGACTGCTATCTTGTCCCTACTAAATCTTCTCTTCACAAAAGCCCATGATGGCCAGTGATTGCCAGTGAGGCCAGGGAAGTGGGCTGCTTGTGACCTAGCAGGTATTTGGAAGGAACATTACCTATATAAAGTATAAATGCCTAGTTCTATTTCACTTCATTGTTTTCAATTGTCCCTTCCAGGTCCCTTCACGCATGGACTGTAATGGGGTGAACCTAAAAGAGAGACAGCAGCAGGACCCTGGCTGCCCAGGGGTCCAGCTTCACTCACTCTGTGGACTTCTGCAACTCAGAAGCCTCAAAGAAGCTTTATAAGCATCACAGGAATCCAAACGTCACCACATGATTATGTGAGCTGTGGCTTAACCTAAGGGGATATGTGAATGAGAGACAGAGAGGATGACAGTGACAGAGAGGGACAGTGACAGCGAGACACACAGAGACAGAGACATACTCATGGAGAGAGAAACAAGGGGAGAGGAAGTAGGAAGGGGGAAAGAATGGGGGGAGGGGGTCAGCGAGAAGGCAGAATGGGAGAGAACAGAATTCAATGAGCGTTTTGCCTTTGCCAACCAGCCTGACCTTAGAGAAGCTATGGTTGGAGTGCAGTCAAACCAACATCACTGAAGAAGTATAAATGATAACTTGCAATGACTTCAGTTTTGCAGAATTGCCCAGTGACAGACAACCTTCTAATAAGTCTGATTAAGTGGAACCGTGAACCCGGAGCTTACAGACCGGGCTTTTGGTCCGGCAAGCAGAGAGACTGGAACACATTCGCTTGGATCATCCGTCACATTTTATTTTCAACTTTTACTTAACTAGATGGTCTTATTCATTTGTGTCCAATCTCCTCCCATATCCCTCCCCTCCCCCCAACAACACACCCAAGTCTGTAGCATGGTAAGGGATGCTCTCAGCCCCCAGGCTCACATGCCATATTTCTGCACTATAAACAGCCTGCCCTTCTACGTGTACAAGCACAAATTAGGGGGTTTTAAATGAATTATGCCGAGAGTTATAAAGGGGCAATAAAAGGCTTTAAATTTCTCTCCTTTTAGTCTTCAGCCAAATCCATAATTAAAGAACACAGTGCATATATTACTCTGGGTACAGATACCCAGAGCTCAGTGGAGATGGATTTCTCCTGTCAGACCTGACACCACAGATCCAAACAGGCTGCTTATAAGAAGAACTGTACCCTTGAGGAGGAGGAGGGATCGACGGTTGTGAATTCAAACTACATTGCTAGCCAGCACTCCTTATGTTTATAGCTTGTAGAACAGGGATGAGCATTCAGTCCACAGAAAGACAACATGTGTCTCCCTCCCCACCCCCCATCCCTTCCTCCCTCTTGATTAACTTCATTCACCTTGAAGTCCAGCAGGCAATGACAGAAAAATCACATCTCTCTTCCAAAGGGCCATTTTTTGGAGACAATTTCACATTATTTCTGCCAACAAGCCACTTGTGTGCCTGATTTGGAATGAGGGGAGGCATGATTCAATTACTGCAAATCACCATATTTAATGGTCAGCCTTGTGACCCCTGCCACTGGAGGGGCCGCCTAGAAAAGTCTTATTTGCAATCTAGAAAGCCTGAGTCATGACAGCTGACTCTGCTGTGTCATTGGCTCTCTCAGGCACTAACTCCCCCCACCCCCACCCTTGTCTGTCCTGACCAAAGCCACAATCCTAATTTGCATTTGCAACAGGAGGGGGATGTCATTTAGTCTCTCTTATGTGGAATATTTTCCCTGATGGTACTGAATGTCAGTCTCACAACTCCATGGTCTGGTCTGGGGGTCTGGGAAACCCGAGTTCCAATGCTCACTTCCTCTGACCCTCACTTCTCCTCTTAGGCCTCAGTTTCTTGCTCTTCAAAATGAAGAAGCTGGACCAGACCAGGGGCTCTGAAGCTTTGTTTGTGTCATAGATCTCTCCGGCACTCTGATGAAGCCCATGAAGCCCTTCACAGAATATTTTTTAAATAAGTGAAGAAAATGATAAATTTCATCTGAAGGTGTGTGTAAACATGTAAATTTTTTTCCCATCCAAGTTAATAGACACCATGAAATCTATCCAAAGACTCCTTGGCCAGAGAAACTCCAGGTTCAGAACCCCTGGACCTTGGGTTTTTATGTTGCCTACAGTTCATAGCTTCATAGAATCTTTGTTATTTTAAAAATAATTATTACATTTTTTATTAATTAACTTTTCTCCTATATTTCTTTTTGTACCCCCTTCTCAGAGAGTATATAACAAAGATTGTTTTTAAATGAAAAAGTGGACAAAGAGAAAAGACTCATGGAATTTTAAAGCTGAAGAGGCCCTTTGGGATTATATGGTTCAACTTTATTTTACATCTTCTACATTCTATATTCTATCCCTTCTACCTTCTTTATGACTGAAGAATGATTTATCAGGATATGCCTGACTGTCCTTTGAAAAATGATAAGACCATGGAAAGCTTCCAGGAAAGGTATGACACAGCAGGTATTATCCAAGAGCTTTAGAAAAAGCAAAGCCCGGGACCAGAGATTCAGCTCCACTTGGCTGAAGGTGGAGGTAAAGGGTCAACTGCCCATAGCATTTCTGCATCGTAGGAGAGGGCCCCTCTTTGGTTTCAGTCCAGTGAAAGGAATGAATTTATTGTATCCTTCATATCTCAACCCTTTTCTCCACCCCAAAATCATGTAAACGATGGGTGAGATGGCTAGTGGGACCCTAGTTAAGGCTCGGGCTAGGGAACACAACAAAAATGATCAGTCTACTTGAAGTTCAAACCCATGACCTTGGCCTCATTAGGCCTTGTTCTCTAACTCAGAGTTAACAGACAACCTGCTGTGGAAAGTGAGAAGGAGGCAAAAGGAAGCAAAGGTGAAAAGGCGGCAAAGACTGGAACAGATGTGAGCTGAGAGTTAATGCCAAGATATTCCCTAGTTTCCCTGCTCTTCAGATGAGACCTTGGTCCCACTTCAGAAAGGGGAATGTTTGGCCAGCTCGTTACCTCCTAGGCATTGAGCACAAGAGTAGAGAGAGTTGTGCACCCCATCTGGAGGTCTCTGGTCATGTGTTCAGTGGGGATGATGGGGAAGGGAAAATTTTACAGACAAGGTTTTCAAAGCTGACTGTGCCCACATGGGTTTGGGTTAGGTTATGACTTAGAAAGTGATTTGGGGCAATCTTCCTGAGAGCCAAAAGAAGAGCGTTGGTGCCAGGGATTTCAGTTTGACAAGGATTGTGAGGAATTGCTCATCTATTTTTATACCAAGAGTTTTTGCATTTACACCACCAGCTTCTCCAAAGAGCTCAGACAGCTCACCTTCATAACAACCTTGGAAAGCAAGAACATATCCATTTCCATAAAGCTCCCCTCTAAAATGGTTTTAAATGGGAATGAAGGTGGAATGTGAGCCAGTGTTTAAGACAAAGGAGGATTTGCCTATAAGCCAATAACCTGAGGGCAATATCCAGCCAGGAGAGGAAGATGCTTTACAATGCATTTTAATCCCTCTCAGCCAATTAAGAGCATTTAAAACAGAAGACACTGGCATTATGCAATGCTTTTAATGAGAAGCACTGGGCTTCTTCTGCTGGCTGGAAATGACAATCTGATAACAAGGTCGTCATAACTGGAAACCTCCTGGTGGAATACAGCATCACTAAGTGTCTTCTCTGATACAGATGCAAAGCTTTGTACCAGGCCATTCTAGGCATGCTGTTCATCCCATTAACACTGCAGAAACACCAACAAAGACAGAGAACCAGGCTTTCCCCAAGTCTGAGCCCAGAATAATGGCCAGGTCAGGATGAAGATGATTAAAACAGATGATAACAACAACATGGCAGCTGGAGGCAGTGGTGTTGATGTGGACACAAACAGTGCCCTAAGAGTTAATAGTAAGGGTTACTTTCCCAGGTCCCCTGGCAGGGTTGAGGCTCCTTCTGTAGCCCATCCTGTAACTTAAGGGTGTCTTAATGCCCTTTCCCCCTTACCTTGAAATACCATACAACTTGTACCAAAGGAATTGCTTTTGTTCCCCTTATTCTGTGTTCCCTATCCTATCATTCATCTTCCTTATCCTGGGTCATGACAACTTTTTCTTATCTTGCAAGCAACCACCTTCCTCACCTTGTTTGTACTTGTCCTGTCCCTAAATCTCCAACCCCCATAAGAAACCCTAAAAATTACATCATCATCCTGAACGTCTCTATGTAAGCATAATTCCTCCAAATATAGGGGTCTCATTTAGCTTTCTTGCTAAGTAGGCCTGTGATGCTTTTTCAAGTAAAATAAATGTTCCCATTGGCTAAAAGAGAAGGTCTAAGTGAAATCTTTCACATCTCAACCAGCTCTCCTAACTGGCGCCTCAAAAATGTTGTGTCCTATTTGCTAGATTTGAAATTGAAGGAACAGGGCTCAAATCTCAGCTCTAGCTGTACAACTTTGAGCAAAATCATATTTATTTTATTTTACTTTTCTAGGCTTTGGGTTCACTAACTGTAACATGAGGGAAGTGAATTAGAGAGTTTGTAATGTCACTTATAGTTTTAAATCCTATCATCTAGACCCTAGTTCCTGTTTTTATTGTTCAGCTTCCAGATGAGGGTATTAAGATGGGACACTGCTTCACCTCCAATCATTATCTTCCAAGGAGCTGAGTCTTCCTAAACTTTTTATGATTGTTAAAGCTGGAAGGAACCAAACATTCCTTCATTCTCTCTCTCTCTCTCTCTCTCTTTCCTCCTTCCAATCTCCCTCCTTTTCTTTCCCTCCCTCTCTCCCTCTTGTGCGATATTACCTCCCAATCTTAGCTTTAATATAAGTTCAGTGTCCATATAAAGGGGAGAAGCTGTTGTCCTTTGTACTTGTTATGGACTAACTGACAAATCAGAACAGGAATCCTCTCCACAACATCCTCCATCAGTGACCCTTTTTTTTGGGAACTGAGCTCTGGTCTCCCTCTGGAGAGTCATTTTAGATAGCTCTAATTATTAAAAGAGGGGGCTAGGTGAAGCAATGTACAGGTTTCTGGGCTTGGAGTCAGGAAGACCTTCATTCACATCTGGCCTCACTTATTAGTTGTGTAACTCTGGGCAAGTCACTTAACCCTGTTTGCCTCAGTTTCCTCATCTGTAAAATGAGCTGGAGAAGGAAATGGCAAACCACTCCAGTATTTTTGCCACAAAAACTCACAAAGAGTTGGAAATGATTGAAACAAGAGAACAACAACAAATTACTAGGAAAGTTTTGATGTTGAGGTGAAATCTGACTCTTTTTAAGTGCCTTGCAGGACCAAGCTGAAGAAAAAGCCTGATCTCTTTCACTCCTGACTGAAACTTAAAGACAGTCAATAAGTCTTGTTATTTCTTGCCTTAAAAATCCCCAAGTCCTTCCTCACCTAAACTTCATATGGCTTTGAGTCCTCTCAATACTCTGATCGCTATCATCCACTAATTTCTCTTCTGAGGTGAAGAAATTCAGGGTCTTAGAGATGATATTTGTAGACCCTGAGGCTTATGAAGTTTATGAAACTCATAGATATGGGGAGGACCCTACAGACTTTTCATTCGAATCCCCTCACTTTACAAGTAAAGAAAAGTCATGTTCTCCAATTGCAGCCAGGCTCTCATTGCAGCAAGGTAGTTCTTTTATTTCACCCTAATAGATTCCCAATCTCATTCCCCATAGAAGCAATTCCATACTTCCTATTCCCTCGAGACTCCCACATCTCCCCCTCCCCACCTCCCCACTTTCTTTCTCAGCTGAGGACCTTGTCTCCTGTTTTATTGAGAACATTTAGGCCATTCAAAGTCAGCTCCCTCATCTACCTTTTCTCTTCATCTCAAAACTTACTCCATTTTCCCTAGTCTATGACAAAGAGATGACTTTTCATTTTCCCAAGGCCAATCCCTCTATATGTGTGCTGGACCACTTTCCCTCCTGTCTTCTCCAGCAGATGGCAACTTCAATCATTTTCATTCTCTCCCTTTCCCCTCTTCCCCCTCCCTCCGTTCCTCCCCTCCCCCCCTCACTATATTGCCTCTTAGGTTTACTGTAAGTCCAACGTCCATAAAAATGGAGGTAAGAAACCTGCTGCCCTTCGTATTTGTTAGACCTTATCTACAGTATTTTGGTGGTTATTTGGAAAGAATATTTACTAAGAGGAGAGGATCCAGAGGAGGACAATCAGGATGGACGGCAGACTCAAAACCATTGCATAGAAGGATCTGGGAATGTTTAGACAGAAGACAAGAGAAGGGGACATGACTGATGTCCTCAAATATCTGAATGGCTGTCATATGGAAGAGGGATTAAACTGGTTCTTCTTAACCAGAGAAGCACTAGATAGAACTTTTGGTGAGACAGATTTCAGCTCTGCATAAGGAGGGTGTCCCTTACAATGAGAGCTGTCCAAAAATGGAAGGTACTGTCCCAGAGGGTTGGGAGTTCTGCTTTCACTTGAGATCCTCAAACAGAATGCATGAAGGGAAGCAATGTGTAATAAGTCTGAAAAGGTAGCCTAGAGCCAGAATGGAATAATACACATTTTTAATGCTTTATAACTTACAAAGGACTTTCCTTACAACCACTTTGTGACCCAGGCAATGTAGCTATCACTCTTTCATTTTTTATAGGTAAGATAAATGAAATTCAGAGTTATAATCAAAAAATGGGAAAGCTGAAAAGGACCCAAGAAGTCATCTGGTCCAGCATCCTTGTTTTGCAGAGAAAGAAAAAAAAAAAAAGAAAAAAAAGAAAAAAAAATAGGAGAAATGATTTTTCCAAATTTATACAACTAGTAATTGGCAGAGCTAGGATTGGAACTCAGGTCTTTTGATTCCAGTCCAGTAGACCTTCACATTCATGGTCACAGTTAGGAAACATTGGAGCCAAGACTCCAACCTATATCCCACGGCCCCAAGCTGAGTATTCTATTTTACTATGCTCCATCTTATATGGCATCTCATTTAAAAATAAAAACAAAAAATGCTAGAGCATTCAAAGAGCAGTGGTAATCTTGGTCGTGGAATAAGATGGCTCAGTCATAATAAATGATTTCCCAGCACACCATTACATAGCTGCAAAAGATGGTACTGTCAGTTCTGCTATAACTTCTGTATCGGAAATGTGAATTTGATTCAATACGATTGATATATTAGGGAACATTTTTGAGCTTAGTGCAAATTTCAAAATTTTTTTCCACAAGAAATGGTAAGAATGCAGAAAACTTTACCACTTTATAATAACTTACAAGCTATAACCCTTCTGACATGCACTTCCACAGGCAAAGTTCATGTTTTTGTCAAGGTAAATGCTATATTTATTATATATCTTCTAGTGCATTTGGAGCTGTGGTCAGAGAGGGGCTGGTCTACACCACCCCCATCTCCATCCCCTTCTGTTGTGGCCTCCAAGGCCCAGAATTGCAATTTGTTCAACTTACTCAGGGGGAGAAGGGAAGGGGCTGGGGGTGGGTGGGTGGGTGGGGGCAGATCATGCTGAAAGCAGCCTGGAGCTGGTATGTATATATTTCTTAGCCATTAAGAATTATAAAACTGTCACCATTTTTATTAGGTGCCTATCCTTTTTTTAATATGTCACTGATGAAAATTTTTAGCATTGTGACCCTAACTTCATTTTCCCAATAAGCTATGTGTTTTTAATCGCATGTTTTGTACAACATGGTGCTTTTGGGGAATTCATATTTCAGTTATAACAGAACTGACTATATCTCCATCTCTAGCTAATGCCAAGGCCACAGGAATGAAATTGCAAAACACCCTGAGGGTTTCAGGCTAAGCCACTAAGCATTCTGGCACCTTTCACATCCTTGTATACCCCACCTTTGCTTAACTGACATCCTCAACATAGAACAAATGGAGAGTCACTTACAGAAGAGGTCTTTAACCTGGCATTCACGATCTTATTTTTTTAAAAAATATTTTGAGAATTTTATTTCAATATAATTGATTTTTTCAATAATTATATGATTTTATCCAATTAAAAGCATTATTCTGAGAAGGGGCTCGTTTGGCTCAGTTTGCCAAAAGGGACCATGATACAAAAAAAGATTAAGAATTCCTGCTTTAGAGGAAGAGTTCCAGGAAATGTAGGGAAGGCACTGGTAAAAGCAGAAGAATCAGTAGATAGGTTAAGCGGCCTTCATTGACACCTAGTGGTATGGTTCCATCTTACCATTCTCATTTGCCAACCTATTACAAATAAGCATATCCAGAGTTTATAGGATCACAGGTTTATGGCTAGAAGAAAGCTTACAGCTCACAAAATCCAAATTCTCATTTTACGAAAGAGCAAAACCAAAGCCTAGAAAGTCATGAATTGACCTTGGCTATACTGGTGGTAAATATCAAAGATGGGATTTGATCCCGAGTCTGTTGCATCCATATTCAGTGCTCCTTCCATTCAAAGCTACTGCTGACCTTCATGTGGTCCTGCCATTTCACATCACCCTTAATTTGATTCATACATTCAAGTAATCATTTAAAAACTACTTATAGTGATTACACTACATAAAACACCACAGTATATGTTATTTGCACAAGGATAATTCATATGAGTTCTCTTACCTCATGACAAAAACACAAACTTGCCAAATTACACAACAACCAACTGCTCAGAGGATTCATTCCATGTTCCACATGTACTATACTAAATATGTGTTCCTCAGTCCACAAAGCAGTGCTGTAGCACTGGTGCTTATGAGAGATGGGGGTAGAATGTGAGGAACAAATTGTGGTGGATGGCCAAAAATTCTGAGCATTTTGGTCCTACCTTGTCATTTGGAAAGGTGGTGGGTCTAAGGAACAGACATCTCATGCCCTACAATACATCATAGATCTCACATACAGCTGCCAGATTAGTCCCAGTCACCCTTAACAGTAGGGAATAAAGGGGCAAGAAGTGTCTGTGGTACTAACCATGGTGCTGACAAATGTATACTGTGTGTAATCACAAGCAGATCACACCATTCAGAACATCTAACTGCCATTTAAAAGTAGAGCACTGACTTTATCTTTCCTGTCAGCACATGAGGCAAATATCTGCCCATAAAATTCAGTAAGAGGGTCCTATTCATTGTACTGTATGCTACAGAAGACTGAGACTTTGGGTATTTTGTTTAGTCATTCAACAAATATCTACTTAGCACTCGCTGGGTACTAGGCACTGGGGATACACAAAGAGAAAAAAAGAAAATATCTCTACCCTTAAGGAGCTTACATTTTGCTAGAGAATATAAAATGCACTAGAATAATCAAATACAAGATAATTCAAAGAGGTATAGAACACTGATAACCGTGGGTGGGAGGAGCAAGGGTATGGAAAGGCTTAAAGAAGGTGACAACTGAATTAAGCCTTGAAGGATATTAAGGATTCTAAGAGGTCTAGGTGATAAGGAAATATATCCCAGGCATAGCAAACAAAGTTATGGAGATGGAAGATAGCATGTCAAATTTAAGGTACTGCTAATGGGCTAGTATGGCTGGAACAGAGAAGGCATTAAAGAGGTAATGTGAGAAAAGGTTGGAGTCAGAGAGTTGAGGTCTTCAAATACCAGGTTAAAGAATTTATATTTTATTTTAAAAGCAATAAGGAATCACTGAATATTGCTGAGAATGTGGTATAGTCAGATCTATGTGAGCCTTAAGAAAGAAATCCTATGGGAAACAAATTTTATGGCAAGTGTCTCTGATAAAGATCTCATTTTTCAAATATATAGAAAACTGATTCAAATTTATAAGAATGCAAGTCATTCCCTAATTGATAAATGATCAAAGAATATGAACAGGTAGTTTTCAGGTGAAGAAATCAAAGCTATTTATAGTCATATGAAAAAAATGCTCTAAATCACTGATTAGAGAAATGCTAATTAAAACAACTCTGAGGTACCACCTTATACTTATATTGGCTAACATGACAGAAAAGGAAAATAATAAATATCGGAGGAGATGTGGGAAAATTGGAACACTAAAGCACTGTTGGTAGAGTTGTGAACTGAGCCAAAGATTTTGGAGAGCAATTTGGAACTATGCCCAAAAGGCTATAAAACTATGCATACCCTTTGACTCAGTAGAGATAGAGTCAGTAGATTAAAAGAGACTGAAGATATAAGAGAAAATACAAGAATAATTGAAGGGGCAAAGTTTCCAGAAGAGATTAGAGAGAATAGGATCAAGGGAGGTGACAAGAGTGGAGGGACTGAGTGAGCATTCTACAGAATAAGAATAGGAGCTCAAAGGATAAATGATAGTGGTAATCCCATGTTGGGATTTACCCAGGCATGAGTGGCAAAGGGACATTGGATCACAGGGGAGAGGACAGCATATAGCTGAAGTGACTGACTACTAGGTATGTATCCCAAAAAGATTAATAAAAAGAAAAGGACATATATGTACAAAACTATTTTAGAGCAGCTCTTTTTTTTGTAGTGGCAAAGAATTGGAAATTGAGAGGGCGCACATCAATTGGGAAATGGCTGAACAAGTTATAGTATAGGATTGTGATGGAATATTACTGTGCTATGAGAAATGATGAGCAGGCAAATTTCAGAAAAACCTGAAAAGACTGACTAGAACTGATTCAAAGTGAAGTGAACAGAACCAGGAGAACGTCGTATACAGTAACAACAATACTGTACGATGATTAACTGACTCAGATCTTCTCAGAAATACAAGGATCTAAGACAATTCCAAAAGACACATGATAAAAATGCCATTCACACCCAGAGAAAGAACTAATGCAATATGAATACCGATCAAAGCATACTATCTTTCACTTTCTGTATTTGTGTGTGTGTGTGTGTGTGTTTCCTTTGGGTTTGTATCTTTTTTCACAACATGACTAATATGGCAATATGTTTTGCGTGACTGAACATGTATCACCTATATCAGATTGCTTACTGTCTCTGAGAGAGGGGAGGTGAAGGAGGAGAGAGAAAATTTGGAACTCAATAATTTTTTAAATGAATGTTAAAAATATCTTTACATATAACTGGGAAAAATAAAATATTATTAAAAAGATATTCTATCAGATACATGCAGGACAGATGGAAGAGCAAAGACATAACAAGCAGGAAGAGGGGTAAAATAGAAGGCTATTTCAATAGTCCACATGAAAGATTACAAGAATATGAACTGGGTAGGGAGAAGGCATGTGAGTGAACAGATGTAAGAGATTATATGGGTAGAAATGATAAGACCTGAAAACTGATTAATTGGAGGGAGGGACAAAAAGAGTCAAAGATGATTTCAAAGTTATAAATTTAAGTGACTGGGAGGAGGATGTTGACCCTGGTAGAAACAGAGAAATCTGGAGAAAGGATAGTTTATGGAGGAAAGATAATTAGTGCTATTTTAGACAAGCTGAGATTGGGAACACACAGATAGAGATGTTTAGCATTCAAATGGTAATGTGGGATTGGAGTTGAGAAGAGAGAATAAGGCTAGATATAGAGATTTTCAAGTTATCTTTGTCAAAATGAGCAGTAAACCTACTAGAAGACATGGGATCACCCTGAGAAAAAAATAGAGTGAGAAAAGAAAAGAGGACCAAGAACAAAACCTGGGATGGACAAAGAAATCTCCTCTTAGGAGATAGGAAATAGAAGGTGATCCAGCAAAAGAAAGTGAAAAGGAGTAGTATACAGAGAGAATGAGAATCAGGAGAAGGCAATGTTACCAATGCAAAATACCAGTGTCAAAGGCTAGAGGGATATCAAGAAGGATGAGAACTGAGAAAAATCTACCAGATCAAACAAAAATCCTTGCTAACCTCGGAGAGAGCAGTTTCAATAAAGTGGTAAGGTCAGAAGCCAGACTGAAAGGAACTGAGAAGTGATTTAGAAATGAAGCAGATGACTTTTTCTAGGAGTCTGGCTGTGAAAGAGAGGCAAAGACATTAGTTTGAGGGGATGTAAGAGTTAAGTGAAGATTTTTTTAAGGATGGAGGATACCAGAGCAAATTTCTGGGCATCAAAGATAGAGTCGGTAGATTAGAAGAGACTGAAGATATGAGAGAGGGTTCAAGAATTATTGAAGGGGCAAAGTTTCCAGAAGAGATGAGAGAGAATGGGATCAAGGGGGTGATATGAGTGGAGGGATTGAGTGAGTATTCTACAGTACAAGATCAGGAACTCAAAGGGTAAATGATAGGGATAACCCCATGCTGGAATTTGCTCAGGCATGAATGGCAAAGGGACATATGATCACAGGGGAGAAGACAGATAGTTGAAGTGATTAACTACATTAATTACAGGGTCAAGATTATGAAAGGAGTAAAACAAGGCCAAAGTAGGAGTGGTAGACTAGATGAACAAGGAAGAGTAGAATGATTCTGATGAAGAATAAATTTAGCAGGAGTGAGGTGAGGAATATGAAAGGATAGAAGAGGAAAGGAATTTCAGAATTAAAGATCATAAAAGTAGGATAGTTATAAGCGGTAGTGAGATTTAGATTATGATCAGGAGTATCCTAATAGACGTTTAATAACTTGCTCTTTGGAAAAAGTACATGTGACAGTTTTAAGTTTAATCACTATTATTAACATTTTCTCCATTGCTTTATTAAGTCTAGATATTCAACAAAACAATAAATCAAACCTTGGTTTGTAGTGTTTGATGATGTCTAAGGTTTAAATGCACACGGTAAAAAAAAAATCTAACAACTGACCTTCAAGAGCCAATATGAACCAGCTTCACCACACTCTTGCTTATGACTATCCCTATGTGGTGGAATAAGAATACTACTAATGGAAGACTTTATATAGGAGGGTGGGATTCTAATAGAGAGTAGGACTGTGATTCTGGTACTGAACTCTTTAAAAAAAGACAGAGCATGACCTGGAGACCAATAAATGATGCACACCTGAATAAAGCATTATAAAGAGATGGATACCTCTCAAAGGAAGATTTTTATGAATAATATTACCAAAGAGAAGGTCAGGAAGTGCCAGTGAGGAATAAGAAATACACCTACTGACAATTTCGAAACTACAGATTGATCTTGTCATATAAGTTAAAAGAAAAGCAAATTGTAAATAATAGAGATCTACAGTTTTACGTACAATTTTCTTTTTCTGTTCTAATATATGTATATATACATCTATGCAAATATCCATTTTATCTGTTATTTAATTTCCCAAAACAAAAAAAATAAGTACTATGAATAATCCTCCCTCAGACACAGGTATTAGGGGTATGAGAGAAGAATAACAACACTAGAGAGGCTAGCCAGGAATACAATATCTTCTGAAGAGACTTAAGCTACTGGGATCACAAGAAGATAGAGTATGAAAGAAAGTGGTTTAGGATGATGGATAATTTGATAATGATAGAATAGAGATTCTCTAGAACACAATGGAATATGGATAGAAGAAATGAGCATAAGGGGGGTAGAGAATATAGTTGAGGTAGAACGGGATGAGAGAGTAGAAAATTGTTGGAATTTAGGTGAATTTTTTAGTCATGGCAACCCACAAAATAGATAAGAATATAAAACGATTCTCAGTCCTGTGTGTCCATCTTCAGCTTCTGAAGTGATAATGGTAATCTGGTAAAAGGAGGGTCATGGGCTAAGAATCACACAGTTTTTTAGACTGCCTATAAACACTGATTTAGTGACTGGCATTCCAAATATGAAATCATTGTCCAATGATCTACAAATTGATATTACTAGAGGAACTGAATCACATTCATTTTGGCATTCTTGCTATAAATGAAACTAGGAGACATAAAGAATTGCAAATAAAGGAAAAGATAGTTCAAAGGATCTCCTTGGAAAGACGAAGATTAAAGTGGGAAATTTGGCTTCATCACATGCTCAAAGAAAAAAAAGGGAGATTTCATGGGGTACTTGATCATATCTCCTTTCAGTAGTCATGAATACCTAGAGCAAAGAAATTATCATGAAAATAGTTGCAGCACAGGCATGAACAGCTGTTGGGAATAAAGAGAACAAAGTTAAGAAAATATATTAAGAAGGAAATGACTTCAGAAAAAACCTAGGAAGACCTGTATGAACTGATACAAAGTGAGGAACACTCTACAAATAGTAATATCATAAAGATAATCAACTTTGAAAGACTTAGTAACTGATCAACACAATGACTCACTACAATTGCATAGGACTCATGATGAAATATGCTATCAACCTCTAGAAAGAGAACTGATGAACTCAGAGTGTAGAATGAAGCATATTTTTTCTTTTTCATTTTCAGAGTATTACTGTTACAGAAATTTGTTTTGCAGGACTGTGCATGTTTATAATAGGTTTTATTTTTCATGCTTTTTCATTAGGTGGAGAAGGGGGAGGGAGAGGGAGAGAATTTGGATCTGAAAAAAAGAGTCTTAAAAAAAAGATATCATATCAAGAACTTAATTAGATCCTCTAAAGTCTAAACCAAGTCAACATAGAACTTGATAGTCAGTGCCCCTGAGGAAGCACAAGGGGGAATGATGTGGTTCTGAATTTTAAAATGAAAAAGGCCAAAGGCTTATAGATCACTCGTTAGTTTTATATCTATATGACAGGAATATTTTGTTCAGGAAGTACATTGGAAAACTCTGGATGCAGAAAACACTGAATATCATAGAAATTAAAAATTGATTATATTTTAATGAACAGAAGACGACTGGTTACTTGATATGTATGTCTCTATGCAGTTCAGATTGTAGACTATTTTAAGCAAAGGTCAAAATTAAAAGCAAGTTAGATGAGAGGATAAAGAAAAGAAGATATTGCACTCAATTATAATAGCTAACTGTTGACTCATTTAAATAAACTGTTGTCTCATTTAAATAAACTGTTGTCTCTGAAATATGTGAAATGAATAAAAATAAAGACATTGACTTTATTGCCATTTTTT
>CM053585.1:292278760-292295931 GCA_028646515.1 Pseudochirops corinnae
AGACAAGGATCTAATGCCTTTTGGGAAAACCCAAGCTCAGGGGAAGAATGGAAGTGGCAAGAATTTTAAAATAGAAACAATCCATGCCCTTAGACCCATTTGTCAATAGTTTAATGATAAGTTCATCCACTAAAATGTGGTAGAAACAATGTATTTATGGAAGTAATTCTCAACAACAAAAAAGAACTGGTTGAAATTGGAACCTTGGTGGGAAGTGACCTTCTACATTAGAATTTAATGAGAAAGGAAGAGAGGAGGAGTGGACATAGATTTAGGGAAAACATGTTTCAAAGGATCCAAAGAAAGGGATAGGTAGGCTCTTATGAACTAACATTCTTCAAGTGGAGATAAACCTGGGAGGGATAGGAAGTTCTCAAAAACTTGTGAACTGCTTTAAAGAGATGATATGGGTTCAAAAGTAACTCATTAACTAATAGATTAGAAAAACAAGGGACAGCTAGGTGACATAGTGAATAGAGCACCAGCCCTGGAGTCAGGAGGACCTGAGTTTAAATCTGGCCTTAGACACTTAATATTTATTAGCTGTGTGACCTTGGACAAGTCACTTAACCCTACTTGCCCTGCCTTCCCCCCTCCAAAAATAGACAAAAAGAAAAAAAAATAAAAACAACCTATGTAGAAGATGGAAGCAAAGATAAGAAGAGAGGGTGAATACAAAAGCATAGTCTTATGAAGTGAACTGGCTAATAATGCTAACTAAAAAAAAAACTCAACTATTTCAGTTTCTTAATTTATTTTTTGTTTGTCTTTTGTTTAGACTTGTCTATATATGAAAGGGCTACATTGAGATTCTCAACTACTATAGTTTTACTTTCTACTCCTTCCTATAAATTATTAACTTTTCCTTTAAATATTTAGAGGCTATGTCATTCATCACATATGGTAAGTATTAATATTAATTTATTTGTATATGTTATCTTTAAGCATAATGTAGTTTCCCTGTTTAATTTTTATAATCAGGCCCATTTTTACCATCGCCTTATCTAAAGTCATGATTGTGACCTCCTGGTTTTTTTGAGTTTGACTTAAAATGTTATATTTTATTCCAGGCTCTTATTTTAACTCTGGTTAAATCTTTATTTCCAGTGTGTTTTTTAAATTAGCAGTATATTGGATTCTGCCTTATAATCCATTCCTTCCTTCCTTCCTTCCTTCCTTCCTTCCTTCCTTCCTTCCTTCCTTCTTTCCTTCTTTCCACCCTTTCCATTCACCACACTGCCTCACATGTGAATTGGCTTAAGAAACTGGGGCCAAATATGAGTTTTGGGCTTCAGCCTATGTCTTTTCCCTTAAGAGAGAAGTATCTAGGGACAAACTGTCAATTTTACTTATATACACCAGGTTCTAGAATACTCAGGCATATATCCTTTCCTAATATCTGTGACATCAGCACTAGGGAGGGCAAAAGAAAATGGCAAAGAGAGAGGATGTTGCCTTTGTCCTGGGGAGAACTGAACTGACTACCCCTCTCTCCCATTACCGGACGTCATTTCTCCCTCCTCAAATTTCTGATAATACTTTCCCGCTACCCCTCTTATGCCCTTATAATTTCCTACTTCTTGCCATGGTCTTGTGAATAAATACCCAGCATGATATAGTGGATCAGATGCTTGACTTGGAGTCAGGAGGACTTGGGTTCACATTTTGCCCCAGACACTTGCTAGCTTTGTGACCTTGGAGGAGTCACCTAATCTCTCTGTGTCTCAGTTTCCTCCTCTACAAAATGAGCGGGTTGGACTTCATGGCCTCTTGGGTCCCCTCTAGTTCTAAGTCTATGATATTTTCCTACCTGTTAATTTGGAAGCTTTTTGAAGGCAAGACTGTGATATGTCTTTATATCCCCAGCTCCTAGGAAAGTGCCCTTAGTAGCCTTGTTTAACTGAAATCTCCAGGAGGGTCAGGCCTTAGCAGTGCATTTCAGTGCACATTTGGTGCATCCTTGGTGCTGGGTTGTCAAGGAAGCTCTAAGGAAAAAAGAAGTTCAAAATGCAGTAACCAGGATGGAGAGTACCAGCTGTTTGTGCAGCTGCTGGCATCCATGGTAACAGTTTCCAAAAGAGGAATGAAACGTTGACAGCGGTTTGTATTCCTGGGCCAGAGACATTGTCCACATGCAAACTCACCCATGTGGATAAAAATGAGCAGCTACATCTGCAAGTCCTGACCATGAGAACAGATGTGTGTGCACACTCTCCCCAACCCCTCCACCCTGTACACATACAAAACCACGGGTACGTGTGTCTAAACAGGGTACACATGCAGAGAAAACACTGTCAGGGAAGGAATGCTAACACCCTTAATTTTCCAAGGATTCTCTAACTAGAATGAACAGCATCATAGAATTAGGACTGGAAGGGACCTCAGTCCTGAGACTCTTTAAGTTGGGGTCTGTGAACTTATATTCTTGAATATTTTGATAACTGTATTTTAATCTAATTGGTTTCCTTTATGATCCTATATATTTCATTTTAGGCACTTAAAAACACTTTTGAGAAGGATTCCATAGCCTTCACTTTATAGCCAGAGGGGTCCACGGCACAAAAAAAGGTTAAGAACCCCTATGCTCATCTAAAAATCTTTATTTTACCAGTGAGAAAACTGAGTCAAGCGACTTGTCCAGGATCACACAGACAGGAAGTGTCTGGGACGAGATTTGAACTCAGGTCTTCCTAGTTCCAAGTCCAGTGCTCTATCTGCTGCATCATCTTGTGTCTACAGGGCTTTGTAGCCACCCTTGGATTACCTGTCACTCTGGGTCTCTGCCTCTCTTCTGCACAGCTCCAAACCCAACTTATTCTAGTTCTCCTGCCTTTGTTTTTCCACTATGAAAATAGAAGTTTTTTGCACTGTTGCTGTGGTTTGGAAGTCTTCCCCTATGCTCAGAGAGTGAACAGAGCCTCCCAGCCAACTTCATTTTCCTCAGTGATTCTAAAATACAGAGCACTGAGGTCTGAGACTACATGCGTTGCTCTCCCTAGTAGGGAGGAGAGGAGCTTGATGGTGCAGTGAGTAGAGCCCTGAATGTACAGTTAGCAAGACCCAAATTCAAATCTGACCTCAGACATTTACTGGCTAGCTGTGTGACTCTGGGGAAATTATTGAACTATTACCTGCCTCAGTTTCTTTTTCTGTAGAATTGGGTATCACAAAGATGAAATGAGATAATATGCATAACATACTTAGCACATAGAAGGTGCTTAACAAATACTTGTTTAAAAAAAGAACCACTACCTTCCATGAATCCTTTCCTAGACCTTTTACGGGTCACCCAGACTGTGGGAAACCACAAAAATCCCTCCAGATGAATTGACTTGACCTCCCAGGAAAAAGGAAAAGAGAACAGAGTCAGTCCTAGAATGTCAGGGCCAACATAGTCTTACTTTCTCATTTTACATGTGGGGAAACTGAAGACCAGAGAGAGGAAATGACATGCCCTAGGTCACACAGCAAGTCAGTGACAGAATTGGCACAGGCTCTTTCTACTGTACTGAAAATTCAGGTGAATGAAGTAGAAAGAGACTTGAAGATTTCAGACAGCAAGGAGATAACCAGTTATGATTTCTATGAGAAGATGTCAAGGGAAGAAGCCTCTAAGAGCAGGAAAATGGATTTTCGATGATCAGCCATGACTTCCCATCTTTCTCTGTGAGAAATTGTGTTTGATGGAGCCCTTAGGCCTGGAGAGAATCCTTCTGGTCTTGACTTTCCTTCTTCTCCCAATTTTGGGTTCATTCTATTTATTTATAGTACTTTGTAAGAAATGCTCCTTTTCTTTTGAAATCAGGAAATAAAAGAGCTATTGATTTCTCTGAGAGCTGTAATTGATGGGGGGAGGGGAGGATCGATGAGGGGTCAGCATTTGCAGGGCAGACTCAGCCCAAACTGGAAAGCGCCCTGTAGTAACAAGCTTCAGTTGAATAGTTGGGTGAATACAAACAAGACAATTAATTATTAGTGCCCAATAAGAAACCTCCTTCAGAGCGTGGGAAAAGCTTTGGGGTACCCCACTGCCATCCATGGGTCCATGGGGCACATGGGTGCCTAGACACCCTCCTTTCGTGCTATAAATTCTATTGATCTGATTCCACAAGCTCTGCCCTCACCACCCATGGATTATCTCTAATTTTGGTTATCTATCTCTCTTCTGCATAGCCCTAATCCTACCTTCCTTAGACCCCTAGCCAAACCACCTCACCCCTCTGAATCACGGAGGGTGGTTCTACAAAAGGAGAATGATAAGATTTACACTGTCTACCATAGAGGAGTGCTGGGAAAAGAGTATGATGTAGAGGTGCTATAGAATCCTCAGTCATCAGTATAGTTACAGGATTTATTTGCAACAATTTATTTACAATAATGCATTTATTATAGCTATTAGGAAAGGATTTGTTTACAACAATCTATTTATTACAACTATTAGGAAAGGATTTATTTACTAAAATTATTTACAGTAATGTATTTATTATAGGTATTAGGAAGGGATTTATTTACAACAATTTATTTACAATAATGTATTCATTACAATTATTAGGAAACAGGCCTTGGAAAGTTGTTTAATGGATAGAGGCAGGATGCAGCATATTACTGATGATTGCTTGCATACATGAAAAGGTTCAAGAGATACTTTTAGGAACACGTATGACTGAAAAAAGGAAGTTGGTTAGAGTTTCCCCAAACATGAAGAGGCAAGGGGACAAGTATTTAAGTAGCTACTCTGTGGCAAGCACTGTGCTAAGTGCCTTCCTTCCATAGAATTTTCACAACAATTCTGTGAGGTAGATGCCGTTATTACAATTGAGGAAACTGAGGCAAACAAAAGCTAAGTGACTTGCCTTGGGTCAGGCAGCTATTAAGTGTCTGAAGCTGAATTTGAACTCAGCTCTTCCTGATTCCAGCCCCAGTGTTCAATCCACAGCACCACCCTGCTGCCCACATTCAGTTTCCTAATGTGTGTCTTTTATAGGTGACACTTGGTGTCTGTGATATATGCCTTCTTCAACTCCACCTCAGAGAATCCTGGGCTTCTCTGAGCTCAGCTTAGGTAGGTTCTCCAAACCTCCCTTTCTCCTCTCTACCACAGTTGTTATCCCTGGTTCCCTATTGAAATTACTTTGAAGAACTTTGCATACACTTCATATTCATTCACATATGTACATGTGTGTACACCCCCACCCCACCTAAGAGACTATAAGCTACTTGAAGGCAGGAACAGGTACTCTTTCTTTATCTTTTAATCTCCAATGCCTCATGTTAGGTTGTTCTATTGTTTCAGACCTGATTCTTCATGACCCCATTTGAGGTTTTCTTAGCAAAGTTGCTGGAGTGGTTTGGCATTTTCTTCTTCAGCTCATTTTACAGATTGAGTAACTGAGGCATACAGGATTATATGACTTGCCCAGAGTCACACAGTTAGTAAGTGTCAGAGGTCAAACTTGAACTCAGGAAGGTAAGTCCTGACTCCAGATCTGGCGCTCTGTGCACCATGGCGCCACCTAGCTGCCTTTGTGCTAGGTAGATACCTAGGAAATGTTGATTGAATTTAGTAGAATGTGTTTCAAGGCAAGGAATAACAGATAGATACTTCTAGTGCAAGAGAACCAAGGGAAGACCTACAGTGTATTTTGTAGATTCTCAACGGAACATCTATCGAAAATCATGCGTAACAACTCTACAAGATTAAAGGGTATATATGGCTTGCAATCTATCATGACAGAGGGATAAACAAAGAGACCCCAGATCCACTGAAGTACTAAAGGAAGTTATTTATAAGAGAAGAAGAGCTTATAACACATACAAAAGCTTTCTAAACTAAGCTCATATCCTCAAAATTCCTGCCCAGGCTAAAGACACCAGGCATCCAATATTTCAGCAGACATCTTGGGCAGAGTGCCCCCATCAAGGTATTCTTCCCCCAACCAAATTTTCCAATAGAAATTCTCACTTCTCCCACTATTCTCTGACTCTCTGACTCCACAGAACCCTTGACTTTGCCCCTTACCCTGGGGAGTAATTAAGGACACACCCTTGAGTTGCCTTGCAAACAGCTTGGTGGTTTTCTTACTCTGAACCTTGCTAGACTGATCTTCAGATGATATGCCAGGCTCATGTTTGGTACATTACCACCTTGGGAGAATCTTCCATTCTGTTAATATGGCTGTAAACAATCTAGGATCACATTTATAATACAGGGAAACATTGAGGAGAACTCAAGTTTCAGGACTATACAATTCCTCTATTCCAAAGAGCCCAGAATTATGACTTTTTTCTCAGAATTCTTTTCACAGGAAATGGTCAATAAGAGTGGAAAAGAACCTCAGGGATAATCTAATTCAAACTCTGAATTTTACAGCTAAGAAAAGTGAGACCCAGAAAGATTTAAATGACTTGGCCATGGTTGCCTAATGAGTGGCAAAGGTGAGAACCCCAATCTTCTTCTTCCAAGTCCTACGCTCTTTTGGATCTACTCCAGGAGTGGGGAACCTGTAGCATCAAAATGACATGTGGCCCTCCAGGTCCTCAACTGGAGCCTGAATCAGTTTGATTCAGTCAAAGAGCCACATTTGAGGATCTAGAGGGCCATGTGTGGCCTCGAAGCCACAGGTTCCCCACCCCTGGTCAACTCCATTGAAAGAGCTTCTGATTTAGACTCAGTATCTAGTAAGTGCCTCACAAAGGCAATACATATTAATGTATAAATACATTCAATATATGTTTGCTGAATGATTAATGAATAAGGAGAATAGTATAAGAAGGTCTTATATATAGAAGTCTTCCTCCCATTCCAACATTTCTTACCTCCCACTGTATATGAGGTGGCATTCTGTTCCCTGGGCCACCAAGCTGCCCAAATGAATTCAGCTATTGTCATCATCATGATCACCATCATTATCTTTATTGTTTCTGTAGGAAATGAGGAGCCACTGAAGGTCTATGAGCAGGAGCATTCTTGTGGATTCTATGTTGCTTCAAGAATGGATTATCAATACTTTGATGTATGTGAGGTGTTTTGGGGGGTACAATGGGGGGCACACTCTCTTATGTTCTGCATTACTTTGTTCTCTAATTGTATCATATGTGAGTTTGGTCCTCTCTTCCCCCCAGACTGTGAAACCCAAGAAGGTCCTTGCATCTACTTGTTCCCTCTCTCCTATGGATTATGGACCCCCTGAGGCCAAGATTCAGGTCTCCTCCCCAAGTTTTTTCAAAACTATAATTTCTGAGAGCCTATTCTTTTCCCTGTCCTTTTTCTCTTCCTGTTTTTCTTCTTTTGTCAGGTTCACTTGGAGTTTAGGTCTAGGGTCATTTATCGGGGAACTCCACAGGAGCCATATGAAGTTAGACACATAATGGTTTTCCATAAGCCTTTGATCAAGTTTGCAATCAGTTGGTAGTAGACTTTCCTTGACCTACAGAAATTTCAACAACACCATCCACCCTGGTCTTGGAGGGTCCTAAATGGAAAGAAGATATAAGAAGTTGTACATTTGTTTTAAAGCAAGCATTTATTAAGTGTCTACTGTATATAAGGTACATAAGGTTAGATGCTAGGCACACAAAGACAAAACAATAAAATGTCTCCTTCTTTCAAAGAACTTCACTCTCTGACTCCAGACTATTTTCTTCCAGATTTTTTTTCACTTTATTCCCCTTTAAACACTCTGAACTAACTGAACTAATGTATTTGATGTTGGGTGAATTTGATATTTCATCCCCCACCTCCATGTCTTTTCACTGTCTGTTCTCCAGCCCTTGAATGCATTTTCTTTTTGTTGCCTGTGATATCTTCTGAGGGGAGTCTTTCCTGATTTTTCTGGTTATTAGTGCTTTCTCCTTCTCAGATTATCATTTGCGCTCATAAATGTTTAAATGTGGTGTTTCCCTAGGAAAATATAAGTCCTTTAAGGATAGGGAATTTAAAAAAATTTGTCTACTGGGGAGGAGAAATATAACATCTATTCAAAATGCTAGTTACCTGTACTGTTCGATGGATGATATGTCTGGAGACGCAATATCTATCAGCAGGAGAGGGATATTGATTCCCCCAAAATTAAAAAATTATTTATTAAATGCAGAGCATAGTGCTGGTATTGATGCTGGATATTATCGCCAGATCCCTGTCTTCATGGAGTTTAAAATCTAGTAGGGAGATGTTGACATAGCAACAAATGGCAGAAATACAACATAACATATGATAAAGTCATAAGAAGTGTGCCAAAGGGCTCTGCGAGGTTGAGGGTGAGTGGATATTGACTACGTGCATCAGGAAAGACTCTTTGACATCTCTGGGTGAAACTGTCCCACGTGGCACCTGGAGATGTGAATCTTAAGTGAGGGCTCTGGAGGGAATATGTGAGAAAACAGCTGAGATCTCGACAACTTAGCGTCTTCCTAGTTGTTTTTATTTTCTTATACTTTATTCTGTTCTGCAAATTCAGTGATCTAGTAACACACCTACTTCCTGTTCCTTAAACATGACTCCATCTCCTATCTCCATGCCTTTGCATTGGGGGTCCCTCATTCTGTGAATGATGTGCCCCCTCCCCTTCTTCTCTTAGCTTACCCATCTTCTTGAAAGATTTGGCTCAAATCTTACCTTCTAAAGGAGACCTTACAGAGTCCTCTCCACTGCTGATGCCTTCCCCTCTCAGATTCCCTTCCATCTACTCTGTATGTGCCCAGTTGTTTTATTTATTTTCCCCAACTGTTGTTATCTTTCTTTGTACCCTCATTGCTTAACCAAGTGCTGGCATGTCCTAAGTTATTAAACATTTGTTGTCTGACTGGCTCCTGCAATCCCCGAGAATAGCCCTGGAGTAGATGCGAGCCTCAGAGTTGTGTCAGGCACCATCAGGAAAAGGGAACACAGAAATGGGTATGGATCATTCTTTTCTTATAAAATTCACTCGCTTTTTTCCCTGAAAAAGCAAAGATGGGGTGAAAATAAGTGTGAAGCACTGTTCCAGTTAAAGAATCCATGGGTATAGAAGCAGAAGAGATCTGGGTGAGAATCCCTTCTCTGTGACCCTGGGCAAGTAAGTCACTTAAATTCTTTGAGCCTGAGTTTCCTCTCCTGTAAAATGACAATAACAACACCTCTAAAACTTAGCTGCCAGGGCTCCTGTATGTGTGTATGTGTATACATATCTATATAGATACATACATACATATACGTGTGGGGAGGGGGAAGGGGGAGAGAGAGGGGGCTTTGTATGCAAAGCCTAAAGCAGTAAAGAATGATTTGCTTCCTATAGGAGCAAACATAAAATTATTTTGACATTTGAAGTTCTTTGCAACATGGCCTCACCTGCCTTATTGCACATTTGTTGGTGTTATTCAGTCATGTCTGACTCCATTTAGTGTTTTCTTGGCAAAGACACTGGAGTTGTTTGCCACTTCCCTCTCCAGCTCATTTTACAGATGAGGAAACTGAGGCAAACAGGGTTAAGTGACTTGCCCAGGGTCACACAGCTAGTAAGTATCTGAGGCCAGATTTCACTTAGGGAAGATGAGCAGGCCCAGCATGCCACCGAGCTGCCCTGTTATTGCCTGTTACTGGCCTATACTCCCTCTGCAGTCTAGACCAGCTTCACACACAACATTCAGACTACTGTCACAGTGCCTTTGTTTGCATCACCTGCCCCATGTGCCTGGAATTCACTCTCTCCTCACCTCTGTCTGTCTAATTCCCCATTTTCCTTCAAAGTTCAGCTCAAACACCACCTTGCTCCCCTTCCTGATTCCCCAGCTGCTCGTGCTGTGCCCCCTAAATCACCTTGTATCTGTTTGTATATACCTCTAGAAAGCTCTGAAGCTTATTTAGTCAATAAATTTAATTATTTTACCTCCACCCAAGTAATTTACCCAGTGCTGTGGGCACCTATTGCTTCCCCAGCTAGACTGTAAGTTCTCTGAGGCTAAAGATCACTTTCACTTTTCCATCTCAATGCCTAGCACGTAAAAATGCTTAAAATGCTACTGATTTGCATATAACTTCCAGTTAGTTGCTATTAAGTGAGAAGGAATTACTTTGCTCTTTTCTCTCCTTTCACAACGACACCTCCTCCCTTTCTTCTCTCTCATCCCCCCAGTTGGGCTAGTGTCCCTATGGACCCTTCGCTTTGTCAGTCACTGGAACATTCATAACATGGGGAAGGAGATTATTCTTTGCCTTCTCTGGCACCTTCTTTGGTGTTTTGAAACACCAGCCAAAGGACGTGAGGGTTTGAAGTCAGATGCACTGCAGGGAATCTGATGAGCTCTAAAGAGATGTGTCTTGTATTCACAAATGCAGATGTATCTTTCCTCTAGTCTGTGCTACTGGTGGTAATGAGCTATATCTCTCAGAAGGCTCTGAGTCTCAGGGGGAAGGATTCACTAGGATTTACAGGAACTAATTTATGTTGCTTTTAAACAAATGGACAGGTGTGGTGCTTGGAGACAGGAGGGGATACATGGAGGCTGTGTGTGTGTGTATTGGGAATGGTGTTGTCACATTGTCACATGGAGTGACTTTCCACATTCCTACCTCTGTCCACCCTTAAACCCTGCAGTTCCCCTGCCCTCATTCAGAGCTTTGGAGGGAAGCTTGGCAGGCTCATTGACTTTTCCTTCTGATACCTGTCTTAGTGGCCTTGTTAACTGGAAATGCTTCCTCAACTGCTGCTTAGCACCTGAGGATTGCTAATAAAATGTGAAGGTTAGAGGTCGGAGCACTGTCCTCATAATCATTGTGCTGCAATTAACCAAGAGCCCAGCTCCAGTTCCTAATGAGCAGAATGATGGAATAGTCTCCACATTCAAAGCTGCTTATAAGCTCTCTAATTATGCTCTGACAAGCGTTGGACATTGGGTTATCTCTTAGAGACCATACCGATTGCAGACTTGACACTGGACCCAAACGCTTCAGTGAAACCCTTGTTTTCCAAGTGCTCCTCTAAGGAATGATGTCTGTGAGCACATCATTCTTTTATTTAATGTCATTCGTTTATTAAGAGTCTTGAGGAGGGTGGGTAAGACCAAACAAAAAAACATTATGTATGGGACTCTGCAAGGTCATTTGCAACCAGGAGACAGAGTACAATGAGGTGCTATATTTGTGGTTGTGGTTGTTCACATAGTTTACAGAAAGCCCTGTCTCAGGCACCCTGGATACCTTGGATACATCAAAGCATTTACAATCCATTCTTGAGCCAATATAGACTCCACAAAAATGTTCCTGCTCACAGATCTTCAGTGGCTCCCTATTTCCTACAGAAATGATGATGATGATGATGATGATGATGATGATGATGATGATGATAGCTAACATCCATTTGGGCAACTAGATGGTGCAGTATATAGTATAGCAGATCTGGAGTCAGGAAGACTCCTCTTCCTGAGTTCAAATCTGGCCTCAGATACTTACTAGCTGAGTGACCCTAAGCAAGTCACTTAACCCTGTTTGCTTCAGTTTCCTCATTCTATAAAATGAGCCGGAAAGGGAAATGGCAGCTCACTCCAGTGTCTCTGTCAAGAAAACCTCAAATACGGTCACAAAGGGTCAGACATGACTGAACACAACTGAACAACAACAGCAACACTTATTTATTGCTTACCACACACTGTGCTAAATGCTTTACAAATATTTCATTTGAGCCTCACAGCAACCCTGTAAGATGAGTACTACTATTATCTCCATTTTACAGATGAGGAAACTGAGGCGAACAGGGCTTAAGTGACTTGACCAAGGCCACACAACTAGTAAGTGTCTGAGACCAAATTTGAACTCAAGTCTTCCAGACTCTAAGCCCAGTGCTCTATCTGCTGCACCACCCTGCTGCCTCAGATAGGAACTATGTTGACATTTCAACAATACCCACCACTCTTTGACTTCAGCTTGTTTTTCCAGACTTTTCTCAAACTATTGCCCTTCCTTTATGCACTCACTCCATGTTCCAGCCAGATTGGACAAGTTGCCATTCCCTGGCACTTTCTTTTTCCTCAATATGCATTTCTACAGGTGATTTCTCCATGCCTGGAGCAGACCATCGTGCCCCAATTTTTACTTTTTCAGTAAACTTAGAGGGCCAGTCCACATGCCACCCCTCCACTGCAAAGCTTTCCCCAATTAGCCTGATAACAAGTGACCTCTCTTCAGGTTCTCAGGGCACTTTCTCCTTACACATAGAAGAGTCTGGCATATATGATTCTCTTTTGCCTTATCTCTCTACTAGTTTTTAAGCTCCTTGAGGGCTGGTACTCAGTTTACTGCCTGTATCCAGCAGGTTCTTAATAAATGTTTGCTGAATTAGATTGAATTGGATTGGGACTGAGCCTTCAGTGTGGCAATTGCTGTCCATTCTTTTACTAAGGAATCTGGGGGAAAGTTTACCTGAAGACTGTCCTAGAGCAAGCACAAACAGACAAATAACAGACATGGCAGACCCTTCTCTACGAGAGTCTTCTCTCTGTCTGCTTTCACGGAGAAGGAACGGGATACCCTTAGGGAACAAGGAAACTTTGTCAGTTGGAGGTCTGCAGCTCTGGGTATGGTGGGAATGGCCTTGGCTCTAAAGTCAGAGGTAGGTTCAAATTGTGCCCTGATGCTTGGACGTAACCTTGGGTAAGTTACTCTGTCTCTCTGAGATTCAGTTTCTTCATTTGGAAAAATGAGCGTGTTGAACTTGGTGGGCTCTAAGGTCACCTCCAGATCCAGTTCTATGATCTGTTGGACCCTGCATAGTTTTCCAAGTAGTTGTTGGTTTCATTCTGGAATGCAAGGGACATTTTGGAAGTGTTTTCTTAGCGGGTTCAAATCCCCTTGTTGCAGTTTCTGGGCAGCTTTCTTTCCAAGGTCTATCCTCCCATTCCAGAGGATCTTTCTGTTAACCACCATGGAAGGTCATCACACTTGAGGTCATATTATTGAAGACTGATAGTGTCTGCCAACAATACAGAAGTGTAGTAGACTAGACTTTCAGGGGTCCCCCGGCCCCATTAAGGAAATGCACTCCTCTTCTATGAGGTCACTAGGCATATATGCAGGAGGAGTATAATCTTGTTGGATGGATGCTTCCATTGGTCCTAGGAATAACTAAAGAAAATTCAGGTAGTTAATTAGCAAGTCTTGTTTGTGACTCCCTGTTGGTTGATTCCAAAGGAAGGTCCTTGCATTTTGGTGCTATTGGGAATATAAGCCTTATGATTTTCTTGTGTCTTGGGTCTGTATGAAATGGTTCTGTAATAAACAGACTATCGAATACATCCCCGTTTCTCTCTCTTTTATTCAGCTGGTTGCTAGGCCATACAACTGTGTTGGACACAGTGCAGGAGCTAGGAGAAAGACTAGAGATAGAGAAGGGATAAATGCCCCTTCTCTTGTCCTGTCATGTGGATGGTTAAAAAAAATCACTAATTCTTTAGAGTCTAAAAGTAGAAGGCTTGACCTGCCTCCCTGGCTGGACAGGACAGGCCTCAGGAAAAAGAGAGGGCCACACAAGCCAAGAAACAGTGAAGTTCCTGATCTGCCATGTTGGCATTTGGGGGCCATCCATCCCTGCTTTCAAAGATAATTAGACATTTGGTACTTGATTCTTGACTGAAAAAATATTTAGCATTTATGCAAACCTGAAAAGAATTATGCCAATTTTAAAAAATACAAACTGATAATAAAATATCAGGTTTTGGGCTCCACAGTATATGAAGGCTCCAAGCCCGTCTACCATCCCTTTATCCTACTTTTTGCTATGGATGGTCATTGTTAGGGAGTAAGAGCTGACTCTGGTTGTGAGGATGGAATCTCTCGGGCCTTTGTACCCTTGGAACCAATTCAATTCATTATGGAAGAGGGTTGAAGTATATTTGACTTGCCCTAAAAGGGCAAACTAGCAGGAAAGGGCAAAAGTTGCAAGCAGGAAAATAATGGACTTGAGCTAAGGAATCATTTCCTAACCATTGGACCACTTCAAAGTTGAATGGACTATTTGGGGAGGTATTGGGTTCTCTTCTCATCAGAGGCCTGAAAATCAAGGTTTGTTGACCACTTGGTAACGTTATAGATTTGACTAGATGGTTTCTGAGGTCTCTTTCAACTTAGAATCTATGGTTATAAGTCATTCATTTTATTTCAACACACATTTATCCAATGTCTGCTGTGCCAATCCCTGGGCTGGATTTGGGGTCATGTGCAAGTTTAGGTAAAATATAATCCCTGTCTTGGTGGAACTTACAGGTTCACAGGAGGGCAAGAAACAGAAACAACTGTAGAACACAATATTAAGTGATTGATACATCAGAGAGCTGTGAAGCAAAGTGCTCCATGAGGTCCCAGGGGATGGTTATTGGCAGCGAGGACCAACAGAGGTTTAATGGAAAACATTGCATTTAAATTTGTCTTTAAAAGGTAGACAGAAATTCATCAAGTGAAGAGAGCACAGTGAATAGCATGAATAAAGGTACAGAGGGGGAACCTCACAGAGCAATTAAAGGGGTGAGTGGGTTGTACACTTTGGCTAAAGTATAGATTGCACTTAGGGGAATAATGAGATGAGCCTGGAAATCTTAGCTCATGTCAAATTGAGGAGGGATTTGTATGCTTGAACATGGAGGCAAGAATTTGTGCAGAAGAGGGAAATTACCAGGGCTGTACATAAGGAAGGAAGGAGACATTGGTATGAATGATGGATTGGATAGGGGAAGAATAATAGTAACTCACAAAGCACATTTCATGCATTAGTTGATCTTTGAAGCGATGCTGTGAGGTAGGTGTTATTTTATTCTTCTTTTTATTATTATTATCTTCATTTTACATGTGAGCAAGCTGAGACTCAGAGGAGTTATCAGAGGCAACATTTAACTCAAATCTTCCTGATGCCAGGCTCAGAGAGTAGAAGCTATTCCAGGTGGTAATGGGAGCCTATCCTGGGTAGGGCATTCACATGAATAGAGAGGAAAGACATAATTGCCATTGTCCTCAATTGAAGTTAATGCATTTGGTTGGAAACTTGGCCAGAATTCTGCACTAAAGAAATGATACTACCAAGGTTAATTATGGCCACTAGGTGGCGCTGCAGTGGATACAATGCCAGGCCTGAAGTCAGGAAGACTCATCTTCCAAAGTTTAAATCCAGCCTCAAACATTTACTAGCTGTGTGACCCTGGGCAAGTCACTTAACATTGCTTGCCTCAGTTTCCTCATCTGTAAAAAGGAACTGGATAAGAAAATGGCAAATCACTCCAGTATTTTTACCAAGAAAACCCCAAATGGGGTCACAAAGGGTTGAACATGACTAAAATGACTGAAGAAGAAGGGCAATTAAAGAAAATTAAAGAAACATGCATAGGTGGGAAGGCTGCTTGGTGAATCCAGTTTAGGTATGGATGAATACTTGGCAAAAAGTGTCTTTTTTCCTAATAATGCTTCTAACAGCAATACATCAGTTGACCTTCTCATCTTCTGCTGGACAAGTCCTCCCAGCCACTGGCCATCAACTCTGGGAAGTCCAAGAACTTGTCTAGATTCTAGTGATAAGAGACCACACAGAAGTGGTTTTCCATCCTCAGAGCACTTCAGGGACACCTGAGCCACGGCCCTTTTATCGGGTGTGTCTGTAGAAAGGAAACTGAGCTCTTCTCTCAGCCTCTAAAGGCTTTCCTTGAGATGAGCTTCCTGGGTGAGACCAGCAGAGAGTATCTGGCTTTGTTTTTTCTTGGGCAGTTAGGAGACACAGAGTACTGAACCTAGAGTCAGAAAGTCCTGGGTTCGAATCCAGCCTCAGACACTAGCTATGTGATCCTAGCAAGTCACTTACCCTCTGTTTGCCTCAGTTTCTTCATCTGTAAATTAGGGATTGTAATAGCATCTATCTCCCAGGTTTGATGTGACAATCAAATGAGATAATAATTGCAAAGTACTTTAGCATAGTAGCATAGTAGGTGCTATATAAGTGTTGGCTATCATTATTATCATCCCTGATGCCCCTTATCAATGCCCTGGTCAATAAGGTTAGCCCTGACCACTCAGGCTCTCCACTTGCTCTGTGTGTGCATGGCACTGCTTTTAATTGCATCATCAATTTGGGGCTCTGGATCATCGGAGTCAAAAATTGAAGGGTAGTTTGCAAAATCCCTTTTCTCTTTCCTCACTGGGAGCGCAGCGTGAAATTTTAGATGAGAATCATTTGTTTCAGTTAAAATGCAGCTTAATAGCATAAAGCCACCACATATGACATTCATTTTGAACACAGAGGGCCAGCTTCAAAAGCTATTAAATCACTCTGCAGCTAATGTACAGAGATACTCCTTAGCCAGTGGGCAGGCTGGAAAGAGCTCTGGACTTAGAGTTAGGAAGCAAGAAATGAAAGAAAAAGAATTTTAAAATATCAAGTACTAGGGATACAAATACAAAAGCAAAATAGCCCCTGCCCTCAAGGAGCTTATGTTCTAATTAAGGGAGACAACACAAGTGATCAAGGAGCACTTTGGTCTGAAAAGGAAGGACATAAGCATTTATTAAGTGTGTCAGACACTGTGCTGGTGAGTAGAGCTAGGAGGGAGTGGATTGACATATTCTTGCCAGGACAATGTCAGCATTCATTTAAAATAATAACCAGAGTTTGTTATTTTCTTATACTTTCAGTCTATATAATAGACCAAAGAGCAAAATCTGTTTTTAAAGTGGGTACAATCTTGTTGTTAAAGCAATATTCTCAAGGACTGAAACATGCTTTGGTCATGGTTTCAAAACTGGAGGAAGTTGGGGTGGAGAGGGACAATATAAGGTGATAGCATCATTGAGGTGGCTGGTAAAGTTATCACAAAGATGACTTCAAAGTAGGGAGTGAAGCAAAGTATGCCTGGGGCACTCATGAAATAGTGGGCCAGGTATAATGGGTACTAATCAAGACAGTGGGACTCTGGGTAGAAATTCCAGAGGTAAAAAAGTTGAAAACCTCTGATTCAATTCTGGCCCTGTTAGTAGCTATATGTGTGACCTTAGGTACATCCCTTAGTCACTGTGACCCTCAGTTTCCTCATATGTAAATGTATTGCTTCCAAGAGTTGGGAGGAAAATTCTATTATGTACCTTAAAATACCATATAAATAAGTTATATGCTTAAGGAAATTCTTTACAATTCATTGACTTCATTCTTAAGTGCCTACTATGTGCAAAG
>CM053585.1:292296431-292354272 GCA_028646515.1 Pseudochirops corinnae
AACCCTGGGAGGCAGGTTTTTATCTCTATTTTACAAATAAAGAAATTGAGGCTGATAGCAGTTAAGTGACTTGCTCAGGGTCACACAGCTAGTAAGAGTTTGAGATCAAATTTGAACTCTGGTCTTCCTGAATCCAAGCCTGGTGCTATCCACCCATCTCACTGCCTCAATACAGCTATCAATTCTCCCCTAAGTCTTCTCTTCGCCAGGCTAAAGATCTCAAATTCCCTGAAGCAATCTTTTTATGGTCTGATCTTTCGTTCCCTCCCCATCCTGGCCATTTACTTCTGGAAAATACTACAGCTGGTTTATGTCCTTCCTAAAATGTGTTAGCTAGGACTGAGTTATCCCCTGATATCTGTTTAATAAGTTTACATTTTTGCAAATCAGGCTGATTAAACCTAAGCACACCTATCTAAGTTATTATCCAACAGAGAATCATCTGGTTAGAAGTTACTTTGAAAGGTCATTCGATTCCTCCCACCAGTGCCGGTGAATGCCTAAACCCAGAGCCCATAAATGGTTTTAATGCAATACCCGACCCAGCTAACACCATGCCTCCTCCTTTTTTCTTACTATACCCAGAAGCCCCATAGAGGGGCTATGATAATCTGTATATGTTTTTTCTGTATGTACTTGTATGTGTACGGACACATTGTATCCTCTGATGGACTGTTCCCTGAGAGCAGGATCATTTAATTTTTCCCTCTTTGGTTTCCCAGTGCCTCATACAAAGCCTGACACAAAGGCACTTAATAAGGTCTTATTAATTGACTAACTGATAATCTCACCATCTCTCTTTCTCTCTCTCCCTCTCTGTCTCTCTCTGTCTCTCTTTGTGTCTGTCTGTCTCCCTATCTTCCTCTCCCTCTCTTTCTCTCTCTCCCTCCCTCTATCCTTTCCCCCTCTCTCCTTCCCTGTCCCTTGTCTATAGGGCTTCTAGTGACATGCAGATTTTCTCCTCACTGTAGAGAAGCTTGGGACTCCTGACCCAAACTTTCTAGCACTGATAAACAGTCCATTATCCTCATAATGACAGCAAGGAGACAGTTGTGGTTTAGTGGACAAAGCCCTGGATTTGGAATCAGAGACTAGGGGTTTCAATCACTGCTCGTCACTTACTGGCCTCATGACTTTAGGCAAGTCATTGACATCAGCAATTTCTCCATCTGCCAAATGGGCATATTAACCCTGCCCACCTCATAAGGGTATTGTGAGGACCCAATGAGACAATGTGTGATAATTCCCTTCATAAGCATTAAGCAATGAACCAATCTGACCTATTATTGGAGCTCCTTTAACTACAACAGTGACTTTCCTATCCCGAGAGGCACAAACTTGGAAAGAGGAGAAATAGTCGTGCATACCCCAGATGCACTGTGGATCCCAGAGGGTGACTCAGCCCTACAGGAGGGGCTGCCTTCAGTGCAGGAGTGCCCAAGGTCCCCTGCAGGCTGAGAATAACTGGGCCTAATGCCACCAGGCACACCTGCCTCACAGCTTGATCTTGGAATCACCTCTAAGAAAAAAACAGTCACTTCTGCCTCCAAAGATATTCCCCGACAGGAAACCAGCAGCTATAAACATGCATTTTTAATTATATTAATTGTCCCGGCTACACTATGCAACATCATTCTAGCTTACGTGAAATTTTAATTAAGCATGAAATATTAGATTTTTATAATTCCCTTTTCCAACCCTGTTTTTTTTTTTTCTTCCCATTTTTGTTTTTCTGTTTTTTGTTTTTTTCTCCCAGGCTATGAAGAAATCTTGCCAGTAAACAGTTTCCTTACTAATGTGCATCTTCTTCCTAATTCACTTTTCTGACCTTTGGTTTTGACATTTTTACCCCATATATTCCTGGCTCTTGGGGATGAATGCTGAAGCCCCTTAATTACTTAACTATAAACCTTTCATTGCAACTCTCTTCTGCTGGGCTTAGAAAACCTTGTAATCTAATCCCTCTAGATCAGGATCAGGGGGCTGGACAGTCCCTAGAGAGCTCCCCCAAGAGAAAGTGCAGCATCGAACTAAGTGGTTTGGCAAATGTGAGCAGGTATCACATTGCAGCTTTTAATCAGGCAGAGTGCGCACTCCAATATAACGCATTCCTTGGACAGAGGTGCTGGGCTCGCTGTGCATCCACAATGTGGCGCAGCAGCCCCCTGCAAGGGAATTGGTGCCTTCAGTTCCAGGCTCTCAGAAAGTTTAAAATTGCCTTTCTCAAAATGCAATCTGGTCTCACAATACCTCTGCCAGGCATGGGAGGGGAAGAGGGTATTCACAAATACACATGCACGTACATGTGTAGACAAATACATCCACCATGCATGCACTAAAGGCCTTGAATGCCACATCTGTGGCCTTCCACTGAGATTGTCAGAACTGAACATCTAAGAGGTTATCTCTGGATGAAAAGCCTCCAACTATAGGGATTTCCTGTGAGGAAAACAGGCTAAGATTGCAGAGTTACGAGCAAACAGAGACCCATTATTTAGCCTGAGAACAGAGCTGAGAGGACACAGTGAAACTTATTTCACAAAACAAGCTTCTTTTCTAAGGAATCAGGTAATGAAAGAACTCATTTTATTTGTACTTCCATTTTGCATTTACAGTATCCTGGAATGTCAAAGGGCCCATAGAGATTATCTAGTCCAATGATTCTCATTCGATGGTTCAAGAACACCTTAGAAGTTTACAAGGATGGTCCAAGGAGTTTGAGTTAAAAATTCTTTAATGGTGCCTTAAGCAGTAATTAGAGAATATTATGAGTACTATATTAAATCACCCTGGGAATTCACAGCACATTTTTGTTATTGTTGAAAGGGGTTTGTGGAACAAAAAACATTGTGCATCACTGGCCTAGTCTAACTCCATTTTACAGATGGAGACAACTGAGGTCCGGGGAAGGGGGGGAGTGACCTGTTCAAGGTCACATATACTTAATAGTAGTTTAGTAGTAGTTCTCTTGACTTCCTGCCCAATGCTTTTCCCACCACATCCCACAACATTTGCAATACTTGCTTATGAATTAATTGTTCTAGAACTTTGCTAAATGGAAAAGGTAGTGGGAATATTGTTCACTCTTTTAGTTTCCTAATAAGCGTGACTTCTGTAATGAGGGCAGTTTGGTGCAGAGGAATGAATGCTGAATTTTGAGCCAGACTCCAAGAAACTGGTTTCAGTCTTGTCTTTGTCACATGACCTTGAGCAAGTCATTTAACCTTTCTGGGCCTCCATTCTCTCATTGATAAGATGAGTATATTAATCTGATGACCTGTAAGGTGCCTTCCAATTCTGTTTCTAGCATGCTAGGGTCCTTAAGTCCTGACTCACTGATGATCCTATGAGTCCCTTCTATCCGGTCTGACACACTGACCTAGAGACCCCTGCTGGTAGCAAAAATATTATTGTTGTTCAGTGTTTTTAGTCATATCCATGACCCCAGTTGGGGTTTTCTTGGCAGAGATACTGGAGAGGCTTGCCATTTCCTTTTCCAGCTCATTTTAGAGATAAAGAGACTGAGACTAAAAGGGTGAAGTGACTTGTCCAGGGTCACACAGCAAGTAAGTGTCTGAGAGGCTGGATTTGAACTCGTGAAGTTGAGTCTTTTTCTATTCACTGCACCACCTAGCTGCCCAGAAAAAGTATCACAAGTCATAACAAAATCAAATGAAGGCAAGATACTAACTTTTCTTGACAAGGGCTAGTTGCTCACATGCTGCCCATGATAGTTATCGCACATCACCCCTTCCAGTTTGAACGTGGGAAGTGTTAGTTCTTAAGGAAGAACACTCACCCGGTTCCCACCAATCCTGTGAAGTCTATATTCAAAGGCTGAGGTCTCCCATCCCCACCCATCACTCAATCCCCAGAGACAACCCTGCACCTCAAAACCTTCTAAAATCTCCCAAATAAGATTGTCCTTTGTCAGCAGATGTTGGTCACAGCCCTCCTTTACTAGTTATTTTTCCTTCTTCTTCCTTTCCCCCAAATTAGCAGTAATCCAGCAGGACTGCACATCCTCAGCACTTCTCTGCCCCTCTCATTCCCATCCCAGCCAAGTCTGGACAAGGGCAGTGTAATGACCTGGAGTCAGGGGAGCTGGGTTCAAATCTTCTTGGACTCTTTAGTCATCTGTAAAAAAGAAGGGATGACAGTATTCCCACTAAACGTACTCCAAGGATTGTTGTGAGGAAAATACTTTGGAAAACAAATGCAATTGAAATGTAACCTCTAAATCTGACCATCTCCAGCGTGCACAAGAGGCCCTTCAGACTGCTGCATGGGCCTCTGAGCAGGGAGGAGTCATAGGGCTATGCCACGATTCCTAAATGAGTTGGACTGAGGGCCCTTTCAACTAGAAATCTATGAAGTCCTGAGTCCTCATGCCCCTTCCACAGCCCCAGGCAAAGGGCAGAATTCTTAGAGGGGGTAAATCTAGACTTATCACCCACCCAAGAGTCCACCTCCCTCGTTTACCTCCCCATCAGGGCTTCCCCTTGCTGTAGGAGAGAAGCAGTTACCCTCCCCCAAGGCTGCTGCAAACCTCTATTCTTCCACTAGGATCAACTTCTGGGTTTTCAAAAGAGTGAGTCATTTGGTTTGGTTCCAGAGGTATTTTTATCAGCATAATGTTCCATTAATGAATTCTCCAAATATCACCGGAAATATTTGCAAATGCACCAAGCAGCCCCTTGCTTCCATGTATCACCTTCTCTAACTGCCTGGAACAATAACCAACATCCCCACCCCCACCCTCATCCCCACACACATACACATGTGAAAGTCCCCAAAAGAAATGATGCTAGATGCCTCATAAACTCAAACTGGCTTGCAGGGATCATCCCAGTCCTGGCAAGCAGAAAAGTTTCTCTACAAAGGAAAATATTTTAGGATGCATCCATTTCCTTATGATGAAAGACACAGGAACATTTTCACAACCTTTGGGAAAGGGCCAAGGGCCCAGCTGTAAAAATACAAACCAGGACAATCCATGACATACAGTTGGAAAATTTATTTCAGAAAAGGCTTTGTAAAGAAAATGATTTTCTTATTCTTTTACCTTGCACTGCAGCTGAGAGAATTGTAGACACAGAATGCCAGACCTAGAAGAGTCCTTAGAATGCAAAATGTTAGCGCTGAAAGGGATGTTGCATCAGAAAAAATGCTAGCACTGGAAAGTCCCTTTTAGATCACCCAATACTGCTCCCCTCCCAATTCACACATGAGTAAACTGAGGCCCACAAAGAAGAAAGAATTTGACCAACCATCACACAGTTATTAACTTGAAACTAGATCTTCACATCTTCAGGGTTCTTTCCAGTACACCACACCTTTACCTCCTGACCCAAATGATTACAATTGATTTAAAGCCACTTACCATCTCCACTTACTAAAAACACCCAATACAGGTCTGAAGCCTTAAATACATTGCTTCCAAAATCATCTCTGACTTCAAATGTGTCTGGGATTAAATCTCCATATTTCAATATTCATGAAGCATTGGCATAAAGTCACAGAGCCTCGGTGCCCTCTGATGACAATCATCCTTGGGCTCCCGCTGCTCATTATTATAACCCCAATGGTGCTACTTTTCTAACTCAGAGACTGACAGCAACAACCCCAATATTACCTGCTATGGTGGATACTCCGAGCATTACTGGTCAACTGACTCCAAGACAGGAGAAGGAATCTGTATACTTCCAGGGAGACATGAGGAGTGTGGGTAGAGAATAAAGAGTTTGGCCATAATAGAGACCAATTCCAAGCTATCTTGGAAGGTCTGACTGTCATAGGAGGGAATTGGGGGAATGGAATGGTACAGTAGAAAGAGAGCTGGCTTTGGTATCAGAGGACCTGGGTTCAAATCCAGTCACTACCATTTACTACCTATCTGACCTTGGACAAGTTACTGCTCTGACCCTTGATTTCTCTTTTGTAAAGTGAGGGGGTTGAACTAGATGGTCTCTAATGGTCTCTCCCATTTTTAAATTGATGACTCTAGGATCCTCACCTTCTAAAATAGTATTTCAAATTCAAAGTCATGTGGCCACATGAGTCTCCATCACTGAAACCTTCAAGGAGGAGGCTGGATAACCACTTTTTGGTGCTCCTAGAGAGGGCGAGTCTGCTGTGTTGCTAGTTGGACCAGATGGCCTCTGAGGACCCTTCTGGCTCTGACATTCTATGAGTCTATGATTTCCCTCTTTACTTTTCCCCTCCAACAGAAATGACTGATGGATGAAATTAAATGCAAGCCTTCCATCTCAGATCACTCAAATCCTACTCATCCTTCAAAGCCTGGTTGAAAGGCTTCCTTTACGACACTTCTGCCAGTCATCATTATTTGTGTCAGTGTCTTATTTTTTTTCAATTAGATTATGAATTCCCTAAGAGCAGTAGCTGCATTTCATTCATCCTTATCTTAACCACAGGTCCCAGCACTTCAAAAATGTTAATTAAATTAATTTAAATTTGTCTCAGACCATGGACTCTTACAGTGACATTGGTGATTTTCTCTTTATTGGCTCCAACCCCTCTGGCAAGGTCCTTATGCAGGGATCTTCTCTCTAGTTCAGGTTTGGGCAGTATTTTTCCTCCTTAAATAGCTTTATCTTTTCCACTGGATAACAAGACCTAGAATATATCCTAGGTTTCTTTCTAAGAACCTTTAGGTAGCCAAAGTAACTGGACAATTCAGTTCTTACTAGTCAAATCCCCAAGCAATAGGAATCTCTCAGGGAGATTTCATATTGCTCTAATTGCTCCTTCCCCCTTTTAACCCCACCTCCAGCTTAGGGCAAAGGCTGCATTATGCCTTTGAGTTGATATTCATTATCTCCAAGGCAGTGTAAATCTTCTCCAAGGTCCCCTATAGACTTGTCAAAATTCCATCAAACTTCTCCAAGATTCCATCCAGTCTCTCTAAGATCCCACTTAGCCTCTCCAAAGTCCCATCACTCTCTTTAAGCTCCTGCTTGGTCTCTCCAGGGATCCATCTTACTCTAACAAGCTATGATTTGTACTTTTATTTCTTTGGGTGTCTTCTCAGTCCTTGTCAGTCCAGGTCAGACTTATATCCCCTATCTGCATCAAGGAAGCTGAATGACTCAGCCTGCCTTGAAGATACAAGTCAGAGGCCCTTCATGGGGTAGGGGTCACTCTCTCACAGGAAAACTAAACTCTCCATGGGTTTATCCATTCTAAACAGTTAGAGAACTGTCCCTAGTACCAGAGAAGATGTTCTGACATAGGATTGTAGGTTCAGAGTACGTGTGTTAAAGAACCTTAAGGAACACAGTGTAGAGATGATAAACTTGAAGTTCAGAGTTGAACTGGCTTGCTCAAGGTCACATGACTAGTATCTAAGGTGAGACTTAAACTTGTATCTTCTTGTCTCCAAGTCCAATGATCCATCTTTTATGTCATGTTGCCTCTAGTGAGTCTGCCTAGAATAAAGGCTTACACAGGTGGATTTCCCATCCTAGTCAAAGCTCAACCTCCTTACACAAAAGCACAGGAGAAATAGATTAGGGGCAAAAGAGAGGAGGAAGCCTACTGGCTGCATTTATGGGTGAAACCTCCAGTTTGACCCAGAAAGTATGAAATATTGGCTAATCTTCATCATGGCCCAGGACCTTTTGGAAAACTTTCTAGAATTCTAACAAGTAGCATATCCATCACAAATGCAATTTTTCATTCCTGATTGCTACATTGTCTATGCCCAGCAAGGCTCAGACCAAGTAAAAAACTTCTGCTAGAAGAATCATTCCCAGAGTTCTTCAGGTGTTCCAAGGTCTTCTCTATCTGTCTCTGTCTCTGTCTCTCTCTTTGTGTCTCTCTGTCTCTCCACTCAGGGGCAGTTTAGGGCTTTATACTAAGAAAAGAGGCCACAATTCAATTGTTATCAGCTACCTTACCCCTGTAACAGTGATCTCTGTTACAGGGGCAAGGTGGTTGATAACAGGTGAATTCTGACCATTGTGTTCCACTCAGGCAGGCTAGATTTCCCAAGGCTGGGGGTGGTCTGGCTTGAGATAGTATCTCTTTGTCAATGAGTGACAAAGTCAGTCACACTCCACAGCTCCTCATTAGAATAGGCCCATTTCTCATTATAATATTAATTCTTTCATTACTTATTAACCAATTAGAGTTGATTGCCACCCTCAGGAACACCCACTCTTCCAAGGGCATATAAGTGTTGAGTGGGTTCCATGAGTGGTCTTTGGCATTTGAGAGTGCCACTGACCCTTTTCTTTTTTAATTGTCTGCTAGCGTGATTAATAAAATGATTAATTATCCCAAAACTATGTCTCTTGAATGTTTTATACACAAGTCTGTAACCTCTTTGCTACTGGGAAAGCTGAAGCTTTTTCAATGGATCAATGAGTTCAGGAGTTCTGAACAATAGTAGGCTAAAACAATTGATCAAATTATCCACACTAAGTCTGGCACCAATATGGTGAGCCCCTAGGAGTGGGGCAGATGGGTAAACTGGTTCAGGTCAGAAAAATGAAGCAAGTTAAAGCTTCTGTGTCAATGAATAATGGGATTGAGTCCATGAATGGTTGCTGAATTTCCAACTTAGGTGACATAGGGAGATCCAATCTCAGTTTTTTTAAAGAAAGTATTGAGCATCTACATGGAAAAAACACTTAGCTTTCTCATGGACAAGGACAGCTTCTCACCCATTTCCACAGGGAGAATTGGACACGTGAGAGAAGTTATGAAATTTGCTCATGGAAATTCAAAGATAGGCTAAAGCTAACAAATTGACATTTAATAGAATTAAATGTAAAGTCCTAAACTAGCATGCAAATATTCAGCTGTATAAGTTCAAGAAGATGAAGATGTAGCTGAGGTACAACAGCTCTCATGAAAAGGACCTGAGTCTCAGTGGGATGGGGCAGGCTCGAGAGCTGATATATTCTGAAGCAGCATTAACTGAGGCAAGGTGTATGGTATCAGCTGGGTTACACTCCCTCTGTACTGGCTAGCTACCATCTATATTATTGTGCCTACTTGGTAGTACTTTTAGGAGGGATGTTGACAAACCCCACTCCTTCAAGAAGACAATTTAGGATGATGACAAGACTACAATATAGCACAGGAGGACGAGTGAAAAGAACTGAAGATGTTTAGCCCAGAGAAGAAATATTTTGAATGTTCTTACATGGAAAAGGTATTTGACCTTTTTTTTCTGCTGGGCTCTGAAGGGCAGAATGAAGATCAATGAGTAAAAGCTATAGAGAAGGGGACTTTGAGTCTTTTTTTTTCTTTTTAGAGTTACTAGTGCTGTCCCACAATGAAATGGTCTTTCTTAAAAGGTAGTGAGAGGGGCAGCTAGGTGGCACCACCAGTCCTGGAGTCAGGAGGACCTGAGTTCAAATGTGACCTCAGACACTTAACACTTAATAGCCATGTGACCTTGGGCAAGTCACTTAAGCCCAGTTGCCTTGCCTTCCCCACTCAAAAAAAAAAAGGTAGTGAGCTCCTAGTCATTGGTGATATTCAAGTACCCACTATTAGGGTTCCTGAAGAAGGAATTCCTGCTCCAGTGTAGGTCCTCTGAAGTCTCTTTGGGCCTAACATTCATTATTTTGGTCAGTCATTTTTTTGGTTGGGTCCAATTCCTTATGACTCCATTTGCAGTTTTCTTGGTAACTGAGGTTGCCATTGGAGTGATTTGCCATTTCCTTCTCTAACTCATTTTACAGATGAGGAAATTGAGACAAACAGGGTTAAGTGACTTGCCCAGGGTCGCACAGCTAGGAAGCGTTTCAGGCCAGATTTGAACTCTGGAAGATATCTTCCTGACTCCAGGCCCAGCAGTCTACCCACTGGGTACCCAAGGAGAAGGATAGTATTGGTCAAAGCAAGGAAGAAGGTTGGAGCAAAGAAATGTTTTCTCTTTTCTATAAAAACAAGTCCCAAGAAAAAGGTATTTATAATTCTGAAAACAGATTATTTTGTATTCTGTTGATAGGTGGGACTAGCAGAGTGACAAATAACTAACCCTTTCCCTTTAAATAAGAAATATTGTCCAAATGCAAAAACATAGGATGTTCTCTTGAATGAATGTAGGAAACTTCTCCCCTGAGGAACCAGTGAACCTCACATCCCCACAGCCTTACAAAGCAGGAGCTATAGAGGGGTGAGCTGAAACCATACTGAAAGCCACTCGCCATAGCCAAGAACTACCCTGGGTAGGGGAAACAATCAAGATTGTTGTTAGCCCAAAATATTTCCTACACTGGCAGGAAAAGGTTGGGAGAGAGACTCTGGAAGGCAGCTGCATCGGACTAGGTCAGAGGTGGGGAACCTGTGGCCTCAACGCCACATGTGGCCTTCTAGGTCCTTGGGTGCAGCCTTTTGACCGAATTCAAATTTTATAGAAGGAATTCTTTTAAGGAAATTTGTTCTGTGGAATTTAGATTTAGTCAAAGGGCCACATTTGAGGGCCCAGAGGGCTACATGTGGCCTTCAGGCCACAGGTTCCCCACCCCTGAACTAGGTGGACATCAGGAAGCTCCATTCCTGGCTCAGCCTTGTACTGGCTATATGACAAACCTCTTCACTGTTTTGAACTTACACAGACACCCTGAATGAAAAATAGGCATAATAAACCCTGCCCTCCTGGCCGAAGAGGGTTGTTGTAAGGATCAAAAGAGAAAGTCAAAGTCGCAGTCACAGATTTAGAGCTCTAAAAGGGCCTCAGAGGACTCTGAGTCAAACCCCTTCATTTTATAGCTGAGGAAACTTTGTTAAGTGATTTGTCCAGAGTCACATAGCTACTAAGTGTCTGATGCAGGATTCGAATTCATTTCTTCCTAAGTACAGTGAGAGAGCATTTTCACATACAATTGAATGGCTCTGTTACCACAAAGCTGGTGCTTACCCCTCTCTCTCCCTCCCTCCCCCCACCCCAGTCAGCCTCTGTTTAATCCAAACTCCTTTCCTGACAAGGATGAAGAGTGGTTGAGATATGGCAGAAAGTGAGTGTGACACAAGGGAGTGGGGGGAAGGAAGGGGAGATAAGCAGAGCAATGGAATTTGAAGGCCAGCTCCAGCACTTGCTAGATGTGCCTATGTGGACCCACGTTTTTGAATTTGTTAAATGGAATTAATAATACTTAGAGTACCAACCCAGCAGGAAAGAACTTTGCAAATTACATCCCCATCCCTTTACCCAGGAGGGTGGAAGCCAATATTTAACAATCGGCTCTCCCCCCAAAATAATGAACAGTGGAACAAATTTTTAAGTGTAACCTGACTAGTTAATATTTTCTCCACTACTTTCTTAAGTCTAGACCACCATCAAAACAAAAAATCAAACTTGATCTGTAATATTTTCTCATTTACAAAGTATGAATGCTCACGCGGAAAATTTCACAATCAGTGGTTTGAACTGGCTCCATACAGCCCTGCCCTCATGCCAATTCATGTTGTCATTCAAATCAAATAGGATATTTCTGTATAAGAATAAAACTCCCCATGAATCATGGAACTCCAAAGAGACCATGGGATCCAAGGAAAAGAAACACCTAAATTTCCAACATCTTGTCTGACAAAAATACCCGGTCCCAGCAAGCATGGCTGGCCCTCAGCACATCTAAGACACACAAAGAACATTTTCAAGGACCTCCCATGTTCCTTCTCCATGTCACCATCTACCTTCTTTAGAGCTTAATCTTAAGTCATATTCCCTTTCAGAATCTATTTGTTGCACAGTCTATTCCCTGAGACTCTGACACTCTGACACAATTCAGAAACATAATTTGAGCTTGAGTATTACTACCTCATTATTTTAATGGATCTGTGATCTTAATGATGTGGGCTCTCCTGCTAATGGTACAGATCATAAGCCATCCATGTTTTCTCATCCTGTGTGACTAGGGGCCATACTCTTTCCTAAGTCTTTTATAGAAATATGGACCAGCAAAGAGTAGTCACAGAGGAACCAGGCAGGATGGTAACAAGGATTTATAGTGAGGCCTCAATTATCAGGGCGGATAATGAATCCCCTCAAATGGTTGTATTATTCAAATTCATACTGCCTATCTCCATTGGGCTGAAACTAATTACAATATTTCACACAATTATAATTTCGAATAGTGCAGATTTGAATGCATTCAGCTACTTTAGGGAGATTTATTATTTACACTAAGCAAGAGCTCACTGAATTAAGCGCTCACTTTGTGCCACACACTGGGCTAAGTGCTAGGGATACAAACATAAGCAAAAAGAAATATAGTCCCTGCCCTCAAAGAACTTAAGTGGGACAGACAACACAGCAGATGGGAAAGGAGAGCGGGAAGTACCCACGCAGGGTCATAGCAGCCAAGTTCATAGAGTCAGAAGCCCCAGTCAGGAAAAAAGGGCCAGCCTGGGTCTTTCCACAGAATGGAGGGCCCCCCACCCCCAAGAAGGAAATAACCAGTGGCAGGAGGAGGCCAGCGTGCCCCTTCTCCTTCTCATGCCCCCAACCAACAATGGGTAGGCCAAGAAACCAGCAGGAACAGGCCTTGAGGAACCCTTCACTTACCGGCCCTAACTTCCATTGTCCAGCTCCTGCGAGGTTCTCTATTTCTACCTTTCCATCCAACATGAAGCTAAACCCTCCTTTGTGCATTGTTTTCCCAATTAGAATGTGAGCTCCTTAAGAACAAGGCCCCTCGAGGTGGCTAGGTGGCGCAGTGAATAGAGCACCAGCCCTGGAATCAGGAGGACCTGAGTTCAAATGCAACCTCAGACACTTAACACTTACTAGCCGTGTGACCTTGGGCAAGTTGCTTAACTCCAATTGCCCTCAAAAAAAAAAAGGCCCCTCTGAATTTTCTATGTGTGTCTCCAATGCTTGGCACACAACAAATGCTGAGTAAATTGCCTTTCCATCTCATGTCCAAGGGAAAAAAAACACCCAGTGCACTAAAGGCCTATTATAGCTCTTCTAACATTCCATCAGTCATAGGTTTCCCATCAGCTTGTTATCCCTCACCATCACCATGCAAAATGGCCCACCTCTTTTTTCAAACCTATATTTCCTGAGTCATCCTCTTACAATACTTCTCGCATACAATTCACTGATATTAATACTTCAACATATTTATGGAAGACCACATCTCTCTCTGATACATTTTGGCTCACCTAGAATTTTTACTCTTCAGAAATTATGATGTTCCATGATTCACAGCTACTGGGAGAGTTTAAGTCTTTTTTTATAAATGTGTTGGAAGTTTTTGTTTGTTTGTTTTTTCTTGTTTTGTTTTGCTTTGGCAAGCAATCAACTTGAAATTCTAAAAAATGCTACACAATTTCCCCAAAGAAATCCAATCTGCTTTCTTCTTCACCAATACCTAGAATGCTCTGCCTCTAAAATTCCCTGGTTTCCTGCGAGGCGAGGCTTAAATCCCATCTTCTGCAGGAGGCCTTTCCTGGTTCTCCCAGATTTTAGTGCCCCCTCTAAGATTACTTCCAAACTTCTCTCTGTCTGTTTCTCTGTCTGTCTCTACGTGAGTGTGTTAATATATCATACATACACACATATAAATCTGTGTATATATATCAGTTATGCCTAGTTGGGCTTTTTTTGTTTGTTTGTTGTTTTACATTTTGTCTCTCCCAGTAGACAGTGAGTCCCTTGAGGGCAGGGACTGTTTTTGCTTTTCTTGGTATCCCCAGGGGTTAACACAATACTCAGCATGTAGTAAGTGCTTAATAAATGCTTGCTGATTGGCTGACTAGTCTCAGCTCATTTTCTACCTGTTTAAATATACACGTATTTATGCACACAATACATAGATATACATACTAAGACACATGCATGTACGTATGAATGTACATACACTGATAGGCTAAACTCAATAGGATATTCATCTAACTTAATTTCTGGACAACAGACATTCCTCCTATTTTTTTCCAATAATTATTGTTAGGCTAATTTTTGAGTGGTTAATCGATCTTATTAAGGAGGCACTGAAATATTCTGGAACTCAATGCAATCAGTTCAATGTCAACCACAAATTGGATAATCTGAAGGGCATTTATCTATCTATAAGGAATCTCCCTCATATTTAGACCCAATGTCAGACGTCTTCCATGACAGTGGTGAACACCTTTGGTGAGCAGATGTCTGTTTCAAGGCTTGATTGATAATCTTAAGATCATTGCTAAATTTATCTCTACTGTTGTAACTATCAAGGATTAGTGTATGGTCTTAACAAACGCAGGGGAGACACCTTGTTGGAATAGAGCCTTTAAGACTATATTTTACTCTACTGAATAAAATGTTTCTTTTATAAACATAAACCATAAACACAACAGATTATATATTCTCTATGCCTTTCAGTCAATTGTGTAACTGTAATGATGTGATCTGCTATAGAAAATCATTGGTAAAAGACTGCCAGTATCCTTCTAATATTTTCATCCAAGATACCCTTGATATATGGGATCATTCTCATAAAGATTTTATACAGATGAGAAGGTACTTATTTCAGTCTGTTGTTACTGATATCCTGTCTATCAGCTTTTTTTGAAAGTGATAATAGTATCCACAATTTTGTCCAAACATTGCTATCTTCCTCCCTTTCAAGTATCTTGAAACTGAGCCTTGTGGAAAATGGCCGTGTCCATAATCCCAGTGACCAGTGTGTTCAGAGCTTAGGAATTCTGAGCATCAGTGGGCTATGGTGATCTGGTATCTGTACTAAGTTCAGCATCAATATGGCAAACCCCCAGTAACAGGAGGCCACCTGGTTACCTAAAAGGGGTGAACTGGCCAAGGTGAGGAATGGAGTCAATCAAAATTCTGAGATCAGGCCTGCGAATAGCCCTTGTACTTTCAGCCTGGGAAAGATATGGGGATGAAAAAATGTGATCCCTAAATACTTTCAAAACTATCACCTCCAGAACTAATTCCTTTTGTATATACTTGGTCTGGTCTAGCTGCTCTTCCCAATTTCATATTTTTAAGTGTCATTTCCTTCACTGTATAATATATCTAATATTGAATTGATAGTCTAAATACAGCTTCTTCTGAGCTGACAGAGTCCCAATTCACTGGTTCCATTGATAACGAAAATAGATCACTATTGAAGAATTAGCAGAATTCTTCCATTTGGGGTCTATGTGTTGTCTTCTTCATTTATTTAGAGTTTTGGGAATGATCTAACTTAGTTAGGCATCAACAAGTTTCCTGCAGACTTGTTTTCTCCTCCAGTACTTTTCACTATTTTGTGGTATAATGCTGTTTGTAATCTTCCACCATCTTCTTCCATAAAAACATGCAAATCAGTTTGTGCTATATCGCAGTGTTGCCTTTGGCTTCCATGCCTCTATTCTTGGCAAGAAGATCCATTGTTGTCTAGCTACATCATTTTCTGGGGAGGTTTCGGCCTCTTCATCATGCTTATTTTATGTCTGTAAAAAACTAATGTAGGAAATGGTCATAATGGAGTCAATGTCTTTTCTTGTATCCATACCCTACCTGTCACTTTGTTTGAATTGGTTAAGTAGGAACTGCCCAAAGTAGCTGCTTCTCCTCTCTACCCTTCCAGTTTGTTGTTGACTTTGGCCTTTATGCTATCTACAGAGCTAATTCAGAAACAAGTTCTACACTGGTAACCTGTATTATCTGTTTTGTTAGGATATAGATAATTTCTATTTTTGTCATGCTGTTTGATGTCCAGCATGTCCATCTGACTGCTTTCTTGAAGTATCCATAATAACTTTCTTCAAGGCATAAGGCTTCTGAGTAGTAGCTTTTGGCTTCTCAATTCCAAATTTCATTTTCTATTATTTCCCCAGTTCCTACCTCCAAATAAGAATCAGTGAATATTGATGTATATTCTGAACCGAGGGAAAGGTTAAAGACCGATAGGTTCCAGCTAACAATTGCAATTTAATGGTAATGAAAGGAAAGTTAAGATACTCTATACAAATTAGGGAAAGAAGAATTTTACTGCTTTTTATAAAACTGTCAATGGGTTAGCCTATCTCTGCCCTAAAAGGCTTTCTGTGCTTCAATTCAAATATCCTATCTGCTCTGTTTCACAGAATTCCCAAGTTGTGTTTTCCTAAACAGAGAAAGGGGTTTTTTATGTCAGAGAAAAATAGTGTTCAAAGATGAAGAGACAAACATCAAGTTGAGCTCTAGATAACCTCATCACACCCTGGACAGCATTCTGGGAAAGGTCACTCCCACCTTACCAATCACTGTAGAGGCACAGGGTTCTTTATATGCTTTTGGAGTCCTACAATTTCTTCCCTTTGATCTTGGCCCATTAGGAGAATTCCCCCATTGGAGGCTTCCGGAGGCCCTCTGGGTTTTAGTTGTCTCCAGTCCTGCTCTCCATTCAGGTCCTTCCATTCCAAGTTGACTTTGACCCCACTTTTATTTTTCTAGGGTTCTGCCTATGTTGTCTCTGGTCTGCATTCTCTGAATGAGACTGATACTTTATTTTTCTTTCCATACTAGACCCACAAGAAAAGGATAAAGGGTGAAGCACATCAGTGACCCCATCCTCAACTTTTCTATATGCCCTCTATGCAAAACCCACAATCTTTTCAGGAAGAAGTCTGAAGTCTTATGAAGATTGGATCAGGGGGCTAGTCTTTGGGATGTACCTCCAAAGAATCATGATGATCCCTACACATTTTAAGCCCTGAGATTTCTACCTAAAGAATATTCCTGCCAATGTTTCTATCCCTAAATACACTATAAAATTCTAACATCTTAGAACTGGAAGAGGCTTCATATGTCATGGCTCCAAAGGAGAAAGTGAGGCTGGTGACCTTGCACAGCCCTCCCTCATTTAAATCCAATTCACCTGCATGTCATGGCATCACCTCCCTAATGTCATGGTCTTCTTCGAGAACAAAAGACAAATGACAAGTCCAGGCTATTTTTATCACATCCTTAACAAGTAGTCTTCTAGTTTCTGTTTAAAGTCCTCCAGTGATGGAGAAGTCACTAACTCTCAAGGCAGTCCATTCCACTTTTAAACAGAAAAGTCAAAGATAGGGCTACAAGGTTTAGACACTAGAATATTCCAATTGACTTTGGCTCTGCCTTTGCACCAATTATCCAAGGGACTTAGCATCCTTAGGGTACACATCCTTAAAATTTGTCAAGTATCTGACAGACAACAGTACCTTCAAATCAGTAATCACACTGCTTTTGGCCTCAGTTCCCTAAACTGTAAAATAAGGGGTACTAGAGTATCTCTAACATATCTTCCAGTTCTAAATTCTGTGATCCTATGAGTTACAGGGCATAACAGCCATGAGACCTTCAAACACATAATATTATATTGGAAAGGAATGTTAACACACAAAATAGAATACAAGAGCCTGAAACTATATACTTGACCACAATTTTGAATGTTAGAGATAGAAATTACCTCAAAACATAGAATGTCAAATCTGGAAGGGACATTGGAACATAGAAATTAGAATGTCAGGGCTAGAAGTGACATTAGAACATGAAATGGTAGAGATGAAAATGCCCACAGAACTTAGAATATTATAACTGCAAGGGATCATAGAACACAGAATATATCATTTCAGAGCTTGATGGGATATTTAAATATACAGTCTCAAAGTTTTAAGCAACTCCAGAGATCACCTTGTTCAACTCTCTCATGTTACTAGAAAGAAAGAAACTGAGGCCCTTATTCAGAAGTATTTTGTTCAAAGTCAGAGAACAAATTAGTGGTAGAACTGGGACTAGAACCAAGGCCTTCAAGGCCAGAGGTCTTTCCAGTAAGCCTCCTAAAACTGCAGATTGCTTCCAGGGGAAATAACGTCAATCTCTCAATCTCAATCTCTCTCTCCCTCTCTCTCTCTCTCTCTCTCTCTCTCTCTCTCTCTCTCTCTCTCTCTCACACACACACACACACACACACACACACTTTCTGTCTCTTTCTCTCCCTCCCCCCTCCCCTCTCTCTCTCTGTGAATGTGTGTGTTCTACTCCTCTTCTTTCTCTGCCAAAGTCACTGGGGCCTAAACTGACCCACTGCACCTTCATGGTGGGAGGTAACGGCCAGCTGCTAACAGCTCTTACTGCCACAAGCAATGTTCTCTCTTCAAAAAAGAGGCCCCTCCTCAGTCTACACCTCACAAGGAACAGCAATTTCCCCTTTCTATTTCCCTTTCCTATCACTCTAATAAACAGAATCTGATCCTGGATTTTGTTAATAGAAGTACAATGTACTAGACTGCCTCAATGGCCCCTTCCAGCTCTGAGAACCTAGGATTCTATAATTCTTTGGCACATCACAGATACCTATGAAAGGCATTGTCACAATTCTTTGTTCTTCCAGGGAACGATTTGTTAGGGTTTCTGCTCATCCACCACCTAGACCACATTTGAGGTTTACCTAGGACCTTCCTAGTCCAACTGGAGCTAATCCTATAGAAAGGGACTTTGTGATGAGGTTGAAACCCAGAACTGTGTAGTAGCAGAGGTACATGTGGAATAAGCAAAGCTTCTGGTGGTAGACAGTTATATTTGGCCCTGCGAAGTCCCACCCTGAACCCCTAGATTCTGGCAGGTTCTACGCTTTTCTATAAAGCATTACAACGGAACTCAATTCGATCTGCTTTCGCCTTGAGTACCTCATTTACTAGTTTTGTCCGTTTGGCCTTCCGAGTGAACCTAATTGCCTTTGAGATTTTCAGCAGAATTATTTTCTAATTGGTCAAGACTTGGAAGAATATTTCTGAAGGCCCTACTATATTCAATGAACTGTTCTCAGTGCTAGAAAAAAGCATAAGAAATGCCTTCAGGGAATTTACAGTCAAATCAAGACTATTATACATGCATTGTGGAATCAGGAAGACCTGAGTTTGGATCCAGCCTCAGATACTTGCTAGCTATATAACCTTGGGCAAGTCATTTAACCCTATTTGCCTTGGTTTCCTCATCTATAAAATAATCTGGAGAAGGAAATGGCAAACCAGTGCAATGTCTTTGCCAAGAAAATCCCAAAAGGGGTCAGGAAGAGTCAGACCTGATTGAAAAACTACTAAACAAATAATTGCAATACAAATCAGAACACAATAGTGTAGAAGAGAAGAACCAAGAAAATAATGTGAGTTCAGAGGGCAATTGGCTGGAAGAATCAAAGAAGTCCTCCTGGAGGAGATACCAGCTGAATTTAGCCTTGAGGGATGTGTAGGATTTCTGTAGGCAGAAGCAGGAATGATGTTCAATAAGAACACAGACTATAAGCACTAGAAGAGCCTTTAGATACTATTTATTCTAACTCCTGCATCCTACAACAAGTAAAGTGAGACTCAGAGAGAAAAAGGAAGAATGACTTGCCCAGGTTCACACATCTAGCAAATAACTGAGATGCAATTCTAGTTTCCTGATTCCCAACCAAGTGCTTTTCCCCCAATGCCAGACTCCCATTCAGGTAAAGTGAATAGCATGCGCAAAGGCGCAGAAGCAACCAGTCAGTCAATAAGCATTTATAAAATGCCTACTATGTGTCAGGAACCATGTTAAATAGTATTCAAGTTGCTAAATAAGGAAAGTCCATTAGGTACTCAAAGTACAGTGACAAATCCAGCTTAGCTAGAGCATAGGGAGTAGTGGGAGAATAGTGGGAGACAAAGATGAAAAGGTATGATGGTGCCACATCATGGAAGGTCCTGAATGCAAGACTGAGGAATATGGATTGTATAGCAACCAAGGAAGTCATTTAAGGGCAGTAATATGGTAAGAAGCTGGTTTTAGGGATATAGGTGTAGAAGACAGATATAAGACATGGTCCTGGAACTTAGAGTCTCCTAGTCTTTTTTTTAGTTCAATTCAATTCACCAAACATCTACTAAATACTTGTGTACACAGGTACAGTATTAAGTGGGGGAAGATATAAGTATTAGATCATCTGGGCCCTTTTAAAGATTATAGTATAATAGAAAGATAAGATTAAAACACAGACAATTGTAATAGACAATATTACATGATGAGTACATTAGAGAAGTGTGATGGCTAGGGGTGAGGTAGATGAAGAAGGCATGGAAGGGACAGCATTGGAGTTGGACTTTAAAGTATAAATATGAATTCACCAAACAAAGGGGGATGGGGATAGCTGAACAGCATGGTATAGTAGAAAGGGTTCTGTACTTGGAGTCAGCATGACCTCAATTCAAATCCTTCCTCTGAAACGTACTAGTTTTGTAACCCTTGGCAAGTCACTTAACTTCTCTGTAAAATGATAACCACAATGATCTGTAACACTACTTGACCTCTTAGGTCATGGTCAAGCTCAAGTGAGAACATATATAAAATGCTTCACAAATTTTTAAGCATTATCAAAGTTCTAGTTACTATTAATATTATTTCAGGCACAGGAAAGAACTTGAGAAAAGGCAGGAATTGAGGTGGGGATGCTGGGGTGTGTGGAGGTGATAGTCCAGTTTGGACACAATGTAGAGTACAAAGCAGAGGCATTCTTTAATGAGTGAAACTGAGACCTGTCTGGCTAATCTGATTGGACTGGACAGGACCCATATGGTTAATACAATGAACTTTCTAAACAAGCCTAATGAGAATTCCCTGCTAAGCACAGACCTCCTCCTACAGTTGAGGAGGGGTAAAGGAGGGATACAGAGATGGAATGTACAGTTTCAGGCCTCTGACTCAAATTCAGTTTGTTTTTATTGTACTTGGTAAGAAGTCCAATTATTTAAGCACATCCAGGTGTTGTGACACCACACACACACACACACACACACACACACACACACACACACACACACACACACACACACACACCCTTCCAGTGGTCAGGCTGCTCCTTATACCTGTGATCTGACATCCTTCTCTTCACCTGTTGAATCTCTATAGCTCTCCTTTAAAGTCTTACTCATACGACACCTCCTCCAATTCAATTTACTGCTACAAACATTTATTAAGTGGCTATTGTGTGCAAAGTACTATGTCAGGTCCTGCAAACAGGAAAACAGACACAGTCCCTGGCCTCCAGGGGCTTATGTTCTATTATTAACCTGTACAGTGCTAAGTAAATGCAAAAAATATTCAAAGTATTAGAGGAAGGGGGAAAAATCACCACCAGCTGTAGAAATCAGAAAAGATCATTGTGTGGGAAGTGGCAGGCACACAAGGCAAGCTTTGAAGGAAGCTAGGGAGCCTGAGAGATGGAGATAAGGAGCGAGAGCATTTCAAGCACAGCAGACCTGTGCAAATCATGGAGGTAAAAAGTGGAATGGTCTGTGAACAGCCAGGAGGCCAGGCTGACTCGTCTGCATCTGTATGGAAGGGGGAGTGACATGAAATCAGTCTGAAAAGATGGGTTGGAGACAGATGGTGAAGTTTTGAATACCAGAGGAGGAGACTACAGAAACGCTATGAAAGCTACAGTTGCTCTATAAAGGCAAGAGGGAGCCTTTGAAAGTACTTGAGCCATGGTTACATTGTGTTTTAGGAGTATCAGTTTAGCATCTGTGTGAATAATGGATTGAAGAGGTAAGAGACTAGAAGGAAGGGAACTTCGTAGGATGCTATTATAATAAACAGTCCAGGCCAGAGGTCCAGAAAATCTTTCCTGATTTCTCCTATCCCTCCAGATTTTTTAAGTCTTTCTTTCCCAAAGGCATCATAGAGCAGTTTGTTTTGTACTGTATACTATATATTACAGCTTTCAGAGTTGGTATCATATGCTTCTGCTATCCATCCATCCATCCATCTATCCATCTATCCATCCATCTATCCATCCATCTATCTATCTATCTATCTATCTATCTATCACCCATCTATCTATCTATCTATCCATCCATCCATCCATCCATCTATCTATCTATCCATCTATCTATCCATCCATCTATCCATCCATCCATCTATCTATCCATCCATCTATCTATTCATCTATCCATCTATCTATCCATCTATCTCTCTATCTAGTCACTGTCAATGTGCTAAGCACTTTGGAACTATCTTATGTGATCCTTACAACAACCCTGGGAGGTAGCTATTATTATTATCCCCATTTTACAGATGAGCAAACTCAAGCAAACATGGTTGGCTAGTGTCACACAACTAGTAAGTATCTAAGGTCTTCTTGACTCCAGGTTCAGTACTTTGTCCACTGCACCGTCTAGCCTGCTCTAGACAATGAGCTTTTTGTCGGCAGGGATTCTGTCTGATCTAAATTTTATTACTTTCTCCAATGGTCAAGTACACTATACTGTATACAGTAGGTGTTTAACACTTTGTTATATTGTGTTGTACTGTGACGCCCTGCCCACTGGGTCTAAAGACTGCCTTTTGGATGATTCTCTTGTGTTTGGAATTCACCATTTGCTTCTAAGACTGCAGTAGTAGCCAATACAAACATTCTTCCATGTCCAGCACAATCCAGCTGCATGAAGAACAAGGGGCCAGTCTGCCTGTGAACTAGGGCTGAAGGAGGATGCATCAGAACTGGCTGGCGCCCCTGACCACAAGGCACACTGAAACAGGCTCCCAGGCCCCAAAGAGAATGCGCTTTCATTCTCCTTCTCACGCTTCTCTCTGATGCTCCCAGACAGTAGGAAAAGCAGTCGACATTTTGTTCCTTTCTCAGTCCAGGACATGCCATGACAGTTACCAATTTGCAAGCTGATTTGACTACACAAAGAGCAGGAGAGAATAAGAATCCATGAGAAGAGGTCATTCCCAGGAGCCTTTCGGCCAGTTTGGCACACCCCAGCACTCTACTCAGACGGCGCTTAGATTTTTAAATGCTGATCCAAACCAAACTGCCAATTCTCTTGGGGTTTTGTCCATCCCAAATTATGAGCTTAACTGTCATGACTAATGCTCAGCACATGTTCTTCTTCCAAGAAACAGCCTCCAAGAAAAACAAGGGAACCACAAGATTACCCTCCAAAGAAATGAAGCTAGGAAAAGGTAGGTTTACAAAGCTCTCCCAAAATAAAAACAATCTGCTTTCTCATGAAGCAGGTTTCAGCTCAGAGGAAGCCTACAAGAAGCTAAAACTTAGAATGCAAGAATTCACAGCTCAGTCAAATCTCGATGAAACCATCAACGAAAAAAATGGATGAACATTGATTCTGCAGAAGTAAAGTTAATGCACACAAGGGTGTTTGCTCTCTTCTCCCCAGTTCCCGGTCCAAAGCTTAGTCAGTCTTTAGGGTTCAGCTAAGAACTCCTCCTCTACCAGAAAGCCCTCCTGTTTACTCTGGCCAGCACTGTTTGCCTTTTCTGTGGATGCTTTTTTGAAGATACCATATGGCCTTCAATCTTGGTTGTAGCCTTGTTCTTTTCTCTAATGTCTAAGGTGTTTAATTAATGTTCTCTAATGTTTTATGGTATAGTAGAAAGTATAATGAATATGGAGCCAGAAACCTAGGTTCTGATCCCAGCAATAGTTTTGTGGAGGGTGAAAGATGAAATCACCAAGGAAACAAAAGTTTGAATTTCCAAGCATATCGATTTATTAATCAATGCATGCCAGTTGCCAAAAAAACTGGAACGAGGCCCCTTACTCATTTTAGGGCCGGACCCTGAAAAGAGGGAGACAGATTTTTATACATTAAAAACAATTAATCAAAAAAGACCAATTGATTAAAAGGAAACAATACAACTTTAGGTAATCTGATTTCTAATTGGAGGAAAGATTAGGGACTTTCCAAGTTGAGAGGGGGAGAAAGAACAGATGAAAGACCCTGAATTCAGAAAAAAGGCGTCCCATTCCCCCCAAGTATCTGTAAACAAAGGAACATGGAAATAATAACTGATTGGTCAATATGGGGCCAGTTTTCAGATAAGACATATGGGTTGCTTTAAGTGTACAATTGTGAGAAAATTCCTTGCATCCATTCTTTGGGTCTGACTGAGTTTCTGGTCAGCATAACCTAGGCCCTTAGTTAAGGATCTCTAAACAGCAGGTAGAGGTGGTCCAGCTTCCAAGCCTTGGGCCTAGGGGATCTAACACCACTGATTTTCACCATCCAAGTTCCAGAAAGTCCATTGCTCACCTCTAGCATCAAAAGTATGTTTTATAAGCTCACCTGCAGAAATACTGACAACCATTTCCCCTTCATAGAACCTGAGTCAGATTAAGAAGCAAAGGTCACAATTCATTAAAAAAATGACATCAAATTTATGCTTGTGGTTGCAAAAATGAAACATGGATATTGGTATTATCTGAAAATCCTGTAAGGGGGTGCTGTTTGGCCATGGATGGGGGTCTTTCATTGATTCAGCTGAATTGGAATAGTTCCCACAGGGGCAGGAGCAGTGACTCACCATATAGCTGGTTTGTACAATTTAAGACATCAACATATCTCAGCCACTATTAAAATGATTTTCCCATTATGGAATTACATCTTGCTTCTATTAAGCACCTATGGTTCCTTCTAGCCCCCAAAGTCTTCAACTCTGAATGGTGTCCTTGGCTTATTTTATATTAGTCTCCTGTATAGCTCCCTGAGGGGAGAGACTTCCTTTTGCCTCTTTTTGTATCTCTGGGCTCAGCACAGTGCGGAGAACATAATAGGAACTTAATAAATGTTTATTGATTAATTGATGGTTGAATGTATTAAAGAAAAAGCTTTAAATAAGCACCACTATGTGCAAAGCATTGTGCCAAGTGCTTCAGATAAAAATAGAAAAGTCAGACAGTCTCTGCTCTTAAGGAGATCACATTCTAATGATGGGGAGGCAACACATGTAGGAGGTTTCAGCTGTAAATGGGATGGAAAGATCTTAGGGTGCTATGGCAAAGCAGATGGAATTGTGTCTTTAATGTCATTTCCACTAATAAAACACATCAGTTTCTGATGGCTCAAGAATTTGACAATGCCCAGGAGTTTGGCAGCAAAAATTTTCTCTTCTGGGTCTTTAGTAGCCAAGGCTGATGAGCAAACAGGGGCTGTACCATCTGTGGACGACATTTCCAGATCACATCTTCACAAGATTTGTTTCCCTGGACTATGATTGCAAAGGTGATACTGGAAGCAGGACTGGTGGTCTGGAAGGTACTGCTGTACCCAGGGCTCTGAGCTTCCCTGACCATATGTGGCTACTAGTCCCTTCTCTGGTCTTTGATCACAAGGGCAGGTGGTCTGGGGGGCACTGCTATTCTCTAGGTTCTTGGGGTCCTGAGATGTTTCTATCAGAATCTGAGTGGAGGCAGTGCTTGAGGTAGAACTCTGTGTTCTGTTCCACCTAAACTGGACTGCTAGATATTCTATACATTCTCTCTAGGTTTTGGGGACACCACACAATCCGACTCTCTTCCTATCTATCTGACTGCTCCTCAGTCTCCTTTGCAGGATCATTATCTAGGTCATTCCTGCTAACTTTGGATATACCACAGAGTTTTGTCCTAGGCCCTCTTCTCTTCTCCTTCTATACTCTTTCATTTGGTAATCTCATAAGCTCCCAAGGATTCAATTATCACTTCTATGCAGATGATTCTTAAATCTAATCATTTGTCCTTAACCTCCAGACTAGCATCTCCAACTGCCTATTGGATATCTGTACTGCAGACTCCTTAAACTCAACATACTTACAATGGTATTAATTATATTTCCACCAAAGCCTCCCCCTTTCTTAGCTCCCCCATTACTGTGGAGGGTACCACAATCCTTCCAGGTACCCAGGCTCACAACCTGCATCTCTTTCCCCAGTTCATTCCACTCAGCTGCAGAATGATCTTCAACCTACTAGAGTTAGAGACAGGATTTGAACCCAGGTCTCTCTTGATTCTTAGTCCAATACTCTTTCTACTATACCCTATAAACAAGATATGTATACAAATGATTATAAAGTTACATAGATGATAATAAAAACAAAGGAGAGGGACAAAGTGCTCTAAGGAAATCTGAGGAGGAAGACGTCACTTCAAGCTGAAGAAGTCAGGGACGAAACTTCACTGAGGAGATGGCTCCTAAGATAGTTCATGAGGCAAAATGGAAGGGAGCTTAGAGGTCACTGAATCCAGGCCCCTCATGCTAGAGATGAGCCTGAAGAAGGAGTTTCTGGCTCATGAACACACATAGTGAACTAGGGATCTAACACCACAGACTTTTACCATCCAGGTCCTAGAAAGGATGAGCCTGAGAAATGGCCTACACATATGCATGGAGGTAGAAGGGGCAGGACAAGATTATAGTTGAATGATATAAAGTAGATGGAAGGGAAGTAAGGCCGTAAATTTAGCCTTGAATGACAAACTAATGAGTTGCATTTTATCCGTCTATGCAATTGGACCACTGAAAACTTTTGAGTAAGGGAGTAACATGGACAGAATTCGTTAGGAAGATGATTTTGAAAGCTTTGAAACAGATGGACTAGAGAGGAAAGAGGATGGAGACAGGGATATTAGGAGGGTATTACAATAGTCAAGTCAGGGCTGATAAGAGTCTTAACTCAGGGTAGTGGCTATGGGAGTAGAAAGGATGGATGGATGCAGGAGATGCTGCTGAAATAGAATCCATAACACACGGTACCCAAATGGATGTGGGAGGTGATGGAGAGGGAGAAACTAAGAAGAATTCCCAGCCTGAGTTGAAATTGGGCTTCTGCCTACTACTATTTCCCAGGGAAAAGCAATAGGAAGGAAATTCTATTTTATAATAAATAAATCTAAATTATAAATAATTAATAAAATTATTAATTATTGTATTATATAATATAATAAATAACAAATCCTAAAAAACATAGCTTTCACAGGATGAAAAAAGAAGAATATAGAACTTGGGAAAAATCGCAAAGTGATCAGAAGTCTTTACTTTGGGGTTCCTTCCCAGATCTAATGAGTAAATTGTGTGATGCCAACCACTAATTCTGCCTTGCCTCTTTGCACTCCAAACCCTCAGTGCTATGATCTGACCTTCTACACCCTAAGCACCCCTAGGCTTGGCCACCCACCCTGCAGCTAAATTATTTTATATATACTGTCTCCCCCAATTAAAGTATGACCTCCTAGAGAGCAAGGACTCTCTGATTTTTTTCTATTTGTAATTCCGGCACTTAACACAGTGCTGCAAATCGTAAGCACTTAATAAACGCTTTTTTATCCATTCATCCATTTTTTTAAATGCTCTTTGGGAAATGAGTTGGGAAACCAAATCAACTTTCAGATGACACATCCATGATTATTTTTAGTCACTGTTGGCTAATCCTACAAAACCACAAATCAACAAGAAATATTTATTGAGCACCACGTACTAAGCACTCAGCTAGGCACTGGGGGAAATACAGAATATAAGAGATAAAGCCTGCTCTGTCATTTATCCCATATGACCCCATCCTAGGGACATTGGCCTTTGTCAATTCCATGCAGTACCTATATTTATAAACTACAAATGGTGTGCATTAATGCTTGCTTTGCAACAGAAATCAGGTCAGATATAATGGCTAATGTTGCTTCCAGATGATGGAAGTTAAAATACATTTCCTTCATTTCTGTTGCAGAGCTAACTCTAATAAAGGAAAGTGACATGCTGTCTGTCAGTCACTTATTTAGACAGTTTTACTTAACTGTTTCTTAGGGAAAGTGTCCATGGGGAGTTGTTGGTTGAGCAGTAACTGATGTTTCAAAACAAAATGCATCAATAACCCAGGAAGATCTGGAATCAAATCCTGCCTTTGTTACATATTGGTCTTGTGATTCTAAGAATGTCACTTAACCTGAGTGTGCTAGGGAACTTGCTAAGTCTCTAAGGTTGCAGAAAAATTGTTGTTCTACATTGAAGAGGACAATTTTCTCACTGGAAGTGAGAAATGAAATACACCAATGAAATAATAGGTCCAGTGGAAAAAAAATGTTTCAAATTAAATAAATACTCATTCATGGCCTAATTCTAGACCTCTTATATAATAGACAAATTTAATAAACAAACAAAATTTCAGAAAGGAAATTCAGTAAGAGATTAAACCTATTAACCACTGAACAGAGCAGTATATAATCAAAGGACCATAAGTGTTAGAGCTGAAAGGGATCTTAGAAATAATCCAAATCTCTTAATTTTATAATATGGGTGTGAAGCTGACCCTCAAAGAGGAAAGTAAGATTTACCTGAATTCACATAGGTGGGGAGAGCTGAGGGGTGCACAGAGGTCCTCTCTCTGACTCTGAAATCCATTGTTCTTTCCATCACATCATGCTGCAGTCAATTCATTTATATTTACTATCCCCAAACTGCAATGTTACAAGGATTTAATCTACCAGAATTTTTTTTTTAATTTTTAAAAATTATTTATTTATTTTTGGAGGGGGAAAGGCAATGGTTAAGTGACTTGCCCAAGGTCACATGGCTAGTACGTGTTAAGTGTCTAAGGCTGGATTTGAACTCAGGTCCTCCTGACTCCAGGGCCGGTGCTCTATTCACTGTGCCACCTAGCTGCCCCCTACCAGAATTTTTAAACATAAATTGTTGTTGTTGTCCAGCTGTTTTTCCATCATGTCTGACTCTTCATGACGCCATGTTGTTTTTGCTGTTGGTTTTTTTTTTCCAAGGATCCTGGAGCAGTTTTCCATTTCCTTCTCTACCTCATTTTACAGATAAGGAAACTGAGGCAAACAGGGTTAAATGACTTGCCCAGGATCATATAGCTAGTAATTGTCTGGGGCTGGATTTGAATTTGGGTCCTCCTGACTCCAGGGTCAGTGCTCTGTCCACTGTGCCACCTAGTTGCCCTAAAACAAATGAATTGTGTAACACTTTAAAAGGTTTACAGAGTACTTGGGTATCTATTATATCATTTTATGACATATGTTACCATACTAGATACAAGTATCATTATCCTCGCTTTACAAGGAAGGGAACGGAGATCCGAGAGACTTACCCACAGTCATGTAACTAGTAAAGACATAAGGGTAGAATTTGAATCCAGTCTCTAGGCCCTGAGTTCTTTCCATTACACCACTGTACTCGAGGCAGCTGGGTGGTGCCGTCAATAGATCACTGGGCTTGCCATCAGGAAGACCTGAGTTCAAACCCAGCTTCAGACACTTGCTAGTTTGTGACCCTGGACAAATCACTTAACCTCTATCTTCCTCAGTGTCCTCTACTATAAAACAGGACAGTGCCTGCCCACCTCCCTGGGCTGTCATGAAGATCAAATGAGACATTTATGAAGTGCTTAGCATAGTGTCTAACACACAGTAGGTGCTTCCTAAATGCTTGTTTCCTTCCATCCTTCCTGTACCTATTGTGCCTCTCTATCCGAATATCACAGAGGGCAGTAGGGACACAAAACATTCAAGACCAGAAATTATGAAAGAATTCAATGATGAGTCCCCGTTAGGATCATAGGATTTAGAACTGGAAGGACCATTTAAAATTGTCTAATCCAGGAGTCAACAAACTACTGCTCAAAGACCAAAATGAGTGCCTGTCTTTGTACAAGTCGGAGCTAAAAACGATTTTTACATTTTTATTTTAAAATGTGCAAACTGTTCTTAGCTTGCTGGGTCACACACAAACACATGGCAGGTTGGTTTTGGCCTGTAGGCCTCTAGCCTCTGGTTTAATCCAAACCCCCTTCAATTTATAGGGGAATGAAAAAGGGCTCAGAGAGGTTTAGGGAATCATTCAAGCTCACATGGGTTGTAAGCAACAGAACAGATTTGGACCCAGATCCTCTGATTCCAAACCCAATGATATTTTTACTGTATCATGCTGCCTTCTTCAAACAACCCAAATCCCTTAGCATCATTTATATATCACTTCCTGTACACACTACGTTTAGGGGGAGCTAGAGGGAAAGGACACAGGGTGCCTAAGTCCAGCTAAGAGATGCAGAAACAAGAAGCCAGCCAAAAGTAGCCTCGACCTCTTTTCAAGTGTTTCCCTTTAACTTTGTTGAGTGACAAAAAAGGACCAAGAGCTCCAACCCAAGCCAGAATAGCAGCACTACTTTCTCCAGATGCTCATTTGCTCATCCAAATGGGCTTATGATTGGGCGAGCAAATTACCCTTTGTGCTCCTCGGTTCAGGTTTTAGCCTCAATACTAGAGTTAGGGTTTGTGACACCTCTGTGCCATCTTTCTAGGGGCACTGTGTTAAATGCTATTCCTTGAGGTCAGAAACAGTGACTGATATATGGACAACTCTGGGGCAAGAATCAAGAAGTGATGACTTCAAGGATTTAGAGGAGACTGGACCCTTCCTGGCCCCAGAAAATGCCGTCCCTATCCGTCCTCAGGCTCCTTTGCCAGATCTACATCCAGGTCATGCCCATTAACCATGAGTGTTCCCATAAGCTCCCAAGGGTCCTGAGCATTCTTCTCTTTTACCTCTGTTTTGTTTAGTGATTTTATAGGCTTCCATGATTTCAACTATCATCTTGGGACAGCTAGGTGGCCCCGTGAATAGAGCACCGGCCCTGGAATCAGGAGGACCTGAGTTCAAATCCGCCCTCAGACATTTGACATACTAGCTGTGTGACCTTGGGCAAGTCACTTAACCTCAAGTGCCTTGCCTTCCTCCCTCTAAAAAAAATAAAAATAAAGAAATCAACTATTATCTCTATGGTGGTGATTTCCAGATCTACATACCCAGTCCTGATTTCTTACCTGAGCTCTAGTCCCTCTTTATCTATCGCCTTTTGATCACCTCAAAAATCCATATTATCTTCCCCTCTCCCTAGACTTCTCTTTGTTCCCAACTTTTCCTATCACTATCAAGGACATCACCATCGTCAGAATCAGGGGGGATCAAAACCTCAGCACAATCTTCAGCTCCTCACTTGCACTCATCCCACGTATCTAACCTGTGATCCAATCCTATTTTGCCTTCACAGCATCTCTCCATTAACACAGCCAGCATCCTTGTACTGTTTTTCATTGCCTCTCGCCTGGAAATAGACCTCTAGCTGGGCCCTTCCTATTGTTGTTCAGTCATTTCAGTTGTGTCCAACTATTTGTGACCCCATTTGAGCGTTGGGTTTTGTTGTTTTTTTTTTGACAAAGATAATGGACTGATTTGCCACTTCCTATTCCAGTTCATTTTCCAGATGAGGAAACTGAGGCAAACAGAGCCTAAGTGACTTGCCCAGGGTCACATGACTAATAAGTGTCTGAGGCCAGATTTGAACTCAGGTCTTCCTGACTCCAGGGCTGGTGCTCTATCTACTGTGCTCCCTAGGTGCCTCCCAAACTCTTTCTATTCCCGTCCATTCTCTGTTTAGTTGTCAAAGTGATTTTTGGAAAAGGCAAGACTTCCCCCCCCCCCGCCAATTCCTAACTCAATAATCTTCAGTAGTTTCCTATCACCTCTAGGACCAAATATAAAATCTACTACTATTTAAAGGCCTTCACAACTTGACCCCTACCTATCTTTCCAGTCTTGCACTTGACTCTTCTCTATATACTCTAAGATACAGCTACTTTGATCCACTTGCCATTACTCACACTCATGACATTCCAACTTGTCTTGGTATATTTGCACCAGCCATATCCCATACATGAAACATTCTCCCTCCTTACTTATCCCCACCAATTCTAGCATGACATACAAAATCCTCTGCTTGGTATTCAAAACTGTTCATACTTAGACCTGTCCTCCTTTTCCAGTCCCCTTACATCTTACTCCCCAACACATACTCTTCAATCCAATGACACTGGCTTCCTGGTTATTGCATGAGCAAGACACACTCTCTCTTGAGTCTGGGCATTTTTTCTGACTGTGTTCCATGTCAGGAATGCTTTCCTTCCACATCTCTGCCTACTGGCTTCCCTGGCTCCCTTTAAATCCCAAATAAAATCCCCTTAGGAAGCCTTTCCTAACCCCTCTGGATTCTAGTGACCTCACTCTCTTTCATCATTTCCTGTTTATCCTGCATATAGCTTGTGTGTACAAAGTTGTTGCCTATTATGTCTCCCATTAGAGAGTAAGCTCCTTGAGGAGCAGTGACTATCTTTTGTCTCTTTTATATCCTCAACACTTAGTACATTGGCCAGCACATAGTAGGTGCTTAATAAATGTTTACTGGCTGGCCGTCCTCACCCCATCTCCTGAATTCCCTGGTGTCCTTCCTCAGCTCATAACTCACTTTCTGTAGAAAGCCTTTCTTTTTTCTCCTCCCTCCAGCTGCTAATATCTTCCCTTAATAAATTAGTAAGCAAACATTCATTAAGCACCTACTATGTATCAAGTACTGTGCTAAGTGCTAGGGGTACAAATATGAATTTGAACTCAGGTCTTCCAGACTCCAGAGCTGGTGCTCCAACCACTGTGCCACCTTGGTGCCCCCAAAGCTCTCATTCTATTCCAATCCATTCTCTGTTTAGTTGTCAAAGTGATTTTTGGAAAAGGTAAGTCTGACCATGTCAGATCTCCCTGTCCCTCCCCAATTCCCAACTCAATAATACCCTGCCCTCAGAGAGTTTATAATCTAATCTTCCCTCTAAAATTGCTTTCCATTCATACTGTATATATTTTGTATGTCCTAGCTGCTTACGTGTTGTCTCACCCATGAGAGTATAAACTCTTTGAGGGCAGTTACCGTGTTTATGCCTTTCTTGGTATCCCTAGTACTTACCACAGTGCCTGACACATAATAAGGACCTGCCAAATTTGTGTTGGCTTACTGACTGTAGTGAAAGCATAACACTGCTTCGCTAGTCCAACCGAGAGGATACTGATCAGCTGTGGCCAATTCAATCTCTTGCCACCATACTTCTGAACACCCATTACCAAAAGCTTGCTGAGGTGGAACACATCTCATTTAGAACCTGGCCCATTCCAGACAGTCACTGAAGGGAATACAGAAGGAAAGATGTGGATAAAGATGAACAAATCCATGCCCCCAGTCAAGCAAATAGTTCTGAGAAGACAACCTGCTGGTGGAAGGCTGGCAACATTACTTTCACTCAGAGGAAAGCAAGAGATTTAAAGCATGGCATAGCTTCCCCTTGCACATACATTTGGTGACAAACACCAGATGATGGACTTGGGGACAGACATAAATAAGCAAGCTCTGAGGGAGACAAAAGACTCCTGGGCCTTGAGGGAAAATGAAAACCCAGGTTTACAGAAAATGAAGTTTTCCTGAAAAGAAGAGCCACAATATGGGTACCAAAAACTCCCAAGTTCTACAAAATAATCTGGCATCTCTTCTAGTAATGAGTCTTTCTCAGAAGATAATTAGGCACCAATGATTTGCATGTAGCTTAATCAGTCGCATTTATTAAGCAACTATGGGTTGAGTACTTCACTATGTACTAGGGATACAAAAAAAAAAATAAGTAAGAAACAAACAAACAAAAGCTGTTCTTGCTGTCATCCAGGAGTTCACAGTCTAACAGGAGAGGCAACATGCAATCAACCATGTACAAAGAAGATACGGACAGGATAATTAGATATAATAAACAAAGGGAAGCCACTAGCATTAAGGGGATTAGGAAAGGCTTCCTGTAGAAGGTGGGATTTCAGCTGAGACTTGAAGGAAGCCAGGGAAAGCAAAGGAAACCAGGAAGCAGAGATGAGGAGGGAGAGCCTTCTAGGCAGGGGAGTCACCCTGCAAAAATGCAGCTCAGATCATAAAGCCTTAGTGATGGGATGACCTCTAGAAATTATCTAGTCTATATTCCTCATTTTACAGATAAGGGAACTGAGGCCCCAAAAGGAAAAGATGCTTACTTACTTACATAGTGTGTCTATGACCGAATCTGGATGAGAACCCAGGCCTTCTGGCTTCCATGCCAGAGTACCTTTTGCTACCTTCCGCAGTATGTCCTCTGAGCATAGCCCACACACTATATCCTTGTCACCAGGCATGGGACCAGAGCCCTCCACCTCATGAATCTGATAAAATTGTTCATTGTCTTCTGGTTTTCTCTTCACCTGAAGAGATCAACAGCTTTGACAGAGTAAGAGACAACACTGCCCAGATTCTTCCTTTGGGCTCTCCATGCTTTACCTGCCCTACTCAGAGAATTCTGAGTTCTCTCTCCCAGAATCCTCCAAGAGAACTTTCTACACAGTGATATAATCCAAAGAGCAAAGGACTGGAAGTCAGAAGCCCTAGGTTTAAATCCCAGATCCTCTGCTTATTCTCTTCATGTGTACCCTCAAAGGAGTTACTTCACCTTTCTAGAACTCAGCTTCTCTTTTATTAACCAAGAGGGTTGGATGAGAGATTTCTAAGATCCCTTATGACTCTAGATCTTGCCACTGGACTCTGATGACTCTGGAGGAGATAGTGAAGCTGAGGACTTTGCACAGCCCTGCCTCACTTAAATCCAATTCACATACATTTCAAGACATCATCCTCATGATGTCATTGCTTGTCTTCAGTAACTAACAACAAAATATTGACTTGAGAGTCCTATGACATTGGGGAACTTTTATTATTAGGAATATTAGCTTTCTTAACAATGATACCCATAAAGTCCACTTTCCAGAAAGGCTTTTTTCTAGGCAGCTTCAGGGACTTTTCTTTGGAACTGACATTGGAGAAGATTTAGGGAGCAGAACTTGCCAGAAGTATCATGCTGGTCAATCTGCAACCAACTCCCGTCCAGGAAGCAATTCCTCCAAAAGATTCCATGAGCTCTCAAGTAAAAAGCAACAGACTCAAATGAATGACAATTCACTGGACTAGCACTATGGGCCACCTGTACTTTTTCCTCTGTCAGAAAAGAGGGGTTGAATGGAATGATCTTTGAGTTTCCATCTTGCTCCAATATTCTACATTCTACATCCCTTCTGTCTCAGATATCCCAAATCTGTGATTATATGATTTGACCTATGCATACGTAGACATCTGTTTATCTCCATGGCACTGGCTCCCTTCCCCACCGTTCATACTAGAGGTTGTTATGGAAAAGAGGAAAATGATATAAATGTCAGATGTAATTTCTGTGTTGGTCGATTTTACCTGTGTTTCTTTGTTACAAGGGAAGTCTCACTCTGGGGAGTGGGGGGAGGAAGGGGTGAGGATATATCCAGAAATGATTGAGATATTAAAAGAAGGGGTGATAATAAAACTTTTTAATGTAATACCTTGGGGTCTACCTTCCAAAACTGACACAAGAACTATATAAATAAAACTTCAAACCACAGTTTAGAGAAATAAAGACAAACAAGATTGGAAAAATATTAATCTTTCACTGCCAGTGTAATAAAAATGATAATGCTATCCAAATGAATTTATTCATTCATTGCCACACCAATCAAACTATCAGAGGATTACTTTAGAAAACCAGAAAAAATAATAATGAAATTCATATGAAAGGACAAAAGGTCAAGAATATCAAGAGAAATAATAAAAAGAAATGGGAATTAAGGGATCCTAGCAGAGCTAGATCTCAAACTATACTACGAAGCAGCAATCACTCAAAACAATTTAGAGGATAGAACATTGGATCTAGAATCTGGAAAACCTGAACTTCAGTCCTGCCTTAGACACTTAGCAGTTGTGTGAGCCAGGGCAAGTCATTTAACCTCTCTCAGTCTTCCTTTCCTCATCTGTAAAATGGAGATAATAATAGTACCTCCCAGGGATGTTGTGAGGATATGATGAGATAATATGCAAAGTGTTTTGCAAATCTTAAAGCATTATGTAAATTCTAGCCATTATTTTTATTATTACACTGAGGAATTTGTATTTTTTCCTAGAGGTAATAGGGAGCCAATGAATGTTTTTAAGCAGAAGAGTGACATGGACAGAACTGTGAAATAGGAAGATTATTTTGTTATTCTGTAAAGAACAGGGAAGAGAAGGAAGACACCCACGGCAGAGAGATTAGTTGGAAAGTTGTTACATTCGTCGAGGTAAGTGGTGATGAGGACCTTAACACAGGTGATAGCAATGTGAGTGGAGAGGAAAAGAGAAGGATACGAACATGAGATATATGGAGTTAGAATAACAGGATCTAGGAATTAGAATGTGAGGGATGAGAGAAAGGAGCATAAAAAATGACTCTAAGCATTTGATCATGAGGGATTGGGAAGATGTGAGTACCATCACCAAAAACAGAATTTAGGAGGAACTGGTTTGGGTGGAAGGGAGGAGGGGGATAAAAAAGATGATAAACCTAAATAAGGCTTCCAAAATTTACATATCACTCAGTCTTTCTCCATTGCCTTCCTCCGACCCTGAAAAAATCCTTCAGGTCAGCCCAGTCAGAAGGCTCCCTCAGCCTGCTACTACCAGCACCCAAAGGTTCAGTTTCGTTTGCCCAAAACTAGCTTTGGGGACCAGAGCTGCCTCTGATCCCTTCTGTTTCCCCTTCCTCTCTACTTTCTTTCATAAGAAATCCTGAAGATGCTCAGGTAGCTGGGGTGGGGTATACAAGCTGGCCAGTTATAAAGCATAATGTGGCCATGAGCTCCAAACTATTCCCAAAGACCTAATTTAAAGGTTCACAAAGTTGTATTTTGTTTCTTTTTTAAAAATTAAATCCAGCTTCACTAATCTTAAGGCCCTCATGTCCACAAGTCTCTTTATCTCACTCCCCGTTTCCTCTCCCTCCTTCCTTCATTCAAATACACATCAAAACAAGGCCTTTCCCATCTCCAAACTACATTAATTAGCCATCCCCAGCACATGGCTGGCATTTTCCTGCCTTCAGGACTTTGCCCACACTGTGCCCTGGAATGCCTTTTCCTCTATCTCCCCCAGCCTCTAGTGTTCCTGCTGCCTTTCCCCCAACCCTTTCAAATCCCACCTAGTTGCCTGTTCCCCCTGGAAACCATTCTTGTTCCCCACACACAGAACCCCAAAGCTGATAGGGACTTCAGAGGGCATCCAAGACCGCATCTTGCCGGAGCAAGAATTCCCTTTATTACATGCCTCATAAGAGGTCCCCTGACTCTCACCCGAGGAGCCCAAAGTGAGGAGTGCCCACCTGCTCCAAACAGTCTACTTTTCATAAGATGATAGACTTAGAGCTAAAGGGATCTTAGAGGCCATCGAGTCCAAACTCCTCATTTTACAGCTGAGGAAACTGAGGCGCAGAGAAGTAGTGACTTGTCTGGGGTGGAATTGGAGTCCTCATCTTCCTGATTCCAAGTCCAGTGCTCTCTCCACTACACCACATTACCTCTTTTGTACAACAGTCATTACCACGTGCTGGTGGCAACTTTCCTCCTTGGTCTGCAAATGGTATTTTTCATGCACCTTTCATATGCACACAAGTACCATTTTATATTGTAGAAATTGGTGTTTTATCACTATTCCACCAGTCTGAAAGTTCCATGAGAATGATGAAACAAATGTATTTCTCTATCTTCCCAAGTGACATAGTACCTTGCATACAGCAGATGCTTATTAAGCATTTATTGAATTGAATTGGTTGAATTATTCTCTCCAGATTTTGTTCCAATTCCACTCAGAATGTCTCTGTCCCATACCCCAACAGCACCTAACACTCTGTGGTGTTTTCTCCCCCAGATTTCCCTGAAATATCTGCCTCTGTCCAGGACACAGACTCCCAGGATGTTCCCTCCCCACCTTCACCACACTCTGCAATCCCAACTTCTCTTTAAGCCTTTCCCAGGTTACTTGTTTCTATTGAGGAACTAGAGATATTTAACCTAGAGGAGAGAAGACTTAGAGAATAAATCCCATTCTTCAAAGGGAAGTCATATGGAAGAGATTAGATTTGGTCTGCTCAGCCCTAGGAGGCAGAAACAGAAGCAACTCATTCTGGTCAGCATTTTTATTGATGATTTGGATGAAGGGATAGATGGTATGCTTCCCAAACTTACAGATGACATTGAACCTGGGGAAATGGCCCAGAATGGATCTAAACAAATCTCCAAATAAGAAAATCTTAGATATGGAAGGAATTTAGGGGTCATGTAGTTCAATCCATGCCTGAAGAAGAATACCCCCTACCATGTAACTAACAAGTGATCATCCAGTCTTAGTTTGGAAACCATATAAAAAGATGAAATTTAATGGTGACAGAGGTAAATCCTTGGATTTAAAAAAAAAAAAACTACACCAGTACAAAATGGAGAGAGGTGGCTAAACAGCAATTCATCTTTGAATGACATGGACCATGAGTTCAATGTCAATCAGCTATGTGGGATGATAGCCATACAGAAAAAGCTATCCTAGGCAACATTAAGAGAAGCCCAGTATCCAGGTCTATGGAGGCCTGGTCAGACCACAACAGAAATATTGCTATGGTAAACTCCAGGCACTAGGTTTTAGGAAGGACATTGGTCAACTGAAGAGCACTTACGGCAAAGTAGCCAGGAAAGAAAGGCAACAAGCCATAATCACCTACTATGTGCCAAGCACTGTGCTAAGCCCTAGGGATACAAAGAAGTTAAAAAGAAAACTTGGAGTGGCTAGGTGGTGCAGTGAATAGCGTACTGGCTCTGGAGTCAGGAGGACCTGAGTTCAAATCCAGACTCAGATACTTAACACTAGTTGTGTGACCTTGGGCAAGTCACATAACCCCAATTGCCTTGCCTTCTCTCCTCCAAAAACAAAAACAAAAACAAAAAACCCCAGTCCTTGTCGTCAACAAACTCAGTCTAACACGGGAGACAACATGCAAACGGTTTCTTGATCTCTAAAATGAGGGGCATAGAGTAGAGGCTATCTAAGTCTTTTCTAGCTGTAATATTTTGCTTCTGTGAAATAATACCAGTAGGCAGTTGCCTAACAATGTCAGCTCTGTGTGTTTACCCATTCTCAAAGACACAGCTTCCACATTTCTGCTGTGCACACTTCCCAACAGCCTGCTTTACTTTTTGGTGTGGTCTCTGCACAAATACTTGACCTAGAAGCCATGATTAATTCCAGACTAAGTACTTACAAATTAAGTGTTGCAAGATCATACCACGTGAACATCAAGTGAAATGAAGGACTTGGGGTGGAGAGAAGCAGTATTTACCCTGGAGAAGAGAAAGCTTCAGGGGGACATGACAGCTGTCTTCAAGTGGGACAGTGGAAAGAACATTCAACTTGGAGTCACGTGATCTGATTATGAATCCCACTCTGCTACTTACAACTTCTATATCTTTGGAAAAGTCAACTCAGTTCTTTAAGCCTCATTTTCTTCCTCTATAAAATGAGAGTATTGGTCTTCTTGTGCAGCCATGTCAAACTCTTTGTGACCTCATTTGGTGTTTTCTTGGTATGGAAACAATACTGGAGTGGTTTTGCTGTTTCCTTTTCTGGCTCATTTTACAGATGAGGAAACTGAGGCAAACAGAATTAAGAGACTTGCTCAGGGTCACACCACTAGTAGGTGTCTGAGGCCAGATTTGATCTCAGGAAGATGAGTCTTCCTGACTCCAGGCCCTTCACCCTATCTGCTGCACCACTTAGCTGCCCCTCCTAACATTCAGAGCTGAGCACAATCGAATGCTTTGATGGAGGAGGTAATGAAATCCTTGTCACTGGAAGTCTTCAAGTGGAACCTGAATATATTTGATGACTTTGAAGAAGATACTCTTGCTCAATCACAAGAAAAAGTAGATGACTTCTCATGTCTCTTACAACACTGAACAGGGGTGATTCTATGACTCTGAGATTCTGCTCAGCTAAAATTCCCTTTTGGGGAAACTCCTACATTTGGTGTAAGATGAACTGAATTGTCCAGCTTCCCAATTCCCTGCTTCTCTCTACACTTTTCTGTTTGATCCTTCATACCCCTCACCCAATTTACACAGCAAGGCCTCTCCACACTCACCATAAAGAATGCCCATCAGTCAGTCCTCACCTGGGGACACAGACTCCCAGGATTAATGTCACTGATTCTTTGATAGAGGCCAATTTCATCACTGTAAATACTCCCAAGGTTAAGGCTGAGAACTGATTGTTAAATTTTCAGTGAGAGCATTTACACCTCAGAAATCAGCAAACACTATAAATCAGGGTTTCATTTCTTGATTTGTTGACTGTTGGAACTTTAGAAAGTGATGGGAAAAAATGTTCAAAATGTTAATAATTTAGAGGAAGGTGGGTGGGGCAAGGGTTAAGAGTGCTAGGCCTGGAGTCAGGGAGATCTGAGTTCAAATCTAGCTCCAGAGACTTACTAGCTGTGTGACCTTAGATAAGTCACTTAACCTCTGTTTGCCTCGGATTTCTTCAATTACAAAATGAGAACAATAGCATCTATACCTCCCAGGGTTGTTGTGAAGATCAAATGAGGTAATATTTGTAAAACATTTAGCACAGTTCCTGGCACAAAGTAGGCACTGTGTAAATGCTCTTATCAACATTATTGCTAATTATTAGTGTAGATTGAACTTAAAGTGTGACTTGTATACATTTATGAGAGCTGGTTGTTAAATATTTACCTACATGCCTTCTGACACCATCCCCTCTACCAATTCTGATTCCACATTTTGGGGAAACTGTGAAAGTTCCACATGTTGTCTTATGTAATTCTTACTCAAGTCTTTCTCTACATCCTTCAGAATATCCACCCAGTATGCTGATTTCTTTGAGTATATACAGCCTACCAGTGGGGTTAAACATTGTCTCAAACACACATCTACATTACAATTATACCTGCTCAGATGAATCAAGAGAATATTCAAGTCCATATACAGTGGGAGGTCTGGGGTCATTTTTTCACAACACAGTCTTCTTTCCTAAGAGCTTTCTACTTAGGTACCCAATTCCTTGTACTCTAGAAAGGTATTATTCTACCATCTAAAATAAAATGACTAATAATAATGATAATAGCAGCTAACATTTATATAATACTTACTATGATCCAGGGACTGTGCTAAATTTATAATTATTATCTCATTTGATCCTCACAACAACTCTGTGAAGTAGGTCCTATTATTATCTCCACTTTACAGAACAATAACCCAAGGCACATAGAGGTTAAGTGACTTGCCCGGCGTCACACAGCTAGTAAAATGTCTGAGGCTAGATTTGAACTCTAGTCTTCCTCACTCCAGGCCTGGCACTCTATCTACTGCATTACCTAGCTGCCTGCAAGGTTCTCACTAGATACTGTATTTGGCACGCCAGAAACATAAACTGCTTTCTAAGTATAAGGTATAACTTACATGCGAGCCATCAAACTTTAGAGAATACTGCTATTTGGAGAAGGTGGAATGCCTGTTCAATGCCCCTCTAGTCCCATCCACCATGTGCAATATTTTTACTAATTAAATTACAAGACAAATCAACAAACTTATTTTGCTTTTATTTCTTCAACCCTTGCTATTTGTAATGAGAAGCATATTTGTCACATGCCAACAATAAAAGCTCTTCAGAACATAATCACTACATGAATCCAGAGGGGAGCAAAGAAGAAATAATTTTGTGCCAAGAAAGGGAAATTCTCTCAGTATTTAGTCATTCCTCATGGGTTGTGAGATGAGTCTCATGCAGTGGAAAGAACGTAGACAGTCAGGAGACCTGCATTCCAGTCCCATATCTGTCATTAGCTTATCAGGTGACATTGGACAAGTCCCCTTCCCTCTGTGAGTCTCAGCCTCAGCATCTGTCACATAACAAGGTTCGACTGAATGACCTCTGAGGTCCTTTCCAGGTCTGACATTCTATGCTGTATTTCTTAAATTCCCACCCAGTTCCAACATTCTGCAAGTCTATAACCTTTGGTTAATGCAATGCCTTTGAAGCCAATAATGTATTGTTTGATCATCTTAAATAGGAACTTGTTTTGATTATCTTAAACAGAGCACTGTTTAAGTAATTGTGAGTCATAACCCCTGGTAATGGAGAAGACTTATGTTTGAGATCAATAAAGAAGTGAGGCTATCAATATGTATACATACAAAGTATCTGAAAAATCATAGTGTGATTTTAAGCCTAAATAGCTTTAAAATGCTCTAAGATTTTTTGATCAATTTATATTGTGATACAGTGGAGCTAAAAGATAAACCATTGCTAATATGCATGTTAAGGGTAGCAGTGCAGTGCAATGGAATGAGCAAAGAACCTGGATTTGGGAGAGCTGGGGTTAAATCTCACATCTTATATTTATCAGCAAAGCAGCTGAATGGTACCATAGTGCTGGCCCTGGAGTCAGGAAGACTCTTCTTCCTTAGTTCAAATCTGGCCTTAGACATTTACTAGCTGTGTGACCCTGGGCAAGTCATTAATCCTGTTTACCTCAGTTTCCTCATCTGTAAAATGACCTGGAGAGGGAAATGACAAACCACTCTGGTGTCTCTGCCAAGAAAACACCAAAAATGGGGCCATGAAGAGTCAGACATGATCAAAAAATGGCTTAACAACAAACAGCAACATACTTACCAGCTGTACAATCATGAGCAAGATGCAATTTCTCTGAGTCAGTAAAATGCCCATAGTATCTGTCTCACAGCGTTGTTGTGAAGACCAAATGAGACAGTGCAGATAGAATGTTTTATCTACACCCTAAAACACTCTTTAAACATAAATACAAAACAACAATACTAATGATAATGATGATAATAGAACAATAGCCAGATAATGGCTTGGGCTAGCACCATTTCTATCTCAGCCCCATCATATAGGAGAGGGAGTACCAGACTTGGAATCAGGAAGGCCTGAGTTCAAATCCAGCCTTTGTGCCTTTGGGCAAGTCATTTCACCTCTCTCAGTCTCAGTTTCCTCATCTGTAAAATGGAGATCACCATAGCACCATACCTCGATAGGGTTGCTGTGAGGATTAAATGAGTTAATAATTATAAAACACTTTGCAAACCTTAAAGTACCATGTAAGTGTTAGCTACCATTTATTATTATTATTATTATTATTATTACCAAGGTAAAATGAATGAAATTATAATAATTATAATATTGTCGACTATTCCAGCATTGACATTTAAGAGCTAGGCATCCCTAAGTAAGTCACTTCAGTAAAATGGACAATGATACAACTAATGCCCTCCTCACTGAGCTTCCGTAAAGAAAGTGCTTTGTAAATCATAAAGTACTGTATCAATGTGTGCTACGGATAACACTAATATTATTATTGGAAAACATCTACCAGTTGTTCAGGAAGTCAGCATTTCTGGGTTTACCTTGCTGCTGCCAAAATCAGACACGTGGCTAACATTAATATCATCCAGATATTGTTCAAAACAATTTATTCCCTGTATCACTGACAATTAGCTAGTTCTAGGTTTTGGCTTAATCATAAACTGTCAAAAATTATAAACTAATTATAAACTGGAAGGAGTCCATTATGATCTAGGAGAGAGGTACTGGGAATGAACTCAGAAGTCCTAGGTTTGAGTCCTGACTCTGGCACGTACTAGATCTGTGTAAAGAGATTTCTGACCTTTCTGAGCTTTCATTTCCTCATAGCAAAAAGAGAGCTAATACTTTGTTTAGCTGTTTTTCAGTCATGTAAGACTTTCTGTGGGTTTTCTTGGCAAAGGTACTGTAGGTTTGCTGTTTCCTTCTCCAGCTCATTTTATAGATGAGGAAACTGAGGCAGAGTTAAGTGACTTGCCCAGGGTCATACAGTCAGAAAGCATCTGAGACCACATTTGACTTCAGGTCTTCTGTACTCCAGGTCTATTGCTCTACCCACCTAGCTGCCCCTAGGGCTAATACTTCTTTGTCCTAATGACTTCCCAAAATTATTCAAAGGCAAGCATTTGTAAAACCTTAAGAAGTTATAGAAATGTACGCTATTACTATGTGCAAGCCTTTCATTTTGAAATAAGAATATGTTACAGAGGTGAAGGCCACACAGCTAGAAGAAGATAGAGCACAATTTTTGTTTCTTTCCACTAGATCAGGCTTCTTTCATTCTCTTTCACACATGATAAGAAAGAGAAAAAGGAAGGAGCAAGGTAAGACGAACACATACACACTGAAATGGGGGCGAGAACATTATGAGACGTGTTAAGGTCAACAGACTGGATTCCTAACAGGACAGCCATGAGATTTTTAAATACCAACTTATATAACATTCTGATTTCCTTTGGAATTACACATTTGTATCTCATGTGTTAGAGTCTTGATTCCTTCCCACTGGTGAAAATCACCATCCATCAACCAAGTAGCTCAGCCATGGGGGTTTGTTGCTTTGGGCCCAAGGCCAAGCCTACTCTTTCCTATTCTACAATACGCAAACCAGTCTCTTTCACAACTCTTTCAGTCATTTTCAGTCATATTTGACCCTTTGTGATCCCATTTGGGGTTTTGTTTGTTTGTTTGTTTGTTTTTTGGCAAAGGTAATGGAGTGGTTTGCTGTTTCCTTCTCCAGCTAATTTTTCAGATGGGGAACTGAGACAAACAGGGTTAAGTGACTTGCCCAGGGTCACACAGCTAGTGAGTGTTTGAGGCCAGATTTGAACTCAGGAAGATGAGTCGTCCTGACTCCAGGCACAGCCCTCTATCCACTACACCACCTAGTAGCCCATATTCCCTTTCCAGAATAGTATTGCTGCTCCCTGAGTTACTGCAAGTGATAGCCAGAGCCTAACTCCAGAGGCATTCTAGTCCATAGGGAAGTCAAAGACTATATGCTCCCAAGCCTTTTCCTTGCACAATAAGAAGCAGGGCCACATCAGCCCATTGGCATCTCAGACAGCTGCCCCATGGCCACAGTTTACATAGCAGAAGGAAACAGTACTTGGATGTCTGCCAAAGATACATTCAGCTTTAAAATATGTTTCACAAATTCTTTGGTCAGCTGTTTATGGTTTCAAAATCAGTCATCTTCCCTAGTAGTGGGTGTACCCTTTCCAATCCAAATACTGGCAAAGCTACGTATGGTCGAAGCTGGATGTACGGTAGAAGCTGGATATAGCGTAGAAGTTGGATGTAGGGTCAAAGCTGGATGTGGGGTCGAAGTTAGATGGAGGAGTACAAAAAACCCTGTCTGAGGAGACGGGAGGCCAGGGTCCCAGCTCTACAACTCCTGAGAGGCTCATTTTGATGATTCACTTGCTTCCTGTGAGCCTCAGGTTCATCATCTTTAAAATGGGGATAATAATATCTACTTTACCTGCTTTGTGGCAGATGGGAGAATCAAATGATACAATGAATGTGACAGCATTTGGAAAGGAGAAGAATACTGTTACCTTGAAACAGGGTTTCATAACTCAGGCTATGAATTCAGGTGAATTCAGTACAAACTCTATTTTCTCATTGTTGTTTAGTCATTTTTCAGTCATGTCCAAGTCTTCATGACTCCAATTGGGGTTTCCTTCGTAGAGGTACTGGAGTGGTTTGCCATTTCTTTCTCCAGCTCATTTTACAGATAAGGAAACTGAGGCAAACAAGGTTAAGTGACTTGCCCAGGGTCACATAGCTAGTAAGCGTCTGAGATCAGATTTGAACTCAGGAAGAGGAGTCTTCCTGACTCCAGGCCCAGCATTCTATTTACTGTGCCACCTAGCTGTCTGTTTTTCTCAGCTAAGCCTACCTCAGTAATAAATTTAAAAGAAACATGAAAGTAAGTGGTAAGTCTTCTCAGATTGGCTACATAGTCCTTCCTATAGGGTGTGAACTAGATCTCAGTTCTGCAACTTCCTATATAATTAATTTCCTGTACATAGGGTTGATTACCTGAGAGCCTGATTAAAATCTAAATTTTTCAGAACATTCAATATTAATAAAATATAAAACTTTCTATGGTGACAGCCAAACATAAACAGTATTTTAATCACTATGTTAAAGAGACTATATGTACAAAAAACTGTTAATGAAAACAGTCTAGGTACAATTTGGTATCTTTCTCACTAATCATTAACTCTTATCAACCACAACTTTATCTATCCATAATCTTATTCCCAGATTCAATTCTAATGCTCCTTCCTAATGCACCTGAAATTATTATCTTAGAGTCAGATGCTTTCATTCTGGGAGGCATTATAGTGCCTTTCTGCTCCTTTGCTCTGGTTCTGTAAGGTGTCTGTCATCTCGGTGTCTAGTTCATCCCGTTAGAGTGTATTAAAGTCAACGAAAGACTGGTTTGGTTTTGGCTTTTTAAATTTAGGATTAAGCAGAATGGCCACATTATTCCTTTTAACTTCTTCTTGTGTTCTATCCATCCCTGACTGGCAGAGACAGAGATGGTGACAAACAAAACAAGTATGGAAGAATGTGACCCCACAGAAAGCAAGAAAGCCACCTCTGATATGTAATAGTGGGGAATCCTTTGGTGAATGGTTTAGATTAGGTGGCCACTGGGTCCCTTCTAAGTCAAATTCTGTGATTCACAAAGATATTTTTTGTCTTATCTTCAGAAAAGGATAAGAGAGTGGGCATAACAACTGGTAGTGAATGATGTCCTCAATCTTCTTTGCAGCAGTGGCAGACATATAATTTTTTTCTGATGATTCGTTACTTACCCTCTTTGTGCATGTCTTAAGAATCAAAGCCCTAATGCCCTCATAATTGTGTTTTTTAGCATGTAACTCCTTTGTGTATATTTCATCTGGTCCTGTTGTTCTTTAAGTTTTCGTTGTCCTTTCTGTCATCTCCACTTTCCCATGTAGAACGTTGGGGACTGAGAATTCAAATACGCTCACTAAACTATTATTGGTGAAGAAAAAATTTTGTTTTAGAAACATCAACACATCTTTTCAATGTTTCATCTGCTTGTAAGACTCTTTCAATTTTTATCTTTGTGGATAAACTGGTTCAATGGGGTCTCATGCCAAGATTTCGGAAACTTTGATTTTTTTTTTCTGCTATTGTTCCATTCCATTTTAAAAGGGGTGCAGATCATAATTTTTCATCATCCTCATTCATGAGGTTTTGCAAAAGGGTTTATTCTCTATACCAGTGTCCTTGGCTGTCATGCCTCTCCACTTGACAAGCAGAAAACATGCTTGCTAGATGAGGTAAATTCTAGGTTATTTCAGTCTTCTCCAATGATAACAACTTTATATCATTTAAAATTCTGCAGGAAAATACTTCTGCTTGTCCACGTCAATGTTTCTTTCTTAATCTATTTCCCATTTTTTTCAGCATCAGTAACTAGTTTGAATAGGTCATATTGGAATCCTAACATACTTGGGATGGTCCTCATACTGGAGACTTACTCTGAGGTTAGAAACGCACTTGAAGCCTTTCCAGTAGGACAGTTACCTGCCACATCATGCATTCTGCTAATCTACGAAAACCCAGAGTAACCTCCACACTATGATGAGGCATTAGCATAGGAAAGCTGAATGTTAAAGATAATCCTCCCCCAAAATACTAGCTTTTTACCAGGATAAGAAGAGAAGCAGATAGTTAACTCATAAAGATTTTGTATAGGTGAGAGAGTAGATATACTCAGTCTATTACTACTTTTCTTTGTTATTAATAAGATCCAAAATTTTTCCACACCTTTGATCCTTTCCCTTCCTTCAGATGCTTGAATATTGTTCACTCAATACCTATTAGAAAAACAACACAGACAAAAAACAGTCTCATTTGTGAAGGACACTGTGCTGATTGCATTGTCTTGGAGATTCCTGGAAGAGATCTATAATCATCCAAAGAAATTTGACATGAACAACCACAGAGGAAAGACTAAGTCAATTGTCAAAGGACAGTCAAAAGACTGTCAATTGCTCAGATTTCAACATACTTTTAGATGTATAACTTAGAGGGCTTGATGATCCAAGGGTGTATGTATAGCTAGATAGACACAGATAGTTATATGGATATATAGATAGATAAATAGAGATACACGTATATACATACATACATATACGTGTGTATGTGTATGTGTATGTGTGCGTATTTATATACATGAAAAGAGAGAGAGAGCCAGAGAGAACAGATGGACACTGAGTTGAACAGGAGGAGAAGAGTGGGTTGGATTGTCTTCAGGAAACTGCAAAGATCTTTTAATGATGTTAAGCTTCCCATGAAAGCAAAAGCTCATCTTTCTAATGCCAACAATCAACCAATGTTGCTATGTACTTGTGGGGTATGGAATATAACCATCTCCAAAGAATTCAAAATATATGTCATACGCAGGGCAATGGAGAGGCACATGGTGGATGTGAGCAGGCTGCAATATATAACCAATTAGGAACTCCAAAGAACAGTAGTAAAAAATGTCATCAAGCAGTTGTATAATAGGAAAAGAAAAATGGGCTGGTCACATGGTGAAAACATGTGCCTGACTGTTTTACTGGTACTCATACAATGCCAAAAGTAAGTGAAGAAGTCCTCCAATGCACTGGGTACATTTATAGGCGGACACAGAGAAGAATGACCACTACCCATGAATATCCCCCAAAGATTTGTTCTGTGTCCTTTTCTTTTCTCCCTATATTCTATTTCATTTTGTCATCCCATCAGTTTCCGTGGATTCAATTAGCATCTCTATGCTGATGATTCTCAGATCGACTTATCAAGTCCAAACATCTTGTCTCTTCTAATCTCCAAACTCACATTTTCAGCTAACTTTTGGAAATCTGAAATTGGATGCCCCACAGACATCTTAAAGTCAACATGTCCAAAAGCAAATTCATTTTCTTTCCCTCCAAGCCATTCTCACTTCCAAATTTCTCTATTACTGTTGAGGGCATCACCATCCTCCCAGTCACCCAGGTGTGCAAACTAGCTGTCATCTATAATGTTAAGGGAATTTGAAGATCTTCCCTGCCCTTTAACAGGCCCATGTGACTTGCTTTGAGCTCTGGCCCAGTCCACAGCTGAGTCAAATGGAGTTCAGTGTATGGGAGAAGTTTACCGAACAGAGCATGAGCAGAGAGCAGAAAGCCAGGCAGGGAGAGTGAGGTGGAGCTGAGAGAGAGGAGGTGGAGAGAGGCAGAGCAGCTAGTGTGGGTGAGAGAGGGGCATTTTGCCTAAGGGAACTTGTTTGTGGGGAGGCCTGATGGAGGGAAGACTGGGATGGTGGTGCTCCCTGCATTGGTAATGTATACCAATTTCTTTATTACTGTGGTGGATCTGGATTTCTGGTATATGAATAAATATCTTGGTTTTGTCTTGAAAGAAGAGAGTCTGTTATATCTTGCAATTCAAACCTGTAAATATGCCTACATATTCATAGCAGCCACTGTGGGTATCACATTGGCAAAATATCATCTTTGACTTCTCAGTCTCTCACATCCTATATCCAGCCAGTTACCAAGTCCTGTCAATTTTACTTTTACAACAACTCTCTTATACACCCCCTTTTCTCCTCAGACACTGCAAACATCCTAGTGTGGCCCTTATAACCTGATGCAACTGCAACTGCATTTTATTGCAACTGCCTCCTGGTGGTCTCCCTCCCTCAAATCTCTCTCTTCTCTAGTCCACCCTCTACTGAGTTGTCAAATTGAGTTTCCTAAAGGGCAGGTGTGACTGTGTCACCAACCTAATTAAGTAAGATCCAGTCACTTCCTATTATCTCCAGGATTAAATATAAAAATCCTCTTGGCACTGAAAGCCCTTCATAACCTGGCCTGCTCATATATTTTAAGTCTTCTTACACTCTACTCTCCTCCTCATACTCAGTGATCCAGTGACACTGGCCTCCAATGTTCTTCACAGAAGATATCATATCTTCTGTACCAGGTATTTCCACTGGCTGCATCCAATGCCTCCTAGGTTCTTTCAGGTCTGAACTAAAATCCTACCTTCTGCAAGAAGGCAATCCCTCTTAATGCTAGTTTCTTCCCTCTAATATAAGCAACAGTTTACCTTGTATATATTTTGCATACACATAATTATTTGCACATTGTCTTCCCGCATTAGACTGTGAGCTCTGTCAGAGGTTTTTTTGTGTAGCCTGTGCTTAGCCTAAGTCCTGGCACAGAGTAGGTGCTTAATAAATGACTTACTTATGCAAAGTAAAAAAAAAAAAAGGAACCAGGAAAATAATACAATGTCAATGGAAAGAAGAGTAAAGCAATTCAAATGGAATGGTTTGAATTATAATGACTAACCTGAGCCATCCCCCCCCCCCCCCAAAAAAGCTAAGAAGACACCTCCTCTTACGTGAAGAGAGAGGTTTTAGATGTGGAACACTTCATATAATGTCAGGCTTTCAATGTGTTGGAAGGGAAACAAAGGAGGGGTATAATGGGAAGCAAAAGTGATGTAAAAAAAAGTTATGTGTTGATGAAAACCTCTTCATAAAGGGCCTTTAAACTAGATTGAGGGTAAGAAGAACAAATGAGTGAAAATACCAATAGTTTAGTTTTCTGTAGCATTTTAAAGATTACAAAGTGATTTCCTAATAACAACCCTTTGAGACAGAGAATGCGGTATTTTCATTTCCACTTTACAAATGATGAAACTTAGGCAGAGACATTAAGGAAGGTGATCAACTTCACACAGCTAGTAAAGGATGGAACCAGCCTTCAAACTCATTTATTCTAAGTCTAAATCCAGTGTTCTTACCTATAAACCACAGCTGCTCAGCACAGATGCAGGCAACACTCATAGACGACAGAGAAAAGTCAGAACTATTCATCTCTTATTTTGCTTTTGTTCTGTCTACCAAGATGATTGACTTGCACAACAGGAAGGATAGAACAAAAAAAAATTAAAAGGGAATCAAAGGAGACAGTAAAGAGTACCTATCTCTCCTCTGTGGGTTCAAGATCCAGACGAACTATTTTTCAATATGCTCAGAGAATTGACAGCTGTGAATGCTGAGATATTCTCACTTATTACTTCTTCCCTTATTAGAAAATTTGCCTTTCATCATCAATTATCCCTTTCTATTGCTCAAATGGACTTAAATTTCCAGATTTCCCTTGACTCTTGTATTTATATGTCAATACTGTCTTCAGCTCTGGTCTTTTCAACATGAATGCTTGGAAGTCCCTTATTTGATTAGTGGTTACACTTTTCCCCTATAGGATTGTACTTAATTTTTTCAGGGTAAGTCACTTTTGATGATAAGCTTTTATTATTTACTTTTGGGGATATTTCATTCTGAGGCTTTGTCTCCTTTGTTAATTGTAGCTTCCAGATCTTATGTGACACTACTAACTGTGATTCTTTGATACTTGAACTCTTTTTTTCCTGCTGCTTGCACCGTTTTTTCCTCTTCTGACCTGGAAGCTCTGGAGTTTTGATTATGACATTCTAGTGAGTTTTCATTTTGGTGTTTATTTCATAAGGTAATTAGTAGAATCTTTCCATTTTCATTCTATCTTCTGATTCACAAAATTTGTGGAAAATTTTCATTTAGGATTTCTTGAAATATGATATACAGGACTTGTTTTTTATGTTTTTCAGAGAATTTAATAATTCGTAAATTCTCTCTCCTTGACCTATTTCAAGTCACTTTAAAAAAATAATAGATACCCTATATTTTCTTCTTTTTCAATATTTTGATTTTATTTGAATGCTTCTTGTTGTCTCATAGAGTCTCTGGTTTCAGTTTTACCTATTTTAATTTTTAGGTAGTCTACTGAATGAGGTTTTCTATCTTATGTTCGAAGATAACTATTCTTCTATATTTTTCCTCTGAAGTAGCTCTAGCCTGAATACTGTGAATTCCCAGCAACGTTGAGGCATCCCACTCTGATCACTCCTAGCTCTCAGTCCTGAGTTCAAGCTTAGTAAAGTACAGCTTTTGCCCACAGTGGAGCATCTTAATCTGAGACCCTGGTTTTCCTGCTCCAGGTACAGGGCACTGAAAGCTTTATGTGCTTCTGGAATGGCTATGATCTACACCTTCAGGTTTCTACCTTATTTACCTATACTTTTCTGAAAAGACCTCCTTGAGTAACTACAGGTTTGTCAGGCTTTTTGTACAATCTTGTGCTGGATGAGGTGCTTGCTATAGTTTCCATGTGGATTTCTTGGTCATTATTCAGTCTGGTGCTATTTTTAGATCTTTAATGGAGTACACATGTGAGAGCAGGCTCCTCAGAAACCATTCACATAGCCCTCTTAACTACAAGTTTATTTCTTACTTATTCAATTAATCTCCTTATGTCATATTGTCCATTCTCAGGAATTTTCTGGGTTCATCCTTGTTGCCTGAGAGATATTTTGTCAAATGCCTGGCTGAAACATGGTTATGATAGTTCTCTGATCTATCATTTTAATTACCTTAACAAAAAAAAATGAAATTTGTCTAAATATGACTCTTTTTTCATGAATCTATCAAGTATATTCTTTTCATTACTTGTCCCTGGTGTTGAATGAAAGTCCATGGTCCTAGACATTAATCTGACTTAAAGTTAGGCTATTTCTTGTAATACTTGTTTAACCCTTGGTTATAAGTATATATCCCTAAAATCTATTTTGACTACTCAAAAAAGCTTACAGGAGCCATGTGGAGCCTGGCACCAAGATGAGCCTCTTTCCCAAGATCTCCTTTGACTGGCATACAAATGAAAGTTGGTCAAAAACAAAAAGCTAAATGAAGATAGCCAGGCCATCTGCCTTCATCCATATTCCTGCCTTAATTAGAGACAGACATGCCAACAACCAAACTCCTTCCTTTTACTCCACCCCATTCTGGCCAACACAAAATCTAAGAGGTAATTCCAGTAGAGTTTTTAGCTGTGGGTTAAATGAAATTTTAAAATGATGACTTTCCTTTTTAGTTTAGGCTGCCTCTAGCAATGGCTCTAGCTCACAGCCACCAACACATACAAACTGGCCAGGCAAGAGTTTCTCAGAACTGATTTCTAAAAGGGCTTGTATCCAGAATGAACAATGCATTTTTATACCACACCTAAAGACGATTTTAAAACAAAGTCCTCAACAAAACCGAAATGCCAAAGTGTTTAGAGCTAAGTGTGTATTTCTTCATATTTCACATCATTTTTCCAATTTTAAAAGCAGCTTATAGTCTGTCCTAGTCAAACACTGTTGCTAAAAATAAACTGATCTTTTTGCGCAGTTATAGACAGCCAATAATCAATTATATACTAACATGGTTCCTTCCTCCTCTGCCTCTGAGTTAGAGGAGAAAGAGGTCTTCCCACTGCCATTCCTATCTTCAGGACACAGATTCTTGCCTAGAAAAGGCCAATCTCAGTTACAGTGATTGAAGATCATCTCTTGGCTTCTCAGATCATGTTGGACCATCTGTCTGTAAAATGGCAATGATGAGAAATTCAAAATAGAACTCTCCCGCATACATCAGCTTCTGCCAGGCCGTTCAATGTGTGCTGTCCTTCCTCAGAGCTGGACAAGTTAAATGACACAAAACTTCTTTAAGTCCTTGCGCTTTAAAACAATGATTTGTTCTTAGTAATGAAGACTTTCCTGAGGGCAATAGACAGGATCTTGAAAGCACCCAGTCCCATATTATTAATAATGACAATTCAGTAACAATTTCTGTGGTACCTGGCTGGAAGGGAGAGGAGAGGAGACTGGCCTTTTACACAACCAATTAATTCCAATGCTTGCCAGTCAGGACCTTGTAACTCTGAACCCCATACCACTTTATAAACCCAGCAAGCCCTTGTTAAGGGCAAAGAAAACGTGCTTGCCCAGGGTTGAATTTCAGACTTAACATTTTAGCGTCGACAAGCCAAATTATCATCTGGCAAGGACAGTAGAACTTCTGTTCATGGAAAGGCTTCGGGGACAATAAATTCTTCTGCAAATAGCAATGATGGATCAAGTATAAAATTGAGCAAATACATGCAGATTAAGTTTCCCTGAAAAGGCACACAAACTTTTAAAACCTGTGGGAAATGTTCAGATTTGAAACAGGGTATTTGTGTTTTGCAAATATAAAAAAGGCTGCCAGGTTCTAAGATGGTCCCTATAATACGGTTTGGGGTTCACTCTCCCCTGATATCTGATAAAAGCTGGTAAAAGAGCAGTCTCCCAATCGAATCTATTAGTTATTGCTAAGGCCCCCTATGACAGGCACTTCTGTGAGGAAATCAAAGAGGCTCAGATACAGTTTTCACCACCTGGGACCTTATGGAAGAAAGTGTCTGGTATTCAACAAAGACAAAACAGAAATGAAAGATTCATCCCTCCCAACCCTCCCCATATCTGGTCAGTTTCCAACTCTTGTTGATTCTACCTAATCAAGCACAGAATTCACCACTGGGACAATGGTGTAGTGGGGAAAAAATTCTTTATTTGGAGTCAGAATTATAATGTCGGCCCTTATGCTTACTACCAGTGAGGCTGTGGGCAAGTTATCCTGTCTTGGAGGATCTCAGTTTCCTCCAGTTTGGACTAAATAACCACTAAGTTCCCTTCCAGCTCAAAATCTATGATCCCATTACCTCCTCCACATCTCTTATGTCCACCCCTTTCTCTCCACTCACACTGCAATGAATCTAGCCCAACACCTGGACTATTGAAATAGCCTCCTAATTGGACTCCCTAACTCCAGACCCTCTCCTCTTCCATTAATCTTCTACATAGTTGTTAAATTGGCATTCCTAAAATGTAAGAAAAACTATGTCACTGCCCTGCCTGCTTAAGAAACAGCTCCCTGAGTTATGAGTAAAGATCAAAGCTTTTTCAAAATTTTCTTTATTTTTCTTGCCTTTTCCCCCCACAGCATATCTAAAATGGAAATGTGCTTGCATAACTTCATATGTGTAAGAGGGATAGTATTGCTTGCCTTCTCAATGGGTAGGAAAGGGGCTGGAGGGAGGGAGAGAATTTGGAACATAAAATTTTTTTAACTGAATGTTAAAAAAAAAGAACAAGCAGAAATCTTTTTTTTTTTTTAAAGAAATGACTCCCTATATTGCTTTTTGGGATAAAATACAAACTCCTTTAATATGGAGAGGACTTCACAGTATAACTTCATTCTATCTTTCCAGGCCGACTACACATTATTCCCCATTCATGTACTACCTAAGTATGTCCTATTGATTTCCTATCTACATCTTTCTATCTTCCTTCTCAGTGCCTTCTCATACTCCTTTCCATTCTACTTCCCATGCCTGGAATGCTCTCCCTCCTCAGCTCTAGCTCTTGGAAGCCCTGACTCCTTTCAGATTGAGCCTTGAGCAGCTGTTACCATCACCTTTAAGAGACCTTTCCTGAATTCCCCAGTTGTTAGTACCACACCCATCACTTAACATCTATCAACAACAACAATAATAGATAACATAGAATGCATTTTTCATCTTATCTCATTTATTTTCCAAACAGCCAATATTTACTTATGGGTGGATCCACTCCCAGCAGAAAGCAAGTGACTTGAGATCAGGGACTATGTCACTTTAGTATCTCCACTCATTGCCTAGCACAGTAGGTGCTTATTGATTGATTGATTGGCATGCCTATGTGGCATACACATTGTTGTTGGAATTCAAAGTCTTTGAAATATAGATGGACACCTAGACAAACTCCTTATAAGAAAGAGTCGAGAATTGTTGTTATTAACAACATAATATTATATACCATGTTTTCATTAATAATAAGAATACTCATTTATCTAGATTTTTAAAATTTATGATGTGTTTATCTCACAATAATCTTCTGAGATAAGAAATGTAAATATTATTATTCCCATTTTACAGATAAGAACTGAGATTCAGAGAGTAGAAATGGCATGTCAGTGTCAGGGCTGAGTTTCCAATCCAGGTCTCCAAAGCTAAGCAAAGAACTCTTTTCATAATGAATAACTGAACTTATAAGGAATGTGAATACCCCATTAGAGTCAACCTTTTGGCTCCCTCCCAATAGAACCTTTGGGCTAAACTGCTTATAAGGATGGAAAATTTTATAAGAAAGAACATGATGAATTCCCCAAAGTTTGTCTTCAGCACCCTCAGCTGTTCTGTGTGCCAACCCTCTCTCTAATGAAAATTTTCCCCAAGCTTTGCAGAGAGGTATAAGGACTAAGAACAGGACTCCTCCCAGGGTAATGCATGCTTTAACAAAGATCAAAGTCTTAAGATGAAGGCATGACAATTGCTGTAAGGATCAAATGAAATAATGTATTTAAAGCATTTTGCAAACTTTAGTCATTAATATAGTCCAGTAGGACCCTCCCATGATTCCTTGGGAAACCACACTTATTCTTCCGATTCTATTCATGTAAAAATGTAGACCTTCAGTGGACCAAATGGATTTTTGCCTTCCCTGCTTTTGTTTTCCTCTCTTCTAAAGAGTAGGCAAGTCATCAAGGAAATGATCCATTCAAAAATAAATAGCCAAGGGCAGAGAAGCCTTTAATAATAATTCAGACTTATAACCAGATCTTGGTTAATTGGAAGTGGCCCCATTGTTACTCCTAGATGACATGCATGGAGTAGTTACAGTTCCATACAGAAAAGCAGTCCCTTTAGAAAGAAAACAGCATGGAATAGGGAAAACATTCCTGGTTCTCATCCCACCAATGTCTGCCTCTGGTCACAATGGTTCTGTCAACATCAGGAGATAGTGAATCTTTCAGCACTCTGTGAACACATCCATCAAATCACAGTGTTAGGGCTAGAAAGGAAACAGCATAGACTCTGGAGTCAGAGAACCTGGGTTCAAATCCTGTTTCTGATATTCATTACCTGTGTGACCATGGGCAAGTCCCTTAACCACTGTTGGCCTCAGTTTCCTCATCTGTAAAATGAAGGGGTTTGGTGAGATGGCTTCTGAAGGATCTCAGCTGAATGAGAATCACAGAATGAAATGATACAGAATGTTATCATTGGAAGTTGAGAGAACTTTGGAAATGACTTTAGAACAAAGAACACAAAATGTTAAAAATGAAATGACTCTCGGAAACACAGAAGGTACTATTACTGGCTGGAAGGGATCTTAGGACATAAAATGCCAGAACTGGAAGGCACCTTAAGTCAGAGAACAGGGAATGTTGAAACTGCAAGGGAACTTAGAGACTATCTCTAATCCTCTCATTTTACAGACAGAGAAACTGAAGCCCAGAGAGGGGAAGTATCTTGTCCAAGCTAGAAATGGAGCCCAGATGCCCTACTCCTGGGATAAGGCTCCTTCCGTGACAAAGCCAACTGAAGTCAAATTCTCACATCAAAGTCTGAACAGTGAGTTAACATTCTAGACCAGTTTGTGGAAAACTCAGAGTCAATTGCAGGGAGATGTACACAGCAGCAGGCAGAAGAGGCATTACAAGGAGAGACCTTAAGGAAATCCACACTGGCACAAAACACTAAATTGAGACAAAATTGGCTAAGGAGAACAATTAAAATGAAGACATTCTTCAGCATTGATTCCAGAAATAACAATGATACCTGAAATTTGTAGTCATTTTTTTCCCAGGCAGCTGGCAACACAGAGACTGATCTTGAATTATAATTTTATTAGGAAAAATCATTCTCTGGTAGATTCCTTAAGCCTCACCAAAGCCCAGGCTGGTATGACCCCCCCACTCAAGGACACAGAATGGAGCCAGCTGGCCTCCCCACTGCCAAGCAATTATAAATTGAAAAATGAAATATCTTTGTTTTACTTAAAGGCAGCCCCATGGGCTTCTCAGCTCACACTTTCGCCTGCCTCCTACCAGAATCTCAAAACTCTCTGTCCCCAGGAAAAGGGAATTCTCATTTCTAAGAAAGACTTGGATAGGTAATATCCTTACTCGGCATTCAGGGCTCTGGCACTTGAAATAACGAAGGGGGAATGATTCCCTTAAGATCTAACAAAAGTTTATTTTCAGCTCAGCAAACATTTAACCATTTTTTTAAATTTTATTTTAGTTTGCATCATTCATTTCCACAAGATTTTGAGTTATATATTTTCTCCCCATCATTCCCCTACCCACCACCCCAAAACAACCATCCCAGTGTATCCCCCCTCCCCCAGTCTATTTTCTCTCCTATGTCTTCCCCCCTCACCCCTCTGACTTTTCGTTAAGGCAGGATGGATCTCCCAACCAAAGTGCCTGTGTATCTCAAGTTCCAGTTGGATGTAGTTAATAATAATAATAATAATAATTGCATATATATATAGATATATATTTATAACATTTGATTATGGAACTTTAGATTCTAGATTCTTTCTCTTCCTCCTTCGTCACCCACCCCCACTGGAAGAACAAGCAATGAAATACAGGTTGAACATGTGAAA
>CM053585.1:292354772-292418032 GCA_028646515.1 Pseudochirops corinnae
AGAGAGAGAGAGATGACAAATTGGAGATAACCAACAGAAGGAAGGCACCAGCAGCCGGCCCTACATATAGCAGGCCCCGGCAATATGCAAAAACTATATCCAAGATAGATAAATGGATAAACAGATAGAGAGATAGGTGATAGACAGATAGATAGACGAATGATAAATTGGAGATAAGCAACAGAAGGGAGGCTCCAGCAGAAGGCCCTACATGAAGCGGGCCTCAGCAAATGCTTATTGATACAATGTTGGGTGTTTGAAGACTCATATGTCCACCTCAGGGCTCTGGGCCCTTTAGCTCCAACACTGGGAGCAGTCAGCAGCACTGAGCAAAACTGAAAAAGTGAGAGATGAACTTAATAAAGGAGGAAGTGACTGCTGTTGCTGGTTTTATGATTAGAGGCCAACGGGAAACCACTGCCAGCTGAACCCATCTGGCTGCCCCGGACATCGATTTACTAAAGAATCCAAATCACTTTGAAGAAACCACTATCTCTTAATTGTACTTCTCTCTGAACTTCATGATAAAACATGTAACTGAGGCACAGTGTGGCTAAGTGCAATGTGAATTTAAAGAAACCAGGCCAATAACCTATGCAAACGAATTCCTTCATTAGAAATCAGAAGTGTTTCCATGGCCAATCAATATTCTTGCCCCATCTCCACCTTGGTGCCTAATCTCTGTTCTCTTGTGCCGTAGTTAGTGAGGCAATGACAGCAGAACCTTTGGGGACTCATGGCCCCTATCATGAATGGCAGCCTTTGACCCACCTCTCTTCAGGTTGCATAGGACAAGGGACCTAAGATGTCATCTAGTCCAATTTTCTCATTTTTACAGAGAAGAAAAATAAGGACAAGGTGAAGGACTTGTTGGAGGTCATACATCTACAAAAAGGCAGAGTTAGGATTTGAGCCCAGATTTTCTGCTTCCTAATCCAGTTTGCTTTTCACAAAACCATGAACTATTTCCAAATTCTTCAAACTTTTCTGCTAAGGAGCAGATGAAGAACTTCCCAACGTCTACATATATAATGGGAAGTAGATGCGAGTCTGCGTTATTAGGGCTAGAGACTACCACAAGTCTCTAGATGAGAGTATGGGATGGTTAAGCAAAGAGAGCTAGATATATCATAAGTATAGTTGGGTAGATTATAGATTATAGACACCCCTCAGATGTGGTGGCTTCCTATTACCAAGGATCAGAAACAAAGTCCTCTCACTTTCAAAGTTATTGATTACTTGGCCCCTTCCTACCTTTCCAGTCTTCTTACTTTATCCTCCCCTCCATGCACTCTTTGATCCAGCTATATACAATGCCAGAACCAGATGAGGAAACTGAGGCATAGGGAAGAGAAAGGCCTCACTTCAGGTCACACAAGTACTCAGAGGTAGAGTTGCAATTTGAGCTCAAATGCAAACCCAGTGATTGCTCTACTACACCATAGGACCAAATTTTACTTCTAATTATTGAATTATATGAATAGTTCCTTATTTTGTGTCCAAAAAAAGACACTCTGGCTTGTATTTTCTCCATCCACTGTTGTAAAAAGACAAAAAGCTTTTAGGGAGCACAAAGAAAAATTTCCAGCACCAATAAAATTGGAGTTGGTTATGTCTGTGGAAATTGAAGCCCCAAGCCATCCCTAACTGCTCAATTTTAAAAGGAAACCCAGGTCTGCAGAGTACCATCAGAAAAGTCATTTTTATTTCTTGAAAAGTCAGCATTGACTTCACACTTTTTAGATGTTGGAAGCTGGTTCCCAACCTACTGAAGCTAATTTGTAGTATTGAGAGAACTTGTCAGAGGAAGATTTCATTTAATGGTTTCTGGGAACTGAGAAGAAAAAAAAAATCAGATCACAGAATCTCAGAGTTAGAATCCGAGTCATAATAAGACATAGATCACAGAATTAAGAATTGGGAGGAACAGAATCATCTGGTCATAGGAGCATAGATTTCGAGATGGGAGGGACTGTAGAGGCCATTTAGTTCAACCCCTTCCTTTGATAGATGAGAAAAATGTGACAGTTTAAATAATTTGCCCAAGGTCAAATAGACAACAAGTAGTGGAACTGGGATTTGAACCAAGGTCTTCTTACTCCAAATCAAGATAGATTTCCATCGTCTTTCCACTGCCTTTCCTCTGTCCCTGGACCATGTAGTCTAACTTGTGTTGCTCCATCTAGATAGGAGCTCCTCTTGTCAGCAACTCAGTCTACTTAAGTAAAGTTCCTTGAGGGTAAGGACTGTTTTTGCCGTGTGTGTGTGTGTGTGTGTGTGTGTGTGTGTGTGTGTGTGTGTGTGCATTTGTCTATCTTGGTATCCTCAGCACACAGCACCCAACACATAGTAAGTGCTCAAATTCTTATTGATTGATTAACTGACTGATTGAACCAGAATTAGAAACTAGGGTTCCTTACTTCTAACCCGAGGCACTTTGTCTTATGGCACGCCACCCCTTCATGTCAAAATCATGACTGATGATGACTAACTACAACTCTGATGTTTGCTAGCCATGGGCTTGGGGATGTGGACTGGCAGTGAGGTATGGTGTAAAGAGCCCAAAGACATAAGCTTGAATCCTAAGGTGGTACAGTGAATAGAAGCTAGGCCTGAAGTCAGGAAGACTCATCTCCCCGAGTTTAAATCCAGCCTCAGATGCTTATTAGCTGTGTGATCCTAGGCAGGTCACTCAATCCTGTTTGCCTCAACTGTAAAATAAACTGAAGAGGGAAATGGTAAACCACTCCGGTATCTTTGCCAGGAAAACTCCACATGAGGTCATGAAGAGGGACCCAAAGAAACAGCATTTTGCGCCTGGGGCAATTCCCTTCCTTTCGTTGGGCTTCATTTTTGTCTGTGAAATGAAGACTTCAGATTACTTGATCTCTGTGATTCCTTCCAGTTAAATCCTATCACTTAAAAGGATATTTCTTTTTCTTCTTGGATACCATCCTTTGCACATAATAAGCCCACAACAGATATCTGCAAATTTGAATTTGATACCATTCCTGCCTGGGGCAGTGACAGTAATCCTCCATAAGGCCTTATGCTTCAAGCAAATACAGTATGAATTATAGGCATAGTTGACTGTGATACAAACACTTTTCTTTCTTTTCAAACATCAAACCTATTAAGACAAATAGCTTTTGATATTACTTAAAATAAAAATTTTAGGTAAACACCTAAGTATAGTTTGAAACATGTTTAACTAATCTTTTAATAGTTAACATGTTTGTAAAAGTTTTCCTCACAACAACCCTAGGAGGTATGTAGTACAGGTATTATTTTCTCTATTTCACAGACATGGGAACTAAGGCTCAGAAAAGTTAAGTGACTTGGTCAGGGTCACCCAGATACTGTATTTCCCTTTATCAAGAAAGATATTTTAAACCAACCCTGATCCCAGTCAAAGACTCTGATCTAGAGGTTTCTTATTATAACATACCCTTTTGTCTTACCTTACACTGAAAAGCATTTCTCAGATGTCTGTTCTCAGTCTTGGCTCTCATTAAGCCCCGAAGCCCAGCAAACTTTTCTCTCAAGTATTCACTGTTAATGCTCTTTCTCTGTCTCAGTCCCAGGTGCTGTGTTCATCTGAAGCCTATGCAGGTCTACATAATCAATAGAGAGACTATAGTCTGCCTTAGCATTTTTGCTGTCACCATTTCCTCTAATCGCTCCTTCTGCCTTTCATCCATATGAGTGAAAAAGGAAAATCATTGCCCCAAGAATTTAAAAATGCCTCATCTCTCGCCACTCAGAAGAAACTATTTTTTTTCCACAGTTCTTCTCTATTGCCTCCATCATGATGTAGTAGCCTTGGGTTCTTAAAGTCTGTACCCTTGGAGCACAAGCTTGAAAAGTCCAAGGTTAGAAAACCAACAAGTACAACTTGGTAAAGACTGTGTATCTGTCCATTTCCAATCTGATTATGACCATTGCCATAAGGGTGGTCATACATTGATGGTATTTTTTGGTTGTTTTTGTTTTTTGCAGGGGGAGCCAGAGACCTAATCCATATTTCTCATCTCTCAGTCAACCAACAAGCATTTCTTAGTTATCCTGTATACCCTAAGCACTATACTAGAGGCTGGCGATACAGACACAAAGATGAAACAGTCCCAACCACAAGGAGTCTACACACTATTCTTATTTTACAGATGAGGAAACTGAGGCCCAAGGGAGGGGTAAAGTGGCTTGCTCAGAGTCACACATATAAATGACAAAGCCACCACTGAAACTAAAGTCCCCTAACTCAAAATTTATGGGGTTTTCTGGTTAAATAACTTCAGCTTTTTCTAGGAAGAGCTATTGGATTGTCATTGGGCAGTGTCTGCTATGTAGTTCATGAACTTACAAAGTTAGAGCTGGAAGGGAATTTAGAGGTCATCTAATCCCTTCATTTTACAGAGGAGGAAACTGAGGCTCAGAGGAGGTAAGGGACTTGGCCATAGTCCCACCAGTAGGAAACTGAAGACCTGGGATTCACAGCCAGGCCTTCCTGATTCCAAGTTAGCATTTATCTACCATTTATCTACACATTGCCTCACTTAGGTGGTATAGAATAAGACTGGATGACTGCAGCTTAGTTTCTAAGACCCCAAGGGAGGCTTGGACCTTGGCAGGTTCATCCTAAGTCCAGGACCAGCCCTCAGCTTTTCAGGTTCAAGAATTTAATTTTAACATGTCATCGAGGGCAGAGCAGACTCTATGAAATTGAGTCTTACTGAGTAGAGACAGACTGATAAAGTAGATGCCAATTTATTCATTTACACTAAGGAATTTCTAGAATTGCCAAGTGAACTAAAATCCCTGTGCTCTTTCACCATTAGGAAAGTTTACTTGCAAAATAGAATGGAGCTCTCAAGGAATGTTGTTGAACAGAGCAAATCGGGGTTAATTAAGGGAACTGGATGATCTTCAGGGATGCTGTCATGAGAGTCATTATATTCTGATGCCCCCTCATTAACACAGTTACTATCTCTGCTGATGTCAACTGCAATCCTACCTTTCCTTATCCAATGCTACTATTATGAATGAAAGAAGGAAAGGGCATTTATTAAGTGCTTACAATGCACCAAGCTAAGTACTAGGAATGCAAGGAGAAAAGCAAGACATTCTCTGCTCTTAAGGAATTCATATTCTATTTGGGGGAGAAAATACTTATAGGAGAGTTCAGCTACAGGATGGATGGAAAAACCCGGACCTTAGCATACACTTATCTGCACATAATACCCAGAGGTCTAGAGGTCATAGTGGCAGGAAAGATAATAAGGCCTAGTGGTCTTTAAGACTCAGTAAAAGGACAAAGAGTAAGATCTGTTGGCTCTCCATCTTACTAGTAGGAGTAGAGTTGGTGACTACCTTTCATACAAGTGGTGTGGGAAGCCCTGGCCCTGGGGAGGGCTATAAGGCATGATCACTGAGCTGGAGTAGGGGATAGGCCCAAGGGTTGGACTAGAGCCAGAGGTCTGGTTCTGTCTTATGGGGGTAAGGATGAGAACCTGGCGAGGAAGGGGCGCAAAAAGGAGAATATTCATAGGGAGGTTATAGAAAGGGCTTCACGAAGCACCTGTTCCTGCTGGGCCTATCCATGCTTATCAGATGAGACAACATATATAAAGCACTTTGCAAACCTAAAATGCTAGCTGTTATCATCATCATTAGCAATGTCCTCCTGTAAATTCTCCATAGAGAATCCATTCAATATACTGGACACTTTCTTCTAGTGCTTTTTTCTATTTATTAGATACCATTGCAACCCTTGGACTCTCCAAACATTATCTATCACTTTTACTTTGCGACTGACCCACCTCCTTTTCTAGTCTTTAATGTCACTTAATGTCATGTTACTTTTCAAGTATGAATCACTGTTGGTTACATGCTTCAGCCTCCTTATGCCCACCATGAGTCTCTTCATTGCCCTTTGGGTTGCACATTATTGCAACCCTTTGGAGACTGTGGTGTTCCATGAAGCGCAGCCACTTAGCATCATTGAGAAAAAAGATTAGTATTAAAAACATAGATTTTTTGTGGCAGGAAGAGGTTTGGGATTATCAAAAGTAATGAACAATTCCTCAAATGAAATCTAGCCTGCTCTCCTCCTTTTATTCAAATCTGGGCCATTGTTCAAATATATAAATATGTATGTATGTATGTATATATATGTATACATGTGTATATATGTATATACACACATGTATGTTTATGTGTTTATATGTATGTGTACACACACACACACACACACACACACACACACACACACATATATATATAGTGCCTATCCTTGCAAAGTATAGGTATTTGTGGGCTAATTCAACAAGTTGCCTGTGCAACCACATGCCATGATCCAGAGGACATGAGCTCTTCATCTATAGCAACTCATGATTTTATAGTGCATTTATAACACACTTTACCAAGTCACAATAGCATGGTGAAGTAGGTGTTGCAGGCCTTATTATGACCATTTAAAAATGAGGAAACTGAGGTACGTGCCAGGTGAGTGACTTGGCCAGAGTGACAACTGGGACTTTCAGTTCTTCTGACTTTAAACCAGTGATTATCTTTTCATATCATGCTGCCTTTTTCTAGAGCAAAGTAGTTTCTAGACAGCACCCCTTGCCTTTAGCAGTACTGGAGACACGGATGAAATGCTCCTTTTCCTGGATGTATGAGGGTCATGCCCCTTCTTTTTTGATAACATTCTATTCAGTGGGTTATAGTTAATTAGGTCACAACTTCACTATTTAATTACAGTTTACTCTCTTGGATGCTTTTGGGAGCTTTGAAGCCCTTTCCTATTTACAAACTAACCCTTAAGAGATTACTTCTGGCAGAGGACTAATTTGCCAATTTGCTTGGTTCTTATCCATTTCAATGTCAAAGAGTATTTCTATTGTTACCTCTTAATTCTTGAAATGCCCCCTTTGGAGATTATATTCCCCTGTTGTCAGGGTATTTAACCTTGGTTCTATGAACTTGGTTTTTAAAATATGTTTTGACAACTGTATTCAATGCCACTGGTTTTATTTGTAATCCTATGTATTTTATTTTATGCATTAAATAAAACAGTTATTCTGAGAAAAGATGCATAGGTTTCATCAGAGTGCCAAAAGGGGCCACAAAACAAAACAGGTCCACTGCACATTTTGGTTATATAACCTCAACTGGGCCTTCACAAGGCAATCTCTTTAGTTGATTCACTATTCCACTCACTAAAGTGACTTTTTGAAACCTTCTGATCTCTCCTCAAGCCTCCCATGGCTTTCTCTCTTCCCATCCTCTCAACTGAAAAACTTTGTCTCACATTTCACTGAAAAAATTGAGGCCCTTTGGTCCCTTTCATTGCTTCTCTTGGCCAAAACAAAGCCCTCTCCATGCACGAGTGATCTCATTCTATCCCTCTTCTCCAGCAATGGCACCCCCTATCATCCCTAATCTCTTGCTAATCTTCAATCTCTTGTTGTCTGCTGGCCATTTCCCTCCTGCCTTCAAATATGTCCATGTTTCCACAATTCTTAAAAAAAAACAAAACCCTGACTTGATCTATCTGTTCAGGATACAAGCTATCCTTCCATATCCCTCTTTCCTTTTTTGGTTAAATTCCTTGAGGAGACCATCTACAATTGATGCCTCTACTTCCTTACCTCTCACTCTCTTCTCAATTCTCTGCATTCTGGTTTCCAACCTCTTCCTTCAACCAAAACTGCTCTTACCAATGATCTCTTAATCACCAAAGCTGATTATCTTTCTCAGTTAACATCTTTCTTGACTTTTCTGCAGCTTTTGATATCGTTGACCACCTTCTTCTCCTTGATTTTCTCTTCCCTCTAGGTTTTCTTGATGTTGCTCTTTAGTAGTTGTCTTCCTGTCTGACCATTCCTGCTCCAGCTCCTTTATTGAATCTTCAGGTCATACCCATTAATGACGAGAATTCTCCAAAATTTTTCCTTGGATCTTTCCTTTTCTCCCTACATACTATTTTAAACTTGGTCATTCTATCAGCAAACATGGACTCAAATATCGTCTCTATATTGATGATTTCCAGATATAATTATCTATCCCTAACCTCTTTCTTACCTTCCAATCTTACATCTCCAATTGCCTATTGGATATCTTGAACCAGACATCCCAGAGACATCTTAAACTCAACACATCTAAAATTGAACTCATTATCTTCCCATCTAAAATCTAAATTCTCCCCTCTTACAAATTTTCCTATTACTGTTATCATCTCCAGTCACCCAAACTCAAAACATAGGTATTATCTGAAATTCCTCATGCTCTCTCACCCTGTCCCATAATCAGACAAAGTCCTGTCCATTCTACCTTCCCATAATTTCTTGTATATACCCCCTTCTTTCATCTAGCACTGCCAATAACCAAGCACAGGCCCTTGTGACCTCATACCTGAACTATTTCAATAGATTGCTGGTTGGTCTCCCCACCTGAAATCTCTCCCCATTCCAATCCATCTTCCATTCAGCTGTCAAAAAGATCTTCCTCAAGTACAGATATAACTTGCCATCTTCCTATTTAATAAATGCCACTGACATTTTATTACAACTTATTCAAAGCCTTTCATCACCTCGCCTAACTGCCCTTCCCATCTTCTTATATCTTACTCACCTGCCCATGCTCTGTGATCAAGTAACAATGGTCTCCTTGCTGTTCTTTACTTATGTTCTGGGCATTTTCACTGACTATCTCCCATGCCTGGAATTCTCTCCCTCTTCATCTCTATCACCTAGATTCCTTTAAGTCCCAACTAAAGTCCCACCTTCCACAAGAGACTTTCCCAATTTCCTTTAATGCTGGTGCCTTCCTTCTGAGAATACCCACACCTTATCCTGCATATATCTTGATTGCACATAATTGTTTTTGGGTTGTCTTCCTCCATTAGACTATGAGCTCCTTCAGAGCAGGGACTGTCTTTTGCATTTCTTTGTATCCCCAGCACTTAGTACAATGCCTAGTACATAGTAGGAGCTTACTAAATGCTTGCTGACTTGACTCTTTAGATGAAACTGCTTCCCATGAAGAACTAGGCACATCAATCGACATAAAAATTTTCCTGGTCCTTCAAGATAGTCTTAAATTTTAATCCTTCATTGTTTAAGTAGCAAATACCATCAATTGCTCTTCTTATTAAACTGTTTCAATCATGTCTGACTCTCCATGACCCCATTTGGGTTTTCTTGGCAGGGATATTGGAGTGTTCTGCCATTTCCTTTTCCAGCTCATTTTACAGATGCAGAAATTGAGGCAAACAGGGTTAAGCGACCTACCCAGGGTTACACAGCCAGTAAGTGTCTGAGGCGAGATCTGAACTCAGGAAGAGGAGTCTTTCTGACTCCAGGCCTAGCACTCTATCTATTGCATCACCCAGCAGCCTCATTTAAGCCATAAAATAGTTGTCAACTTGTGCTCTGCCTACTGGTTTTACGCTTTTGGTTCCTTTCTCCCTTCTGAGTGTTCATAATATTGGTTCCTGTTTCAGGTTCCCTTTTATATGTGATTTCCACAAATACCACACTTTCCTGCCTTGATTGACACTGGGCTTCATTCTCTTTGTTGGTGCATTTGGTTCCTGACCCTTCTTCACTTTACTGACACCTAGCATTGCTCCACTGGCCACACAACTCTCTACACTGTGCAGTACCTAGAAAGGAAGAAAGGTTAAATATTTTGGCCCTTTAATGCTGATCACCACCTGCTGGTCACTGCCTAGAAAGACATGCTCATCACTGGTAGGGGAAAGTATAAAGAAATAAGACATAGTCCCTGCCTTCAAGAAAGTCACAATCTAAGACAGATCAGAGAAATATTCAAATCACTACAATGCAAAGCAGAATATGGTCCAGTCCCAGTGCATACAAAACAGTTATCACATCCAGCTGGAGGAAGAGCAGAGAACCAGGGAAGGCTTTATGAAAGGGATAGCATTTGAGGTGTCTTAAAGAATAAAGATTTCAACAGGTAACAATGGTGAGGAAATGCCCTCCCAGCAGGATTAGGGTAATTAAAACAGAAAGACAAGGAGAGAGCATTTCGGGGGTGGCAAGTTATCTAGTTTGGTCCAAGTTCTTGAAGGAAACCAGGGGAGAATGAGACCAGATTATTGAGAGTTTTCAATGTCAGACTAAGGAAACTGGACTTGATGCTGTAGGTCGTGAGTAGCTGCTAAAGAGTTTTAAATAGAGATTGGCATGATCAGAACTGTGCTCTAGGGTTTGGGTCACTATGACCCACTCTTGCTTAAACCTGGCAAAAGTCTCACATTTTTTACTGTACCCTATTCCCAAGTCGTGTTTGACAAGAAATGCCACTGCTTTCCATTTTTAGTTTAATGAATGTCACCATCCACATAGAGATTAGACTGGGAATATGCAATGTGTCCAATTTTAGATCTAAAATGTGCGTGTGGAGAAAATTCAGATTGTTTTTGTCCCCATGGGGAGAATGAATGAAATCCTCTGTAGTAGATACTGAAATCCCCTTAGGTGTTGTGCTCTAGACAGTAGAGTAGGGTTGGGCAAAGAATGCTAGAATCAGACAACTGGGATTTAATCCCACCTCTCACATTTATTACTATGCATGCATGGGAAAGTCATTTAACCTCCCTAACCTTCATTTTCCTCATCTGTAAGATGGGATATTTACACAACCTACAGGCAGCTGGTGATACAGCACATGAAACTTGGAACTTGGAGTTAGAAGATCTCAGTTCAAATCCTGCCTCAGACACTTACTAGCTGTGTCCCTGGGCAAGTCTCTGAACGTTCTTTGTCTCATCTTCATCTATAACATAAGGATAATGTAAAATGAGTAAGATGGGGCACTTACCTCACAGGGTTGTTTTAAAGATTAAATGAGCTAACATTTGTAAAGTGCTCTGCATACCTGAAAGTGCCTATAACTGCTAGCTATTATTATTATTATTATCTATTTCTAGCATTGCAAGGGTCAGTGGGAGGGAAGTCCTTTGGTATTCTTAAATGCTACACAGCAATATAATGTCATCACTTTCTTCATCATCACCATCATCATCCTCCATACAAAGTACCAAATTACCATCATTAGCATAGCGTATGCCACAAAGTAAGTACGTAACTACAAGTGTTGAAGGAGTTTTTCACACAGGATCATTTTCCTCACATGGAAATATCTGCATTGCTGAGAATTCCATCAGCCAGTGACACAGATGGAAGTATTTTTGCCTCTGAGGACAGAGGCATCTCCCATGGTGATGAAGAAAACCTACCAGGCATTTCCTGCCCTTACTAGCCACCCCACCCCATGAGCCTTCTGTCGTCAACATCCCTCCATACTCTTCAGACCTTGCTCAATGTCATATTCCTCTAATGCTCAGTCTCGATGACCATCTTGTAAGTAAAAATGAGATATATATTCACAGAGGGAAAACCTAAGTATATCTGAGGTTCTTACCTCAACTGGGCCACTACTGAGAGGACACATTCCTGGAAGCAGTTTCCAGAGGAGGATGGTGGTATTCACTCTACAGTCATCTGAATTGCTACTTGCCTGCTCCTTTTTGCACTCAACAGTACTCCTTTATGAATTGGTTGGGCTGGGAATGAGTAGAGTCTAAAAAAAACATCAACTACTAGTCTCCTGTTGCCCTGAACAGGAACCATAATGCCCCACAGATTGGAATACTATGATGAAAGACAGCAAACAAAATTTTATATATGTACACATATATGTGTACACGCACACATATGTACACACACACTCATGCTCTCATTCTCCAAAGCTTTACATATAAGATGCTTTGCTCCCAACAACCTGTATACAAGCATGATTAAAGAAGGTAGCATATAGAGAACAATTTGAAACTATGCTCAAAGGGCTATAAAACTGTACATACCCCTTGATCCAGCAATACCACTACTAGGTCTGTATCCCAAAGAGATCAAAGAAAAAGGAAAAGGACCTATATGTTCAAAAATATTTATAGCAGCTCTTTTTTAAAAATCGCTTTTCTTTTTAGCTCTGAATTGTCTCTTGCACCTCCCCCTCCATGAGAAAGCAAGAGAAATAAAACCCCTATTATGAACACATGTAGTGAAGCAAAACAAACTCCCACCTTGGCCATGTCCACCCCTTCTAACCCCCTCCCAAATCCTCAATTCTAACTTTATTCTTTATTAGCATGTTTCTCTTTACTCCCATGGAATTATGTTTGGTCACTGTGTTGATCAACATACCTAAGTCTTTTAAATTTAGTTATCTTTTCTTTCTTCAAAATTAATTTATTTTTTGTTTTTAACATTCACTTCCATAAGATTTTGAGTTTTAAAATTTTTCTTCCTGCCCCCTTCCCTCCATCCTCCCCAACATGGCATGCAATCTGATATAGGCTCTACATGTATATTCATATTAAACACATTTCCACATTCATCATATTGTAAAGAAGAATTAGAACCAATGGGAGGAACCACAGGAAAGAAGAAACAACAAAACAACACAAAAAAGAGAGCAAATAGTCTGCTTCCATCAGCATTCAGACTCCATAGTTCTTTCTGTGGATGTGGAGAGTATTTTCCATCATGAGTCTTGGAGTTGTCTTAGATCCTTGCATTGTATAGCAGCTCTTTTTGTGGTGGCAAAGAATTGGAAACTGAGGGATGCTCATCAGTTGGGAAATGACTGAACAAGTTGTGGTGATAGAAATATGATGCAGAACTACTGTGCTATAAGAAATAATGAGCAGGATGGTTTCAGAAAAACATGGTGAGATCTATATGAACTGATGCAAAATGAAGTGAGCAGAGCCAGGAGACCGTTGTATACACTGTAACAGCAATATTATAATGACGATCAACCATGAATGACTTAGCTATTCTGATTAATACAATGATCCAAGACAATTCCAAAGGATTCATGATGAAAAATGCTATCCATATCCAGAGATAGAACTGATGAACTCTTGAGTGCAGATTGATGCATACATACATTTTTCACTTTATTTTTCTTACTGATTCTTTTTTTCGTTTTGTTTTGTTGGTTTTTTTTTTTGGAGGGGGGAGGACAAGGCAATTGGGGTTAAGTGACTTGTCCAAGGTCACATGGCTAGTTTTTGTGTTAAGTGTCTGAGGCCACATTTGAACTCAGGTCCTTCTGACTCCAGGTCCAGTGTTCTATTCACTGCCCCACTTAGCCACTCCCCCAGTCAGCCTTTCTAGGCTTAATGAACATTACCACCTTTCATATACCATACAATCCAGCTAAATGGGCAAATCTGCTGTTCCTCATACAGGACGTTCCATTTGCTCCCCATGCCTTTGGATTGTCTACCCCTATGAATAGCATACACTTCCTCTTCCTCTCTGACTCTTTGAATTCCTCCAAAGTCTGTTTCCAGCATACCTTTGATGCCCATCTCTACTGGCTGGTGTCTTCCCTGCCCCCCCCATTATCTTTATTTATGACATATGTGTGTATACATATGTGTGTGTGTGTATATATATATATATATATATATATATATATTCTATTTGTGTGTGTGTGTGTGTGCGTGTGCGTGTGTGCACTTTCTATTTACCTATGGGACAGCTGGTGTTTCAGTGGATAGAGCACTGAGCCTGGAGTTAGGAAGATCTAAGTTTATACCCAGCTTCAGACATTTCCTAGCTGTGTAACCCTGGACAAACCACTTAACTTCCGATTGCCTAACAAAATGGATCCACTGGAGAAGAAAATGGCAAACTACTCTATTATCTTTCCCAAGAAAAGCCCAAACAGGGTCACGAAGGGTCAGACACAACTGAGACCACTGAACAACAACAATTTAGCTACATGAGTATACATTGGTTTTTTTCCTCAATAGAATGTAAGCCCATTGAGGACAAAGGCTGTTTCATTTCTGCCTCTGTATACCCACCATCCAGCAATGTATCTGCTGTATGCAGTAAGCACTTAATAGATGCCTCTTGGTTGGTTGTACACCAAAGTTATTTCAATTTGCATTTCTGTGATTATTAGTGATGCTGAACTCAGTTTAAATGATTGTTTGTACTTTGCTTCCCATTTTATAACTATCTCATCTCCTCAGACTTTGATTTATACACTGGAGATTGAACTTGGCATTTGAGTACTTTTTATCAGATTTTTATGAATTAGGTGACACAAGTAGAAAGCATCAGAGTCAGAATTGGAGCCCAGGCCTTCTACCTCCAAGCCCTCTTCTCCCTGTGCTGTCCTGACCCCTCTGCCTTCACATAAATCACCAGGTGCAAAAAAGTATTTTTGTTTTTGTAAGAGGGTAGATGTGAACGCCTTTTTTTGAACTTATTCTACAACGCAAGTGTGCCAGTCAGTCAAGGAATATTGACTGATTACAGAGCAGTGAACCTGGTCTATTAGGGTAGCCTCACACCAGGGCTGAGGCAACAACCAGACAGCCTGGTTAGGAGTTAAGTTACACAGACCCACTTTTACTCTTGCTGCTCTAAAACTTACTTCCCAAGCACTGGGCCTCTTTGCATCATTACCTTGGAGCTTTCTTATCTCCTTCAGAGACTATTAGGAGCTCAGAGCCATGCCTTTCTGATAGGGCATCTGTCTAGACTTGTCATTACCATCCCCAAGTGCTAGAATCAACACTAGGATCAGCACACATTCAAAAGCCACCAGCTGGATGTACAACCTCAATTATCACTTGCCCCACACTCCCACAAACAAAGATTCACCCAAGGAATGGACTCAAACCTCCAGGGATCTACATTCACAGAACTTCATAAAGTTGTCAGGAATCTAAGCCCTATACCCTTCAAAGTGTTTGGAGATTCATACTTAAAGACAAGTCTGTCACAAAATAAAATCATACTGAGTTCCTACAGAATCATTACTCTCTAATCTGTGTGTGTCTCTGTGTCTGTCTTTGTCTCTCTATCTCTGAGTCTCTGTTTCTGTCTCTCCCTCTCTCCATCTCTGTCTCTCTGTCTCTGTCCGTCTGTCTGTCTCTCTCATATTCTCCACTTTACAATGGAGGTAACTGGGGCAGCAGAGATTAAGTGACTTGCTCAAGGTCACATAACTAGTAAGTATCTTGAGGTGGGATTTGAACTCAGTTCTTCCTGACTCCAACATTCTCTCCACTGAGATGCCACCAGCTACCTTCCTAAGATAAGAGCAGCCCTAGCTCACTCCCTATCATTTAGTGAATTAAGTCCAAATGCTTTCGCCAGGTATTCAAGTTCTTCCCCAGTCTTTTGCCAACCTACTTTTACAACCTTATATAACTCCTCTCCATACAGTCTGTGCCCCAGCCAAATCAGACTACTGGCCTCTGAACGTGCCCTGCCTTTCCTATTGCTATGCTATTTCTCAAACTGTTCACCAGGACTAGAACGCCCTCCCAGCTGGCCCACAGTGGTGATGCACACCTATAATCCTTGCTACTGAAGGAAGCTAAGACTAGCAGATTACTTGAGATAGGGAGTTCTGAACTTCAGCAGGGCTAAAGCCAATTGAGTGTCCCTACCAAGTCCAGGAAAGAACACCCAGGAATGGAGGGCCACCAGGCTGCCTAAGGAGGAGTGGACAACCCCAGGATGGAGAAATGGGACAGCACAAAGCTTACTATGCTGATCAGCAGTGAGATCAGGCTTGTTAATAGCTACTATACCTCCAGCCTGGGAGAGAGATAGTAAGGAGAGGCTCAAAAAAGAAACAGAAACCTACCTCCTCTTCCTCCTCTCTTTGCCTGTTATATTTCTACCTTACTTTTATCACATCCTTTCCACTCCTTCACCTCCTCCCATGGATAACAACCTCACATAGCATTGTGAATCTCTCTAAAAAATCAATTAGCAAGAATTTATTACTGTTGGGGGTGGCTAGGCAGAGCAGTAAATAGAGCGCTGACCCTGCAGTCAGGAGGACCTGAGTTCAAATGCAGACTCAGATACCTGATACTTACTAGCTGTATGACCTTGGGCAAGTCACTTAACCCCAATTGCCCTGCCTTCCCCACTCTGAAAGGTTTTTTTAAAAAAGAATTTATTATTGTTGTTCAGTAGTTTCAGTTGTGCCTGACTTTTTGTGACCCCATTTGGAGTTTTCTCGGCAAAAAAATACTAGAGTGATTTACCATTTCCTTCTCCAGATCATTTTATAGATGAGGAAACTGAGGCAAACGGGGTTAAGTGACTGACCCTGGATCACACAGCTAGTAAGTGTCTGAGGTCAGATTTGAACTGAGGAAGACAATCTTCCTTACTCGAGGCAGGGCACTCTGTGTACTATGGCGCCACCTAGCGCCAGCAGGCGCTGTACTAGATGCCAGGCATACCAAGAGAAAAATGAACCGGTCTTTGCCCTCAAGGAATTTATATTCAATTAGATGAATATTTGTCATGTATACTTTGTATCTAATTATGCGCTTGTGTTTTAAACTGGAAACTTCATAAGGGCAGGTCTTACCGAAATTGTATCTTTCCTATCTCCACCACACTCCCACATTTACCAGAATGCTTTGTACCTAGTAAGTATTTAAAAGATATTTAACTGAATTAATGAATGAATGTGAGTCAAGTAGCATAGCCTTCCTTCTGTCCTTTCTCATTCCTGACTACCATACATAATGAGAACTGTTGGTGAGGAATAAGAAGGTCTTTCTCCTATAGGAAGTGCCTCCCCTTGGCCATGCTGCCCACCCTCGGGGAGGCTCTGCTTTTTCATGTCCCATTTCCCCATGGGACCTGGCCTGGAGGCTGCTGTTGACTGACTTTCCACTCACTCTTTGGTTTGGTTAAAACCATGAAGAAATACTAGAATTGTCATGTGTATTAATCTATCCCTCCGATTCTTCCCACATTTGTATCCCTAAGTGTTTCCTATTTCTTAAAGGAGCTTAACTATGAGAAGAATGTGCAGTAATCCCTCAATGTTTACAATAAAAATTGAGTGGTTTGGGGCTTGGAGTTTTTTGTTTTTCCCATACAGCTGGAATGATGTTCCCATTTTTCTGGTTAGTCTAATATGCACTCTCTTAACCCTCGGGGAAAAATCATTCCATAGCTTTGGCCAAGCATGCTTCTGTTATGTTGAAGTCTAATACTGCTAGGGATTTGAGTAATTTCATAAAAATGATGATAATAATAATATTGTTTCTACAGCACATTAAGGTTTAAAAAGTACTTTACAAATATTGTCTCCTTTGATCCTCCCAACACCCCCAGAAGGCTGATACTATTCAATCCACATTTTACAGTTGGGGAAACTGAGGCAGACAAAGTTTAATTGATCACAGAATCACAGGATAACAGGATCACAGAGCTCAGAAGTGTCTGAGATTGGATTTGAATTCAGGTCTTCCTGACTGCTGGTCCAATGCTCTATCCACTGCACCACCCAGTTTTCTCTGTGGCATTTTAAGGATAACAAAGTACTTTCCTCACCACAACCCTGTGAGGTAGGTAGGAGAGTTATTATTCTTCCCATTTAGCAGAAGGAAAACTGAGGCTTATAAAGGCACTGTGTTTTTCCATTGCCACAAGGCTATGCATCACAGTGGGATTTCAGCCTAGGTCTCTTTAACTCTAAATTAGACTGGTGACACTACTGCCTCTCAGGGCCTTTTAAAAAAAATTGCTTATTTAGTTTTAGTTTTCAACATTCACTTTATAAGATTCTGAGTTTTAAATTTTCTCCCCCTCCCTCTTCTCCTCCCTCCACAAGACAGTGTGCAATCTGATATAGGCCACACATATGCAATCGTATTAAACATATTTCCACATTAGTCATGTTGTAAAGAAGAATTAGAACCAAAGGGGAAAACAATGAGAAAGAAGAAACAAAGAAAAAAAAGAGAAAATAATATGATTCAATCTGCATTCAGACTCCATAGTTCTTTCTCTGGATGAGGAAAGCATTTTCCCTCATGAGTCTTTTAAAATTTTCTTAGATCCTCGCATTGCTAAGAAGAGCTAAGTCTGTTAAAGTATATCATCGCACAATGTTGCTATTGCTGTGTACAATGTTCTCCCAGTTCTGCTCACTTTCTTCAGCATCAGTTGAAGATGGTCCTTTTCATCTTCAGGTCCTTTTCAAAGAAACCAGGAGCATCACAGGGTACTTACCAATATTACTAAGAAGATCCCTTGTATGCTAAAGGAGAGGACATGCCCTGTCATCTGTGAATGTGCTAAACGTACTCCTAGGAAAACTGCCCATTTGAACTATGAGGCCACAGACCAGGCACCACTTCAACCAAAATTGTGAGATGTGTCCTATTTTCTGAATTTGTGGACCTGTAGGCCCCTGGACATGCTACCGTGCTGACATGGCTTCCAGGTACTTCTGGAGGCCTGCTCAGACTTCCCATTCCAGTCCTGATGTCATTCCAGACCTGGCTGTGATGCCCAAAAGGAAAAAAGTTACAGTCAATGACATCAGATCTATAAATTGTTGACAAACATACAATACCACCCTCCAAAGATGATTGGCAAATATGCCCCAGGCCCCTAGGGAATAAATAACTAGTTCCACAGCCTTCCCCTGAGGAGTTCATCATGACCCCGATTTCTAGGCCCGTCCCAGGAACAGAATGGCAGGTCAATGCCTTGCAGAGACTAAATCCTTGGCAGAGACTAAAGGAATCAAGGAATGGAAGACCCAGCTGCAAGGGTCCATAGAAATCATCTTGTCCCAACCTCTCCTTTTACAGATGAAGAAACTGAGACCCAGGATGGGGAAGTCACAGAGCATGTCATGATTGTGAGCAAGGACTCGTGATTCTTGATCACACCAGTACTGACTGTCTAAACCATTTACTTGGCAATTAATCTTGTCTGTTAGCAATTATCAGGTCACCACTCTGATGCCTCCCCTTCCAACTCCACTGTAGCCCCCCACACTGACCCCTCTGCTCCTCAGAGCACTCACTGGGCTTCTTGCAGGAAAACTTGACAAGGATCCGAGAAGGGACTAGAGTAAGAAGAGTCATTCTGAAAGTAAGGCTTTGAGGTTGACCAGAAAACCCTGGAGTGACACTAACCTCTCAATTTTATCTGATAGAACAATGGTGCTGGAATTTATTTTAAATAAAATTCTGTGGAACTTTATTATTTTAGAATTTATTTATTTTTTTTTGGAGGGGGGAAGGCAAGGCAATTGGAGTTAAGTGACTTGTCCAAGGTCACACAGCTAGTAAGTGTCAAGTGTCTCAGGTTCTTCTGACTCCAGGGCTGGTGCTCTATTTACTGCACAACCTAGCTGCCCCTGAACTTTATTTTAAAATTGTTAGAACCATTTTTTTTTTAGCAACTTCTCTAGGCCAATTTTCTATGGTTCAGATTCCATGTGCCCCCGTTCTTGTTTTTCAGGGTCTCAATGCCTTCAAGAGATCTTTGTATTACCGCATGACCTAAAATCTCCTCACTGTCCTCATTGGTCTCCTCTGAATGTGCTTCTGATTACCCCTGCCCATCCTAAAACCCGAAGTCAGATGTCAGATAAGGACACAGAAAAAACCAACAATCAATTTTGGCTGGAGTATAGCGTAGGCATAGGAAAGTGAAGGAAAATAAGGTGGAAATGTAAGTTGGAGAGAATTGTTAGAGGACTCACAAGGCTTAGGCTAAAGAGTCTGGACTCTGTGTGGGAGCTAAGAGATGATGATAACAAATTTCTACAAAGAAACATGGTCAGTTGCAGCAAATGGTTTAGCCCAGGATTATACATGCAAAGCCAGGTGATGGAAGTGGGCACTAGCAACCGGAGATATCTGGAAAGGCTTCATAAAGAAAGCAGCACCTGAGCTGAGTCTGAGGAACCAAGAGGTTCTAAGAGGTAGTGGTGAGGAGTGAGTACATTTTAGCCATGGTGGACAAAGGTACTTTGATGAGAAATGAAGTGCTTTTTTATGAGGAACAGTTAGAATGACAGTTTAAATGTTAGTATATAAATGACAGTTTAAATTACAGTATATAAAGGGTAGTAATTTATAATAAATTGGAAAGTTAGATTGGGGCCAGGTTATGAAGGGCTTTAAATACCAAATATAAGAATTTATTTATATTTGATCCAAGAAGTACTAGGAAGCCTCTGGAGTTTACTCTGTGGCTGTTTTCTCATCTGTATAATGAGCAAATAAGATGAGATGATCTCTAAGGGCACTTCCAACTGTCATTAGTGTGACTAGTACAGACCACTTGACCAGATGGAGGGCATGGATAATGCTTTCCTAATGCTCAGCAACATTTGAGAGGGTTTTCTCTTTTACCATGTAATTTTAATTAAACAAATATGTATTAAGTATGTACGGCATAGTATTAGATCTTAAAGGGAAAAGAAAAATGAATAGACTGTTTTTGCTCTCAAGTATCTTATCATTTATAATACTTACATAAGAATATAATAGAAAAGAGAATGTTAAAGCACATGACAGGTACTAAAAAGTGTTGGGGGTGGTTCACAGGAGGCAGAGAATGTGTCATGCTGGGGGCCCATGCAGACTTCATTAAGAAAGTGACATCTGGGGCAGGTGGGTGGCCTGGTGGATAGAGAATGGGCCCTGGAGTCAGGAAGACTTGAATTCAAAACTGGCCTCAGATATTTGCTAGCTATGTGACCCTGGGTAAGTCGCTTAATCCCAACTGCCTCCAAAAAAAGTAACACCTGAGTTTGAGAGACTGGTAGAATTTTAAATGGCAAAAAGTCAGGGAAAGGCATTCCAGGAACTGGGAAGGACATGAGCAAGCATACAGAGGTAGGAAGATAAGGGGCCATATTCAGAGATTGGCAAATTAAGGGATTTGATGAGACCATGGGAGAATGGTGAGAGATAACTCTGGAAAAGTAGGTTAGAGCTGAACTGTTGAGGTCCTCGGATACCAAGCTATTAACTATGTAAACTTTATGTGCAGTAAGTAATGGAGAGCCACTGAAGATTTTTAAGTCAATGATGGGGAAAGAGTTGTGCATTACAATAAATGATTCTGGTACCTGGCTGAGGATGGATTTGAGGAAGAAGGGGCTAAAGACAGAAGAGCACAGTATGGAGAGAGAATACATTAGAAGAGTAGCAACTGGAATGGAAAGGAAGGAATGGATTTGAGAAACACTGAGGAGGTAAAGTTTGGCAGCACATGAGGACTGATAGGAGCAGTAGAGGAGGGGTGGGGGATATGTAGAAGTCAAGGATGATTCTGAGCCTGGGTAATTGAGAAGATCCATAGTACTACTAATTTAGGGAGTGAAAAGGAGGAAGTGGAGAAGGTAGGTGACATGATTTTAGTTTTTCCTATAGAATGTTGAAGTTGAGTCATTAGTGGGATAGCTGGGTAGCAATGTTCTGTAAGCAGCTTAAAACGCAAGACTGGACCTCTGGGAAGAGATAAGAGCTAGCAATATAGATTGGGAAATCATTTACAAAAGAAGATGACTGAAGCATGGATGAGGATGAAAGAGCCTTATTCAATATTATTAATGACTGGGATAAAAACATACAAGATATGACACAAAATAGGAATATTTTACAACACCAGAATTTGAAAAGACTTCAAAAGGCTGGAAAGAAGATACAAAACAAGATGAAATTTAATAATAATAACTGTAAAGTCCTGCATTTTAGCAAAATTGCAGGATATAAAATAAATTCACATAAATCATCAACATTACTATATATTATGAACAAAGTCTGGAAGCATGAGATGGAAAGAGAAATTCCATTTAAAATGGCTGTAGACAACATAAAACACTTGGGAGTCTACCTGACAAGACAAACCTAGGAACTATATTAATATGACTATAAAACATTTCTCCCACAAATAAAGTCAAATCTAAACAATTGGAAAAATATTAATTGCTCATAGGTAGGCCAAGCCAATATAATAAAAATGACAGTTCTACCTAAATTAACCTATTGATTCCGTGCCATTCCAAGCAAACTATCAAAAACTGTTTTGTAGAGCTAGAAAAAAAAAAACTCATCTGGGAGAACAAAGGCTCAAGGATATCAAGGGAATCAATAGGAAAAAATGTGAAAGAAGGTGGTCTAGTCACACCAGATGTCAAACTGTATTATCAAACAGTAATTATCAAAACAATCTGGTACTGGCTAAGAAACAGAGTTGGGGATCGGTAGAATAGATTAGATATAAATTACATTATAGTAAACGATCATGGTAACCTAGTATGTCATAAAGCCAAAGATCTAAGTTTTGAGAACAAAAACTCATTATTTGACAAAAACTATTGGAAAAACTGGAAAACAGTTTGGCAGAAACTAGATATAGACCAACATCTCACACCATGTACCAAGATAAGGTCAAAAAAGGTACATGATTTTTACATAAAGAGAGAGAGAGAAAATTAAGAGAGCATGGAATAGTTTAATCTGTCATATTTATGGATAAGAAGAATTTAGGACCAAAGAAGATAGAGAGCAGTACAAAATGTAAAACAGATCATTTTGATTATATAAAATTCAAGTTTTCACACAAAACTAATGCAACCAAAATCATAAGGAAAGCAGAAAACTTGGGGCAAAATTTTGCAACAAGTATCTCTGATAAAAATCTCATTTCTCAAATATATAGAGAACTGTGTCAAATTTATAAAAATACAAGTCATTCCCCAATTGATAAATGGTCAAAGGATATGAACAGATAGTTTTCAGATGAAGAAATTGAAGCTATCTATAGTCATATGAAAAAATGCTCTAAAACACTACTGATTAGAGAAATGCATATTAAAACAACTCTAAGGTACCACCTCACACCTATCAGAGTAGTTTTTATATAACAAAAAAGGAAAATATTGGATATTAGAGGGCATGTGGTAAACTGCAATACTAATGCTTTGTTGGCAAAGTTGTGAACTGATCTAACCTTTCTGGAGAGCAATTTGGAACAATGCCCAAAGAGCTATAAAACTGTGCATAGCCTTTGGTCCAGCAATATCACTTGTAGGTCCACATCCCAAAGACATCCAAGAAAAGGGGAAAAGGACCTATTTGTAGAAAAATATTTATAGTAGCTCTTTTTGTGATGGCTAAGAATTGGAAATCAGAGGTTTTCATCAATTGGGGAATGGTTAAACAACCTGTGATATATAATTATAATGAAATATTATTGTGCTATAAGAAATAACAAGCAGGATGGTTTTAGAAAAACGTGGAAAGACTTACATGAAGTGATGCATAGTGAAGTGAACAGAACCAGGAGAACATTGTACATAGTAACAGCAATATTGTTCAGTGAAGAATTATAAATAACTTACCTATTCTTAGGAATACAATGATACAAGACAATCCCAAAGGACTAATGATGAAACATACTATCTACCTCCAGAGAAAGAATTGATATTGACGGAATACAGACTGAAGCATGCTATTTTTCACTTCCTTAAATCTTTCATTTTTTTCTTTTGAGTCTTCTTGTACAAAATGACCAATATGAAAATGTTTTATATAATTGCACATATGTAACCTATATCTGATTGCTTACCATCTCAGGGTGGGGGAGAGAGAGAGAGGGAGGGATAGAATAAGAACTCAAAACTTTAAATAAAAATATTTTTAAAATTGGAAAAAATAAAAGAGCAGTTTCATTTGCATAACCTGGAAAAGTAGGAGGAAACAGATCGCAAAGGACCTTAAAATGCCGGACTAAGTACTTTGGATTTTATTTGGTAGTCAAGAGAGTATTCCTGACAATTCTCGAGCAAAATTTTTATCTGAATGGTACATTTTAAAAGGACCCATTTCAACTGCAACTTCATTATATTCCATGTACTAGGAGACTATGTTTTTCTAAACTATGAAGCTAAGAAAGGCACTGAGCTCATTAGAAGATTTTCCTCAGCTAAGAAATTTCATGGAATGAAAGTTAGTCACTGCATCCCATGCTTTCAACATTCTTGCACTCCTATCCCCAAGAGTTCTGGATTTCCCAATTCCAAAGCAGGTAACATTTTTACAAGCCACAAAGATGAAGGAAAAATGGGTACAGAGTTCACATAGGACAAACTTCTGAAGTCTAGTCATCAAATCTCTGTACTGCTACTTACTGGCAAACCCATGGCCCTAAAGCACAAAGGGACTGTCCACCCCTACCCTAAGCCACCTCTACTGTAGGTATATGATCACAAAAAATGCCAATATCCTTCTGGTGACAGAATTTTCATATTACCTAAGGCCTGAGCCATGAATACCTCAAGACTCAAAAGTTTAACAGGTAAAAATAGTATAAGTAGCAATAACTTTAAAAACACACAAGATGGGGGTATTTTTCCAAGAGAAATCCAATCCCTCTCTGATCCCATTTCCAAACAAAGGAGCTAGATCAAAATTAAGAAGAGACAAGATTTTACCATGGTCTGTACTGACAAGGCCAATCTAGGATTCTGATAATTTTGTTTATCAAATTTTAGCTATCTTGCTCTCCCTTCCTTCCTTTCTTCTCCCTTTCTCTCCCTCTCTCCCTCCTCCCCTTCTCAACACAAATCAGAGACATTGCCTTCAAGTACACAATTTCAAAAATACCAGCATTCTCTGTTCTCAAAATAAAAATCGACTAAATTAAACCAATTTTAAAAATTGATTACCTAAAGGCCAATTAGCTGATTTTAAGAGAATATTTCTGTAATCCATAGTTCTGATTTAGTCATGCAGCCTCATGTACCCTGGGCCCAGTATAAAATCCCCCCCAGATGTGGTCCTGTGCTTTGGTAGCTGCAATACACTTCAGTTCCAGACAACATGGTAATCTGCTTGCCTCTCAGGATTGGAAGGGCTGAGGGGTACGTATGGAAAACCAAGAACAAAGAAGAATTCTTGAGCAACTCAACAACCAACAAGGCCTTTTCCTCCACCAGTCGTGAGTGCTCTCAGCCTTACCTGAATACATGGTCTCCCTGCTATCATTGAGAAAGAGCTTTGGAGATGGTGGCCTGCGATAGACCACATGCATCCTGCCATCATTTTCTTCCGACATCCCCTTCTCCAGAGGTTCAATGAAGAACTCGTCCTTGTCTGTGCGGATCATGCCAGCCTAAAGGAATGGGGTAGAAACAGAACATTTCAAATTCCTCTCCATGCAGGAGCCATTCAGAGTCAACAGTTACAATATGCTTAAATACACTTTAATCCTCTCGAGAGAGCAGTTAGAAGGCAGAGAGTAAGCAAGGTGAATTCTTTATTAGAATCAAATAAAGCGTCAGTTCCCCAGTCTGACAAGGAAGGGCAATGATAACACACAAGCTCCCAGGGATTCTGACTACAACCCAATTAGCCAAGGCTTGGACAGGGATGTGGGTAGGACATGAGAACCTGTATTCAAAGACCATGGCCCAAGGCATAGCACAATGGAGAAGGGGGGATGACCTTAGCTATCAGTCATCCCCAGACTGCTCCAGGAACTGCTTAGTTCCCACAGTTTGATAAGCCAGGTATCAATGCATCATTGAGGATTGGACCAGAAATATTCATTTATAGGATGCTGACTATGGTCAGCTCTGTCCATCCCTAGGACAGGATCTGAGTCCTAAAAACAATGTTTACTCCCAACAGAGTGACTCTGCCTCCATGCCATTCTCTACTCTCTCAGAGGGACAGACTGTTATTGAGCCCCCCAGGCAGCTGTGATGAAGCTGTAAGAATCCTCAGACTTGGAATCAGAAGAATTGGGTTTGAATCTCAGTTTTGTCAATTATGTCCTGTATCTTCTAACCTTTCTGAGCCCCTCATTGTCTTCCTTTGTGAAACAGGGGAGAATAATACCTATACTACCTACCCAATGGGATTGTGGTAAGAGTCAAATGAAATAAATTTTGGAAAGTACTTTATAAAATGTGAAAGATTATACAAATCTGAATTACCTTTATTCCTGTTATTATCCAGGAAAGAAGATGCCCTACATGAAGTCATTCTACCCAAAAGCCATAGTCCAATAACCAACTGCTCATTCATTCATTTATTCCACAAATATTTAAGAGTCTTCTATATGTTGACTAATATGGAAATATGTTTTGCATGACTACACATGAATAATCTATATCAAATTGCTTGCCTTCTCAATGAGGGGGTGGGGAGTGAGGGAGAGAATTTGGAATTCAAAATTTTAAAAACAAATGCTGAAAACTGTTTTTCATGTAATTTCATGTAATTGGGGGAGAATACAATACTAAAATTAATTTTTTTTTAAATGAATCTACTTTGTGTGTGGCATCAGGGTAGCAGATCAGCCTTGGAATCAGGAGGGCCTGCATTCAAATTCTGCCTCTAGTGGATATTAACTGTATGACCATGAGCAAGGTTTAAACTTTCAGTATCCCAGGAAGTTTTTAAGATCATACATTATTGGAAGAGTTGCCAATTTGCATTGGTTAAGGGGTTTTCCACACCAGTTATTTCTCTCATTAATGAAAATGTTTCTCCATTATCTCTCTCACTGGTTGTTAGTAATGAGATAATTTCTATGAAGTGTCTTATAAAGGATAAAATATGACATATATATGAATTATTATTATTAGTCATGAGGGGGAAACCCATGAGAGAAACCACTCTACCCAAAAGGCACAGACCAAGAACCAAATGCTCAATCATTCATTCCACAAACATTTATTATGCACCTACAATATATACACAGTCTTCAAACAGGCCAATGGAGTTCAGATAAAAATCAAACTTTTCCCCCAGATCCTTCCAAATAGGCAATACTCACAGAGTTGACTTTGAGAAGAACCACAAGGAGATCCCAGAGACCAAAGAACCAAGCTATCCTTCTGCACGTTCACACAGTGACATTATTTTTGTTATTTTTTACAGACTTGTGGGTGAGAGAGTTTGTAGCAACAAACAGCTGGTAGGCATGCTGTAGTGGCTTGAGTTCCTGTTAATCATATGAATCATTGGCTTTCTAGGAAGCATGGGGACACACCAGAAAGTAAGCCTGGTTCCTCATTTTTCTCCAGGAAATAGGCAAGTCAAGGAAAGGCCTTTTGCATTTAACAAGATAAAATCACAACCTAGGTGGGCATGGCCTGAAGCAGGAGCAGGCTGAGTTTTCACTTTCTCAAAACTGATTCCAAAGGTCTAGGAGAAGCAGAGGGAAAAAACCAACTCTATCCAGAGTCAGATAATCCAGGGTAAAATCACTGACATTACAAACATGACCCCCGGGAAGATCACTATAAAATGAATGGTTTGGGCTGGATGGACTTTAGGTTTCTTCCAGCTCTAAATCTAAGGCCCTATGATCTAACAGGTGGAAATATTCAAGGTCCTAGACCCACTCTATCTCCCTTCAACTTCCACTATCAGATTTAAGTAAAGGTCAGAGCTAGGACAAACATAAATGCCTGAGTGGGCCTGACTAAGTCCCATCAGTCTTATTCTGTACTGCTGTGTATCTCTTCCTCTCACTGATTAATTCCCTAAATTGCCTTGAATTCATCATCTCTGGTGCGATCATTAACATGGGTTGAATTGGTTATTTTAATGATGGAATCGACCTAAGGAAGTGGAATGAGAATGTGGAAAAAGAAAACTCTTCTGACTTATGCTTCTCCGTCTCGACTGCCTCCCGGCATCCTATTAGTGAACTCTTCCCAGATGGCTTTACCCTGAGCATTCTTCCCTCCCTTGTCCCTTGTCAATTTAATTCACTGCAATAGCTTCATCTATCACCTCCCTGTCCATGACTCTAAAATCTATCATGACCAATCCTGACCTCCATCCTAAACTCCAGACTCCAATTTCTAGCGGCTGGTTGGATATCTGTTGCAGGGTTGCATTCTAGTCCCTAGTAACTGCCTGGGGCCTATTTTGTGATTATGATATGTCCCAAAATAAGAAGTACAAAATCAAAAGCCCTAAGTGAATGTTAACCTGTTTCCTGTAACCATAGCCCATTTTAGAATCCAGAGACTGGCTCTGAATAGTTAAGAGTTAAGTCAGAAATCCAGGCCATGAATGAACTTTGGACCACATCTTTGTTTTCTGCCATACTTCCAATCACCCTGGTGTACAACCTTGGAGTCAAAATCTTTGAGTTTGGCTAGGTGGCACAGTGAATAGAGCACTGGCTCTCAAGTCAGGAGGACCTGAGTTCAAATTCGGCCTCAGACACTTAACACAAAGCCTAGCTGTGTGACCTTGGGCAAGTCACTTAACCCCAACTGCCCTCCAGAAAAGGGGGAAAAAAAAAAAAGGAAAATCTTTGAATCTTCATTTTCCCTCACCCCATACATCCAATCAGTTGCCAAGCCTTATCAATTCTACTTTTGCATCATCAATAGCATCCTTCTCTCAATTTACAGGCTATTATCCTAGGTCAGGTCCCCCATTACTTCTGTCCTGAACTATTGTAATAGCCTACTACTGGTTCTCTGACTTGTCTTTCTCCTCCCTCTCCAATCAATCCAACACCAAGCTTTTTTTTTTTTTTTCCTAAAGTGATTTTCCTAAAGCAAAGATCCAACCATTTCACTACCCTACTCAATAAACTCCAGTGGCTCCCTATCATCTCTAGGGATAATTATAAATTCCTTTGTTTGACATTTAAAGCCATTAACAATTTAGCTCCAACCTACCTGTCCAGGCATTATATATTGTTCCCCCTCATGCATTCTATGGTCCTCCCATATTGGTCTTTTTACTGTTTCTTATACAAAACACTCCATCTCCCACGCATGAGGCTTTGCACTGGCTATCTCTCAGGCCTAGAATGCCTAGAATGAACTGTCTCCTCACCTCTGGATCTGCAAATCCCTAGTTTCTTTTGAAACTCATTTCAAACAGTACTTTTCTGTGAGTACTTTTCTGATTCCCTTCCCCACCAAATGATTAATCTTGTATTCATTCTGCATATACTTTCATACATTGATATATATACATGTTGTCTCCCATAATAGAATGGGAGGCAGGGACTTTTTATGTCTTTATATCTCAGTGCCTTACCACAATGCCTGGCACACAGTAGGCACTTAATGAATGCTTGTCAATTGATCGATTGAGGTAACCTTTCCTAAGCATCATAATGGCCCCTGGGATTTGAGAAACATAACATATGAATGTTTCATAGATTATAGCCAAGACCAAAAGACTAGGTCTTTATCTCTATAAGAACAGTCCTAGTGGATTTACTGTCCACTATAAAGTGAAACTCTCTTCTTTCCTCTTCTCCCTTCATCACCCCTTCAACTAATTATAATTCTCAGAGACTCCAAAGCATAGATCTGGGAATAGAAGTAACATCTTGCTTACCTACCAATCACTGGGAATCCCTGGGAAGCAAATGGAAAATGTGTAAAACATCACCGACACACATCAGAGATGGAAAGAAGGAAGGAAAGGAAGGAAAGGAAGGAGAATCTTAGACAGTAGATTTTTTGTTGTACTCTCCAACTAGGTAATGTAACATTCAAAGAGGACAACTGAGATATTTTGTGGAGACTCACTTCAAGACATAGAATTGAATATTTGCACCAGCCCTAGACCTTGGTCAAGTCAGCTATAAAGGCCTTGGTTGACTGCAGAGAATATCTTTCAGCAAATCTCATTGGAGGATGTAAGTTTTGTGCCTAGACTATCTTTTTACTTTCCTACTTTGGATACCAAATTACCACAAAATCATTTATTTGGAAAAGTATTTGCTGCCCCAAGTGGTAGTAAAATATAGATAGTAGAGACTGGTCACCTTTTCTTTTCATCCAACCCCTTGGGACCTAAAAATAGTATCAATTCAATCTGGATGTCATCCCACAGGCACCTCACACTCAATGGAACTCTTTTCTCAAATTCTGCTCCTTTTCCTGATTTTCCTGTTTTTGTTGATAGCACCAGCATCATCCCAGTCATAGAATCATAGATTTAGAGCTGGAAGGAGCCTCAGAGGCCATCTAGTGCAGTGGTTCTCAACCTTCCTAATGCCACGACCCTTTAATACTCATATGTGGGCGTATCTGCACATGGGTGGACCTGCCTGGAGACAGATAGAGGAGCGGTGTCTCAGTTCCTAAGACCATCAGAAATATGTGTTTTCCAATGGTCTTAGGTGGCCCCTGTGACCCCTGTGAAAGGGTCATTCAACCCCCAAAGGGATCACTACCCACAGGTTGAGAACCACTGATGTAGTGCAATCTCTTCATTTTACAAATGAAGGAACTGAAGTCCTAAAAGGTTAAATAATTTTCTCAAGGTCACATAAGTAGTAAATACACACACACACACACACACACACAGAGTATTACCACCAAGAATAAAACCTTACAAAGCTTAAGTATAATTCTCCAGTAGGGGGAGGTAAGGGAGGACCTTTAATGGAATAGAGGACTTTCAAGCATTACTGATAAAAAGACCGAAGTTTAGTAAGAACTTTGAAAAGCAAACAAGAATCATTAGAAACCTAGCAAGGTAAATTCATATGAGCAATTGGGAAGGAGTTGTACAATGGTGTAGCATTAACATCCTGCATGGGAGAAGAGATACAAGTGTCCCTTCAGAGTCTTAATGTCTTCACAGGATATTAAAGGAGGTAAATAAGAAAAAACAAAGTACCTTAGGGGTGAATTTGTTGGGTTATGAGGGTTGAAGAGAGAAAAGAGAAATGAGTGTAAAAGGAATAAACTAATGTAGGAAAAATTAAAAAGGGGGTGGTACTTGCTATTTCTCATAATTGGACTATGTGGGAAGACTATACAAGCATGGAGGAAGGAGTAGGAAGAGCAGGAATCAAAAGAAACTCACTCTCATCTGAACTGGACAAAGAAGGATCAAAAAAACAAACACACCGAGAATTTGATATTTGATGTATAAACACATAAAACTCAACAATAGCACAGGTTGGGATGGGGGCAGAGGAGGAGATAAGAGGAATAATAATGCCAGATAGGGAATAGTCACAAGCAAAACAAAATTCGTTATCTGGAAGGAAAAATGAAGAGGAGAAGAGAGGAAACTAAAGGGGTACCCATCTATTGGGGAATGGCTAAACAAATGGTGGTATAAATGGAATGGAATATTATTGCAATCTAAGAAATTATGAAAAAGACTATTTCAAAGATTCCTTCAAATTATGAACTGATACAGAGTGAAGTCAACAGAACCCAGAGGAATATTTTGGCAAAGACAAGAACACTATGAAAAATGAAAATGAAATGAAATAAAAATTTTGAAAAAACATAAGGCCTTAGATTCAAGCAGTGACCAACCAAGTCTCCAGAGGGCCTATGATGCAGCATGCTATCCACCTCTTGGGAAATATGATGGACTCGGTGGGCAGAATGACATGTATTTTTGACATGTCTACTATATGGATTTGTTTGGCTTGACCATCGTTATATTTTACAAAAAGGTTTTTATGTATAATGGGGAAGAAGAGTAAAAGGGTTAACAGTAGTGCTGGCAAAGAAAGAGGGTCATTGAAACATTTTCAAAGTGGACAGAAGAGAACATCAGGAAGTTCAGAAGGAGGAACAGACTAGTGGGACAGCTTTGAAAGTAATATGTTCAACCTATTACATACTTTCTTTTTTTTTTGAAGGGAGTAGTATGAAATGGCAAGTCATAGTCTCTTACACAATTCTATTTTTGTATTCTTCTGTCCATATGGAAATGTTTGTTTTGGATGTGTTTAAGTTCAGAATTTTTTAAAAACCCATGAAATTATCCTAAAAAAAAAAAAAAATCAGAGATGCCAGACTAGGTCTTTAAGATCTCTTCTAGCTCCAGCAGTTATAAGCCTTTGAGGACCCTTCAAGTTCTAACAATATGAGGTTATTTGACAACTTCATTATCTCCTTCAAACATTGTCAGATGCTGCCAGTAGAGTTAATTTTGGGAAAATTCCTAAGGCAGCAACTCTCCTCCCCTAAACTCCTGGAACACTTACTTACTGTCTGTACCATTCAGTTTGCAATTAATCACATACAGCCTGAGTTCTTTCAGGCCCAAAAAACTTCTCTAGTGGTTTGTACTGGATTATTATACATCTCCTCTGTTATTATTAAACTTTTTTTTTGCATATTTGTGTCTTGTTCACCCAGCTGAACTTTAAGTTCTATCAGAGTAGGGACCTCGTGCCCCCATTAGACTATGTCAGAAGACTATACTAGCATGAAGGAAGGAATAGGAAGAGTAGGCATCAAATGAACCTCATTCTTATCTGAACTGGACAAAGAAGGATGGAAAATACACACACACACACACACACAGAATTTGATATTTGATGTACAAATACATAAAACTCAAGAACGCAGGCTGGGATGGGGCTAAGAAGTGATGGGATAAGAGGAATGATAACGCCAGACAGGGAAGTCACAAAAAAACCCCAAAATTCCTTATCTAGAAGGGAAAATGAAGAGGAGAAGAGGGAAACTAAAGGGGTACCCATCTATTGGGGAATGGCTAAACAAATGGTGGTATAAATGGAACGGAATATTATTGCAATCTGAGAAACTATGAAAAAGACTTTTAAAGAATCATTCAAATTATGAATTGATACCAAGTGAAATAAACAGAACCCAGAGGAATATTTTGGCAAAGACAAGAACACTATAAAAAATGAAAATGAAATGAAATAAAAAATTTTTAAATACTTAAGGCCCATCCAAGTCATTGTAGCCTTTTGTGTGGCCATCCCTCTCAAACAGACCTATTTGTTCCCACTGCTCTTGTTCTGAGTGGTCTCCAAAAGATGGAGTTCAAATCTTCTTGATCTTGGATTCCAAACCCAAATTCACAGGATTACAAAGTTGGAAAGGGCCTCAGAGTGCTTCCAGTCTAACTTGTAATAGCACAGGAAATCTCCTCTAGAGCATCCCTGCCAAGTGGTGATTAAGCCTTTCACAGAAGACCTCCAGGGACGGGGAGCCTACTACTTTCCGAGGCATCGCGTTACACTTTGGGATGGAACAAAGTATAAGGAAGCTTTTCATCCCTTCAAGCCAAAATTACATTATCTTTGCAGCTATCATCCTTTACTCCTAGAGCTGCCCACTGGGGCCTAGCAGAACAAGTGAAATCCCTCTTTCATGAGTCTTTTTGCTTCCAGGCTAAATATCCCCAATTTGTTCAAATGATCTTCATATGACATGATCTCCTGTCCCCTCAGGATTCCCCTATTGTTTCACTGGAAAGATTCTATTTTTTCTTTCCTAAGAGAGAATACCTTGAGACAAGCTAACAGGAGACAGGATGGAATCTGGGTGATCTTCACTGAGCGCACTTAAATAACAACTATCGTTATATGTATTATCTCATTTGAGCCTTGTGACAACCCTACTATAGGTATTATTAACCTATTTTACAGATGACAACACTGAGGATACAAGATATTGGGTGCTAGTGTCAGAAGAGGGGTCTGAATTTATGCCTTCCTGGCTCAAGTCCTGCATGCCATCTGCTATCCACACTGCCTCTATACAGTCATATCAAGAGAGATGTCTACAGTAGCACCTTTGGGGGAAAAAATGGAAGCACACCAAACTATGCTTTCTCACTGGAAACACAGGGAGAACTTGAGCAGCCCTAAGAATGGGATACTTCCTAAATGCAGCTACTGGGACTCCTAAATGCAGCCAAATGGTCCCTCTCTAATTTCCTCTGGTGCATCTTCCAGGTGCTCCTAATGAGAGACAATAACAGCAGGCTTTCCACCAACTCGCTGCACTGCCTGCAAGCACCCACCCAAGAAAACAATGCTGCTGGCCAAATGGTTTAGACTAGGAAAGGGCTCTTCCCAAGCAGTCTTCCTCCAACCCGGAAGAGGATATTCATGTGAGTTCTCCTAGAGGTCTAAGCATTATAGATACCAATTTCAATAAATATTTGAACACTGGAGGGCAGGAGGCCAATTAACAGAAGTGACCCATATAGAACAAACATGCTAGTTTTCCCTTTATCAAAACTTACTTCACATCAGATTCTCCTTCTCAGAGAGGAATCAGGGAGAGAAACAAAACTATTCAAGGCTGTGGCCTACCAGGAGACAAATCCGCTATTAGACAGTAGGCTCCTTGAGGGCAATGTCTGTCACGTTCACCTCTGTCCTCCCAAGGCCATACACACACTAGACACTATAGGAAGACTGTGTGATATAGGGCAAAAGGAATGTGCTTTGAATCAAAAGAAATCTGGGTTCAGATTCTACCTCTGACACATACTAGCTATATAACCTTGGACAAACCATTTAACCTCCCTGAGACTCAATTTTCTCATTCAAAAAATGTCTAATAAAAGAATAAATTAAAATTTTTTAATGTTTAATAACATGTGAGCACCCCAAATAACAAGGTTGTTACCTTATATTTGAGCCTGCAGAAAGGCTCAAAGATACTAATAAATGTAAAGCATTTTCCAAACTTTAAAGTGTTCTATTATTAATGTTGTTAGGATCATAGATTTAAAGCAATGAGGGACATTAGGGCTAGAGAGCCTATGTTCTTTCTAGATTCACCCCCTTTCTTTTGACTCAGAGTCAAGACCCACAGAATCATAGAATGCCATAGACTAACCAGTGATGAGGCTGAGCCTCAAAGTGGCCATTTAACTCCAGGTCTCCTGGCTCTTTCCAGCATACTACAACCACCTAGACCTCCCCACTACCCTGCCCCAGCCCTCAGGTAAAGATGTCAAAGACTCTAAAATCCCTCATGATGCATGAGCCCTCTAAGGAGATCTTGAGGCACCTGATAAAAGGTGAGACTTGACAAGGCACTCTTAACACAGCATGCCTCCTGTGAAGAACTCTGGCTATTGTCCTTCAACTCAGAACAGGGCCTATCTTTCTATCTGGTTCTCTGCCCCTATCCTGGCTTGTTGACCACGCTTCACCAGCTGTTCTTTCTGTCACCAACTCACCAAACTCATTTTGGTGAAAAGTTTGGCCCTCACCAAGTGCCTTTTCAAGCACTGCAACCATCAACTCTGGCCCTTTATGTGGTAGCTGTGCTTTTGAATTATAGTCAACACTGGGCCTGAGTTCAGATTCTATCTTTGTTACCTCTGTGACCTTGAGGAAGTCACAGCCTCTGAGCTTCACTTATCTCTTCTGTAAAATGAGGAGTTTGGCCCCTTTCCGTCTTGGAGCTATGATTCTATGAACAACTTCCTGCTGGCCAACAAGGACTACAAGCCCCGGTAGGGCCTACGGTCTCAAATCTCAACAGGGTCTTGCCTGGGACACCTTAATTCAACAAGAAATAAAATTAGCATTTAGTGAAAACCTACTATGTTCAAAGCACTGTGTTCTGCTCATTCTGGGCAGTCAGATGATTATAATACAAAATGGAAAATGAAGAAATTCAGATGTGAAACCACATCCCAATTCTTCTAATCTAGTTCGGCTCCTACTGTTTGCAAGGCTCAGCATCAGGCCAAGTCAGGGGACGAGGACAAGAAAACCCAGGGAGAAAAAACAGGTTACTCTAGTTACTGTTAAAAGAATTGTGTGCAAAAGGCCAGTTTAAAGTTCACTTTTTATAATAGCTCCTCACACATCACGGCAGGTTTCTTCCCAGGCTCTCAAATCTCATTAAAAAAGCCACTAAAACAATCTCAACTTTCCTGACAGAGAATCAGAACCACAAAGAGGTCGCCTGGGGTCAGACTTGGAGCTCAGCACTTCCTCCTCTGCCTATAAGCCCACATCCCTTCTTGCTTGTTAATGCTATGGAGAGATCCGCCCCTTCTCCCTGGGCTCCATCCACACTTAATCAATTCCTGTGGCCACAGACAGACACAAATGCTGGGATCCAGGCCAGTCAGGAGACAGATTTGGGCCTGGGAGCCTCTGCTGACCTTCTCCTCTGGAGGCTGAGAAAGACCTCTCTTAAATGCTGCATCATGTCCTCTGGATCTGGTGGAACCTCAAAGCCTTTCACTGAGGCCTCCCTAGGAGGTAAGGGCCCCGAATCTTCACCTCCCCCATGGCTCAGGTTAAAGGGAAAGGTGATGGTTAGTAAGGGTGAGCAAAGATCTGGTAAGAAGTGGACCTTCTGTGCCCTTTTAGCTGTATATCAATTTCACTCAGCAATTGGGAATGGCTACACAGGCCCTACCTGACCACTCTACATGATGAACAAGATTCAAAAAATGCCACAGAATTATTTTCTCTGTGGCCTGACATCAATATTCCCATTCGGCGAGCCTCATGCATGGACACTAAGAAAGTTCAAGGCTTCACGAGCATCTGGGCTGGAAGGGACAACCTTAGATTACAACCACTCCTATTTAATAGATGAAGAAATGGGGGCCAAGAAAATGGAAACTATTTGCCAAGATTACCCAGCACCTCATATGCAAAGCAGCACTAGAACCCAGGTCTCCCAGTTCCTAGCCTGGGATTCTTCCCATCCCATCACAGAGTGTGAGCACAGACAAGCCTACCAGCCTGGTTCAATCAGTTCCTCCTTCATCGGAGACTGTACTAACCCCACGCTCACTTCTTTCCGTTTGGGGGGAAGGGTGACACTTTCTTCTCTCTCTCCCAGCAGTAGGAGTTTGATCAGTCTGAGCCTACTGACTGCAGAAGTTCCCCCAGCTAGCTATCTTCAAACCACAATGTGGCTTATTAGGAAGAGCCCTGGCTTCAGAAGTCAGGCTTCAAGTCTCAGTTCTTTACTATTTAGCAGTTAGATGACTGAGCAAGTCACATTCTTTCTTTGAGCCTAAATTTCCTCTTGTGTCAAATGAGGCTAATGATACGTGCCCTGTAAGCCACCAACCTTCACAGGATTGCTCTGAAGAAAACACATTTTAAGATGGAAAGTGCTATAGAAATATGAGCCAATGGCAATGATTACAATTATCCCCACATCTACCTTCACTGCACTGAAGGGTACCAAATCCTTAAACAGAATGAATGCATCAGGAATGACTGCCATTTTGTGACCCCCTAGAGCTCAGCCCTCTCTTCATCTGAGAAAGGTCCCAAATATTAGGCAGTGATGGACCAAGTACCCAAATATAACTACATCCACCATCTATTAATTAATGCTTGCTTCAGCCTAATGAATCCACTGACATCTTAGGAGCAGCAGCAGCAGCAGGGGCTTCTCTGCAGACTACAAATTAACATTCAAATAAATAATAGAATGCTTCCTACCACCAGAGAAAAATGACTCTCCTTGCAGGAGCTTTTACCAAAAAGACAAAACGATCATTTTTCCTTTGCTGCCTTTCATTTCACACTCACCTCCATTCAATCCAACAAACATAAATTAAGGACCTGCTATGTATGGTCAAGCTGAGAAGCAGTAGGACTTCACAAAAAAGAGGGCTGACCTGCAAGTCAGAAAGACTTCAAGTCCTATCTTTGACACATACTGGTCATGTGACAAGGGATAAATCACTTAGTTTTCTGGGTCCCCAAGAAACCCTCTAAGACTATATCATAGAAGAGTTACTGATCTGCTTTAGTGGAGAAAGTCTGTACCCAAGGAACTCCCTATATAGATACAATCACAGTTTCAGAGACCCCCATCCCAAATTGTTTATGGGGAGAGAGAGGTTACTAGATGATCCTGAAAGTCTCTTCCATCTGTAACCCTACAATCCTGTGAACCACTCTGGAATCAGACAGTACTAATCACTCTTCTCTAAAGATGTGCCCATGCTTCTTTGCCTCTATACCTTTGCTAATATCATTATTCTAATTAAGGCATAAATGGATAGGGTGCTGCACTTGGACTTAGGAAGTCATGAGTTCAAATCTTCCTTCAAACACTTAGTAGCTGTATCACCCCAAGCAAGTCACTTGACTTTTCTGTTCCTCAGTTTCCTAATCTGTAAAGTGAGAGAGTTGGACTCAGTGGCATCTAAGGTCCCTTACAGGTCTAAATCAATTATTCTAGGAACTATAATGGCTTCTGTCCATCCCACAGACTACCAATCCCAGATTCAGCTCAAATATTGAATTCTTTACTGATTCTGACCCTATCCCCAAAGCTAGGAGAGTTCTATCCATAAATTTGAAGCATCACTATTTCTTCTTTTATGACATATGGTTTTCCAGTTATGTGTTATAGTAATCTGTGTCTTATCTACCCTTCTAAATTCAAGCCCCCTGAAGGCAAGCACCATGTCTTACCCATCTTCATATGTCTTGCAACACCAAGCATAAGACTCTGCTCATAGCAAGGTAAGAAGGAGGGCACTCTGTTCCGACCCCAAATCCCACGGTCTATTCTCCTTGAGATCTAATAAGCACTAGGAAGGGTCACACTCTGTGACATAGCAACTGGCTAGTTGTGCCCAAACTGAGATGGAAAACTCTATCTCTGGACTTACCCACAATGTTTACCTTTCTAAAGTGTCGGCACTTCGAGCTCCCACAAACACTGCCTGGCAACGTTATGTACCTAAGCATTTAGGAAAGGGAGCCCAGCTGGTGCAGAGGAGTTCCAGAGTATATCAAGGCTTTCAGAAACAGGCCTCTATGAACAGAATCTTTTTTTCCAATTTAACCCAATATACATTTCATAAGTGCCTACTGCATGCAAGGCATTTTTGAGATGTTAAGGATGCAAAGACAAAAGCAATACATAACCTGCCCTCAAAAAGTTTGCATTCTATTGGTGGGTACATGACACAAAAAACCAACTTCTTATCCCACTTGGTCCTGCTGATGCCTCTGCTATTATACCACCATAATAGCAAAATCATAGAATAAGAGAGCACGAAGAGATTAGCCTGGTCCAATTCTCTGTTTTCAGGCAGATAAATAACATAGAAACCATCCCAGAGAAATGGCTGTCTTCTCTGTTCTTATGTATCTTTCTTGTCCTCAGCATCCTTCTCTATAAATAAGGGGCTGAATTTCTCTGCCAGAATCTTGATCCTCATCCTTCAGAAGTGGGTGTTGGGAAAGGTACAAAAGGAAAACTATGATAAGTGGGAAATTAAGGGCTCTCACATTAAGAACTGAGGTGCCTAAGAAATTCACATCTCTCCCCAGAGACACAGCAATGTCCACAGGCAAGGAATTTGGGGAGATGCTAATATTAGAGTTTTACTAGGCTCTGTCCCCTTAAATCAAAAATCGTCTGCCTCTGGAGTGGAGCTATCCAAAGGGACATCTAGTCTCTCCTCTACATTCTCACAGAATCATGCTTACTCAAGCTCTTATTTTTTTCTCATGTAGAAATCATACAGCTTCCATGCAACATTCGTGCCTCCAATCTACCCCTCCTCCAATCTATTTTCCACATCCTTATATGCATAAATCTTCTAAATGCATAAATATAATCATGTCATTGCTCAAATAAAAAACCTTCAATAACCCCCCCCCCCAGTCACCTATGGGCTCCTTTACCAACTGCTCACTCCTGATTCAAGCTTGTCACAATCTTGCCTCCAACATAACCATTCAATCTTAAGTCATATTACTCCCTTTTGTGTATAATATGTTCCAGTCAATTGGATTCTTCTCTGCCCTTCATTCTCTTCCTAGCATCTCTGTGTCTCTGGAGGGAATTATTCCAACTCCATCTGGTGGAGTCTTCCTTCCATCAAGGCCCAACTCAGATGCCACCTTCTCCACAAAGCCTTTCTTGACACCACTTGACCCTTAGACAGACAGATATACCAGGTAAAACTGAGCTGTTCCTCCTCAAATTTCACAAAGGACTTTGTGCAAAATTCTCCTTTGCATTTAGTTTCGTTCTCCTGTGTATCATATATCATGGATGTCTTCTCTGCCCACTACCACCATGCCCTCCTTAAATTGTGAAATCTTTAAGAGCAGAGGCTGCCATAGCTATCACCAGCACCTATAGGGTACAGGGCCCTTGGAGATGAAAAGTATCTAGTAAATATTTGTTCCCTGCCTCACATCTTTCCCCTCTACAATTGATTCTCCACACATCTGCCAAAGTGATATTCCTACAAAACAGATCTGACTATGCCACTTTCCTGCTCAGCAAATCCCAGTAGTTCCCTACTACCTTTAGGACCGAATATAAACTCTTCTGTTTGGCATTTAAAGTCTTTCACAACTTAGTTCCAACCTATCTTTATGGTCTTATAATACAATACTGCAGCCAAACTGGTGTTCCTGTTGTTTCCCTCACATAATATTTCATCACCTGATGCTGTAAGACCTTTGCACAGGCAAATTGGCATGTATTCTCTCATCACATCCATTTCTTAGAATCTCTGACTTCCATCAAGCCTCAGTTCAAATACCACATCTACATGAGGTCTTTCTTGATTCTTCCAGCTTTTACTGTCTCCTCCCATCAAAATTACCTCATTTATATTTTGTATGTGTTATCTCTCCTTATAGAGTATAAGCTCCTTGAGGGTAAGAACTGTTTAATTTTTATCTTTGGAACTCCAGTGCCTAATATACTCTCTGGTACATATTATTTGGTCCTAATAAATGCTTGTTGATTGACTGGCTTGTTGAATTGATTTGACATGAAATGGTCCCTGATCAACTTTTCTTTCACTTCAGACACTAGAGCTCTCCATGGTGCTTCCATTCACCAGATTCCATGCTCCATCAGCCTGAGAAGCTGTTTGAACTGCTTCCTAACTGCCTAGATTCTGACTTGTCACTGGCAAGCATTTCCTGGCTCCTTCTGGTGAGTTCTGCTTGAGTTCACCACACCTGGGCACTGCAGTCCCCATGAGTTCCATCTGTCCAACAATTCTATCACTTAAATCTTTCTTTTGTCACAATGCCTACATCTGGGCAACACTGGAGTCATAGGGTCTGGAGTTAGAAGATGACTTGAGATCAAATTCTGCTATTCTACTTAGTAGCTGTGTGACATAGGGCCAGTTACTTCCCCTCTCTAGGCTACAGTATCCTCACCTACAAAGTAAGAAGGAAGGATTAGATGATTTCTAAGATCCTTGATAGCTTCAACAAATTATGCATCTGAGTGATACCTAAGGTCCCTTCCAGGTCTCAATCCTGTGGTCTCTGACCTGTCTAGGATCTTTCAAAGCATGACAGAGGACACATCATAGCTACCCAGGAATAAACAGAAGAGGACTGACAGATGACATGTTTTGGTGAGACCCAGGTTTTGGCACAGACAAACTCCAAAGGGCAAAGGTACAAGTTCTTAAGTAGTAGGTAAGGAGGAGTTGCAGAGGCTTGATTATTTCAGAGTGAGCTGGGCATCAACACTGCTGTTTCTGCAGTGAGTCTCCAAATTCTGATCTTCAGGATTATACACATGCAAAGCATGAATATTAAGTTCATGCATTTGCTAACAGCAGGAACCAAGGGAGGGGAGGATTGCCAGTTTCAATTTATGGAATCATTCCGAAAGGGAAAAAAGTAAATTCTGTCATTTTAAAAGAAGCTGAGGAGAATGTTATACCTCAGCAACCAATCAAAATGCATGCCTAGACTGCACCCAGGAAAAGCTGGCAAGAACCTTAAAGAAAAACTAGTCAAACCCCCTCATTCTGCAGATGAAGAAACAAAAAACTCAGAAATGTCAAGAGATTTGTCCAAGGTCACACAGGTAGGAAGCAAGACAGTTAGGATTACAACCCATGTCCTAGCCTCCACATCCAAGGCTCTTGCCATCATGATACCTTACCTCCCATTCTCTAATAATATCTGCTTTTCCCCAGGTATGAGCATATAAAATGAACAAAAACTTCCTTTTATTCAATTTTATTTTGTTTATACTTTGTGTAAGCAGACTCGAACAATGACTTGAACACAAGAACTGGCGAAAACATCAACAAGAACATATATGACTAAAAAAGGAAGTGAGTTGGTCATGTCGCTAAAGCAGGGGACCATACTATAGTCATAATCATAGTAATAGCTAATATTTCTATAGTACTTGAAGCTTCGCAAAAAACCCCATATTTTATACACATGCACATATATATAATGTATGTATATATGTGTGTATATACATATATATATATATAAAATCTCTTTTGATATTCACAAAAACCCTGTGAAGTAGATACTATTATTGTCTCAATTTTACATATGAAAATATTGAAGATAAGAAAGGTTAAGTGATTCCGTAAGTAACACAGTTAGTAAGTGTCTAAGACAAGATTTAAACTCAGGCCTTTTTGACTCAAGTCTTGTGCTCTATTCATCACACTGCCTAGGCAACAGCAGATGGACAGCCCAAGTCTTGCTCTGCTATCCACAAAACGTTAAAAGACCCATAGGAAGCCAGTCCTACAGTAAGTTGGACAGACATTTTAGGAAGGATCTATGGAAAGAGATAGATAATAATAATACAGGGTAAGCTGAGAATAGAGGAGCCATACTATGGTGGGAGGACCCAGACCAGTGAGATCCCAGATCCAGTTAAGGAAGTAAGTCTACTTTGTCTTTTTTACTCCAGGCAAGAGTAATTTAATTCAATAACTACTTATTAAATGTCTACTATGTGCAAGATAATGCATTTGGCATAAGAGCACTGGATTTGGAGTCAGAGAACTTGACTCTGCTATTAACTCATTGTGTTACTTTGAGCAAGTCACTTCATTTTCCTTGTCCTCAGGTTTCTCATCAAAAAAAATAGGGGGGGATTGGAATACATGATATCTAAGATCCCTTAAAACTCTAAATCCTTTGCTATGCTACAATGTCATTACTGGCTACTTTTTGTTAATTGCAAAAATACAGTATTTCAACCACATGCTGGCTTAAATGGGCCTTTGTAGGCTAGCCTAGGAACCTAGCCACTGAATAATTGTAGCAGGGTTCCTGTAAATTACACACAACTTATGAAAGAGTTGACTACTTTTAGTCATATAAAAAGACTCTAAATCACTAATGATTAGAGAAATGCAAATTAAAACAACTCTGAGGTACCACTTCATAGCTATCAGATTGGCTAATATGACAGAAAAAGAATTTGAAAAATGCTAGAAGGGAAGTAGAAAAACAGGCACAGTAATACACTATTAGTAGAGTTGTGAACTAGTTCAACCATTCTAGAGAACAATTTGAAACTACACCCAAAGGGCTATAAAACTGTGCATACCCTTTGGCTTGGCAATATCAATATTAGATTTGTATTCCAGAAATCATAGAAAAAGGAAAATGACCTATATGTACAAAAATACTTATAGCAGTTATTTTTTTATGATAAAAGTAAGGAATTAGAAATTGAGGGAATGTCCATCAATTGGGGAATGGATGGACAAGTTGTAGCATATGATTGTGATAGAATAATATTGTTCTATAAGAAATGACAAAGGGAATGGCTTCAGAAAATTCTGGGAAGATTTATATGAACTGATGCAAAGTGAAGTGAATAGAATCAGGAAAACGTTGTACACAGGAACAGCAATATTGCAATGATAATTAACTGTGAAAGACTCAGCTACGTCAATCAATGATCCCAGACAATTCCAAAGGACACACGACAAAAAACGCTACCCACCTCCAGAGAGGGAATTGATACACTCTGAGTACAAATTAAAGCACACTCTTTTTACTTTTTTTTTAAATTTTTTTTGCAAAATGGTTAATGTGGAAATATACTTTGCATGACTTCACATGTATAATTGATATCATATTTCTTGTTTTCTCAATGTGTGGGAGAGGAATTAGAAGGAAGGAAAGAATTTGGAACTCAATTTTTAAAAAATGAATGCCAAAAATAAATAAATATGTATTTTTTAAAAAAGAGCTGATTCTTTTCATTGCAAAAAAAAATCTACTTCAGTTACATTCTGGTTTAAATAGACTTTTGTGGGCTAGCCTGGGAACTCAACCACCAATTGTAATAGGGTTCCTGTAGGAAAGAGAGTTTTAAGTTACTTAACAGCTTATGGAACAGCTGGGAGCAGCTTTAGGCTGAGCATAAGAAATTATTCCTTTTTTTTCTTTTTGGAAAGGAAAGGGAAGGGCAATTGGGGTTAAGTGACTTGCCCAAGGTCAAACAGCTAGTATGCCAAGTGTCTGAGGTCATATTTGAACTCAGTTCCTCCTGACTCCAGGGGCAGTGCTCTATTCACTGCGCCACCTAGCCACCCCATAAGAAATTATTCTTTAAGTTTTATACTAGTCAAAACAAAAACAACAGGAAAAAAAAATAGAAAAGAACCTAACAAAAAAGTATTTTAATCTAGATAAGGCCAAGAAGGCAAGATGAAAAGAATAAGAGAACAACAGAACTGAGTTAGAATTTGTTTTTGTTTCTGAACTAAAGAGACATTTAGTGGGTACCCTCAAAGTCCCTCTAGTTTAAATCAAGAGAAGAGCCAGACTCTGAAAGGAGGAAGAATGTCCTGGAGGCTGGCATACAATAGCTGCTACAAATATGGATTGGGTGGAAATTTTTATTTCAGCTGACTTCAAAGGAGGAAAGGTTACTCAGTGGTGGTGGTAAAGGGAAAATCTGGAAATGGCAGTGGGGAGCAAAGTGTGTCAAGAACTGTGAGAGAAGGTAAGCAATGCTGTAGAGGATGATTGCTGATGCAGTGTTATTGGGGGAATCCAGGTCTCAGTGAGGGTTCACAGATTGAAGCAATATGAGAGAAAGGGGGTCAGAATGAGGGGAGTTTGTTCAAGATGGACCAGGAATTCCAGAGGGCATAGTGGAAGGAGAAGGTAGGGATGGATATGGTTGAGATAGGATTAAAGAGGATAAGAATGAAGGAACAGGAAGTGTGGAGTAGAGGATAGTTTGCCATAAAAAAGGCTTATAATATATTATTTCAGGGACAGAGAGAGTAAAAGGAGACCAGACGTTGTTTACCATAGGGGTAGTAGTGGGTGAATAATAGTAAAGCTCACGGTCTCACAGGTGTTACAAGACTGAGCCTGGGTCCAGCCAATTTCTGCAGCTGGTCTTCCTATGGTTGACAAGCAAAACAAAATGGAACAAGGGGCTAGTGGTGGAAAGGTAATGAGAACATATCAGTGGGAGTAGAAAAGAGGGGACAAATGATAGAGGTATTGCCAAAGTAAAATCAGAGGGATTTGGCAGCAGAAATGGAAGGATCAGAGATAGTTTTAAGGTTTTGAGTCTATGTGCCTAGAAATATGGTAATGTAATGGAAATAAATGCAAAAATTAGAAGGAAAACCAAAAGATATGGATGTAGACTAGCCAAAACTGAAAAAAAAAATAATGAAACTAAGAAACAATCGTATCTGGTTGGGGAGAGTACAAGCAATGAAACAGGATCCCCTAAGAGAGACTCTCAAAACCTTTCCTTTCTTCGTATCCCCAGCACTTAACACAATGTCTAACACAGAATAAGGCCTTAATACATGCTTGCTGACTGACCGACTGATAAACAAATGTGAGTTGAATTGAAATAAACTGAATTTAGCTGAATTTGATAATGGATGAATCAAAGTTGGGTGTGAAACACTTTTATTCTTCTCTCTCTACTTCTTATCTTTTATTATACTTAAATATGTGAATGTCAGAAAGTTCTTTAAGTTCTTTAAGATTAAGTTCTTTAAGTTCTATTAAGTTCTTTAAGAAAGGAGACTTTGGCTTTTTATCTTCCCTTGCACGTGGCTAATACTTATTTGGCATCTGTTGGGTTTTCCAGGGCAAAGAACATCAGATTTTATGTCTATTTGCATTATGTTTGAGTTTCTTGAGAAGGGGAAATACCAACCCACATTTCTCTACCATAAGGCCCCACTGCCTATCAATCAGTCCCATCTTTGTTCATGTTCAAATCTGGTCACTGGAGTATTTCTGGCTTCCTTCAAATCATTCTGCTTTATAGATATCTTTGAGCCACAGAGTGTCCAGGTCATGATGACTTCCTACTGTTCTTTTAAATCCAGATGTAGCAACCTTTTATTGTTCCTAACTTGGTCTAAGTCCCTGCCAAGGATAATTAAACTCTCTTCATACACTCACAAAGGGTCAGCAGATGTTCTCAATAAATAGTTGTTGAACTTCATTATAGCTCAGAGACCTTAGGTCATGGGATGTTGACTAGTTTTCTCCAGATCACACAGCAAGAACTAGGACTACACTATTTCTAGAACTATACCTGAATGGAAGAATTGATGCTCCTGGGCTTTTCCAGAGACTGACTCTAAATCCTTGCAACACAAACACTTAAAAAATATGAGCAATATTCCACATTCAGTCATGGAAATAGGATGGTCATGTTCTGACTGTGTGATCTCCGGTGAACTGTCCAACATCTTCTAGACTTAATGTCTTCAAACCTATAATTCAGTTGAGATATATGCCCAACCCTGTGCTTGCCTATAAAAAATGGGGTTGGGGGAGACAGAGCAAGGAAAGCTAAGTTCTGGATCTCAAGGCTTGGTGGGGAAGAGGAGTACAGGTTCTGTTCTTGGGAATATCACAACTTTTGGAGGGACATGGAGGAAAAAACAGAAAAAAGAATAGACTTGAAGCTAGCCCAGGCCCTGCCTCCATCAAGAACAACAGACTGGAGGAGACAAGAAGCAGACCTGGGCCCTGCCTTCAGGGTCTTTGATATGGAGGTGACAGGAGAAGCAGGCTTATACCCCAGGCTCATGGATATCACAATCTTGGGGAACAGTGAACAGAAAAAAGAATATGCATCACCCTTACTGCAGGTGAGTTTGCAGTTTGGAAAAAGAAAGGAAGAGCTAAGAAGAATCAGACTTGGACCCTAACTTTGGAGAGCACAGTATGTAGGGAAAGAGAAAGAACAAATCCAGAGGATGCCCTAAAGGAGCTCAGAGCTGGAGAAGAAATTGAGAAATAAGCAAACAAGTACCTTCCCCTCCCATCCTGTTCTTTATAGTCTGGGAAGACCCAGGGAGAGAAGAGGAGGAAGAGGACAGATAGGAGCCTCACCCTAAGAGACCCCACAGCCTAAGATCAGAGTTCTTAAATTTTTGTTTTTGTCATGGACTTCTTTGACAATCTGGTGAAACCTATGGACCTTTTCTCAAAATAATGTCTTTAAATGCATAAAATGAACTACATAGGATTACAAAGGAAACCATGTACTGTATGCTGAAATAAAGATGTTGAGGGAAAGCCAAGATGGTGGAGTAAAGGAAGAGACTTGCCCAAGCTTTCCCCCAAATCCCTCCAAATACCTTTAAAAATGACTCCAAACAAATTCTAGAGCAGCAGAACCCACAAATAGAGAGAATGAAAAAAATTCCCAGTCCAGGACAATTTGGAGGGATGGCAGGAAAGGTCTATTGCACCAGAGTGAGAGAGCAGCACAAGCAGCACCAGTGAAGACCAGACCCCAGCAAACCAGAGCAGATCTCAGGGCAACTGAATCACTTACAGTAGTGGCAGTTTCCAGACCTCTCAGACCATAAACTCCAAAGACAACTTAGAAGGTCAGCAGGAAAGGTCCATTGGACCTGAGTAAGACAGGAGCATGGTCCAGAGTAGGCCAAGCCAGCACTTCCCCCACCCCAGCAAAACAGGAGCAGACCTTGAGAGTGACTGAATCTGTAGTGGCAGCAGAAACAACTGCTTCTGTAGCTCTCAGCCTACAGAAAGTAAAGGGGTTGAACAACTGGTCAGAAGGAGATTATAGGGGTCTTTTTGCTAGCACTGAGGCAGAACTCTGTTGCCTTATCCATACTGAGATCCAACTCACAGTCCTAGGTCACAATCTCAAGGAAAAGAGGAGCACTAGCATAGCAGAACTTGTGACCACAATGGAGGGAGGGGACCCTCCTCAGTTCCAGAGCAGAAAAGAATGCTTGTGGTCACTCATAGACCAGAGCACAGGCTAGGAGAGGAGTAAATACCACCCCTTAGATCATACCACCATGGAAGAACTGAAAACTTACAAGTCCCTAGAAGTATCTTTGAAAACATCTGCAAAAATCCCTAAAACTTGGGACAGTATACCCTCCACCCTGGAAGCTGAGTCCTACTTTAACAAAGACTTAAAAGTCAACCAGTAAACTGGGAAAATGAGCAAACAACCAGAAAACCTCTGACTTTTTAAAGTTACTATAGTGACAAGGAAGATCAAAACATGCAATCAGAAGACAACAAAGTCAAAGCCTCCAAAAAATATAAATTGGTCTTAGACCATGGAAGAGCTCAAAAAGGATTTTGAAAATCAAGTAAGAGGGGTAGAGAAAAAATTAGGAAGAGAAATGAGAGTAATGAAAAAAAATTATGAAAAATGAGTCAATAGCTTGATAAAGGAGACACAAAAAATACTGAAGAAAATAAATACCTTAAAAAACAGAGTAGGCCAAATTGTAAAAGAGGTCCAAAAAGCCCATGAAGAGAAAAATGCCTTGAAACACATAATTGGTCAAATGGAAAAGGAGGTCCAAAAGCTCACTGAAGAAAATAATTCCTTGAAAATTAGAATGGAGCAAATGGAAGCTAATGACTTCATGAGAAATCAAAAAATAATACAAAACCAAAAGCATAAAGAAATAGAAAACAAAGTGAAATAGGTTATTGGAAAAACAACTGACTTAGAAAACAGATCCAGGAGAGATCATTTAAAAATTATTGAACTACCTGAAAGCCATGATCACAAAAAGGAGCTTAGCCATCATCTTTCAAGAAATTATCAAAGAAAGCTGCCCTGATATTCTAGAACCAGAGGGTAAAATAGAAATTGAAAGAAACCATTGACCATCTACTGAAAGAGATCCCCAAAGGAAAACTACTAGGAATATTATAGTCAAATTCCAGAGTTCCCAGGTCAAGGAGATTGCAAGTAGCCAGAAAGAAACAATTCAAGTATCATGGAGCCATAATCAGGATAATACAAGATTTAGCAGCTTCTACATTAAAGGATTGGAGGGCGTGGAAAATGATATTTCAGAGGGCAACAGAGCTAGAATTTCAACCAAGAATCACCTCCCCAGAAAAACTGAGTATAATTCTTCAGGGGGAAAAGTGTATATTCAATGAGACAGGGGATTTTCAAGCATTCTTGATGAAAGACCAGAGCTGAATAGAAAATTTGACTTTCAAATACAAGACTCAAGAGAAGCATAAAAAGGTAAACAGGAAAAGGAAATCATAAGGGACTTAATAAACTTAAACTGTTTACATTTCTACATGGGAAGATGATATTTATAACTCATAAGACCTTTCTCATTATTAGGGTAGTTAGAAGGATCATATACAGACAGAGGGCACAGATGAGAGTTGAATATGAAGGGATGACATCTAAAAATAAAATTAAGGGTGAGAGAGGACTGTACTCAGGGAAAGTGAAAGGGGGAGGTAGACTAGAGTAAATTATCTCATATAAAAGAGGTAAGAAAAAGCTTTTGCCGTGGAGGGGTAGGTGGGAGAGGTGAGGGAGGGTGAGTGAACCTTACTCTCATCAGAATTGGCTCAAAGAGGGAATAATATACACATTCAATTGGATATAGAAATCTGTCTTACTTATCCAACAGGAAAGTAGGAGGGTAAGGGGATAAGAGAAAGGGGGCATGAGAGAAGAGAGGGCACAATGGGGGGGGGGGGAGTAGTCAGAAGCAAAACACTTTTGAGAAGGGACAGAACGAAAGGAGAGAGAGAATAGAATAAATGGGAGAGGGATATGATGGAGGGAAACACAACTAGCAACAGCAATTGTGAAAAAAATTTTGAAGCAAATTTCTCTGATAAAGGCCTCATTTCTCAAACAGATAGAGAACTGAGTCAAATTTATGAAAATAAGAGTCATTCCCCAATTGATAAATGATCAAAAGATATGATCAGTTTTCAGATGAAGTAATTGAAGCTATTTATAGCCATATGAAAAAATAATCTAATTCACTATTGATTAGAGAGCTGCAGATTAACACAATGCTGAGGTACTACCTCATACCTGGCTAATTGGCTAATTGAACAGAAAAGGTAAATGACAAATATTGGAGGGAACATGGGGAAAATAAGACTTTAATGCACCATTGGTGAAGTTGTGAACTGATTCAACCATTCTTGTTTGAATTTTGGAACTATGCCTAAAGAGCTTTAAACCATGCAAACCCTTTGATATAGTAATACCACTACTTTGATATAGTAATACTAAATATCATTTAGTATCCCAAAAGAGAGAAAAAACAAAAAGGAAAAGGAACTATATGTACAAAAATATTCATAGTAGCTCTTTTCTGGGGGCAAAGAATCAGAGGCTGAGGGGAGACCCATCAACTGGGGAAAGGCTGAACAAGTTGTGGTATGTTATTATGAAGGAATACTGTTGTACTATAAGAAATGATGAGCAGGAAAAACTTGTATGAGCTGATGCAAAGTGAAATGTACTATACAAAGTAACAGCAACATTGTAAGATGATCAGCTGTGAACACTTAGCTATTCTCAGCACTCCAATAATCCAAGACAACTCTGAAGGACTTATATTGAAAAATGCTATCCATGCCTGGAGAAAGAGCTGTTAGTGTCTGAATACAGACTGAAGCATGATTTTTTTAACTTTATTTTTCTTGAGTTTCTGTTCTTGTCTGTGTTTTCTTTCACAACATGACTATTATGAATATGTTTTGCATGACTACATGTGTATAACCTATATATAATTGCTTGCCTTCTCAATGGGACATGGAGAAGGAGGAAGGGAAAGAATTTGGAACTCAGTTTAAAAAAAATGTTAAAAGTTGTTTTTACATATAACTGGGGAAAAATAAAATACTAAATAAAAGCTTAAAAAAAGATATCGTTTTGTTTCATTCAAGTTCATAGAATACCTTGAAATCTATTCCCAGACCTCTTCCATGTATCTGGGCTAAGGACTACAAATGTAGGAGGAGAGAATAAATATGTTGTCATTTGTCCATCTTGCCTATGAGGGACCCACAGTCTTGGGGAAAATAGGGCTCTTCCAAATGGAACAAGAGAAGAAGAAAGAAGATAACCCAAAGACAAAAATGCCCCGCCCCCCTCCAGAACAACGAGGGCTTTAAGTGACCAAGAAGGGGACAGAATAATGCTGGCTGTCTGGAGCTAGCAGGGAGGGATGAAGGGGGCAGGGAAATTCCTACAAAAGGTCAAATTTAACATGGGCCTTGATTCTGAAGGTCGGAGAGGGGCCACCTTCCCAAGACTCCCTGAAATGAGGAAACTGTGAAGGTGAATGAGACAATTGCTGCAAGGTCCACACTTATTATTACATACAGAACTTGTTTATCTCCCTGGGAAGGTTTTGTACCGATTTCCCTCCCCAATACTATTGGCATCTGTCTACTTTGTTCTGATGGGTTTGTTTCTATTCTGGTTTCATTCAGACCACTATCCATCTTCAGTTTTTAATTTTCTCTTGGTCTTAAACACATTTTCTGCAGTTTCCAAGCTCACCATCATATCAGAACAGATGGTTCGACACTTGGATTTGTTTTCATTACTAGTGCACTTTCCTATTCTCCTCCTCCTTGTCCCTCCCAGCCTGCAGTCAATAGGCAAACATATGCCTGATGAGGACCCCTAGGGAAAAGGAAGCAAAGGGACAGCTTGTCCAGACAACTAGGTGCCTTATCCACCTCTCCAGAGGTGCCAGGGCCTGACAGTGCCAGTCTCCTTTACTTAGCAGCCTGGGAACCTGCCCTCCTGGGAAACAACTGGGTCCAGGCCTAAATTTGGTTAAAATATTATGTAAAATAGGTCAAAAAAATGTACTCCATCCCTAGACAGGCCAGCTAGCTTTGTTCTATTCTCCAGGCACAGCTTGAGACCTAATGCTGGGCACAGACTGAGCCTTTCTTTCCCAGCTAATCCTCAAACTTGGGTAACCTCCACAATTCACCTCTGCTCCTACTGCCAAGAAAATCATAAAACCACACTGGCTTGCTCCATTACAAATTCATGCTCTCTAACCTCAATTGGATCTTCATTACTACACAGGAATCTCTTTTCTTCAACTCTAATTGACTCATTTCTCACAGCAGTTGTTCTAACCTGCTTCTCTCTCTTCAAACCCCTTAACTTCACTTCCATCTCCCCCATCTCCTTACAGTAAAGAACCTTGTCTTTTACTTTACTGAGAAGATCTGGGGTTCCCCAAGGGGTCTCTATCATCTCCCCACTCCCAATTTCTTCCTTCAGTGAAGCACAAAAACCCTTTAATGGCCTCAAGATTCCCCCTTATCTTTTTAATACTAACATCCTACCACTGTGGTTTATAACAGCAAGACATGGAATATAGCAGTCTCTGAAGAATCAAATATCTTATAAGATGCCACCATTAAACTTTCTCTGTCATTATTCAGAATGGCCCATCTTTCCTGAATCTCTCATGCCCCTATTGACCTCCCCTACACTCTTAATCATGTTTAACTTGTATTATAGTTATAGTTTTCATCCTCATTCTAGACTACAAGTTATCTTGCAGCCTGTGCAAAAGCTAAATTGTAAACACCTGAAGGATTGATTGCCTTTGAATCCTGATAATTCACAGCTGTGCTGAATCACGTAGGTTACATGTCTTCTGACTCTAAGCCAATCACGGACCGAGTTTCTGTTATATATTCTGGAACGTTGGCATTTTGCTTTGGGGCTTCACTTATGAGAAGGACCTTTGGATTCCCTGGACAGGGCTCTGAGTAGCCATTTGTTAAGAGCCATTTGGGACAGATTTTACTTATAATAAAGGGAAATTAAGGACAACCAAAAAAGGTAGAGATAGAAAACTGCCTCAGATCAGGATTCTTTATCCTGGGCCACACAAAGGTCATTCAGGAAGCAAGAAGTAGAGGTGGGATTGAACCCACAGTCCCCTAACTCCAAATCCAGCATTCTTTCCATTGTACCACTTTTCCATCTCTCTATGAAGCAAGTTTCTCTCCATAGACTAAGAGTCACTAATGCCATTTTGAAGTCACTCCCTTGCTTTGGACCAAGGTAAGAGAGAACTCTGCAATGTGAGTCCAGCCCATTTCCCAGGTCAAACTTGAGTCTCAATCCTTTTTCATTTTTTTTTTCTTGCATGCCAATGGTTCATCAAAAGTAAAATTCTCCTGGCACTTCAGTTGCTCTCTCTGACCACATTCTACATAAATACATGCACAAACAGCTGCATGCACACTGACATGGAAAAAGAGATGCTGGGGGGAAGAGACAGCGAATGACAATACACATGGACAAGAGGCACATGAGTATACATGTTCATGCAGAGAGATGGGCATGCACTGGTTCTGAATCAAAATCCCTAGGTTCAAATACTGCCACTGATATTTACTACCAAATGAGTAAGTTACTTAACCTCCCTGGCCTTCAGTTTCCTCATCAGTAAAATGAGGGGATTGGACTAGACCCCTAGAGTTTCCTTGCAGCTCCTAAGATCCTAGGATCCACAGACACAAATGCATCAGATGCTCAGACACAGAGATGACACAAAGATGTATTGTGTCTGTTTGTCTAAGATGCTCTGAGGCACAGTTTATCCTAGGACAGGGCTCCGGTGGTCTCTCCTGTGCTGAAGAGGTGCTAACTAGGTGCCTGCTTTCCATTAGGCACTTGGAGAGGTAAATTCAGGAGTGGTCTAAGTCCACTTGTGTTTCCAAAAATAAGGGTCACATCATCGTGTCAGTGTGTCCTGACGGTCTCTCGCAACCTTAAAAAAGTGCTAATTTTCACAAAATAGACCCGGTTATTCTGGCTTCTCTGCCAAGCTAATTAGCTTCTTCACACATGTTTCCTGTTCTTGTGAGCTTTGTTTATAGATTCTACCGGGAAGCTGGAGAGAAAAAGTCGGTGTCTTGATTTAATGAGTGTTTTCCCTTTTCACTGAAGTGACTAAGCTGTGACCCAGTGCCCAATGGTTTTCAGCCCAGAACTTGCACAGGAAGCCTAGGAGCATTATGGGATGGTTCCCTCTCAAATACTGTCAGTCTGTGAGATGAAGTGAGTCCAGAGCTGAAACCAAGGACACATGGGGTCAAGAGTACCAAGAGGTATATACTCAATTATTAGGGGGAGTTGTTTGTTCCTTTTTTATCCAACTGCCTTTTCCTTGGAGATGCTGAATTAGGAGAGGAGAGAAAGCATGGACAGAGAGAGAAAAGCATGCAGGAAGCTAAATCCAGAAGGCATTCTATTCAACTGATTTCAATTTAATTAAATTAATACTATGGGCAGGGACCTGCGCTAAGTCCTCAGAATACAAGGATGAAAAAAATTGCGAAGTCTTGTTGTCAGGGAGCTTACAATATGAGAAGTAAGACATATACACAGGTATGATATGAGATAGACTTCAAAAAGGACAGCTCATATTCAGCTTGGGAATTACATACTAACTAACCATTAAACTCTCCTCCTACCCAGTATAACATGGTCATGCGGTGATAACATGGAGAGAAAATTACATATATCTCCTGCGAGCTAATCACAGAGGAATAGAGTAACATCCTCACATCTGGAAAAGAATTTAAAAATCATCTAGTCCCAAAATAATAACAAAATTCATTTGGAGAAAAAGCCTGGAATCTCAAGGGAAATAATGGGAGGGGGGGAAGATGGAAATGAAAGGGAAATAGGATTTACAGACCTCAAACTATGCTATAAAGCAATAATCATCAAAAATTATTTTATATTTGCTAAAAAATAGAAAAGTAGATCAACCAAACAGGCTAGAAAAGGAAGAATCAGAAGCAATGAGACTTAATATAGCATTTGATAAACCTAAGGACATAAATTACTGGGGAAAGAATGAGAACTGCTGGAAACTTGAAAGGAATTTGGTAGAAATTAATTTTAGACCTACATGTTGCACCATATACCACCATAAGTTCAAAATGGATACATGATCTGAATACTAATTAATTAAATACTAATGAAATCTATGGCTAGGGAAGGAATCCTTAAGCAACCTAGGGATAGAGGTGATCACAAAAGATAAGAGATAAATTCAAATATACTAAACTTAAAAGCTTTTGCAGGAGCAATATTGATGTAATTAGGATAAAGGAAGCTAAAAATAGGGGGGAAATCTTTGCATTAAATATCTCTGATGAGGTTCTTATATCCAAGATACATAACTCAAGCATGTAAGACCAAGAACCATTCCCTAGTGGATAAATAACCAAAGAATATGAACAAATAGTTCCAGAAATAATTGCAAACTACTAATACTAATATGATAGACTGTTTCAAGTGATTAATGCAAATCAAAACAACTCTGAAGTTTTCATCATACTCAGCAATGTTGGTGAAGCTATGGTAAGACAGGTACCTTGGTATAATTATGGTAGAACTCTGAATTGGTCCAACATTTCTGGAAAAGAATTTGGAATTATACCAAGCAACTGACTGAAATGCCTTTACCCTTTCACTCAGAGATCATACTACTAGGCATATACTTCAAGAAGATCAAAGACAGACAGAAATGCTCTATCTACAACAAAACGTTTATAGCAAAACATTTTTTGTGGTGGCAAATAATTGAAAACAAAGTAATTGCCATTTGACTGGGGGTTGGATAAAGAAAATTCATGTTAGACTTTATGAGCTCTTTGAAAGAAAAAATTGTTTATTACCTTTCTTTGTGTTCCCAGGACTTAGCCCAATGGCTGGCATATAGTAAGTACTTAATAAATGCTTCATGAATCATAGAAATTTTGGTACATAGATGCAATAATACCAGTGGCATAAGAAATGATAAATGTGAAGACTATAGATAAACATAAGGGGACTTACATAAACCTATGTTAAGTAAACCAAATAGTGTTGCAACATACACGATGACTACTACAACCTAAAGGGAAGAATAAAAACAAAAACAAAAAACTGAATGCTATGTAATTTCTTTTTTTTTTTTTTTTTTTTTTTTGCTTTTTGGAGGGCAATTGGGGTTAAGTGACTTGCCTAAGGTCACAGAGCTAGTGAGCATGTCAAGTGTCTGAGGCCGGAATTGAGCTCAGGTTCTCCTGACTCCAGGGCTGGTACTCTATTCACTGAGCCACCTAGCCACCCCTATGTTTTTTTGGTTTTTTTTTTAAGCAATTTTAAGTAGTCACTATGGCCAAGCTACTTAGTAATATAAAATGCTCCAGAAATGTTTTCACTGTTTGTTTTTTGCCATCGAACCATAATGGGACGTCATGATTAAAGGCAACTGTACTATACCAGAAAGACCACTGGGTATTTTCTTGGCAAAGATACTGGAGTTATTTGCCATTTTCTTCTCAAGTTCATTTTACCAATGAGAAAATGGGGACAAACAGGGTTTAAGTGACTTGCCCAGGGTCACCCATCTAATAAGTACCTGAGGCTGGATTTTACCTCATGTCTTCCTGACTCCAGGGGCTGTGTTCTATCCATTGTACCCCCTAGCTGCCCCAATATACTAGAAAGACCACTGGATATAGAGTCAGAGTCTGTGTTCAAATTTTAGTTCTGCTGCTGACTGTGTAACCTTGGAAAAGTCACCCTATTTCTTTAGCATTCAGTTTTCTCATCAAAAAAATAAGTCAGTTGGCCTAAACAACTTCCAAAGTCCTTTCCACCTCTATATTATTTTAACACAGCATGCTAAGATTGGCATGGCATAGGATTGGAGAGGGGTGATAATAGACTAGAGGCAGGGAGAGTGTTTGGAAGGTTATTGCAATGGTCCGTACAAGAGCTGATGAGGTTCTGAAGGTTTAACCAGGGCTCAGGCAGACAACACTGAAGAGGCAGAATTGCCAGGACTTGGGGACTGGTTATACATAAAGCAGTATAAGGAAAACAGGACTGGTAGTTAGAAGAACTAGGTGTGTGGCCATGGGCAAGTCATATGCTATCAGTAAGCCTCAATTTCCTTATCTGGAAAATAGGAATAATATTGCCTGTTACCCAACTCACAGGACTGGTATGAGTCTCAGATTAGATAATGTATTTGAAGAGTTTCCAAACCTTAAAATGCCAAATGATAACAAATAGCATTTATACATAACTTTATTTACATACATTTTCTCAATGAATGCTCGCATTAATCCTGGAAGGTAGGTAATATTATTATCTCCATTTTACAAGTGAGGAAACTGATTCTGAGAAAGGTGAAGAGATTTGCCCATAGTCATACAGCTAAGCAAGTTTTTAAGGAATGATTCAAACTTGGGGTCTACCCGACTCCAAGTCCAACACTATCTATGGCACCAACTAACTGTCCCCATATGTTAGCAATAATAATAACAATATGTTGGTCATGATTTTATGGATGAGGAAATAGAAAGTCAGAGAATAGAAGTTACTTGACAAAGATCACACAAGAAATATGCTGTAGAACTGAGTCTTAAACCCAAGTAGCTTTGGGACCCTCAGTCTAGTAGCTCCTTCTACTCCACCACTGATGATATCACAGTCCAGCTCCAGGTCCCTGAATCTGACCACAATTCTGCCTTTAAAAAATATACATATACAGCTAGTCTGAGGCCGGGCCTTTACAACTCTTTTGTTGTTGTTGTTACTGCTGTTAACATTCATTTCACTTGTGTCTGACTCTTCATGACCCTATTTGGGGTTTTCTTGGCAAAGATACTGGAGTGGTTTGCCATTTCCTTCTCCAGATCATTTTACAAGTAAGGAAGCTGAGGCAACCAGGGTTAAGTGACTTGCTCAAGGTCACACATTTAAGAAGTGTCTGAGACCAGATCTGAACTCAGGAAGATGAGTCTCCCTGACTCCAGGCCCAGCACTCTATCCATTGCGCCACATAGCTGCCTTTATAGCTCTACAGGAACTTATTTTTAAATGAAGAGATCCAAGTTTATGACATGCCTTTAAAAGAAAAACAGTCCCTAGGTCTGGACAAATGATGGGCAGCTTGCAAAGATGTACTTTTAACTCAATGCTAACTGGACATAATGAAATTATTTGATAGTCATGATACATACTACTCAAGGACACTACATTCTAAGCAATGATCCAGGAAACTGGAACCAACAGACTGATAAACTGCCATCCCTTCTGGCTCTGGAAAGAATCATTCATCTGTCATAGGTCAGAAATGAATGCTTTAAATGACAAAAAATAGATGGCAAGATCAACATGAAAAGGGAAGAAAGTTACAGAACGAGAACAAAATCTGCAGAAAATAACTCAGATCATAATGGCGAGATCTACTTTGGGGGAGCAAAGGTAACTCAGCACCTCCTAACTGGCAGTGTGGTATACTGGAAATAGCCTTGCTTCTGACATAGGAGGAACAGAATTTCAAATCTTGTCTCTGACCCTTGTTCTTTGTATGATGTTGGGGGAACTGGAATACATGACCTCTTAGATACCTTCCAGCTGCAAATTTACATTGTCAGCTAGCTGGTGTAGTGGATAGAGCATGGGATTGGAATCAAGAAGTTGTTCAGTCATGTCCAACTCTTCCTGACCCCATTTGAGATATTCTTGTCAGAGATACTGGAGTGGTTTGCCATGTCTTTCTCCAGCTCATTTTACAGATAAGGAAACTGAGAAAAACAAGGTTAAGTGAATTGCCCAGGGTCACACAGATGAGTCTTCTTGACTCCAGGCCCACTGCTCTATCCACTGTACCACCTAGCTGCCCAGAATCAAGACCTGAGTTCAAATCTTGTCTTAAACAGTTGGTTGCTGTGTGACCCTGGGTAAGTCACTTAACCTCTATCTAACTCAGTTACCTCATCTGTGAAATGATTATAGCAACAGCACCTACTTCTCAGAGCTGTTGTGAGAATTAAATGAGATAATAATTATAAAGCACTTTGAAAACCTAAAGCACTCTGTAAATGCCATCTGTTGTGTTATTTGTTAAATATGGCTTTACCCTGACCTCTGGTAGTTACCTCACTTCTTACCTCCCTCTGTCTACACCCTCTTCACTTAATTCTACTTGCCTCTTCACTGCCTGCCCCGCCAGCTGACAGAGGAACCATCCAATGCGTCAAGAAGCAATTCTCAAGAAAGAAAGACTTTCAGTTTGAGACATAAAAATTAATGAGCCACAAGAAAAACTGACTCACAGAATTTGGGAATTAATGGGAAACTAAAAAATCATCCAGTATGGCTCCTTCATTTCACAAATAGGGAAAGTAAGGCCCAGAGAGGGGAAGTAACTCACACATGAAATTGGTGGGAAACCTAGGACTAGAACCCAAGTCTCCTGATTCCTCATCCCTATTTTTGGGACAAGACTTATGAATTCATTGATGCAAAGAACTTCCAGTTTCCATCAAGGTATACTTGCAAGTATATTTGCTCAACAACTTACAATCTGGGGGGTTTCCTGGGACACTGAGAGGATAGGTGTTTTGTGCCTTGTCACACAACCAGTGTCAGAAAAGGTCTTCCTAACTCTAATGCTGTCTATCCACTATGGTATACTATCTCTCTGCCCTATTCTCTGTTATGCTAGGAAAAGAAGAATCTCCTTGATGGAAAGAGCAACCAAGCAGACTCTTCCTGTTATAATAATAGGCCCCCTTGTTCTATCTGCTGCTGCTCATTGGCATGGGGACACAAATCTTCCTATTTCAGAAGTCTGGACCTCCACTGGGATGTTCCTATGCATGAAACAGGAGGACCACAAATGGGTGTTCTTGTGTTATTTGCATGTGATTTACATATTCCTTCAAAGGCTCAGTCTGTTCTCAGGAAGTTTCCAAAATAAAGTGGGTTTTGTGGTTATGCTTGAGGTTATCATTTCTTGAACTCATTCCCCACTCCTGTACCATGGGTGATGCAGACATGGTGTCTCCATCATCCAGAATTATTCCTGAGAAATGATGAGAAAACCCAGATGCCCTAAGGTCCCTCCTTTTCAGGCTAGAGAACTCTGTGACCAAAAGCAACACAAAGGGAAAGAGAACCTATTTGCCTCAAAGTCAATGACATTGATGACAATTACACAATGATGACACCTTTCCAAAGCCCATTCTGTCTTTCCGGCAGCTATTGTGTAACCCCCAGAAAAGAACGAACTTAAATTGAAAGGAATCTGTTCTTTATGAAAACATGTTTAGTTCTAACAGGCTGAATCCTGGATGGTGAGCAGAACCCAGAGCCAGGGATGTGGGGAATGAATGCAAATGAGGATAAAGCCATACCAGGCCCATATGTTAAATGAAGCAGGAGGGAGGGAAGGAGGAATGCTTAGATTCAATCATCCTGGCGCAGGTCTCCATGCAAGAGGATGAGGAGGGTCTGGAAGAAAAGAAGAAGGGAGAAAGTACAAAGCTTTTCTGGCTTTGTGAAGATGAGGCTGACTCCCAGCCAGAAGCAGCAATTCTCGGCTAAGAGAAAGATAAAGAATGGAGGAATATGGGGGGTGGAATCAAGATGGTGGAGTACAGGTAGCAACCCAGATGAACTCTTCCAACATTTCTCTCCAAACAACTTTAAAATAACACCTCAAGTCAGATTTTGGAGCAGTGGAGACAATGCAAGGTTAGAATGAGACATTTTTCCAGCCTTAGAAAACTTAAGAAAACTTAAGAGACATTTTTCCAGCCTTAGAAAACTTAAGAAAACTTAAGTGAGCAGGAGAGCTGTGACACCAGTATGGGAGCTAGCTTGGAGCACAGGAACAGCACCAACAGTGAGCCTTGGAGGTGCTCGTGACAGTAGCAGCAAAAGTAGCAGCAGCTCTGAGAGCTCTCAGCCCAGAGACGGTAAGGGAGGGTTAGACAACTGGTCAGAAAGAGATATCAGGGGACCTTCTGCAGGCATTAGGGACAGCTGATGCTAATTGGCAACTATTGCCAACGAGCAGTTCTGGGTTACAATTCCAAGGCACTATTGTGTGGCTCCAGGAAAGCACAAGACCTAGTCACAGTACCAGAGCAAGAGGAACACTAGCATTTGCTGCTGCAAAGGAATAGGGATCCTTTCTAGAGAGAGGCCAGAGTGCAAACCATAAGAACAATGACTATACCTTTCCTCAGTTCACAGCACCAAAAATGTGCAGACACTCAGAACTAGCTCTGAAAACAGCTGCACAAAAGAGCCTAGGAAAATGACTCCCCACCCCAAAGTGAGAAGAGTCCAACTTGAACATAAGTCAACTTGACTCAAAGTCAAGAAAATATGCTAGAAAAATTAGCAAACAACAACAAAAGAACTTGAGTATAAAAAACCATGACGGAGGCAAGGAAAACCTAGACATAAACTGAGAAGACAACAACGTAAAAACACCTACAACCAAAGCTTGAAAGAAAAATGCTAATTGGACCATTCCCAACAAGAATTCTTAGAAGAGTTAAAGAAAGAGATGAGCGTGATGGAGGAAAAATTGGGAAAAGAAATGAGAGAGATGCAAGAAAATTATAAAAAGAAAATTAATAGCTTGATAAAGGAGGCATAAAAAATACTGGAGAAAATAACACCTTTTTAAAAATTGGCCCAATGGTAAAAGAGGCACAAAAATTCACTAAAGAAAAGAAACTCCTTAAAAAGCAGAAATGGCAAAATGGAAAAGAAGGTACAAAAATTCACTGAAAAAAAATAATTCCTTAAAAATCAGAATTGGCAAATAGAAACTAATGACTCCACGAGACATCAAGAAACAATCAAAGTCAAAAGAATGCAAAAGCAGAAGGGAATGTCAAATATCTTGCCAGAAAAACTGAATTTGAAAACGGATCAAAGAGAGATAATGTAAGAATTATTGGAATACCTGAAAGTCATGATTTAAAAAGAGCCTAGACAAAATATTTCAAGAAATTATCAGGGGAAAATGACCCAATATCTTAGATCCAGAGGGTAAAACAGACATTGGAAGAATTTACTGCTCATCTCCTGCAAGAGATCCTCAAATTAAAATCTCCAGGAATATTCTAGACAAATTCCAGAGCTCCCAGGTCAAGGAGAAAATATTGAAAGCAATCAGAAAAAAACCATTCAAATATTGTGGAACCACAGTAGTCAGGATCACATAAAACTTAACAGCTTCCACATTAAAGGAGTAGAGGGCTTGTTGTATGATATCTGGGAAGGCAAAGAAACTAGGGTTGTAACCAAGAATAACCTACCCAACAAAATCGAGTATAATCCTTCAGGGAGAAAAAGACATTTAATGAAATAGAGGACTTTCAAGTATTCCTGATGAAAAGACCAGAGCTGAATAGAAAATTTGACATTCAAACAGAAGACTCAAAAGAAGCATAAAATGGTAAACATGAAAGAGAAATCATAAGGACTCAATAAGGTTAAACTGTTTAACATTCTTATATGGGAAGATGATACATGTAATTCCTAAGAATTTTATCATTATTAGGGAAGTTAAAAGGAGTCTACATAGACAGAAATTAAGGGTATTTCTATTGGGATGATTATGTTGGGATGATCTCCAAAAAAATGAAGGGGTGAGAAAGAGAGATGCACTGGGAGAAGGGGGAAGGGAGAGATAGAATGGAGGAAATTCTCTCACAGAAGAGGTGCATAAGGAAGAGATTTCATCATGGAGGAGGAAATGTGGGGAGGGGGGGGTTGCAGGCAATGCTTGAACCTTACTCTCCTTGGAATTTATTCAAAGAGGGAAGACTATGTGTGTGTGCGTGTGTAGATGGATACACACACATACACACACACACACACACACACACATATATATATACATACATACATACATACATACATACATACACACACTCAATTGGGTATAGAAATCTATCTTAACCAATAGGGAGATAGGAATGGAAAGGGATAAAAGATAGAGGCAAATTAAGGGAGCCAGTGGTCAGAAGCAAAATTTTTGAGGAGGGACTGGATAAAAAGAGAGAAAAGATAAACAGAAGTAAAAAGGATGAAGAGAAATACATAGTAATCATGACTGTGAATGTGAATGGGATGAGCTCACCCATAAAGTGGAAACAGACAGCAGAATGGATTAGAAACTAGAATCCAACAATATGTTGTTTACAAGAGACACACTTGAAACAGAAAGACATAAACAGAGTTTAAAAAAAAAAGATCTGGAGCAGCATCTATTATACTTCATTCAGTTGCAGTAAAAAAGGTAGCAATCAGGATCTCAGACAAAGCAAAAACAAAAGGAGACCAAATTTAAAAAGACAATCAGGGAAACTATATTTTTCTAAAAGGTACTATAGAAATGAAGTAATATAAAATATTTTTACAGCAAGTTGCTCTGATTAAGGTCTCTTTTCTCAAATATATAGGGAACTGAGGCAAAATCATAAAAATAAGGGCAATTCACCAATTGATAGTCAACAGATATGAACGGGCAGTTTTCAGAAGAAGAAATCAAAGCTATCTATAGTCAAATGAAAAAAAATGCTCTAAATCACTATTGATTAGAGAAATGCAGATTAAAACAACTCTGAGGTATCACCTTATACCTATCAATAATGATAAATACTGGAGAAAATTAAGAAAAATAGGTAAACTGTTGGGATTATATCCCAAAGAAATTACAGAAGTGGGAAAAGGTCCCATATGTGCAAAAATATTTATTG
>CM053585.1:292418532-292434886 GCA_028646515.1 Pseudochirops corinnae
TTTTTTTTTTTTGTCTCTTTTGGGATACAGACCTAGTAGTGGTATTGCTATATCAAAGAGTATGCATGGTATTATAGCCCTTTGGGCTATAAAATTGCTCTACACATAGCTTCTCAAGTTTTTTCCACTAAGACCCCTTCAACGCTTCTTAAATTGTGGGTCAAACCCCATATGGGTTCCCAAATCAAAGTTTAAGAAGTGCTGCTAAGTCTACAGAATGATTGAATCAGTTCACAACACCACCAATGGTGCATTGATGTCCATTTTCCCCACATCCCCTCCAACATTTGTCATTTTCCTTTTCTGTCCTATAAGCCAGTCTAATAGGTATGAGGTAGTACTTTAAAATGGTTTTAATTTGAATTTCTCCAATAAATAGTGAGTTAGAGCATATTTTTAATATGGCTATAGATAGCTTTGATTACTATTTTGATTTACTTCATCTGAAAATTATTCATATCTTTTGATCATTTATCAATTAGGGAATGGCTTTTAGTTTTATAAATTTTATTCAGTTCCTATATGTTTGAGAAATGAGGCCTTTATCAGTGAAACTTGCTTCAATTTTTTCCCCAGTTAGTATTGCTGTTTTTTTCCCTCCATTCTATTCCCCCCCATTTATTCTATTCTTTCTTTCCTTTCACCCTGCCTCCACAAAAGGATTTACTGCTGACTACACCCTTCCCCAATCTGCCCTACTTTCTATCACCCCCCTTTTTTCTTGTCCCCTTCCCCTCCTACTGTCCTGTACAGTAAGATATATTTCTATACCAAATTGAGTGTGTATGTTATTCCCTCTTTGAGAGTAAGGTTTGATCATTCTGCTTCATTTCCTCCTTTTCCCTTCCACTGTAAAAGTTTTTCCTTGCCTCTTTTATGTGAAATAATTTATCCCATGCTGCCTCTCCCTTTCCCTTTATCCCAGTATGTCTCTTTCACCCCTTACCTTTATTTTTCTTTAGATATCACCCCTTCATATTCAACTTGTACCTCTGCCCTCTGTCTATATATACTCCTTCTAACTACCCTAATAATGAGAAAGGTCTTATGAGTTACTAGTATCATCTTCCCATGTAGGGATGTAAACAGTTTAACCTTTTTTAAGTCCCTCATGATTTCTCTTTTCTGTTTACCTTTTTATCCTTCTCTTGAGTCCTGTATTTGAAAGTCACATTTTCTATTCAGGTCTGGTCTTTCATCAAGAATGCTTGAAAGTCTTCTATTTCATTGAATATCCATTTTTTCCCCTGAAGAACTATACTCAATTTTTCTGGGTAGGTGATTCTTGGTTATAAGCCTAGATTCTTGGCCCTCTGGAATAGCATATTTGAGCCTTCCTGTCCTTAAATGTAGAAGTTGCTAAATCTTGTGTTAACCTGACTGTGGCTCCATGGTACTTGAGTTGCTTCTTTCTGGTTGTTTGCAATATTTTCTTCTTGACCTGGGAGCTCTAGAATTTGGCTATAATATTCCTGGGAGTTTTCCCTTTGGGATCTCTTTAAGGAGGTAATCAGTAGATTCTTTCAATTTATATTTTACTCTCTGGTTCTAGAATATCAGGGCAGTTTTCCTTGATAATTTCTTGAAAGATGATGTCTAGATTCTTTTGGGGGGGGGGTAAGTCATGGCTTTCAGGTAGTCCAATAATTTTTAAATTATCTCTCCTGGAGCTATTTTCCAGGTAAGTCATTTTTTCAATAAGATATTTTGCATTGTCTTCTATTTTTTCATTCTTTTTGTTTTGTTTGATTGTGTCTTGATTTCTCATGAAGTCATTAGCTTCTACTTGTCCAATTATTTTGTACTTCCTTTTCTATTTGTCCAATTCCACTTTTTAAGAAGATTTTTTTCTTCAGTGAATTTTTGTTCCTCTTTTTCCATTTGGCCAATGCTGCATTTTAAGGCACTCTTCTCCTCATTGGCTTTTTGTACTTCTTTTACCATTTGGCCTAGTCTGTTTTTAAGGTGTTATTTTCTTCAGTTTTTTGTGTGTGTCTCCTTTACCAAACTGTTGACTGATTTTTCATTATTTTCTTGTATCACTCTCATTTGTCTTCCCAATTTTTCCTCTACTTGATTTTCAAAATTTTTTCTGAGCTCTTCCATGGCCTGAGACCAATTCATATTTTTCCTGGAGGCTTTGGATGTAGGAGTTTTGACTTTGTTATCTCCTGAGTATGTGTTTTGATCTTCCTTGCCACCATAGTAACTTCCTATGGTCAGAATTTTTTTCTTTTGTTTGTTCATTTTCCAAGCCTATTTCTTGACTTTTAACTCTTTGTTAAAGTAGAGTTCTACTTCCGAGGTGGAGGGAGCACTGTTCCAAGGTTCAGAGGTTTTGTGCACCTGTTTTCAGGGATACTTTTAGGTGCCTGTGAGCTTTCAGTTCTTCCAAGGTGGTATGATCTAAAGCAGTGGTTCTCAGCCTTCCTAGTGCCGTGACCCTTTAATACAGTTCCTCATGTTGTGGTGATCCCCAACCATAAAATTATTTTTGTTGCTACTTCATAACCATAATTTTGCTACAGTTATGAATCATAATGTAAATATCTCATATGCAAGACGTATTTTCATTGTTACAAATTGAACATAACTCACAGGTTGAGAACTGCTGATCTAAAGAGATGTGTGTTTACTACTCTCCTGGCCTGTGCTCTGGTCTGTGAGCAACCACAAGTACTCTTTTCTGCCTTGGAACTGTGAAGAGGGACCCCATTCCACTGTAGCCACAAGGTCTACTGTTCTAGTGCTCCTCCTCACCCTGGAACTGCCACCCAGGATTGGGATGCAGATCTGATTATAGGCAAAGCAACAGAATTGTGCCTCAGGGCTAGCAAAAAGATCCCTATAATTTCCTTCTGATCAGTTGCTCAACCCTTTTGCTCCCAAATTTGTCCTACTGACAAAAATCATCAGAAATCTATAAGCCCTTCAAGAAACCCACTTAAAAATTAAAACCCTCATTGATATAAAATGGTTCCCTGGGTCAGCAGAATCAAAGGACTCAGAGCAGATAAGTCAAACATAAGCTGTCCACAAGCCAGTGCTGCTGGGACCAGATTAAGATCTAATTTACAAAATTTTAACAAAAGTCAATAAAAATGCAGTAGAACACAGAAAATGTTAATGTGCAGTTTTCTAAGTCCCTATGCAGCTGAAGGGATCCTTATGTACAGTTTAGTGGCCCCATTTCTATTTGAGTTTGGCACCAATGACTTAAAGCACAAAGACCCATCTACCTTAGGACATAGTAGTGACTCCCAGGTTCTCCATCTCCAAATCCAGTGCTCTTTACACTATGCTAAGCTGCCTTATCTCGAGATGCAGCACAATCCCATTCCCCTTCACCTACTCTTTAGCAATCACAAGGTTCAATTCCTGGACGATACCCTCAATTTGAATTCAGGAAACCAGTGGAGCAAAGGGGACATCAGGAAGAGGCTTTGATCAGAGGCAGGACTGCTCCAGGGACTGCCTGCTCTTGTACTGAATCATGCCGAAGAGTTCGGTCACCCCCAACAGGCTCTTGGCATCTGCCCCGTTACAGGATGGAGCTACCCAATCCACACTAAGAAACAGGGGCAGCTGTACCCCATGGGTGACCTTCACTATCAATGAGTCTGAGACAGAAGCTCAGGGAACAGGAGGAAACCCTGCTGGCTTCTGGGTCATCCTGATTGGCAGGTGCTCCTAACTGGGCCAGGTAAGGCCTGGGGTAAGCCAGAGAGCAGAGGCTATTTAGAGACAAGCGGTCATGTCCTGCACCTCCTTCCTGTTGGTGCCAAGAATGAGAAGATAAAGTCAGTGCCTTCAAAGCTCAAAGAACAGCCAAGCTGGAAGGGACCTGAGAGGCCACAGAAACAACAACAAACATATTTCTAGAGCACTTTAAGGTTTATGATGTGCTTTCTGCCCAACTTTCCTGTGAGGTAGGGAGTACACAGAATATCATCATCATTTCCCAAAGGAGAAAACAGAAGCTCAGGAAATCAAGGTGCCTTGTCCAGTAACGCAAAGCCAGTGAAATCAGGTCTCCCAAATCCAAGCCTGGCACTCTTTCTAGGGCACCATATTTTCTCTAAACCTGAACAAGAGATTCCTCTCTACGTCATCTCAGCAAGCAAATGTCCGGCCACAAGAAGACAAGCTCTGGTGTATGGGGAACTCACCCAGGATTCACACTGTTTCTTCTGTAGGAATCTGCCCTCTAGAGCAGAAACGTCCAACTCTGCAGCCTACAGGCTGCAAAACTCCCCAGTGTGGTCACAACTAGACTAAAATGCTTTTGGAAAATGTATAACAAAATATATAAAAATACAACATAGATAATGTTAATTTGTGGTTTTCTAAGTCAAGATGGGCCCTGCAGGGATCTGAGTTTGCCACTACTACTCCAGAGCCATGGGATATCTTCTTTTTAAGAAGACTTAATTAAAAGATCTCGGTAATAGTAATAAGAATAATTAGCATGTGTATCCATCCAGAGGCCCATCTGGAGACTTTGTAGTGGAGGCTATAGAGTAGATGAAGGTGTAGCCAAAGGGACACACACAGAGGCAAGTCCTTCCAGAGGTTGCTGGTCCTGACACTGTCCCTCCTCCATAAAAACTGCCATTCAAGCTAAATCAAAGTACAGTCCAGGCCTGTCCCTTGATGCTGAATGGGAACCAGAAGCTGGTTCTCAAGTATGTCTGAGCCTCCCAGCATGGAGAGCATTGGTTCAGCTAACAAAACTAAAATATGGGGGTGGGGGGGGGGGGAGAGAGAGTTAAAATCACAATTCCCAATTCCCCATTTAATTCTGCAGATCATAAAAACCAGTGGAGGGAGGAAGACAAAACTTATGCAAAGGTAGAGAGTTTAAAGCAAGGATGAAATGCCCGTGGGCATTTCTACCTGAGCACATGTAGAGATCAGGAAATAATTGGATTTGTCTAGTTCTTTCACATGGGACAAGAGGCAGCAGAGACAGAACAAGCTACCCTGTTCTGTAACTTGGCGGAAGTTTCTTTGGTAGGGACTTAGCATCAGAGAATAGCATTGATTTACCATCAAAGGGGCATCAAGTGTCAGAACTGGGAAGAACCTTAGAGATCATCTGGTCTAATCTTTTCTTTTTACAAAGCAAGAAACTGAGGCCCAGAGCTCATAGCACAAATTCATAAAGAGAATTAACTTGAAGGCTTTTCTGTCTATACCATGGGTGTGTACATATGCACACACACACACACACACACACACACACAAATACAACCAGTCCCCAAGTCCTTCAAGGAGGACTATAAGGGGAGGGAATAATTTCAATGACCTATTCCTCAGAAGCTAACCAACCTTATCACTTTCTATTGTAGGGAGAAAGGGAGTAATGAAAAGGGTCACACCCACCCCTCTCCTTTCCAGTAGCCTTATCCAGACACCAGCATATCCCATAATGTATAATGGGCTGCAAAATAAAAAAAAAAAATACAAGAGTCTGAAAGGGCCTCAGAAGCCATCTAATCCAACCCAAATGTGACCTCTACAAGGCTTCTGACAAATGGTCAACCAGCCTTTGCTTGAAGGGTTTCACTGAGGGGGAACAGAGGTAGCTCCTTCACTTTTGCACAGCTTTAATCATTAGAAAGTTTTTTTCTTACATTGAGATTAAATCCACCCTTTCTGCAGCTTCTAGCCATTGCTGCTGTTTCCGCTTTCTGGGGCCAAACACTTGTCAAAGTGCCCTTGAGGGACCTCTGGAGCATGTCCAGATTGCTTAACATGGGGGCCTCTGCCTCTCCCACCATGTGAATGGATGTAGCTTCCTGTGATTGGCTGCTTATATCTTTAAAACTCTTAAGACAGAGAACATCACTCTTTTTGACCACTCATTCCTGTTTATTCCTTCTTGCTATGCATTAACCCCAGATACCAATGTCCTGAGCTGAGCAGGATTCTCTCCCCTGCTTTCCCTCTTTCACTTGGTTCCAAGAAATGGGCCTGGAGGGTATTTGCTTTTGTTCTGTATTGTTTGTCCTCAGTTTCAAGTGCCAGAGGGACCCCAGTTCAAGCCATGATGACCTTGGAGCTAGGCCTGCAGGCCTGCAGCCAGAGAGCCCAGCTTGGACACCTGTAGGAGCCAGGGCACTTTGGGCTCAAGCCCAGAGGGGTTTCTGGAGTTTGAACTGAGACTGTGCTCTCTAAGAACCAAGCTAAGCTATGAACCTGATCCCTTTCCCCTTTCCAGAGACTAATGTGGTTCAAAGAGGGAGGTGACTGATTTATATATTTTGAAGTAAATGTGCCTTTATTAAAAGTAATATGATTGTTAGTGGTCAAATAGAACTGGGGTGAAAGGAACTATCCCCTACAATTGAGGGAACATTATCAGGTGGGCTGGAGCCATTTGCAGAGAGCGTAGGTACTACTCATCCAAGATCCCCTTAAGGGTACCAGAGAACCCTAGAGGAGTGGTGAAATGAAATCCATCTGGCCTCCCAGGCAGTAAGAGCCATGGTGCTCTGGGTCACATACATGACAGCCCTTCTGTACTTGAAGCCTACCATCATGCCCCCCTAAGTTTTCTCTTCCATTGACAAACACTTCCAATTCCTTCAGTCCATGCTCATCTAGCATGAATTCAAGTCTCCTTATCATCCTGGTAATCCCACCTTAGACATTTTCCAATTATCTATATCCCTCCTCAGCTGTAGCCTAAGACAGAGTATCAAGGAACTATTATCTCTCTCATTCTGAACCTATGCCTCTCTTTAAAGCAGCCACAGACAACATTAGCATTTTTGGTCACCATGTCAGTCAGTCACACCTCTGCCTCACACATTGAGCTTATTATTCACTAAAAGTCTCAAATATTTTTTACCTAAATTGTCCTGTCAACCATTTTTACTAGTAAAGTTGATTTTTTGACCCAATTTTACTTTTATCTCTATACATTTCATCTTATTAAGCTCATTCTATAATGCCGACCTGTCAAGATGCTGATTCTGTCATCCAATGTTTTTCATGTCATCTGCAAACGTGACTCTCAATGGTTTATTCATGTCACTGATAAAAATGTTGGACAGCACAAAGTCATAGATTGATCCCTGGGGTACTCCACTAAAGACTCTCTCCAAGGGGCCATTGATCCACTAATGACTTTTCTTTGGAATCTAATGACTATTCTAGCAGTGCCAAATGCTCCTAACTGGTCCAGCTCTTTCTCCACCTTAAGGAAAATATGAGAGATTTTTTCAAAGATTTTGGCAAAACTTAAATATCCTAAGTCTGGGATGTTCCCCTGAGGTACCAGTCTAGTCACCCTGTCAAAAAGGGAAATGAGGATAGTCTGGCATGACCTGTTTTCCATGAAGTCATTTAGGGCAAGGTCACCCTTGCCCTTTTGGGGAGCCTCTCCCAGACAACAACCAGCACACTCCACAGGATGTGGCAAAGGTCCCTGACCTCAGAGCTGACACCTTCTTGGTAAGAGAAGACATTCACATCTGAATAAGTTAAATCCCAGGGTAAGGCAGGATTTGACAAAGGGCCAAAACTGAGGTTCAGGCACTATGTACAAAAGGAACTCACAAAATGGAGATCAACGTGTCCTGGAATAGCCAGAGAAGGCTACAAGGAGGAGATAGAACTTGGGCTGGACCCTAAAGGATGTTCAGGAAGGGAGTGAATTCCACGCAAGGGGAAAAGGGTGTGTGTGCATGTGGGTGTGCATGTGCGTGTGCAAGTGTGTGTATGTGTATGTGTGTGTGTGAGATCACAGTTACTGATGCCATAACCCAATTCCTTCCTCTTATATACACACAAAATCTTGGTCATATGCAGAAACTATATCACACGTAAACAGAAACTCACGATACCCTCCAAACATGTGTACACATATATACACACACACCCTAATATACATTCCACACATATAAATCTCATACATCTTACACATATTCACATACCTCATACACAACTCACATACCCCATAATACACATGAACACACTTACCTACCTCACATATACACATATACACACTCATGCCCCCACATGCATGTACACACACATGCTGACAGTTAAACCCTGTACGCATTCATATGCATGCACATATGTAGTCACCCAGGTGTACAACATAAGCTAAAATATATGCCCATAGTCATATATACATATACATATTCATGTACATATACAAATTCATATATATATACATATATACATATACACTCCCACAAGGGTAGCTAGGTGGTGCGGTAAATAGAGTGCTGGACCTGGAGTCATGGAGACTCATCTTCCTGAGTTCAAATCTGGCCTCGGACACTTACTAGCTGTATGATCCTGAGTGAATCACTTAACCCTGCTTGCCTCAGTCTCCTCATCTGTAAAATAAGCTGGAAAAGAAAATGGCAAACCACTCCAGTATCTTTGCCAAGAAAACTCCAAATGGGATCCAAAGAATCAGAAACAACTGAAAAATGACTGACCCAACAATATACTCACACAAATATACACACATGTATACTCTCACCCATACCTGTACATACATATCTACACTTATACCCATATCCACAAATACACACACGCACACATACAAATACTTATTTTCAAGGTCAAAGTCTCAGTCATATTCAGTCTAATCAGTGTCTGCGAGAATTGTGGGAACTGAGTGAACCACATTGACTCTATCCTGTGACTCAATTCTGGAGCAAGCTCAGTTCTCTTTTTGTTAAATTATGGGTCTAGTCAATTTCTGTCCTGTGAGAAAACTTTATCCAATTATGGGAAATGTGAGAAAACTTTATTGTATTGTTTGAACCTAGCCCTGCATAGCTGGGAAGCTGGACCACCTCCACCTGTTGCTTAGGGATCCTTTACTAGGGACCTACTTTATGCTGATCAAAAACCTAGTCGGAACCAAAGATTGATGCAAAGAGTTTTCTCATAATTATAGCAAACCATGCCTTATCTGAAAACTGGTCCATACTGACCAGTCAGTTAATGTTTCCTTGTTCCTTTGATTGAATACAGACACTTGGGGGAGTGTGATATCTTTCTCTCTTTTTTTTTAATTTCAGGGAACTACACCTTTTTAACTCCCCCAACGTGGAAAGCCTTCATCTTTCCTCCAATCACAAATCAGATTACCTAATCATGTAGCTTAGTTTAAATGCTGTTAACTGTTTTCTTTTAGTGCATACAATCTGTTTCCACCTGTATCCAAGGTCCAGTGCCAAGCCGAGGAAGCCTGGTCCTGATTTGTTATGCAATTGGTATGTATTGCTTAATATATCAATATGCTCAGAAGTTCAAAACTTTTTTTTCCTCAGTCATTTCAGATTTCAGCCATCACATAGCTCCACAGCCATTACTCCTCTGGCTATCTACATTATATATTCCACTCTTTCATTTATGTGTCAGCTTTTCAGTGGGACACTCCAAGAGGATTTATAGCTGCTCTGAGAAGAAGCCTGAGTCACCAGACCTACCCAATCCAATTGCGCACCTTTGTAACCAGCCACATTGTCTAGTCGCAACAGAAGCTAATGAAGAAACTCAGCTCTACTTGGAAGTAAAAGCTCTACCCAAAGCAGATCATACCAAATACCTACTTCCCTGACCTGTCAGTTACTTGACCCACCGGTAAGGCCTAATAGGTCCTTCTCGCAGAACTTATATTCCTGACTGGACTCTGTCAACTCATGCATTTCTCCTGGCAACAGTGTTTTTCCCAAACTACAAAAGAAAAAAAAATTGTTTTCTATGCATTGGCACTCATTGAAAACCTACTATGTGCACAGCCCATGAAACTGACCCAAAAAACAATCTTTTTTTTTTCAATTGACCTGGTTTAAAGTATGTTGGGGAGAGAAGGTGGTAGAGGTTTTTGAGAGTTCTTCAATATGGTTTCTTTTGGGCAATGGGAGAGTAGGGGGAGAAACAAGAATGGCTTAGCAAATTAGTACTTTGGGCACACTGCAGAAATAGACGGCAGCAAGACAGTACATTTAAACTTTGAATGCAAAAGGTCAGAAACACCAGCTGGAACACAAGATGCCTAAATTCCAAAGTGCCAGCAGAGGATGTGGTGCAGGACGATTTGTCACTGAGACAGGAAGAAAGATTCCAGAATAGAATGAAGCAGGCTACATACATCTGGAAAAGCAGCACGTAGCAATTTTCTTGCAACGTAGTAACCACCCCTTTCAGCTCTAACGCAACATTAGGCTTAAACTTAGTCTCCAAAATCAATTCTTGGGCAGAATGTTGGTTAGTTTATTTTTTTAACTTCTTTTCATAAAAATATCTCTCACAAAATAACTTCCACATGTGGTGATTACAGAAAGTTTACCTTCCTACCAAGGTTCCCTTTTCCCCCAGGATTTGCTTGGTATGAGTCTTTTTTTAGTGAACCTGTGATGGCTCCTAATGTTCATTTATTGCCTTTCAGAGGAAGCAGAAAGCATCTCTTTGATAATTCTGAAATTGTTTTGCTGGGAATCCATATCAAAACTCGGTCTATAACTTTTTTAGATATCTTTGGTAATCTGATGGAGATTATGAACCATTTCTTCGAATGTTTTTACATGCACAAAAATAAAATACATGAGATTACAAGAGAAATCTACCAAAACACAGTCATTAAAATATGTAAAAAAAACAAAACAAAACAAAACAAAAAACCAAGGCCACAGAACCCAAATGTAGAACCCCTAGGGATTTATAGTTTTCAGAAGCCACCACTGTCTCCTTTTTGACAATTGGGGAATTTGTTCATTTGCATCTTACCCATTACCTAGAGTTCCTCAAAGATAACTGAGAGTTCTGAGTTCAAATGTGGTCTCAGATATTTACTAACTGTGTTACCCTGGGCAAGTCACTTAACCTCTCTTTGCTTTAGCTTCCTAAAATGAGGATAACAGTAGCATTTACCTCCCAAGGCTGTGTGAGAATCAAACGAAAAAATAACTGCAAAGTACTTAGCACAGTGCCTGCTACATACATGTTAGCTATCATTATTACTATCCCTGTCATCTGATAATAACACATTATCCTAAGCAGCCTATGCAGCTCTTCCCAGGAGTTCCAACATTAACAAAAGTTGATAAATGCCTATTGTGTATATAATATTATGCTAAGCACTGGGAAAGACCCAGAATTCAGATAAAATGGAGGCTTTGCTTTCAAGGATCTTAGAATAACACATGATAAATTCAATAAAAGGCAATGGAGCAAAAAAATCACCAAATGTCCAAAATTAGAAAGGACCTCAGAGGCCATCTAACCCAACATAAACTTGAAGTTCATGCAGAACAAACAGCTATGTGAGAGCTAAGCCAGAAGGTTGTTATATGGGGAAGGAATCAAGAAAGGATTCATAGAGAGGGTGGCATTGGAGTTGGAATTGAAAGAATGGGTGAAGGCAGGTAGGTGGCACAGTGAATAGAGCACTGAACTTAGAGTCAGGAAGACTTGAGTTCGAATCAAGCTTTAGGCCCTTAGCTAGGGTAACCCTGGGCAAGACACTTAACCTCTCTCAGCCTCAGTTTCTCCATCTATAAAATAAAGATAATAATAGCATCTCCCTCATGGTGTTGCTATAAGCATAAAATTAAGTATTATATCTAAAGCACTAAGCAAACCTTAAAGTGCTATGTAAATGTTACCTATTATTAGGGAGCAGCTAGGTGGTACAATGGATAGAACACTGGACCTGCTGCCAGAAAAACTCATCTTCACGAGTTCAAATCTGGCCTTGGACACTTACTAGCTGTGTGACCCTGGGCAAGTCACTTAACCCTGTTTGCCTCAGTTTCTTCATCTGTAAAATGAGTGAGAGATGGAAATGCCAACCACTCCAGTATCTGCCAAGAAAATCCCGAACGGGGTCACGAAGAGTTAGACGAGACTGAAATGACTAAACAACAACAACAACAACATTAGCTATCGGGAGTAAACAGATGATAAGGGGGAGGAAAGGAAAGCCCAGTGCACAATCAGGGAGCAGAAGGTAAGATCATGTGATTGGAGGTATGGCGCTGGAGGAGAACTTCCAGGCCAAGTAATCCAAACCTCCCCCCCCCATCCACCCCATTTTACAGTTCACAAAACTGAGGCCCAAAGATATTCAGTGACTTGTCCAAGATTAGACACTGAGTCAGTGGCCGAGTCAGGATTTGATTCTACATTCTGGTTGCAGAAATAACACACTTTTCCCACCATACCCAACTGTCTCAGTTTGGCTCCAGTGTCATACAGTGAGATATAACTGGAAAGACAAAGGGATGCAAAATCGGAGGGTGGGGTGGAAGGGGAGGTCTGAGGAGAGTGAATATTACAGCAGGAATACTATTGGAATAAGAATCTTAGAAATTATACTCCTATGGGGGCAGGCAATAGGGAGTCACTGAAGATTGTTGAGGAGCATAAGAAATATGATACTGTGAGAGGGAGGAAAAATGAATTGTGTGAAAAGAGTGGAAGTGGAAAGACCTATTTAGTGGCTATTGCACCAGTCCAGACAGGCAGTAATAATCATAAGATCAAAGGCAGCAGCAGGATCCATGTGTTTGGTTCAATTATTCTAGTCATAGATCGAAGCCTAGTCACCAGGGGTAAGGAGAGCAAGGGCCAGGGAAACTAACACAAATTGATTTTAAAAGTTCAATGGATTGGCTTCTCAGTGCAGTCTAAGCAGGCCACAGCTCCCCGCAAAGGACATTGAACCCTCAAAGAAAATAACCCAATCTACAGGTCCAGCAGAATTCTCCCCCTTCCCACTTGGGTGCCTGCAGTGGTAAAAGTCAGAGAAGCCAAACTCCAGCATCATCACTGGGTGTGGAAGCACAAGACCAAAGAACTGCTTCCCCCAAGCCCCTACCTTCAAAAAGACCACACCTCCAGCCTGCCCCTGGATTGACCTGAATTCTCAAGAAGGGGAGAGTGTGGTCTCTCATCATTACGCATAATCATGACTTAAAACAATAATCATTAATAACAACAACAACAACTAGAATTTAAGTAATGCTTTAAAATTTTCAAAGGTAGGTGCTATCATATTCCCATTTTACAGATGAATCAACTAAAGCTGGAATGCAGTTCGGTGAATTGTCCAGATTCACACAGCTAGTAGAAATATCTCAGGCAAGAGCTGAACTCAGGTCTTCCTGACTCCATGTCCAACACTATCCACTTCTAAAATCGTCTATTTTCCTGACAGAGAACTGGATTTTTGCCTCCATCTTAGTCACTGACATCTGGGTAACCCTATACAAACCAATTCCCTTTCTGGTATTTTTATGTCCCTCTTGGCCCCTAGTCTGCCCTAGCTAGTAGAAAAGGAAACTTGGAAGAGAATGAGGCTTAAGCTTACAGACCACAGATTTAGAGCTGGAAGGTTTGGAGGTCTAGTCTTCTCATTCCAGAGAAGGGATTTCTCCTGTTCCTCAGTAACCAGGATATTTGTTGCCTGGAGTCAGAAATGAAGATGTTGGAGGCGCACTATTCCACTCTGAAGAAACATGCATGGATTGCTGACTTTCTCATTTGGGCTTGTTAACTGGCCAATGGCTGAATGGATGATGAAGTTTTCAAGGACGTGAACTGTGATTCACTGAATGTTGAGAGAGTGCCCCATAGTGCTGGAAGGAGGAGGAAGCCCTGATGCCATCCATACATCCTGCCACTCAATCTTTTTGCTAGGAGACTACAGTGGAACTAATCCCAGTTGAATGAAATTTTTTAATTCCCATAAATCATGAAGCTTCAAGACCAAACATAGATCTTTGGATATAGATTCCAAACACCTCATTCAACAGACGTAGAGCCTCTGCATCTCACAGAGGTCCATTAACTTGCCTGAGTTCACACAAGTCAATTAAAACAAGTCAGGATTTGATCCATTGGCTCCTTGCTATTTCCCCTCTATGTATGTGGTGTTACAGAGATCCTCCCTCTTCCATCAAGGGATAAGAAGGCAGGGAAGAAACAACTCAATTACTTTGGAGGAGATATTTTTCAAAAAACTGGTCCAAAGTCCTGACAGAAAGTTCTTCTGAGTCACCTCCTCCTTGGAGCTTGGGGCTCGCTGGCCCTCTTGTTCCAGAGCTCAGGAGGGATAGCACAGGGCCAACAGTGCTGGTTGTGGGTTGTGTCGGACTCCCTCTGGCCTGGAAACAGATAGGCAGGGCTAAGCAAACTCTGGCGGCAATTCAGGAGAAAGGCAGACAGGTTCCAGGCTGGCAGACTTGGCAAAAGCTACCCTGTTCTAATTTCTTCAGATTATCTTGAAGTTGACGTGATGCCAATTCCCCATGAAGAACTAAGGCCAGCCCGGGAGAGGTGGGGTGCCCGCACCATGTACCGTCTGACCTGCTGCAGGACAGTGGAACCTAGAGAGATCAGAGGACAAATGGGGTGGACCTAGGTGTCCCTCTACCTGCTCTCCAGTCACAGCAAGTAACCCTCTTCTTAGCCAGATGAGCTCACCCCAGGGGGAGCACTAAGGCAAACGGAAGAGAGCTGGTTTAATTTAACAGCAAATGGAAGGAAAGATCCCAAAACTGTGAGAACCCATTTCAGAATCCAGCAATTAATGAAATCAAAGCTGCTCATGATTTGACAAATGGTAAGATTCTATTGTATTAGATTCAACATGTGTGCACTCTTGAGTGTAAAGATCCCATTCCGAACGACAGACAAAAGGCCTAGTGCTTCTAGCAAGGGGTTTAGCATTTGAGAGACTGTGAAGATCAAGATTTTTCTGTCCAAAATGCAAGGTACACTGTAGGCCACAGTGATCTGAGCTGAGCTGTCTCCAGTCCACAATGCCCTGCCTAATGTTTCCAGAGTACTTCATACCAGAATATAGCTAGCTGTCTCTCCCTCATTGAAATATGTGTGTATCTGGGGGGCTAGGTGGCACAGTGAATAGAGCACCAGCCCTGTAGTCAGGAAGACCTGAGTTCAAATCCAGCCTCAGACACTTAACACTTAATAGCCGTGTGACCTTGGGCAAGCCACTTAACCCCAACTGCCCTGAATTCCCCCCTCCAAAGCAAAAAAAAAAAAGAGAGAGAAGAAATACGTGTACATATAGACATACAAGCCAGTGTATACATTGTACATGCATACAGTGTATATACACCCATGGACATGCACACATATGTACATACACAATTCACACAAGCATGATTTTTCAAAAGATGAAATGTGTGGGGTTTTCCTTCTGTCCTTCAGAAAGCAGAGAAAAGAAAGACAAAAGAATCTAGACCATATGCATATCCTTGGGAAAATGAGCTGCCCTCTCTGAATAGTTTACTCACCGATAACATGTGAGGGAGAACAGAAAGGGTGACATTTATACTACCTACCTTACAGGGGTATGAAGAAAATGCTTGTGAGCTGTTAACAAGATTATTACTCAATAGTCCAGTAGAGTCAGATAGGTTTATGGAAGCCCTATTCTCAAAAGAATACTCAAGGAAGCTTTACTAAAGGACAGAACTGGAGGCTGTCACGAGACACTGTTTTTTCTCTCAGCAGTGGGGAAGAGACAGATCCCATAGACTGAGCTTCCTATGAATCACACCTAACATCTCCTTGGTCTTCATCATCAATTGGGCACCCACCATATGCCAGGGGCTATCTAGAACCAAGGACAGTCCCTTTCTCACCATCTGGTAGGGGTCTTCACTGCCTGCCAAACAAAGCCCAAATTCCTTATTCTGTTCATTCTGGGCCCACAATATTTTGGGCCCAACCGATCTTTCCAGCTTTATCTCCAGTGGCTCCCCTAAGCATACTCTGCTCCAGCCCAACTATTTACCAATTCCTAGATACTTCCTGTAATTTCTCCCCTCCACAACTTTGCCCCTGCTGTTTCCTCTTACTAGGAAGACCACCGCACGCATCTTCATCTGTTGAAATCAATTGTCCTTCAAGAACCATCTCACACATCTCTTCCACGAAGCCTTTCTTGATCTCCCTGGAAGGAAATGATTTCTCCTTGTGGATGCCACCCTACTCCACAGCAATGGCTTGTACCACCCCCTCCACCTCTCTCTCTCTGTCCCTCTCTGTCTCTCTCTGTCCCTCTCTGTCTCTCTGTCTCTCTCTGTCTCTCTCTGTCTCTGTCTCTCTCTCTCTCTGTCTCTGTCTCTCTCTGTCTCTGTCTCTCTGTCTTTCTCTCTCTCTCTGTCTCTCTCTGTCTCTCTGTCTCTCTCTCTGTCTCTGTCTCTGTCTCTCTGTCTCTCTCTCTCTCTCTCTGTCCCTCTCTGTCTGTCTCTCTCTCTCTCTCTCTATCTCTCTGTCCCTCTCTGTCCCTCTCTGTCTCTCTCTGTCTCTGTCTCTCTGTCTCTGTCTCTCTCTGTCTCTGTCTCTG
>CM053585.1:292435386-292470112 GCA_028646515.1 Pseudochirops corinnae
CTCTGTCTCTCTCTCTGTCTCTGTCTCTGTCTCTCTGTCTCTCTCTCTCTCTCTCTGTCCCTCTCTGTCTGTCTCTCTCTCTCTCTCTCTATCTCTCTGTCCCTCTCTGTCCCTCTCTGTCTCTCTCTGTCTCTGTCTCTCTGTCTCTGTCTCTCTCTGTCTCTGTCTCTGTCTGTCTTTCTCTCTCTGTCTCTCTGTCTCTGTCTCTTCTCTCTCTGTCCCTCTCTGTCTCTCTCTCTGTCTCTCTCTCTCTGTCTCTCTCTGTCCATCTCTCTGTCTCTCTCTCTCTGTCTCTCTCTGTTCATCTCTCTGTCTCTCTCTCTCTCTCTGTGTCTGTCTCTCTCTGTCTCTGTCTCTTTCTCTCTGTCTTTCTCTCTCTCTCTCTGGTCCATAGTATATTCTGCCTCATTTTGTAGTTATTTCTATGTTTTCCCTCATTTGACTTTAAAGTCCATCAGGGTTATAATTGCAGTTTTTTCATCCCAACATGGTGGGGCACAGGACCCAATAAAAGGCTGGCAAAAAGATTAAACACATGCGTGAGAGCAGAAAGCATCCTGTCCCTGCTGCTCCTAATCAGGAAAGAAGGCCTGTGCACACATGAGCTGGGGAGCATTCAGCGCTGTTTTCACCCGACCTGACCCTCCTCAAAACAGTAAAGCCCCCACCTTGTCCTCTGTACTTTCACCTAGCCTGATTTCTAGTCATCCCTCCCAGGAATCCTGGGAGACTCTTCTATGAGGAACAGAAGAGAAAGAACATCGAAGTGTGAGTGATAAATATATTCTCCCTGAAGTGTCACGGATCCTCATCCTTCCTAAAGAGGTTTACATTTTATAAAAAAAGACAAGAAAAGGGAAATATTCCTCAACCCAAAGGAAGAAAATGCTCATGGTGGCAGTGAACTGAGGTATCTTAAAAACAGACAGCAATCTAGAGGAACGCCATCCCAAGGATCCCCCTCATTGAAAAAGAATTAATTATAATGAAATTTGGCATAAAATAGAAATTTGTAGCCCCTCAAACCCAGGGTCCCAGGACAATCATTTCTTTTGCTGTTGGATTAATAGGCTACTGCCACTGTGAGAGATCTGTGGTGCAGAAGCCTTCCAAGGGCCCCTTACTTTCCACGATATGGATGCCTGTAAAGCAGGCCAGGAGTCCTTTCGCCTCTGTTCCCTCATTTATAAAATGAGGTTGGAATAAGTGACCTCTAAAGTCTTTCCCAGCTCTAAATCTATGATGCTGCAATGGATTCAGGCATCACCACAGAAGGCAGCTCACAAACTGTGACCCGGAGGGCACATGCCCCGTCTGTAACACGGTCCTACACATGCATATGCTCTTCCCACTAATTATGCTCACATCTCAAACTCTAAGTCTGTTATCTTTTCTCCAAGTTTCGCCTGTGTTGTATAGAAAAGTCCAAGTGTTCAGGACTATGCCACTCCATTCATCTGAGGTCATTACCACAGATACCAACAACATACTGATGTGATGCCATGAGGGGATACCAGAACCCAGAGCCAGTCAGCCAGTCCCCAAACTCAAAGAACTAGGAAAATATACCCAAAGAAGCCAAACCCAGTATCCATTTTCCATATCCCTACAAATCCAGATGCAGGCACTCTCCTTTTAGGGGCTCCCAAATCTTCACACCATCACTCTACCCAAACATTGGGTACCTTTCCTTCACATAAGGGCAATGACTGTGATTGACCTCACAAATGCTTTCTCTTATATCCCCATCCAGTGTCACCATTTTGCATCCCACAAGAAGCATACCCAGTGGTCATCGTGCCATGACCTGATCACAAGCATCAGTATGACCTGACACTCTCTTATTGGAAGCTAGAGGAAGGGTGGTACTAATTAACAGTTGCCAATTGCTGCATGAATGCCATATTCCACTACCACCACAGCTGGCTGCCTTCCCTCAGGGATTCGCAGTCTTGTCTGTAGGTTGCCAGAGAACAGGGACCAGTCTTACCAAGACATTGCAACTCCCTGAGCACCCAGCACAGTGCTCTGCACACAGTAGGCACCTAAGAAATGTTCAAAGAATGAATAAAATGCTCAACCTCTCTCTGCCTTTCTCACACTGAAGATAGTTCTGTTGACCCTCTTTTACCAGGACACACTCTGAATTGAGTGAGCCATACTTTTGCTTTACAGAGTCTGAATTGGGGTTGGGAGCGAGGGGAAAAGGGGCAAGAGTGATCCATGAGTAGCTCTCAGACCTTTGCCTGTGTATAGCTGCCTGACCCCATGAGAATGGACTCATAACCCTAACCTCACTGACACCATGCTTTAACCACTGCTCCATCTCAATCCTTTTTTTTTTTTTGGCTTTTCGGAGGGGGAAAGGCAGTGCAATTGGGGTTAACTGACTTGTCCAAGGTCACACAACTAGTAAATGTTAAGTGTCTGAGGCCAGATTTAAACTCAGGTTCTCCTGACTCCAGTGCTGGTGCTCTATTCAATGTGCCACCTAGCCATCTTAAATCTGCAAAGTAGAAGAAAAAAACAGGGCTATAACACCTATATCACCCCTGCCACAATCTTTGACTGCCTAAGAGGCTGTAGATTGGCCCCTTGTCTCCTCCTCCTAACCCAGGATTCAGGATTTGAGAGAAAACTGTTTCTTTCTGCCCAGGATCACTTTTCAAGTTAAATGACATAATTTTGAGATACATGTTTCCCAGATGTTTGTTACAGACAAATACAGATGTTTAACCTCAAAGTCATCATCTTTTCCTACTGCCCTGGGCCTCCCACTCTGTTTTTCCTTAGCTGGATTTCACATGGGGCAGCAGCTTAATGGATGACATGACACTTTCCTGAAGAAGTCAGGGTGAGGGACCCATAGGTCAGTTGGTTTTCTGGCTGAAAAGTTTTCTGGAAAGAGGACAGGATATAGACTCAACAGCCACGTTAAAAACTGGCCTCTTTCCCTCCACATTCCTGTACATCTGTACCATTTCAGGCTATTCAGTCAAAGGCCCTAAAGCTGGAGAAGACTTCAGAAATCCTAAGATTATAGAGATAGAAGAATCCCCAGAAGAGAAGGGGAAGGGAATAAGCATTTATTAAGTGCCTACTACATGCAGAGTACCCCATTAAGCACTTCACAAATGTTACCTCATTTGATCTTCACAACAACCCAGGGTGGTAGGGGCTATTTCATCTCCATTTTTACATTGGGGGAAACTGAGGCAGAGTGTGATTAAGTGTTTTGCCCAGGATCACACAGCTACTAAGTGTCTATACACAGATTTAAACTCAAGACTTCCTAACTGCAGGCCCAGTTTCTGAGGCAGAGTCCAGACCTTTGAGGCTTCCTGGTCCTTTCCATTCCCCATCCAAGACATCTACATCTACTACAAAAGCCAACTTCTGGGCCTCCAGCAAAGCCTCTCTGGGCAAGGCCCCTGGGGCTGCCTGAGGACCTACCCAAAGGACACAGATGGGGCCCCGAGTGCTTTGGACACCTGGGCAAAGGCCACGCTCCTTCCCTTTCCTTTCCTTCCCTCTCTGGCTCGCTCACTCTGTAGCCTCCTCTCTGAAGCTGAGCTCAGCAGAGCACACGAGAGACATTTTTTCCTACAACAATCTGCTCCTTGGCATAGCCTCAGAATACTTTGCTGCCACGTCTTACTTGAAAATGGGAGGTTGCCAAGAATGAGATAAGCGTGGATGGTCGGGGCCAGGGAACACGAGGAGAGAGGCTTCTTGGGAGCCAATTACAGGCTGAAACACACACCACTTTTTTTCCCCCTTTTCTTTTTTAAACAAGAGTAAATTTGTTGATCTTTAGACAGAGTCTCAGGAACATGAAATTTGCCTTCCTCACTTCAGATGTTTCTGCCATTCTGCTGAGAAAAACAAGCCTGCTCCACCATGTGGGGTTGAGGAAAATAATTCAGATCAATTCGACAAACATTTTTTATAATTATTTGTATTGCCATCACATCTGGTAGAAATATAACATACTGCTCAAAACGCCGTTACAACCCCTGTTTTGTCCTTTCTTCACAGAAGCTCTGGGATGGAGATAGGGCAGGGATTTAAGACCAACAATATTAGTTCTCATTTCTATTTGGTACTTTAAAGTGATTGAAACATACCTTAGAATGTAAGCTCCTTGGGGGCAGGGCTCGTCTCAACTTTTGAATGTATAGCCAAAGGTCTGCATAGTGTCTCCTATCAATCAATCAACCAACCAACAAGTATTTACTAAGCATTTACTCTGTGCCAGGAAAGTGGACCAATGCAGCCAGGAATCAAGCACAAAAAAATGAAACTATACACAGTAGATAGTTAACAAATGCTCGTTGACTGACTAATTGATTGAAAGTATTTAACTATCATGGGAAAGGGGCAGTGCAAGTATTATTCCTTTGGGGGGGGGGGGAGGAGAGAAGGAAGGGTCAGATCCTAGATTTCCTTCCCTCCATCAAGTCTTAAAGATCTGCCTGGAGGCACTGAGAGGTCAAGTGATTGGCCCATAATTACAAAGTTAATATGTCTCAGAAGGAGAACCTGAACTCCAAGCTTCCTGACTTCAGAGATGACTTTCTCTAGTACATCACACTGGCTTCTATTCCCATTTTATAGATGACAGAACCCGCCCAGGGTCACAGCAAGGAGAAATACCATGGTGTGAAGCTACATCAAGTGACTCCACATCTGGAGGGAGGGGAAGTTTATATTAATTTTCATATTTCTTGAGAAGTAAAGTTATTTCCCCAAGGTTATACAATAAAACAGAGCCTGAGTCTCTTGATGCCCAGTGAAAAGCTCTTTACACCACACTGGTACTGACCATCATGGCTTGCTGTCTTCCACTCAGGTTTTCTGAGATGTCTCTTCTGCATCCCCAGTGCTGGAAGTGTTAGGTCTCTTTCTGTAGGGCTCCCTTAGCACTCTGCTAGTATCTTTCTCATTTGCTGAACGAGCATTTCTTAAGTACTCACTGTGACTGAGACCCTGTGCTAGGGAATGCTGCAAGACTTTCTCTATGGGTGACCTTGGCCAAGGTAGTCATCCTCTTGGAGCCTCAGAGGCAGCATTTGTACAATAAGCAAGTTAGAGTAGATTATAGGCTTGTAGATTTGGAGCTGGAAGGGCCCTCAGAGGCCATATCTAATTCAACCCCCTCATTTAACAGATGAGGAAACTGAGGCTGAGATAGATGAAGTGGCAATTATGTGGTATAATAAATAGGGTGCAGAATTGGAGTCTGGAGACCTTGGCTTGAATTCTACCTCAGACCCTTCTTAGCTATATTCAGCTACAAAAGTGAGGCCCTGTGCCTTTCTGCCCATGGAAAGTGGACCAATACAGCCAGTGCATGAAGACACCATGATGGCAGTTACGCAAGACAGCTTTGAAACTAACATGTTGAATTGATTACATACTTTAAAAAAAAATCCAAGGGTAGAAGAAGGTAAAGGAGAATTGGGGCTTCGTGTGCAATCCTTGTTGTCTCTTCTCTGCAGCGGAAGAGCTTATCTTTCTTGGTATTTGTCTTCAAAATAATAAAAAAAAATTATTATAAAAACACATTGGGGTTGCACCATCAAAATACAGTGACCTGTGCAGTTCTTGAAATGAAGAAAAACAACAATATTAAAGTAAGTAGAGGGAACTTTGGTCCTCATAGCTAAGCAATTCAACTGTTAGCAAGACTCCTGGGTAACTTTGTGCTCAAAAGCCCTTCTCCCAGGATCCACTCAGACATAATGAGATCTCAGTGTAATCGCCCCCTCCCCTAGTTCCTCTGGGATCAGGTAGGACATAAAGGAACACCCTCCCAAGGTAGCATGCCACAATGGAAGGAGTACTGAATTTGAGTCAGAGGACCTGGGTTCAAATTCTAGTTCTACCCCTGACAATCTCGATAACCTTAGCCAGGTCATTTACAGTTCTAGACCTCAGCTGCTCAGTTATAATATGGAAAGGGGAAGAGGAAGGAATAGATGACAGCTAAGGTCTCTTCAAGATCTAAATCTACAATCTGTGATTTCCCCCAAAAGCCTGGGAGACCAGGCTATAGATCCAAGAATGTACTATTCCAGTGAAAGATTTCATTCCTAACCAACCATCTGGTCTTCTTGGATAGAAGCCACACCATAAGAAACCAGCAACTCAGGACCTAGTAACTAGGTGAGGGGAGGATCCTTCCATTTTTCCTTCTTTATAAGAAAAATAGCATTATTCTGGGAAAGGATATATGACTGGGAATGATAGAGATCACAAGAAACGGCCACTAAGAATTCAGCTTGCCTACCAAGTCCCAAACAGTCTCTGCTGCTCCCAAGCTTGGTGGCATTATGTATGTCTCAGTTTCCTAGGCACCCTCAGACCTACATGCTGCTGACAGATTTATAAACGAATCAAAGGGACAAAGCAACATCCCTTCTGAGGTGCATGGAGCTGTCAATGGGAAGAACCCTGACCTCATGTCAGAAGACTCAGGAGAGAGCCCTTAGCTCTGCCATTTACTAACTGGCCAGCTGTGGGCCAGCTGCTTGGTTTCTCTGGACCTTTGTTTACAGAGCATTCCCCATCTCTGAAATGGGGATGATTAAGCCATATTCATCCCACCTACCTCACAGGACTCTTCATGAGGGATTTCCTCTATAAATGGTAAGAAGTCATCAACACAGGAGGGATTCTGATGTTTGGTCAAAGCTATGTGGGAGTCATCCTCTGACGTCTCCTTGTGGTGGAGAGGGGGCTGTGGGTTCTCCTAAGCCCTGCCACTGGGGCACAAGCTACAGTACCTCTGACCATGCTGAGAAAGCTTGGAGGACAGGCCCAGTGACAGACTGTGCCTGCTGTCCAAGAAACCAGTCTGGCCAAGTGTGAAGAGGTTCATTGCCAGGAGGCTGACCACCAGGTGATGAAAATTTTGGCCATAGTGACCCATGAAACACAGACGGAAAATCACCAAACAGGCCTCAGTCCTGTGTTGTTTCCACCTTAACAGCAACAGAGGCAGAGTAGTGGAAAAACAGATAGGAGCTATCAAGAATATCCCCAATTCTTAGACCATCTCTATGCATTAACTATTGGCATTATTAAAGGAAATACCTGTGTTTGGTAGTCAAAAAACTAATGCACTATATACCAGAGGAAATTAATCACATTCACAAAATATTAATGAAACCAGAAGAAGCATGTTAGATGACTTCTAGAGAAGATTTAAATGGTAGTTAGAATGATGGATATGGAGTCAGGAAAATTTGAGTTCAAATCCTGCCTCAGATACTTATTGGCTGTGTGACCCTGGGCAAGTCACTAAACCACTTTCAGCCTCAGTTTCCCCATCTATAAAATGGGGATAATAATAGCACGTATATCACAGGGCTATTATGAGCATCAACAAGATAATGTATGATAGTGTTTGCCAACATGCAAGCACTATGGAAATGCTAACAACTAGAAGTACACTGGGTACGAAGGCATGGGACACCAGAGGAGAAAAATCTACACTGATGAGAGCACAGATCAGTCTTAAGTCTAACGCGAAGCAAATTCTGAGTGTCTGCTCTGGGTCACACACTTCCAGTCACCTTTCCTTTACCATCTTCATAGGGGGACAGGACAGTACAATGAAAAGAGGTCTAGCTGTAGACACAGGTCAGCTCCTATGGACTCCCAACCCAAACACATGAGCATTTACATCTCATAAATCAGCAAATGCCACAAAACAAGGCTTGATTCATTGTTTTATTGAATGTTCAGACTCAGGAAAGTGATGGAGAAAAATGTTAATAATGCATATTAAAATTAAAAGTATCTCCTATGTAAGTTTTTTTTTTTCAGAGAGTTAGCTGTTAAACATTTATCAGCAGACCAGTGAACGCAGGGGTTCTTCACATGAGGTCAGTCAACTTGTTTTTTTGTTTTAATATTTTGATAACTGTATTACAAATTAATTCAATTCCTTTATGATCCTATGTATTTTATTTTATGCTTTTAAAACCATTATCCTGAGGAATCCATAGGCCTCACCTGACTGCCAGATGGGTCCACAGCACTAAAAAAAAAAAAAGTTAAGAAGCCCTGCTCTAGAACCAGAAGACCTGAGTTCAGATCCTGCCTCTGACACTTACAGTACTTTGTGATCTTTGCCAAGTCACTTAACATCCCAGGGGCTGTTTCTTCATCTGCAAAATGAAGGGATTTGATTAGTTGGCTTCTGGGGTCCCTTCCAGCTCTAAATCTGTGACTCTATGGTTGCATGATTCAAGATTACTAAGCAACATATCAACAAAACATTGATCCCTTAATATTCCCAAGTGGTTTACAGACAAGATATATTATTGACAATTATCATGGAAATGATTTGGGAAAACAGTTCAGTTCTTTATGGAATTAGAAGAAATGTTACAAGGTCCCATTTGTATCCAATATTTGCCATAGCCCTCCTTTGTGATAGCAAAAAAAAAAAAAAGGGGGGGCAGCTAGGTGGCACAGTGGATAGGGCACTGGCCCTGGAGTCAAGAGGACCTGAGTTCAAATCCAGCCTCAGACACTTAACACTTACTAGCCATGTGACCTTGGGCAAGTCACTTAACCCAACTGTTCTGCCTTACCCCCTCCAAAAAGGAAAAAAAAAAACCTAGAACAAAGAAGGAAACCATCAAGCAGAGAATAATGGCTGCATGTTTTGTGGTATACAGCTATCACTGTAAGAAACAATGGATATGAGGAATTCAGAGAACTATACAAAGACTCATGTGTGTAGATGCAAAGTAAGCTAAATAATATGAAGAGGGTACCAAAATGAAGAAAGATAATAGTAGTGACAGATCGTAGCCTCAAAGGAGACAATGCATCTGCCTCCCTGCAGGAGAGAGGAGGATCACAGATACGATATTCACCTTCAGGGGCAGCCAATGTGGTATTTGGTCTTGTTTTGGGGTTTTCAAAGGTGTAGAAGTAGAGTATACCTGAAAATAGCTATGATGTGAAAACAAAAGACATAGATAAAACTTAAAAAAAAAAAGATCCGCTCTGTAATTTAAAATTAGAGGAACAAAGTAAGAAAATATGAGCTGTCCCAAAAGTCCTTGTGCAACTTTGAACTCCCAAGAATTCAATGTTATAAATCCACCAAAAAAACCCCTGAAATGTTAAATATTTAAATTTTGAAATATTTTATATATTTCTCATTAAATTTCAGCATAACTACCATCTTGTGCTATATCGCTCCAGGAGATTTTCAAACTTTGTAAAAACTTCAACAGCTTCCGCTCAGTGATTGAAAGGACTGCATTTGTCATCCTAGCCATTAGATCATCCAAAGAATAAGGCTGTTTTAAGGCTCAAATGAGGTAATATAAGTAAAGTGCTTTGTAAACTCTAAGGCATTACAGATTCTCTATCACCATCACCATCATCATCATCAATCTCCTCCTCCTCATCATAGCAGGTTCCACCAATACTCTGATGGAACAATGCTATAATCACATGGTCTACACTGACCACAAACATGGACACTCTGAGGCAGCCACTGTCATAGCTTCCTGGGACCCAATGATATGATGAGCCCCCACCACATCTGTAAGATGCTGTCTACCAACAAGAGATAGCTCCTGCCAATGACAGAGATGCAGGTGGCAGGAGTCATTCAGCCTCATCAAATTCAAAGGAAGATGGAGAATGGAGTGGCCCTCCCACGGCTTATCAGAAAGATATGCAGACCCCCAAAGAGAGCAGAATACAGCAGACTGATCCTATTACTTATCTCAAGGATCAAAATCTTACAGTATCACAGTATTATAACCCCAGGCCACATTTCTTCTGTGGTCCTCTTCATATGCTGGTCATGATCCTAGGACTGACCGCATCTACACTGAATATTGATCTCCACCCCTGACTCCTCAGTTCAGCAGCCTGTCTCTAATTTGGACTCGTGGCTTCTCACTTCTGGTGTATGGTCTATGTAGGAACTTCCCAGTCATAGCCTTTCCCCACAAACCCACTTCAAAGGCTTCAAATTGTGCTGTGGAATCTACTCTGTCTTTAAGCTAGAACAAATTCCATCTACAGTCCCACCCAAGGACATGACCTGGAGGAGGGATAAAAAATCACATAACTTTCCACCGAGTTATAGACTGTCAAGACTTGATGAGACCTTCATGAACATTTAGTCCAACCCACTCATTTTACAGATGTGGAAACTGAGGCCCAAATAAGGGAAGTTTACTCAAGTTCACATAACTAGTAAATGGCACTTCTAGGATCTGAATCCAGATTTTCTGACTCTGCTCTTTCCACTGCATTATCTTGAAGATATGTAGGCTTGGTCAGGCCTCGTAACTCTTAGACACGGACCACTTTCAAGCTTGCAGCATTCTAACAAAGATTCCCTTGGAAACATATCATGCAACATGTGGTGATAGCTCAGACCAACACTGGCTAAACCCACAGCAGGGAAGATCAATTAGCAAATTAATGAACCATGCTTAAGTTTACCCTTTTTCCCAAAGGTTGTTTGTTTATGAATAAGCTTTCTGCCTTGATTACAATCTGATTACTCAATGAAAATATGTCTGTACTTCACAGCTGGGAGCAAGGCTCAATCACCACTTTCATTCACTGAGAACCAGAACCTGGCTCCAACAAAGAAATGGAGAAAAAAGAGAAATTAAAATGAACCATTGGGATACACCTGTTTATATCTGGCTTCAACATGCTTGCTCATACACACACACACACACACACACACACACACACATGCACACACACACTGACTCAGACATTCCTATGCCCCATTCCCACTCTTGACCACCAACACTCTGTAATTTATGACTCTAAGGCCTAGAAAAGAAGGCCTAGGTCACTATGAACGTCCAGAAAAGTGAACAGTCCACTTCTAGATGACAGAAACTTGTCTATAGAATGATTTTATTCTGTGTTGTTGTGAGTATCTTTGTAGGCATGTATGCATATCTGTATTAAAAAGTATTTCACTGAATACATTCATAAATCATGTGTCTTCATGCGTGTCATCATACTTTTTCATATTCATGCATAATGGATATCCACATGTGCATGTATTGTGTTATCTGTGTGATGTGGTTTGTATGTGTAGAGATAACAGTTACCATCATACAAAGATTTGAAAGGTCCTAAGTTCACAACAATGTCATTCATGGACAGACAAATCATGCTAACAACTGTGGAGATCTCAGATGGGTTGTGGAGATCTCAAAGCACCACTGTTATTCAACTAGTCAGATCTACCATGAGAGGATAATATGGCTGGAAGCAATGAAAAATACTAAAATGGGGCTACTCCTAACTTCTCCAGCAGACAACCATTAGTCTTACAATCCAAAGGGCTTTTCCCAATGAGTAAGGCATGAGATGGAAACATTTAATATAAACAGCTGCAAAATTCTAAGAGAAATGGATTAATACTGGGTACCGCCCAAACCTACTACAGGGTGCTAATTAAAACATTGTAAAACAGCAGCTGTGCCGGCTCTTCTCCAGCAAAGTCAAAGAAAGAACAACCCTAGATTGGCCAAAATGAAAGAGAAGAAAGAGGGCCATCCTTTTGAACCTCAGGAAAATCACCTTTCAATCCCCTGACGAATCTTCACAGACAACCCAAATGCTATGTCAGCATAGGTAGGCAGAGATTCTAAAGTTCTGACTTTAATGAATTTCTGGACACAGAAAGTTTCATTCTCACACAGCAAAGACAACTTCCACAAACTCTTTTTTTTTTTTTTTTTTTGCTTTTTGGAGGGGGGAAGGCAGGGAAATTGGGGTTAAGTGACTTACCCAAGATCACACGGCTAGAAAGTGTTAAGTGTCTGAGGCCAGATTTGAATTCAGGTCCTCCTGACTTCAGGGCTGGTGCTCTATTCACTGCACCACCTAGCCATCCCGTCCACAAGGTCTTTATGAGGAATAGAGATGTGATACAAGCAGCAGGCATAATGGAAATTAGGAGACCTGAGTTCTAGTCCCAGACTGACCTTTAATTAAATATGTCATCTTAGGTTATTTCACCCCTCTGGGATTTAGCTTGCTTACCTATAAAATGAGGGAGTCTAATTTTACCCATTAAATGATTGTCTCTAATATCCTCTCCACCCTCAACATTCTGTGTTCTATGGTCAAAGGTCCCTTGAAGCTCTGACAATCTGTGTTCTGTGGTATAAGTCAAGGTCACTTATAGCTCTGTCATTTTGTTCTACAGTCTAAGGTCCCTCCCACCTCTAATGTTCTGCATGCTATGGTCTAAGGTGCCTTCAACTTTCACAATCTGTGTTCTATGGTCTAAGGTCCCTCCCACCTCTGAAATCTTGTGTTGTAGGGCCTAAGGTCCTTCCAGTTTTGACATAATAAATGCTTACTGACATCAAATGAGATAACATCTGGAAAACACTTAGCAACCTTATCATTATTCTGCAGTTCTAGGATTACAGGACTCAACCTCAGGTTCTCCACAATATATACCAAGTGATCCAATCCATCCTTTTCCACTACCCAAACTGGCAGAGGAAGGAAGAGCTTCCTAATGACTGTGGGAAGAAGAGCTCTCCAAGGATGTATGCCTCAATAACCCTCTGGCCAAGCAGAGCACCAGGGGGAGGTTACAACCACACAAGCTGAGAAGCAGCCACAGTAAGGGATCAGCATGACCAGAAACACACAGGCCAGGGATGAGCCAAGACATGAGCAGTAACTACTTGATAGTTGCTTAAATAGAAGCATCTTAAGAGAGGGTAAGACAACACCTGCTTTCAACATTAAGACAACCTAGCTCCCAGTCTCTACACATGTAAGAAAGAGAGTAAGGAGGCCCCAGGAAGCGGAAGGCCACATCTGGCTCAGGCCCTGTTTCCCCTTGACTTCATGGGAGAAGCCCTACAAGATGTAGGAGGTGTGGGTCTGCCGCAAAGCCTTAATTTCTACCATATCATCTGCATATTCATGCAAAGTCAAACAGAGGGTGGGAAAGAGAGGAATGGATGGAATATTAATGGAAACATGTAATTTTAGAACCCTCTTTCTTCTAGTTGAAACCCAAGAGACTGTGTATGTATGTATATATAGATCTATGTATGTGTCTATATATAGAAGTGTATATAATATATAAATATGTATGTGTGTATATACGCCATATACACATAGATATAGTATATATATATATATATATATACATACATATATATGTATATATATACACACATAGTCACACAGCCCTGTTGGTGCATGCATACCAATACACACATATGTATAAACAGACACCAGTACCCACACGCTTGTGGACACACCTGCAAGATTAGCCAGAACAATAGCCAGAAGTTACATGGTACTTTCAGATTCACAAAGTTTTAGATTCATAATTAATTCTACATTCACCATAATTCTGGGAGGCAAATAATTATCCCCATTTTATAGATGAGGAAATTGAGGTATACCAAGATTTAAATCCAGGTGTTCTACTTCTAATATCCACAGCTGCCATCTTACACATGCATGTCTATATACACATTACACATATATGCACACATTTGTGGAATAGAGGTAGACACACATGCATGAAAATATATCCATATTTCAGCTTTATAGATTATTCTATTGAGGAACTTCAAAAGACGAAGCTACATTTTCCAAAGACCGCCGCTAAAAACTTCTCAAGAATGAAAACTATGTGTTGGTGGAGGAGGCGCAGAGGAATAGACGAATTGATGACTGGGGGACAGACCCAACCAATTAGAACACATGGTGTGCAGCTCCCTCCTGAGCAACATTGCCTAAGGAAGGCTGCTCCTGCCATTTCTGGGGCATTTGATTGGTCCCGTGAGGCTGCATCTCTCATGCTACTTTTGCAGGAGTTTTAGAAGTCCAGACAAAGGGATGTGGGTGAAAGACAGGACTGTTCAGTGCCCTGGAAAACACTTTCAACTGGTATTTCTCCATAGGGATATGGAAAATTAGAAAATACAAACCACATTTGGAATTTCTCAGTATACATACATACAACTACTTGGCCCCAATCCATCTTGGCCTGGGGGCTATTGTTGCGTCTAGAAAGTGGGGAAACAAGGAAGGCAGAGGAAAGAGTATAGCAGGAAGAAGGGAAGGAGCGAAATATAAGAGGGCAGAGAAAGCCTAATGCTGAGCCTGCCACTGATAATCAAGAGTAACATGCTATAAAGGAAAAGGCTCTGAACTATAAGCTTAAGAACTGACTGCCAGTGAATTGCTAAGTGACTTTAGATAAGTCACTGTCCCTCTCTGGGCCTCAATAAAGTGAGGGGGCTGGACTAGGTGACCTATAGGATCCCTCTCAACTCTAAATTCTATGGTTCTGTAAAGAATGCAAATGAAGCACAGATGTTACCTTACAAAAAATGGATTCCTAATCTTTCATACACGGGCTTGCACTAAGAAGACATTGGACAATTTTGAGGCAGGAAGAAAAAGCACCTTTCTTGGCATCTAAAATGTGCATTTCAGCCCCAGTCCTGATATCTCCTAGTGACGTGGCCCTGGACAAGTTATTTAATCTCAATGAGCCTGGTTTTGTCATCTGCAAAATGGGGGTAAATGACACATGAACTACCTCATAAGGTTACTTTTCAAACCTTAAGGCACAACAGAAATGTACATAATAGTTATACTCCACCCCACAGTTTTCAAAGAGCTTCAGTGAAGGAGGGTCAGTATTAGCCACAATCCTCCTTGAAGGTTCAGGCTTAGAACCAAACTCAAGAATGTGCAACAGGAGACAAAATACTAGGTACTTCAGTTGCTCTACCTGTAATGGGGCTCAGCAGAAAAGGCATTGAATTTGGAGTCATACGACTAAGGTTCAAATCCTTAAGGAAGTTACTTCTCACCTCCTCATCTTCGAATGGAGTCACTGCATTAGATCATGGATTCTTAACCTATGGTCTTTGAACTTAAGGGTTTTTTTGTTTTTTTTTTTTTGGTTGTGGGTTTTTTTTTCTTTTTGCTTTCTGGAAGGGGAGGAAGGGCAGTTGGGGTTAAGTGACTTGCCCAAGGTCACACAGCTAGTAAGAGTGTCAAGTGTCCGAGGCCGGATTTGAACTCAGGTCCTCCTGACTCCAGGAGGTGCTCTATTCACTGTGCTCTATTCACTGTGCCACCTAGCTGCCCCTCAAAACTAAAGGTTTTTTTAAAAAAATATTTTGATAACCATACAACAATATAATTTACTTCCTTTGTCATCCTATGCATTATGTTTTATCCTGAGAAGGGGTCCGTTGGCATCACCAAATTGGCAAAGGGATCCATATCACAAATTAGGTAAGAGCCCCCTGACTAAATGGTCTCTAGGATCCTATGAAATCAGCTTGACTTCCTCTTCTCCCTTGTTCCTATATTTCTGCCAAATGCTACTTTGTCTCCCTGGCTCAGTTAGAAAGCGCAGTGATGTAGTGTAGAAGGAATTGTGAATTTGGAGTCAGGAGCCTGGGTTCAAATCACACCTCTGATTCTTACTACATCTTAACCAGGGAGGTTGAGTGACTTACCCTTGGGCATCAGTTTTCTTATCTATCAAATGAGGCCCAATTGGATGATCTCTGATCATCAAAATGATGATGATCATCTGATCATCATCAGAAACTATACTTTCTGGAATGAAACATTTTGTCTTTCTTTAAAAAAAATGCTAATTAAGTAGAGGGAGGCATTAACCCACTCAGTGCTAGCCTACTAGACCCCAGAAGAGACAGAAATATTCATGCCAAGATGTCTGAGGTCAGCAGCTGAGTATGGTGTCTGTAGGTCCCAAAGGTGGAGCTGGGAATGGAGTAAGCCTCCTTCCCATTGCTGGAAGGCAGACGCACACTAGCAGGGCAATAGACAGCTGAAGGGATGTTTCCCACACAGAAGGCTCGAATGGGGAGCTTGATGCAGTTTTCAGGGATTCTCCTTCTCAGAGATGTTCAACCCAGCAGCAGCAGCAGCTGCTACCAGCTGCCAGCTCCCAGTAGCAGGCCTGCCAGCTGAGGGCAGGGGCCTCTGAAAGGATGCTGTGTGTTTGACCCCTTTCCCTGATTCCCTGACCTGAGAGCACAGCACAGCTTCAGGGACAGACAAACGGAGGATGCTGAACGTGCCCCCAGTGCATTGAAAATGAGGAAGAAATAGTTCCACACATTTACTGGGGGTCCTGTGAAGCATGCCCTGGTAGAGAGTATGGTTTAGGCAGGGGTGGGGAGCCTGAGGCCATGAGGCCACATGGGGCCCTCTGGGTCCTCAAGTGCGGCCCTTTGATTTTGAATCTATTTCTGCACTTATGGACCTAAAGGGCCCTCTGACTAATCCAAGGAGCCTACACTCTTGAGACCACATGTGGCCCTCTAGGTCCGCAAGTGTAGAAATGGATTCAAGGTCAAAGGGCTGTACTTGAGGACCTAGAGGGCAGCAGGGCTGTACTTGAGGACCTAGAAGGTCTCACATGGCCTTACAAAGAACTGAGTCTGAATCACAGCATCAACACTTACTGTGAGACCTTGACCAAGTCACTGAATTTCCCTAAGCCTTAGTCTCCTTATCTGTAAAATGGGATGCATAAAAGTCTCTAACACTACCTGCTTTCCAGGAGAGGGTCACTGTGAGGAAAGGCCTGTTTAAAACCTAAAGTACTATAGAATGGCAGTTGTAATTATTATCACTGTTAGTTACTTTTCATCATCTGCTTGAGTTTTTGCCCCATATCCCTCTAACCTTCACAACACAGTCTGTGAAACCCCCACTTATTGGCTCAGTCTTGGCCCATATTTTAGTACCAACTTCCTTTCCAGGCAGGAAGAATCCAAAGACTTAAAGAGCTGGAGATTAAGAAGAAGAAAAAAGAAAGAGAGCTGGAGATCATCTCACCTGAGCTCAATTTACTGATGTAGGCATAGAGACCTGGAGAAGGAAGATTACTTGTCCAGTGTCATGAAGCTAGTGGGAAACAGAATCAGGTTTTGAACCTATGTCATTAGAGCTAAGGCTCTTATTCAGAGGCTATTTTTGCAGATTAGGAAACTGAGGCAGAGAGAGGTTATGTGACTTGCCCAGGGTCACAGAGCTAATAAATATATGAGGCAGGATTGGAACTCAGGTCTCCCTGACTCTAAGTCTAGCACTCTACCCACTGTACCACTCAGTTGCCTCTTGTGACTACACAGTCATCATTCTTCCCATTACGTCATGCTGACTCCATAAACATATATAAGAAGCATACATGGTCATGTCTGGGCAATATACAATGATCATTCACTTCTTTTCCCCAATGTATTTAAGATCAACCTCTTTCACATTGCTGAGTATTTTGCAGAGGAAGTTTTGCAGTACTCTGGGCCCCTATGCAATTAATATATCACATATACAAAATAAAAATCTAGAGAACTCTGTCGCCAAATGGAGATCTTTCTTCTACTGGGACTCTGCCCAGAACATCCTTCATGACACTAGTAGACATCTAAGGGGAACAAACATCTCTTTTAAAAAATGCCTCTTTTGATGTCAATACTGAACAGGTCTTGGTCATCCTGGTCAAAGAGTCTAACATCACTTCAGCATATATGTGGATCATGCCTTGATTGAGAGCAGAGGGCCTTCAAGGCTGCTGTTGGTTATAATGAGTCAAGTGTTTTTTTAAAAAATCAATCAATAAATGGCACATAGGAAACTGTTGTTTGCTCCACCTCTTGGTCAACCACCCTAGTCATTATAAAAAATTGGCAGAATGTTGTGCTTGGAGAGTACCTATTTTCCAAGGAGCTCTAAGCACTTGGCAACATTTTCTGAGACAGCTAATTCATTATCATGTGCCCACAGAATGTCACCTCCATATTTCAGATGCCCAGAGACTTCTCCCCAAGGTCGCACAGTCACAGATCTTGAGACTCCTAGTTCAGTCTCTTTCAAGTATATGACGTTGCTTCCTTGAAAGGTGACACTAAAAACCAAAGACTTTTTTTAAAAAAATAAGCAAAAATGTTGTAAATCATTTTTACATACACAGATATTTGTGTCTAATGGTAGCCATCTCTAGGGCTGGGATGCAGGAAAAAAAGAAAAAGAAAGTTACATGACAATTTTATTATATATTTAAAAGGAATAGTGAATTGCGTAAAATAGATTTGCAGTTTCATGTGCAATCATCTTTTTTTTTAAATTCTATGTTATGGAAATGCTTGTCTTATTTCATAAATTAAAAATAAATAAATAACATTTAAAAACAAGCCAAAAAATGTGAAAAAGAGCATTTTTATCCTTCACAGTAGTCACCTTAGGAGATTTTAGACTTAAGTCAAAGATGCTGCTGTTACCATATTGCATGCAGACCCCTCTTTGGGAAGAGCCTTCAGGACGTGCTCAGAAGCCAGTTTTCATGACTTTTCATCACATTTGGTACTTGATTAAAAGAGTTCTCCTAAAATGAAGCCAAAATCTAGAGGTAGCAAGAAGTCCTACGGGCTGCCTCACTCCACTGCTCCAAACAGATCTAGAAAATGTACCAAACCAAATCCTCATTAGGAAATCCAAGGAAAAAATCATGGTGAGTCATTTTTCTAGCCCAAATCAACATGAGGAAGCAGATGGAGAAGTCTAGGGACATTGAGGACTGGCTCTGGACAAAAGAGCCTTGTGCAGATCATTCTAGCACAGAGAAAGCCTGTGTACCAGGGCAACAGGTGGTTTCAAATCCAGCACTGTTGTTTTTGTTGTTGTTGAACTGTACCTAACTCCTCATGACACCATTTGGAGTTTTCTTAGCAAAGATACTGGAATAGTTTGCCATTTCCTTCTCTAGCTAATTTTACAGATGAGGAAACTGAGGCAAATAAGGTTAAATGACTTGCCCAGGGTCATACGGCTAGTAAGTGTCTGAGGGTTTGAGTTTGTCTTCCTGACTCCAGATCTGGTGCTCTATCTGGTGCCAGCTAGTTGTGGCTAAGCTGTGCCCTACAGGAAAAGGTGAAAACCAGCAGCTTACTACCCAGTTCTGAGTCAAAGATCCAGGGTGGTCTGAGGAGGTCTGTGCTCGGGGTGGCATTCCAGTGTGAGGAGCGGCTGTGGGCCTGAGGTTGTGTACCTAGCAAAGGGCAAGTTCAGATGCAAACAGCAGCTGTGTGGCTCTGATCCCAGAAGTCGAACAAAGTCTTAAATCCAATCTCTAGCCCTGTCTGAAGCCTGAAGTAGAATAACCAGGGCAGGAATCCCAGACCAAAGAGAAGATGGAAGAACTTTCCAGCTAACTGATACTAGCTAGGACCAGCAACAGTCTACTGGGATTCCAAATAGGGAAAGCCAACAGGTGTGTTGCTCAGACACAAACTCAGGTCAGGAACTTGCAGCGCTTAGATCATAAGGGAAGAATCAGATTTTGCCCTAGATCAGAGCATTCTGAAATCACTGAAAGCTTGTAGGTCCCTCAGAATGAGCTATCTCTGAGATCTTAAAATAATACAACATTTAATACTACAAGAAAGCAGCAGCATGACCAGACCAGACATTCTATGGAGAAGTATGCAGAGCCCGCACTAACAGAAGCTTCAAATTTAGGAGATACGCTTGAAGAATAAGCAATATTTTAAAATCCCCACATAAAAAAAAACTAGCATGGTGATAGGGTTGGTCAAGATACAAAGCCAGAAGAAGAGAATGACTCCAAAACATCTACAATCAAAATCTAAAAAAAGAAATACAGCTTGGGCCCAAATCTGACTAGAATTCCTGGAAGAGATGAAGCAAGAGCTTTTTTCAAAGAGTTCTTAAAATGCTTTTATAAGTGAAACAAAGGACTAGAAAAGGAGAGGAAATGGTGGAAAACAAATGAGTTCTATGGAAGAAAGTATTGCAAAGAAAATTAATGGCTTGGCATAAGAGACACAAAACCTTACCCATACAACAAACTCCATGAAATTAGGGTAGGCCAAATAGAAGATAATGATCCTATGAGATAAGAAATATTTTCTTAAAAGTCAAAAAACTAGAAAAAATAGTATAAAAGTAAGATATCTCATAGCAAAAACAACTGTCTTGGAAAAAAAATCCAGAAGAGAGAATTTAACAATCATTGGACTACCAGAAAGCCATGCAAAAAAAAATTCAATTCATCATAATTTAAGATAACATTAAAGAAAACTGCTCAGATGTCTTAGACCCAGAGAGGAAAGTAGAAACATAAAGAATTCATCAATCACCTTCTGAAAAAAATGAAAACTGTCAAGAACATCATAAGCAAAATTCAGAGCTTTCAAGTCAAAGAAAATATACTGCAAGCCATCAGAAACAATAAATTCAAATTCCAAGGAGCCACAGTTATAATCACATGCAATTTAGCAGGCACCATTATAAAAGAGCAGAGAATGTGGGCTATGATATTCCAGAAAGCAAAGAAAATAGGTTTACAATTAAAAATAATATATACAGCAAAACTGAGTATAATCCTAAGGGGGTTAGGAGGATGGGCCTTATGAAGTAGAGCACTTCCAACCATTCCTGATGAAAAGACCAGAGCTGCACAAAAACTATGAAGCTCAAACATAGGAGTCAAAAGAAACATAGTAAGGTAAATGTTAGCAATCAGTCATAAAGGATTGGACAAAGACAAATAGTTTATACTCTAATATTGGGAGATGATATAATTATACCCTCTGAGCCCTATAATCAACCAGTCATGGAGGGAATCTAATGAGACAGATGAACTAGGAAGGGGTGTGTTATATCTTGATGATCTTAAAAGATGAATGGAAAGAAAGGGGAAGAGGAATACAGTGCAGAGGGAAATGGAAGGGAGAAGAAGGTAAGGGAACACTACTCACATAATCCAAGTATGCAAGAAGTCTATACAAACAAGGATAAAGGGTAGGGATGAAGGGTAGGGATGAAGGGACTGATACATGGACTTCACACTCATCTGAAATAGTCGAAGGAGGAAAGAATTATACACATACACATACACACACAGTTGGGAATAAAAATTCATTTCAGTAAATAGAGAAACAAAAGAGAGGGCAAAATGAGATAATAGAGATGGTAGATTATGGAAAGAATTAGTCCTAAGCAAAATAAACTCTAACAAAGGATGTACAAAAATATTTATAGCAGTTATTTTTGTATGGCAAAGAATTGGAAACGAGAGAATGTCCATCAATTGGGGTGAATTCCTTATAGTATATAAATGTAATTGAATACTATTGTACTAGAAGAAATTATGATGGGGGTGGTTTCAGAGAAACCTGGGAAGACTTGTATGAACTGAAACACAGTGAAGTAAATAGAACCGAGAAAACAATTTATACGATGATGACAATATGGAAAGACACGCAACTACAAAAATCATGGACATTTTGATCAGTGTAATGACCAACTGAAAGACTCAGAGAAAACAGGGGAGGGGGAGGGAGGAACACAGGGGGAGAGGAGGAGGAGAGAATGTGGAAATTAGTTGTACCTGACTATACATGTTTGCAAGAGGAGTTTTGTTTCTATTTTTTAATTAGGGAAAGAGGAAAAGAAGGTAGAATTTTGCTGTCTGAAAAAATAAGAAATTTAAAAAAATTCCTCACCTCATTCACTGTACTGGCTTCCAAGTAGCCTTTGGTTGTTTCCAAAAATAAAATTTACTAAGTTTATAGATATGTTCCCCCACAAGTAAGAGATGCAGAAGAGTATCTCATAAGCCCCAAAGGCTGCTACAAAAAAAGAATGCTGAAAACACTCTAAGTAGTGACATCTTCCCTGGAATAGGAAGGAGACACTAATTTTGATGGATAAACTTGGTTCTGCAACAAAAAAAAAATAAAGGAAAGTTGGTTCCATGTGGGAGTTGTGGGGCATAATGGATAGAGTTCTAGACTTGGAGTCAGGAAGACCTGAGTCCAAATCCTATTTGAGAAATATACTAGCTGTGTGACCCTAGGAAAAGTCATTTATTCTTTCCCTGGCTGAGTTTCCCCATCTGTAAAATAAGGATAATTAAGGATAATAACACCTCCTTCATATAAAAATTACAGAGTGCTTTGCTAATTTTTAATTTATATGTTTTATATTTATTATTAATATATTACATATAATATTATTATATTTATTTAATTTATATATTTTTAATATATAAGTGCTAGTTATCATTATTATTATGACAGTAACTTGTATATTCCTAATGAATCATAGAATGGTGGATATCAGAACCAGAGGCGACCCTAAGAGATCTCTTTCATCCATGACAGGAAAAAAAAGGCTCTTTCCTGATAACACAGTGAAAATTTAAAATTAAAGTTCTCTTTTCCAAATACCACAGCAACAAATGCAACTGTCTCTAGCAGATCATTATGGACTTTCCTCTTGTGAAGAGAACATGTTCTATCTCTGTCTCTCACATTTTCTGGACAGCATAAGACAGTCATTAAAAATGCCTTTCCATGGGCCACCCATGTGGTGTTAAAATCATCACCCACAGTTAGGAGCTCTAGACAGTAAGAACACTAGGTGTGAAGTCAGAGGACTTGGGTTCAAATTCCAGCCATTTTTCTTACTAGTGGCATGATCTTGGGAAAGTCACTTGTCTACTCTCAGTTTATCCATTCGTAAAATGAAAGTATTGTATTGGAGTTGTAAGGTCCATTCCATCTTTAGATCCTACAATTCCATGATTCCAAACATATCATGATAACAAACAATAAAGACAATTATTAAGTACTTACTGTGTGCCAGGCTCTGTGCTAAGCACTTTACAATTATTATCTCATTTGATTCACATTACAACTCTGGCACATAAATGCTTTCATTATCCCCATTTCACAGATGAGGAAACTGAGGCAAATAGAGGTTCAAGTGACCTGCCAAAGGTTACAGAGCTAGTAAGAAGCTGAGGCTGGATTTGAACTCAGGTCTTCCTAATTCCAGGTCAGGAGTTCTATTCACCATACTACCTACCTACTCCATATTGTGATACAACTAGAGCTAAGGAGGATGAAGTCTTGGAACCCTTAGACATCCTGCACAGTGTTCGCACAACAGGCACTGAATAGACATGGGTAAAATTACATCCAGATCGAGATGCTATGGACCAAGTCAAAGAATCACAGAATTTCAGAGTTAGAAGGACTTCAGAGGTGATTTAATCCAACTCCCACCTGAATAAAAAGTTTTCCTCCATAACATTCCCAGCACCTTGTCATCTAGCCTTTGCTTAAACATCTCCAGTGAGGTCATCAGTTCTCATTCCTCCCCCCGTCTTCTTCTCCCTTTCTCCTAAGAGAATCACACTCACCCCAAAAACACAGAATCCTGGTCAGATGAGGACCAAACTGACTAGGAATTATTTGATCAATTGATTTACCCAACAGAGGTGAAGAAATCACAGAAGAGGCAGATAACAAAGAAAATGAAGTAGTTAAGTCTTAATGAAGTACAAAGAAGAATTTACATTTTTACTCCTTTATAGGACCTGAAAGAACTCTTTGATCAAACTTGAAGGAATGACATGGTAGCTAGCCACAGGCAGGCAAAGGATCAATCATGCTCTTGCTGGTCTTTGAAAATTGAGAAACATTCCCTATGGGTCAATCAAGGCAGAAGACACCTGAGGAATATGACCCCTTATAGCAAAGAAAAGAGTCAGTCATGAAAGAAGAACCCAGTCCTTGAGAGTGATCTTCACTTGTGGGAGGAGAGCAGGAATTCCTTTCTCTTTTCTTCCCTCCCCACCAAGGTCCATCTTTTAGCAGAGGCTGTTGCACAATAGAAGCCATCACACCCAGCAGGGAGGAGGCTCATAGTGAAGACAGGAGAGAACTTTGAGAAGGCTGGCCCTGAGTCAAGAAGAGAGTCAGCCCTGGCCCTTAGGAGCCAAGCTATATAGATCAAGGCCAAGGAGCCCAGCTACATGACTTGCCCAGCAGGAAAAAAGCATGAGAATACCATGAGAAGAGAAAGGACACTTGGTCCCTGTAGAGCTAGCATTGTGAGTTTCCTCGGCCACATGTGTTCTCTAAGTATGTATACTTTTACTAGCGTATCCCACATGCAAAAATCCATTCTCCCCAATGATGCTAACTTTGCAGAAACATGTGCCCCAGATTTATGAGGGGAATATTTTGTTACTTTTATTCATACTATACCACTTCAGCAAATGAGCAAGACCTCTGCCTCCATATTAAAGGTAAACACATTTGGAGGGGCTTATGAATAACTACTGTTTTAAGACAGAAGACCCAGAGTATTTTAAACTTGAGGCAGTCATATCTCTGAGGACCCAACCTATGACTTCAAGCTGGCTGAGACAAGGAGGTGGAGGGGGCGGCGACAGCAAGATAATTCAGAGAGTAGGACCTAACACTAGTCATAGAGTGGACCCCATTCTGGCCCTACTTTGCTTGTGATACTAGATACATTATTTTAACTTCTTTGGGACTCAGCTTATTCATCTTGAAAAATAAAGTGTTGAACCTACCCTTCCAACTCTAACAGTCTATGAACCAATACACTGTTGATGTAAGTGATCCCTTCCAACTCTAAGAGTCTGTGAACCTATAAACTACAGACATGGAAATAGGGTCAGTCCAACCCTTGCCCATAATATTCTTCTCCCTTTACAGCATCCTCAACAAGTAGCAATCTAACCTCTACTTCAAGATATCCAGCGGTGAAGGGCTCCGTACCAATCCCCTCCCTTTCCAATCAGCTCTTTCTACTGGTAAAGAGCCCTAATTGTTAGTTACAACGTAATTTTCTCTAATATGAGTTCTACCTTACATTGAGTCAAAGTCTGAAACCCTATAGCTTCCACCTATTGGCTCTAGTTCTGCCTTCCAGAGCCAAAAAGAACAAGTGGAATCTCTCACAGCATCTTTCACAAACTTCTGGCAACTTCAAGAGAAAAAGAAACTTTGAAGATATAGGCAAGTCACTCTGGCAAAAAGCAAATGGAAGATCAATATCAACAAAGAAACAGGCCCTGCCCGTCTCTGTTGACAGTTCTGTTCCCAGCCCCTGGTGGTTTGGCCTCACTGGGGGATACTGAGGCCTCAAAAGGGTGTTAACAAAAAAAACAACCCACAACAGCTATTGGCCTCGGAAAGAAGCATACACAGACCTGTCTGCCGCTATGCCAGGCTGCCCTGATACAGCAGTGTCTGCTAAGTGAGCAGCACTTTCTCACCACAGCACTGAAACCGTGATGCTGTGTTGACAGTTAAGTAAACAAACCGCCCATTGGGAAAAGACGGGTCCACAGAGGCAGACGAGTTGGCAGGCAGCTGTCAGACAGGAGTTAGCTGCCTGCCTGAAGTGGAGCCAACATGCACGCTGACAGGTCACTAGGAACACAAAGAACGATGGGTCCTGATGACACTGTCTTCTTGTCAACGCATCATTAGGGTTGATCCATCTCTTAACCAAAGCAGTCAATTTCTTCATTTCTCCAGCAACTGGATACACTCTTTGCCACTCCATAAATACCATAAGACATCAGAAACGTCACCTCTGTGTAGCAGACACTGGCAAAGGCAAAGCTTCAGTAGCAAGGGAAGGACATGATATTTGCTAAACCCTTAAATGAAAGAATGAACTAATAAAAACAAACATATAAATATATATGCTAGTAATGTGTGCCTTGCTTGCTGTTTCAAGTTTTGCTGGTAGGATATTCTGACTTTCCCCAAGAAAATAATTTTTCTAATCTTCAGTCTTCAATATCCAGAACCAAAGAATGAAAACATAGTGGGACTACAAGTTTTTCTGGGGTAATACATTGTAATGGAGTACTGGATTTGGAGTTGAGAAGAGCTAGAATCAGATCCTGCTTTAGATACTTATCAGCTGTGTGACTCTGGGCAAATCTCAGACCATGGGACTGAGTTTCCTTATGTTGTAAGATGCAGGGGTTTAATGTAATAACTTTTGAAGTAACTTGGAACTCTAAATCTATTATCCCATAGAGACTATAGACCAGGAGTGTCAAATTCAAATGAAAACAGGGGCCACTAATCCATACATTAGGATCCCTGCAGACTACAGATTGACTTGGTTTTAAAATGCAATATTAGCTATGTTTTAATGTATTTTTATTAATCTTGTTAAATATTTTAGTCTGCTTCAGGCTGCACTGAGGGGTGTTGTGAGCTGTATGCAACCCCTGGGTGTTTGATACCCCTACTGCAGACAGACAGCCTAGTAAAAGGACTGATGACTATACCATTCAAGGATCAAATGAAGAAATGGAAATCTCCAGTCTGGAAAAGAGAAGACTCAGGGGAGATTAGGTGAATATCTTCAAGTATCTAAAGAGTTATCATGGGGAAGAGGAATGAGTCGTTTTCTGTCTAAAAGGCAATAGGACCAGTGGATGGAAGTTGCAGAGAAAGGTCAGTTCAATATAAGGAAAAGAAGATAGTGCTGTCCAAAAATGGAATGGAATGGGACAGAGAGCTCCCCCATCAACTGGGAGAAATGCATGAATCAATGATGCTCACATCATCAGCATACTCATGTCACAGGGAAAGAAAGGGTCCAGTTATCATACCAATGACTGTGCCCAAGCTCTGAAGACTGGTGCTCCAATCCAGAGCCCAGAACATGTAATGGTTCACCACAGAGCCAAGGGAACAGAAATAGTTGTTTGCCTTTCTCCAAAGAAGCTACAGATGCAAACCTACTTCAGGCCATGAAATGTAAATGGCTGGTGACAGTTGGACTGGATAAGCCAAAAATGCTGCATCTAAATATTGCTCTAAAATGTTGCCATTTATATACAAAGAATAGCATTGGTTAGTTTTTCCAAACATAATGATGGGTTTGCAAGGAGCTCTCTGTGCTCTCTCAAGGGTCTCCATTTGTAAAGCAATTGGACAGGATTTGGGACACAGGTCACCTTTGTGCACAGAACACACATACATACAGGCCCCCTTTGTGGACAGAACACACTTAGAGGCCACTTTTGTGAGATAGAACACACACATATACACATCAGGGTCACATCAGGCCCACATTCTAACCAACTCTGTTAACCAGCCCAAACACTAAAAGGCTACCAAAACAAAAACCAAAATAATTGACCTGGAAAGGACCTTAGGGGTCTAGTCCAGCAACCTCTACCTAAGTAGTAATACACTCTATACTCTCCCCCAACAAATGCAATCCAATCTCCACTTGAAGATCTCCAGTGATAAAAGGACTAACTACCTCTCCCATTTCACTTGTCAGATAGCTCTGTCATGGAGTTTTCCATAAGGACTATAAGGACATCAAGTCACATTCTGCTTCTCTACAATAATCCTAGATCTGTTCTCTGGGGCCCAGCAGAATAAGTCTAACACTTTCCACTTGACAACCCTCAAAATAATTGAAGATAGCTACCATATCCCTTCAAGTCTTCTCTTCTCAATCCACCAAATTCTTATTAAGCACTTAATATATGCAAGTATCAGAGATAAAAAGACAAACACGAAACTGTCCCTGTCCTCAAAAATCTTACATTCTTCAGGATAAACACCCCAGTTCCTTCAATAAATAGGAATAGGAAACGGTTTCAAGAAAGTTCCCTTTTCCTTATGGCTCTCCTCTGGACAAGCACTGGTTTATCAATACCCTTCCTAAAACAGGTCCCCAAAACTAAAAATAATACTCCAAATAGTGTCTAATCAGGCCAGGAAACAGCGGGACAATTTGGATATATCTAAAGTGAATGCTCTCAGTTCCAAATATTGTAGGTGTTCAACAGATAGTGAACAATATAACTACATACTGTCCCCAAGATAGTAGTGTGTAAGAAGACCAGCCAAACTCTCTAAAAACTAATCCTGTGATGATTTTTAAAAAAGAAGACTAGGCTGAGAAATGATCAAGAAATCCAAGGAGAAACATCAGTAAGTACATTTTACTAGATCAGGTTTCCAAAAAAAGACAGCCAAAAGTTTGTAGGCACCAGGGAAGGGATCCAGATGGAAAAGGTAGGTTCAGAAGGGCAGCTCATGGAAGCCTTCTACAACAAGGACCAGGCACAAACCAGGGAAGCCTAGAGCCTAAAGTTGTGTACCAGAAGCAAGGAGATGGGAACCTGGATCAGAGTCTTGAGAAGGATACCTGAAGTATGTAACTGTGTAACTCTAACCCCAAAACAGGTTTCAGAAACACACAGGGTTCAGACTTGGAAGACAATGATCAGAGCATGCCTTGGATCAGGTGCTGCACAGAAAACCACTGGCTATCCATGCAGACCACTACAGAATAAGCCACCCTAGTGATGCATTTTGGCCAGTCACTTCTTCCTTAAAGAATATAGCACTGATTACCTAGACCCCAGATAACATAAAGCCAATCACGAGCAGCTCTCCTGTGGACTGCTGCTGTGAATAACTTTAAGGATCTAATAGAATAGTATAGTGAATTCTCTATTTATTCAGCAATAAACTAAACATAACATTCAAGAAACTAAAGCACAACATTCACAACAATATAACATAACAACTTATTACTAAGGTGGCCACATAATCTTAAACAAAACATATGATTCAATAAGTTACAATCTCCTTAGTCAACACAGAGTGTCCAAGTAAAGTCTTCTTTCATCTTGACTCCAACCTGGCTTCCAATCATCCTTAAGCCAATGATACTTAAGCGGTAGCAGAAAGTACAAACACCATCCACCCCTAGGTCACAATAAATCACAATCTCATCAGTCAATACAGAGTACTCAAGTAAAGGTTTCTTTCATCTTAACTTGAGGTTGACTTCCAAACCCCATGGCTTCTCTTCCATGGGCTGACCACTGCCAACTCTTGCCCGTACTCACACATAGGCAGTTCTCCTCTCCTGTTTCATACCTCAGCTTACAGGGTCTGCTCCACTCCAAGCTCTTTTAAATTTCTATTTCTAAGAAGACAAAGCTTAAGTGAGCTACAACAATATTTACACACATTAAATTTAATAGAGCTACAATGATATTTACCCACATTAGGCTTAACAGAGCTACAATGATATTTATACACATTGCCAGCACTATCATCTCAATTGTCTGTCTGACAAAGTAACACAAATCAACAGACAAGGCTTCTGTCTGAGAAATCAAACACAAATCAACAAACATTAAAGTTCCAGGACTTCTGTAACAGCAGTAAAGTCCTCTTTCAGGACTTCTGTCTAAGAACAACAGACAGGGTGCTTTTGTCTGACAGAACAACAGACAGAGTGCTACAGAGTGCCAACATCACAAATACTCTCTTTCTCAGTTCCCAGTAAGTAACACAGATTAACAGAGAGGCAAAATCACAAGCATTCTCCCTCTCAGTTCTGCCTGGTCCCAGCTCTACTTGAGCTTTTCTCGGCTCTGCTCCTTCCTGTTCTGCTCTTTTGGCAAGCTCCTCCCATTGTGGGCTCCATGTGAGGTTAGGCCTATTAAGGGCAGGGAAGGTCTCCAAACCCTTTTAAGCTTATTAAGGGCAACACAATGTATACTGTTTCCAACAAAGACTTGATACAATCAAAGGCCAGGCTCAAAGGCACTTGAGGAGCTAAAACAAGCAGAAAAGTACTATAAGTATCAAAGAAGGTCCCATGATTCCTTCCAGAAGTGCACAAAATCTAGATGGACCTACCAAGAAATACCAATTCAATAAGTAAAGATGCAAAACTGAGGAAGTAGAAGAAAGTACTGATGAAAAAGGAATATTATGGAACCAGACACGCTTGAGACACAAACTCAGAATATGTAAGTGACTCCAAATACCCTAAAAATAAAGCTTCAAATAAAATCACAAATTTGCATAAGCTCTACTAAAATCTATGAAAAAAATAAAACAAGAATTTGCAAATAATAGTAATATAAATGAAATGTGGGCTCCAGAGAAAAGAATGGGAAGGACAATGAACAGTTTAATACAGGAGGTACAAAATCTTCCTTAAGCAAAAGACACCTTGAAAATTAGATTAGACTAAGTAGAGAACAATGGCTCACTAACATAATAATATCAGAACAAAATAAAAAGACTAAAAAAAATCAGAAAATTTAAGATATAAGTAACAATTAACCTAGAAAACAGTTCATTGAGATGAATAATCAAAGAACCATTGGACTACTTGAAAACCTCAACCTTAAAAACCCAAGATATCATAATTCAAGAAATTGTGAATGAAAACTAACTAGGGTGTTAGAACCAGAAGTAAAAGTGACAACAAAAATAAAAATAATCCAACAGTTACTTCCTGAGAGAAATCTTCAAATCAAAACTTTTAGTCACATCATAATCCAAATTCAGAGCTTCCAGGTCAAAGAAAATATATTGTAAGAAACCAGAAAGAAAAAGTTCAAGTATCAAGAAGACAATTAGAATCATACAAGACCTAGAAGCTATCACTACAAAAAAGAGAAGAGCTTGGAATATAGTATTCCAAAAGGCAGAAGACAAAGGTTTACAATCAACAATAAAGTACCCAACGAAGCTATATATAGTCTTACAAGGGGAAAGTAAACCATTAATGAAATATAAGGCTTTCAAGTATTCCTGATGAATATACCAGAGCTGAGTAGATACTTCAAAATACCAACAGAAGTGTCAAGAGAAAAATAGAAAAGTGAATACATTTCAGCAATTGAAAAGTACTATATGATAATAAAATACTTTTATTCTAATAAAGGTGAAAAAATGTGTCCCTTCAAAACTTGAATGACTCCAAAAGTAATGAAGTAAATAAGAGAGGTGACCTGGAAGCAGTTTTATTATGCTTTTATTACCTTAAGAGGAAAAAAGAGCAAAAGGAAGGAAAACAGAATATAGTATAGAAGAAAAAAGGAATTAAAGGGGTGAAATTTTCTATCTCACATTACTGGGTTAATATAAGAAAAGAACTACACAAACATGGAGGAATGGGTTATACATGAACCTCACTTTCATCTGAGCCATACAAGGATCAGTTAAATATACACACACACATATGCACACACAAATGCATGCATCTCACACATACACACACACACACACACACACTAAGATCTTGGTGTAAAAATATGGTAAATTTCACTGGGAACCAAAGGAAAGGGAACAGATAAGCAGAGTATAAGGAAATAGTATTTAAAATAAATAACAATAACACAAGTTAACTTTTTATTAGATCTTTAAATATTTGCAAAGCACTTTTACATATATTATTTCATGTCATGAATTCAGAGTCTCAGAACAGGAAGATATTTTTCAGATCATTCATCTAAGTCAGCCTTCTAAACGATACCACATACCTCTGCTTGAAATCTTCCAGTCACAGGAAGCTCATGAGTTTCATTGTTACTTTTAATTGTTAGAAAGTTCTATCTTCCAGATGTTGAGCTGAAATCAGCCTCCCTATAACTTTTACTTACTAATACCAAACCTACTCTTTAGGCCCAAACAGAACAATCTACTCCCTACATGACAGCCATTTGAGTACTTGAAGGCAGTGAACATAACTCCTCCTAATACTTCCCCAGGTTAAACATCCTCAATTCCTTCAATCATTTGTCATATGGTACTGTTTCTAATCCACTCACCATCATGGTCACTGTCCTCTAGACACTGGAGATTCTGGATGGGCTCCAGATTTTTTATAAACCTATCAAAAACCTATCAAAAAATCTATCAAAATGTGACTCTGAAAACTGGATACAATTCTCCAGATATGGATTGACTTGTCCAAAAAAGACTAGAACTATCTCTCTCCCTACTCTGGATACTAGATTTTCACGATGCCTCCCTGCATCCTAACAATAACCCTCACACCAACACTTTCACAAAGCAAATATTAGCTTACCCATATTATAAATGAGCAAACCAAGGCTTAGTCAAGTGCCATTGCCTTAGCCCAAGGTCACAGAGTTTGGAAATGGCACAACTAAAATTCTATTTCATGCTTTCCAAACCTCTCTGGGCTTCAGTTTTCACATCCATAAAATGAAGGATTTGGATTAAATGACCTCTAAAGTTTTTTTTCCAACTCTAAATTTAAGATCCTGTGATCCCATAAACTTCCCAGCTATGACCTTCTCCATTACCCCAGGCTTAATCTTTACTACTTTGCACTGGATAAAAATTTTATTCTTAGACAGGAAAATAATAATTCCACATAAACACAAGAGAGTCTGAGGTGTGTTTCTTGTTAGCTCCTTTAGGAAACCACAATAAATACCCATTACCTGGACTTTTCCCTCCCATAATGTCAGTTTCTTTCCAAAAAGAAGTTTGATGTTCATCTTTAAAATCCACTGGTTGGTACAAAAGTTAAACTTTCATTCTTTTGGCAATCTAGGCCTTGAGGTTACTGCCTGTAGCTTGAGACAATTCCTTGCCAGAGAGTCAAAGAATTGTGTGCTCATGGATAGTTTGACTGTTTTTTCTCAAGTGGGATGGATTTCACAAAAGGAATATTGTTTTCCTTCCAATACTGGCCCCTGCCCAAGTAATCCTGAGTTAGCAGTAATGCCAGCACCTAAAATAAGACTGGAAGACCAACAAATTGTGGTCAAACATCTCCAATTAGCTCTCAGAGACATTGTGCTCCCACTCATCATATCCATCAAATATATGAACTCCTGGTTTCAACACAGAGCTCTATTGCATATTGGGAATAGTTAAACTACCTCCCATGAAGTAACTCCCACAATACAGCTGGGCATAAGGGGTAACACTTACAGAATCATAGTTTTCACATTGGATGAGACCCTTCAAATCATCAGATCCAACTCCCTACTCCATGAACCATCTTACCATCTAAACACCACCTTATTTCCCTCTCTTTTACTCCTCTAGAATTCTTTAGTCCCTTGGCTGCATATGACTATCTGTGTGTTGGCCCAAATGACATTCTTCATTAATAGAAATCTATTCCAGACTTAAAGATACCTTTTTCAACTCTGCCATCTTTCACATAGATTCTAAGGCTCATTCTTTACACTCAGCTTGTCCCTAAGACCTCTTCTCCTGGGGTCGGAGAAAACTTCAGTACTGATACTGCCTGGATAAGAGAAGACTTGGAGATCACAATAGCTGGCCTCAAGATTTGGGAAAAGGGAAAACATTGTTTTGCTTAGGCCAGAGAACAGAATTTGTTCTAATGGGGTAGAAACAGCCACAAGGCAGATTTTGACTCCATATGAGGGAAAACTTCCTAAAATTAGAACTGTCCAAAAGTTAATAGGTTACTTTAGGAGGCAGTAATTTCTCTTTCACCAAAGGCCATCAAGACAAGGACTGATAGCCCCATCATCTTGGGGGTGCTGTTACAAGTGTCACTGGTCCTCTGAATATTGGACTAGACCTCTCTATGGTTCCTTTTGACCCTGAAATTCTGATTGTGCAGCAGGTGCCTCATACTCATGCTCAGTGGGGAGCAAAATTCTAGTCAATGATCCCATCAGTTATTAGTCACATTGCTGATTCACATTAAGCTTGCAATCCAAAAAACTCTGGGCTCTTCTCCCCCAAAGATACTGTTCTATAGCCACACTTCTACCAGTCTCCACAACTGCAATTGATTTTTTGAGCCAAAGTCAAAGACTTTACATTTATTTCTATTAAATGTCAAATTAATCTTGGTCCATCATTCTAACTTGTTTAGGTCTTTTTGAATGCTGATTCTGTTATAGAGTGCATTCATTTTATTTCTTAGTTTGGTGTCATCCACACATTTGATAAACATATTATCTGTGCCTTCACCCAAATGACTAATAAAAAAAATGTTGAGAACAAGAGAACCAAAAACTAAGCTATGGGGCAGTCATTAGTGGCCTCCTTCCAAGTTGACAATGATCCATTAATTACTAGTCTTTGAAAGCAGCTACATACCTAGATTATCATCCAATTCACATCTCTCCATCTTGTCCACAAGGATAGCGTGGGAGACTTGGACAAATGACTTGCTGAAATTCAGGTATGTTATTCCCCTGATCTACTAGTCTGGTAAATGAGTCAAAGAAAGGAAATGAGGCTGATCAGTCATGAATTGTTTTTTACAAATCCAAACTGGCTCTCAATAATAATTATTTCCCTTTTCCAGGGCAAGAAAGCAAAGAACTCAAAGGCCATGGTTACATATTTGTAAGTTCACAAAAGGGTCTTGTAACATATTCAAAGAAGGAATAATTGTGACAGGTCAAGAATTATAGTCAAGAATGTTGTTGATCTCTGACCAAAACGGAGGTAGAACTCTTTACTTCCCTTTCATCCAGTTTAGCTACCCAATAGGTAAACATGGCCAACCTCTTCTTGGAGAAGCCAACTATTATTGGCAGGGTCTCCGGGAAGTTCTCCATCAGGGCAAAGTGGAATTATGATAAGAAAGTAAGGAAAATATCCATGCCCTTTAATCCAAACTGATTATTCCACCACTAGATATATGCCCCAAATTTATAAATAATGAGGAAGAATTATTAATTCTTAATAAATATTAATTTTGCTTAGGCCAGAGAACAGAATTTGTTATATTATAATATATACTAATAATTAATAATTATTGGATATAATAGTCAAAGACTAATGGATAGTCAAACTATCCATTTATTTTGACATAATTTATTGTTATGCAATAATGTTGTTCTGAATTAAAACTCAATATATTATTATAATTATTATTTAATTAATTAATATAATTATTAATTATTATAACAATTGATATAATTATTGATTATTATAATAATTAATTAAGATAATTATATAAATAATTAACAATTATGATATAATTAATGATAAAT
>CM053585.1:292476839-292520382 GCA_028646515.1 Pseudochirops corinnae
AGAAAATGACAGAATCTTAGGGAAAGGTAGGACACAAGTCTCAGCTCTCAGCAGACAGGCTACCCATTCATGGTGGTCGCTGTGACCTTGCCCAAATTAAATGTTCTTATTCTAGAACTCCGGGCTTCTGACTGGTGGACACTCATACTTCTAGTCACAATTCAGACCTTCCACATACTGCCCCCCCTCCATCTTCATGGGATGCTACCATATCCTCTCCCCCCCCTCCCTCTCATTTCAACTCTACTTCTAAGAGCAGGAAGAAAATTAACACTACCATTCCTAGAAAAAAAAAAAACACATCGATCATTGTTCTACTCCAACTCACCAACCATCCCTGTGGCTTTGTAGACGAAAACATCCCTCCTTAGCTACCTACCACTCCCCAATATCTGTTGTCTTCCTTCTAAAAACGTAAGCTCCTTGAGGGTAGGGACTGTCTTACTTTTAATATTTCCATCTCCTGTGCTCAGTACAGTGCCTAGCACATGGTAAACCCTTAATAATTACTTTTTCATTTGTTCCTTAATCTGCTTTGTTAAACTTGGACCATCTAGAAGTGATCATGAAATCAATATGTATATATCTCACTCTTAGGGATGGTCCCAGTGTTTGGAAGCCAATGTCCTTATGGCCTTGAGGCCCATAACATGTCTGGGACTACAAGAAACAAAGTACACCAGAAAGTCAAAAATCAGACATCGGGAACTGTTTTTCATGTACCCCCAGGCAGGTAATTCAGCACGGAAAGCATACTCTGAAATGCCATGAGCCTACTTAGCCCAGTGAAAGAGCCAGTGTAGATCTACAAGCCTGGCTCACAGATACAAACATGCAGAGAAGAGCAAGATAAGGAAAAGAAGAACTAGGAAGGTTAATGTATGATGTGAAGCATGACAGAGAAATCTACTCCCTTCATGTCATGTACTGTTTAGCCAGGGAGGGCAACATCTGACTTCAAGAGTCCCTCCCAAGGCTTTTATGGGATCTGACCAGAGAGACAGTTCCATCCAACAAGATGTTCTCTATCTGTCACAACACCATCTCTTACAACCATCATTTCCTCTCCCTCCTCATAGCCCCAACCCTCATTCAAGCCCTCACCACCTCTTGCCTAGTCTACTAGAGTAACAATCTCACTGGTGTCCCTGCCTCAGCCTCTCCTTCTACGGTACAAATCAGTCCTTGCCCTGCCCAAATCCCTGCAGTGAACCTACAACAAAGGCCAAATTCCCCAAATGGCATTCAAGGCACTCCATGCTTTGGCTCCAGCCTGTCTTTCTAGCCCTATCCACCTTCAATATGAGTCAGTCCTATACCTTGATATCTGAGTATGCCCCCATGCTATGCTTCCCTTGTTCCTGTTCTCATCATTCTCAGTCCTGGGATGCCTTTCTTTGTCATTTCCACCAATCAAAATCCAATCTATCCTTCAAGGCTTAGCACAAATGCCTCTTCTCCCAAGAAGCCTTCCCTGATCTCCTTCAGGTAGATGTGATCATTCTCAATGCTCCTCCAGTCCTTTGGAAAACATCTCCAAATGTGTTTTTCCCATACTGCTTTATATCCTAGTTAATTATGTATCTGTCCCATTCCCTTAGTATGCTATGATCCACATAGAGGCACACAAGTCTTCCCCAGGACAACAGAATCTGCCAGTCATGGAGAGGCCCTGCAGCCTCTCACAGCATCTGAGCCCATGCTCCACTCCTAGTTACAAGAATTCTCCTGATAAAATTATAGAAGTTTGCAATAGCAGGTGGTCCCACACACACACACACCACAAAGCAAGGATTTGAGAACATCAGAGCTTGAAGGGACCTTGAAGATCATCCAGTCGACCCTCATTTTGTGTTACAAAGGAAACAGAGGTCCAAAGAGGTGACATAGCCTGCCCACAGTTAATATAGCTCATCGGGGCAGAGCCAGCACTAGAAGGCATCCTGAAGCTCATTCCAGTATGCTTTCCACTATATTACAAGTAATTTACATTCTTAGTATCATTATTATTGTTACTTAATGGTGTAAGAAAAGCATTTTGGGGGCAGGTAGGTGGTGCAATGAATAGAGCACCGGCCCTGGAGTTAGGAGGACCTGAGTTCAAATCTGGCCTCAGACACTTGACATACATACTTTGGGCAAGTCACTTAACCCCAATTCCCCTCCAAAAAAAGAAAAGCGTTTTGTAAATCTTAAAGTATTATTATTGTTGTTCAGTTATTTCAGTAGTGTCTGACTCTTTGTGACCCCATTTGGGGTTCTCTTGGCAGAAAATGGAGAAGTTTGTCATTTTCTCCTCCAGTTCACTTTACAGATGAAGAAATTGAGGCAAACAGGATTAAGTGACTTATCCAGGGTCACACAGCTAGTAAGTATCTGGGGCTAGATCAGGTCTTCCAGACTCCAGGCCCAGCACTTTCAGCCCTGTGCCACCTAGCCGCTCAAATCTTAAAGTTCTATAGATTAAATATAAAGACTTACGACCATCACCATCATCACATCCACTAAGCCCTTGGGCTTGGATCCTAGGATCCTTGGATCCTAGGCAAGTGGGGTGGTGGAGACGAGAAGGCAGGAGAGAAAGGGATGCCCAAGAGCATCCCAAGCTTACAGACAGATGAATGACCTGCTGATCATGGTCATCTATCGCTCCTTAATCCTAAACCTCTCCTCTCTTTCTGGGCTTGAGAAGAGGACCTGCATCTGTTTATATTTCCTGAGATAAAACAGGGAGAAGAATCTTCTTTGGCTGACAGTACTAAAAAAAGGGGGAAAAAACCCACATTTTTATAAAAATACGTCTGCTTATGAACTTGGAGAATGGACCCAGATGCCGCTGTCGAGTCCTTTGCCAGCTCTTACAGACGGCTAATAATCTCCCCGAAATGAGTATTTACGACGGAGTCGCCGAGTCCTGAGAAAGAAGCTGCACCACCGGCCCATGTGCCGCTCACATCTGCTCTCTGTCAGTCGCCGGATGGGATTCAAATCCTAGAACAATGCACTCTCTGCAGTTCTCTTCTTGACCCAACAACAGCTTGATACAGGGTGTGATCCAGCAGGCAAAGAGGAGACACCCAAACCAAGCTGAGATGCAGTCCAAGTCTGTGGAAAACACGCCTTGCCTAGGATTTAAACATGGAGTACATTTGCAAACACATCACTGATCTTAATCACACACACACACACACACACACGCACACACACACACACCTGATAAAATCTGCTTGTAATGAAAAAGTCCCTGCAGCCTCTCCGCAGCCTGAAACATACCAAAGCTTTGGCTGGAATGCTGCAACAGGGCTTCCTAAGCGTCGGGGCCTTCAACTTCCCCAGATGTGTGCACAGATGCACAATCAGATCTCAGCTTCCAGGTTCTATGCATCTCTGCGTACGCCTAAAAGGAAGGCAGTGAGCTCAAACTCACCCCAGAAAGAATCACAGAAAAACCTAAGAGTGGCAGAACTGGAAAGATACTGCAACACTGAACAAGATATTATCAGAGCCAGAAGAAATATCTGAGAGCGTTGCATCTAATCCCATCACTTTACTAAGGAGGAAACTTAATCCCAGAAAGATGGGACCTGACCAAGATCATGCAGTGAGTGAGAAGTGGGCTTCAGATCCCGATCTGATTCCCTCCCTAGCTACACTCTTTTCCTTCACACCAGATTTTCTCCTCTCTCCTGTACTGCCTGCTTCACAAATCATGAAATTTTCAGATCTAGGAACAATGCTCCTGGAAATTATAAATCATTTTCCAGTTCTAGTCTGTAGAACAATGGTAGGGAACACCTCTTCTGTTGAGGGCCACCAACCCAATGAAAAAAATATCCAAACGACAAAACAGAAAGGAATTTTAAAATGTGTTTTTCAGCACCTTAAATACCTGTGGTTCATTGGTGTGGCTATCTCTCCCAAACACAAAATGCAGCCCCAATACACCTTTATGCTGTTTATAACAAAGCTTGCATATAGATATAAATATAGATATAGATATAGATATAGATATAGATATAGATATACATAGATACATACATATATATGCATCTATGTATATACACACATACGTGTATATATACATACACATATATAATGTGTATATATGTGTATATACATATTACATATATATTAGGTAGCATTTCTATATTGCCTTAAAGTTGGCAAAGAACTTTACAAATATTATCACATTTGATTCTCACAACAACCCTAAGAGGTAGGAATTATTATCCCCATTCTACAAAAGAGGACACTTAGGCAGACAAAGGGTAAGGGACTTGCCTAGAGTTACATGGCTAGTAAGCATCTGAGGATAGACTTGAACTCAGGTCTGCCTGACTTCAGGTCTAATGCCCTATCTGCCATGCTACCTAGCTACCTAATTTCAAGAAATGACATGGTCCAAAAAATCATTGCCTGCTAATAAGCTTCACTATGGTTGGCTTGGCAGATCCTCAAATACACAATCTGCTACTAACACCATATTTGAAGCTTTTTCCAACTTGGAGGGGCCTAGGCAGAGCTGTAACAAGGGCAGGGCAACTGGACCTTGCCTCCAATAGCACTCATAGTACTTGTATTCCTTCAGTTATAGAAATAACTGAGCTTAATATCTAGTTAGTAAGAATAATTAGTAAAAATCCTTCCTTTCCTTGACAGGTCAAATCCTTCCTGTTCCCAGTCCCACCCTGCTCCCCAACCACAGCCTCTTCCCATTAACAGGACAGAGTTCTGAAGTACATCTCCTCCACCCGGCCTTGTGTCCTAAGATCTAAGAATGTTCATTGAAGTCTCCCTCACCCAGCATTCTAAAACAATTGCATTTGTCTTTAAAAAATGGACTTGAGGAATTGCTAGTAACAGTTTTGGACCTGCTAGAGCATGGGTTCCATAGGGCACAGGCAGAGTCTTCCACAAGGTCATGGTCAGGCTTTGGAATAGTATTTTGATGGAAGGAAAAGTACTACATTCAAATTGTGTGTGTGTGTGTGTGTGTGTGTGTGTGTGTGTGTGTGTGTGTGTGTGTGAGAGAGAGAGAGAGAGAGAGAGAGAGAGAGAGAGAGAGAGAGAGAGAGAGAGAGAGAGAGAGAGAGAAAGAGAGTGAAAGAAACAGAGAGAGAGAGAAAGAGAAAGAGAAAGAGAAAGAGAGAGGGAGAGAGGGAAGGGAGAGAGAGAAACTGCTTAACAGCTTTGTGAATAAAAAAAGGAAAAGCAAAACTTGATTCAATTAATACAATAAATAATATCCTTATGTTTCACATTATGGTCATTTCAGTGCGGGAGGTAGAGAGGTAGGGAAAGAAGCATCGGTCAGAAACCAAAGGAGTGGAAACCCGGTGATGTTTCCTGGGGCCCCAGGACCAGCAGGAGCAGAGGGCCCTCACCCCACCCTGTCCCTCCCCTGGGAAAGAATAAAAGCTCTCTCTCTAAAGGACAGCAATGCGTCCCCAGCATTTCCAGGTCAGTTAAAGGAGGGAGATGGAGGGATAGGGAAAGAAGGGGCTATTGAGAGTATAGAGGGAGGGAGGACAATGGATGAAGGACAGTGAATGTAAGAAGATCGGAAAAGGGGAGGGAGAGTTAGCAAGCTCTCTGGTAAAAGCATCACTGTTGTTCACCCAAACCACGGATATTTGGGTCAATAAATCACAGACTACTACCACTGCCCTTTGACATTCTGTGTCTCTGCTACTTTAAGTTTTCTGTACAGTGGGAAACAGCTTGTCACCTTTTATGTCAAAACTTCAAATCTTTAAAATATAGGTTTGTATTCATTTTCCCATGGAATTTTAGACATCTTGCTCATGTATATAGGAATGCCTTCCTGAATCTGTGATCTCATCAATGTGAGGAGTCCCTCTATTAGTGCAGATTGCAACCCATCTGTATATTTTCATATTGTGGGACTCTTGTCCACTACTTCCCATAAACCCTCAACTTTGGGGACCACCTGACTTGCCAAGGCCTTCCTCTAGATTTCTTAGTTGGATACAAACAGAATAGATAAGTTATCATTTATCCCTTATTCTCACTCTATGCCATCCCAACTCCTTTTCCAGTCATGATGAAGGAATTTCCTTGCTTTCAGCAATTTATTTTTAGAACTTTACAGGTGCTGGTCAATTTACTAGCTATGCCTGAAAATTCCTTTGCAGTCAAAAAGTTGTCACACTGCTTTATCTTTCCTCTCTGAGTGACCAGGTTTGCTCCATCCCATGGTGCCTGAAGGTTACATTTGAACACATTATATATTTCATTGCTCCCTCCGTGAAATAAAATATAATAAATAAAAATAAATTTTTAAAAATCCATTTTTTTCCCTAACTGAATCCTAATGGGAGTAATCTATAACGAAAACAAGAATTAAGAGGTGAGGTCCTGTTCACAGTTGCCTAACTTGTCTAATCAATGTGCTAGGGGAGCGTGTCCTCCAGGCTGCAGCACCCAAAAGAAAGCAGTATTCCTTCCTCTGGGACTTGCCATAGGCTGTGGGGAAATGCTGCTCCAGAGGTCCCCACCCCTGCCTTCAGCAGATCCCATACAATATCAAGGTGGCTGCAAATCCTCAGACAAGTACAGACAATTACTGCCTATGCTAAACTCTCCCATTCCACAGCCACAGGGGGCTGATGTGCTCATTTCCAGTCTCAGGAAAGGACGTTCACTCTTAAAGAACTAAATTCTCTCCCATAACATTTGCTAAGAAGCCAAAAGAATGGAAACCCTGCCGTGTTTCCTGGGGACTTGGGACCAGCAGGAGAAAGGGCCCTTAGCCACCACCCTGTACCACCACTGGGAAAGAGTGAAAGCTCTGTCTCTAAAGGACAGCACTGTGTCCCCAGCCCTTCCAGGGAATTAGCATTCAGGAAAGGAGCCAATCAGAATGCCTGATGTTTGTGTATTCCAGTAGGGTTGCAATCTGAGGCTGCGTGTCCCATTCTGAAGACCCGGAAAGTAGGAGAGACATAATGCAATTTAAATTCATGGGAGAACTAAAGTCCTCAGAGTTCTTACTGCTCAGGGTGCTCAAGCCTCTGCAATAACTTTTCCATATTAATGGAAACGCTGCAGGCACGGTGGACAGCTGACATTTAATATGAAACATGTGCAGTAAATAGCATCCTATATAAGCCTTGGTACCATAGGAGGGTGTTGATGTGGTTAGGATTTAATGCCTTTCATAGATTCAAGAGTTTGGGGAGTTCGTCTTGTCCCTCTTCTAATCAGTATCTCGCTCCCCACTGACTCCATGCTCACAGAAGCCCCCTATCCCTCTGAGGACCTGCTGCTCCAGCTCAGTAAATCATCTGAGAGCACAGACATCCAAGAGGGCCAACTCCAGGGAGTATTCGTGCAAATCCCTGCCAATTTGAGTGCCCTGCAGCCACCAGGAGAGAAAGGATATGTGGGAGCCTTCAGCAGGCTCTGTACCTCAAGCTGAGAGAGCGGCCAGCTCACACACTGATCACTCTCAAATGGAAGAATCATCTTTGTAATGTAAGTGCTTCGGGACCAGAAGGCACTATAGAGACACAAGGCCTCCCACCCCAGGACCCAGATACTTCTGAAACAGATTTCTCCTACCCAAAATAGTGTGGGTTGCCTTAGGAGGTAGAAGAGCCTGGCGAGTAGATATACTGATAATTATCTGGGACAGATTCTTACTCAGGTAGAAGTTGGACTAGGTGGAACAATCAACCAATAAGCATTTATTAAATAACTCTTATGTGCCAGGCACTGTGCAAGGCCCTAGAGGTATATAGACAGAAATGTAACAGATCCCAACATGAAGGAGCTTACATTCTATCAATATCCTCTGAGGTCTCTGCACGGAAGGTCTTTTTTCTCAAGACAGGAACATCTCAGGGCCATATGACTTACTCTTACACAGAAGGCCTTCCACCTCAAGTCATAGAGGGACCAGGAGCTCCCAGCAGAAAGGAGGTCATGAAATTATTGAAATCCCTTCAGAATAAAAAAAAAAAACCAACAACAACAAAACCCCAAACCCAAACCTAGGCCCAGACATCACTAAGCAAACTCAGACCACGTTTACCACACCAACTACTTTACTCTATCAATAACTCTGAATTGACACTGGAATCAGGTCTTAAATTATCACCTAGAGGGTATAGCTCAGAGGGCACCCCATTGGTGAAATGGGGACTTTGTAATAGAGGAGGATCTTTATAAATTCATCTACATCCTCTCACCAATGGCCCTCATGCTATGTGTCAGGATTGGAATTATAGTGTGGACTTACAGAAGGCAGAAAAGATTAATAACAGAAGAGCCTTAGACTAGAAGTTAGGAAATCTGCCATTAGCTAGCTATATGACCTTAGGTAAGTCATTTCCCCTAAGCTGGTTTCCTTCTCTGTAAAATGAAGAAGCTGGACAAGATTCTCTCTAAGGTTTCTTTCCACTTCTAATATTCTATGACTTAGGCTCCCTAATATTCTAGCATTCCAGGGATGTTCAGGGCTGATTCTGGTTCTATGATATTCTAAGATTTCAGGATGCTAATGGTGATTTCGGGGCAGGGGGTGGGTGTGGGTCTATTCAAATCAATTTATTAAGTACTTATTATGTGCCAGGCATCAGGATACAAATTGGAAAAGACAGTCCCTGACCTCAAGGAGCTTACAATCTAATGGTCCTTGTGATGTTACTGGTATAAGGAAGCGTCTAGTGGGTAAACTACTGATGCAGACTGGCAATTGTACAGCAACATAGGTCCTTAAAGCGTTCTCCTGGAGTGCTGAAACTTAACCAGGATCATATAAGCAGTCCTGCTCACAGGTGAGCCTTAGCACCAAGGACTGAGCCAGAGATTCTCAGAGCCAGAGGGACCTCGGAAGGGCAATCTCCCATTGATGTAGGAATCCTCTCCATACCTTTCCATGAAAAGGGGTTATCTAGGCTCATCTTCACATTCTCCAGTCTCTAAACTAAACAACGAATCTGTGTTTCCTCAGTTATGACATGAGACATATGCACTTTTTAAAATGCTGATGCTCATCAATTAATCGTCTGGGGACAAATGATACCAATTAATTGTCTAGGGCCAGACAGGAGAGAGAATATTGTGAATCATCCCACAGATGGCAGTGAACTTCGCAGTCACTGCTGAAGCGGTGCTGACCCTTCACATTTGTGCTAACCTGATCCTAGCAAATGCGTTCCCCCTTCCCCCTTACAGTCCCACTCAGGGGCTGAGAGAAATCAGAGGGCACACTCATTATAACACCCTCACCAAGGAGGACTGGATTGTCATCCATTGCTATTCAAGCAGCTAATAGGAAAGTTTCTCTCTCCTCCTCTCCACTCCCCCCATCCAATTAGTTTCAACCCAATTAGTGTTTCTGAAAGCAAGTAACTTCTGTGGGTTCAAGCAGCAATCATGGTACTTCCTTGTATGTATGACGCAGAAAAGGAGTAATTTTTTTCTTCTATAGACCATCTTCCTTATTCTCTTGGGCCAAAGAGAGAGTCGGGCTCTCTGGATGCCCAACTCCCTGGGAGGGAGGGAGAAAAGAGGCAATGGGGGAAGGCTAGGCTTTGTTCTCTGAGCATGCATCAGCCATGTTATTGGGTGTTGGCCACTTAATTTATTCAAGTAGAAACTAGGGAAAGAGGGATGTGCCAGGATGCTAGCAGGGACCACCACGGTAGCTATGACTCAGCACAGCCTCTCCCACCTCTCTTATTCCACAGCTAGCTAAGTAGAGTTCAGGACAGAAATGGAAAAATTGTGAGGAGCCCAGAAACCAGGAAGTTAGAACCAAAAGGGACTTCAGATATAAAAATATATTAATAATAACCAACCTTTATATAACACTTACTATGAGCCAAGCAATGTGCTGAGTGTTTTACAAATATTATCTCATTTGATCATTTAGACTAAGTTCTCCCTGAATGGGAATTCCATTTGCAATATCTCTAAGTGATCATTTACTTGGGGCATCTGGGTGGCACAGTAAACAGGGTGCCAGGCCTGAGGTCAGGAAGGCCTAAGTTCAAATGTGACCTCAGATACTTATTAGGTGAGGGGCCCTAAGTAAGTCACTTAAACTCTGTTTGCCTCAGTTTCCTCTGCTGTAAAATGGGGGTAATAATAGCTCCTATCTCCCAAAGTTGTTGTAAGGATAAAATGAGATATCCGTAAAACTCTTTGCAAAGCTTAAAGCATTATATATAAATGCTTAGATACTTGAAGACAACTATCATGTCCAAGTGTTCCTTTCTCCTGGTTTTTTCAAATTATCTTCATGTGGTGTGATGTCTAGTCTTCTCACCATCTTTGGTTACCTTCATCTGGACCCACGTCAGTTGGTCAAAGTCCTTCCTAAAATGTGGTGCCCACAACCAAAAGCAATGTTCCATTTGGGGTGGGACAAAAGCAGAGGAAATGAGAACCCTTTCCTCCTTAGCTATGGATGTCGCACCTCCCTTGATGTAGCCTACCACTGCATAAACTTCCTGGCTGCCTGTAGGCTCATATTGAGATAAGGATGTGCATGGAGTGAAAGACTAAGATGGCAGAGGAGTGAGAGCCTAGGTGAGTAGTGGGGAGAAACTTTGATTGTGGAGTGGGTAACCTCAAGACGCATCAGAGGACATTCCAAACCCATGCAAGGTATCACATCAGGAGGTCCCTCATTGACTACAAGTATGACAATAAGTCCTAGAATCCATTGAGCAAACAAGTAAACATTTATTGAACACCTACTATGAGCTGGGAATACAAAGACAAAAATGAAACATTCCACACATTCAAAGGACAGGGATTACTTGCAGGTAATTTTTGTGGGCTTAAGTAGCAGTCATGGCACTTCATTGTGTGTATGAGGGAGAAAAGGAATAATATTTTTCTTCTATAGAACATCTTCCCTTCTTATTCTCTTGGGCCAGAGAGAGAGTCAGCTTCTCTGGATGCCCAAGTCCTTGGGAGGGAGAGAGAGAAAAGGCAATGGGGGAGGCCAGGATTTGTTCTCTGAGCATGCAGCATTCATGTTATTAAACAATGTGTACATATATAGATGTGTAGATAATGGATACAAGGTCTTTCTTGATAGAAAAAGTCACTAGCAATTGGAGAGGGTGAGTATGAGAAAAGGCTTCATGCAGAAAATGGTACTTGAGCTGAGTCTTGAAGGAAATAAGAGATTCTAAGAGGTGCAAGGGAGGAACTAGTTATCTTGGGGGAAAGAAGGGGGTGGAGGAAGGCAGATAATATGACGGTACGGAGTCAGGAAATCAAATATCATGTAGGAGATATAGTTCAGAAGGTCAGTTTGCCTGGGCTGTGGAATGAAGGCAATTAATGTACAATAAGGCTAGAATGGTAAGTCGGGGCCAGGATATGAAGGGTTTTAAATGTCAAACATAGGAGTTGGTATTTCATCCCAGAGATAATAGGGAGCCACTGGAGTTTGCTGAATATAGGATTAACATGGGTGGATCTGAGCTATAGGAAAACCACTTTGACAGCCAGGGAGAGGATGGATTGGAACAGGGAGACTTTCAGCAGAGAGACCAATTAGAATGTCCAACTTTCAACCAAGGAAAGACATCAGTATTGCTATACTTCTCTCTAAGGGCAATGAGGTGGCACAGTTGGTAAAGTATCAGACCTAGAGTAAGGAAAACTCATCTTCTTGAGTTCAAATCTGGCCTCAGATACTTACTAGTGTGACACTGGGTAAGACACTTAACCTTATTTGCCTCAGTTTCCTCATCTATAAAATGAGCTCGAGAAGGAAATTGCAAACCACTCCAGTATCTTTGCCAAGAAAACTCTAAACAGGGTCACAAAGAATTGGATGTGACTGAAAAAAAAGTGACTAAAAAGTACTTCTTTCCATAGCTATCCTATGAGGAAATGATGGGGAAATACCATTACTCTCATTGTAAATATGGGAACAGAAAGGTCCCCCACATTTAAGAAGGTGACTGAGGTTAAAAACCAGCAGTTAAGAAAGCTGAGACTTGACAGTTCCCTACTGTCACCACCCCAGGCCAGCCAGGGTCTCTCTAAGCTAAGACACCAACACTGGAATGATCATTTGCCACTAGGATGCCAACAAATATACTTCTCCAACACTTGTCTAATATCGTGCACATAGTAGGCATTTAGTAAGTGCTTCTAATCAATATGAATATAGAATGCCCAAGTTGAAAGAGACCTTAAAACACAAAACACGGAATTAGTCAAACTGGAAGGAATCTTAGAACATGAGATATCAGAGCTAGAGAGTGTTTCTAAGATCATCTAATCCAATATTCTATTATTACTACTATTATTATTATTATTATTATTATTGTTATTATAATTATTTTGCTTTTTGGAGGGAGGAAGGCAGGGCAATTAAGTGACTTGCCCAAGGTCATGGGGTTAGTAAGTGTTAAGTGTCTGAGGCTGGATTTGAACTCAGGTCCTCCTGACTCTATGGCCAGTGCTCTACTCACTGTGCTACCTAGCCACCCTGATACTCATATCACCCCGTACCTCAACTAAGAAATTATATGTGATTCTTTTTTAAAATTTTTTTCAACCTTCCCTTATTTTATGGAGTAGAAAGCCTAAAGAGGGTGGCAGGAGAGGAGAGGAGAGGACAGGAGAGACAAGGAGAGGGGAAGAGAGGGGAGGGGAGGCCTCTGCTTCTCTGTTCTCTGTACTGCTGCTGTGAGGAAGGCTGATAACGCTGGCCTAGATCAGACACTCCATGATACCCACATGGGAAAAACTCTTTTCCCAGGTACATGTCTTTCAGCTCAGCCTTCCTGGACCAAGCGACAACAGCTCCGTCTGGCGCGGTCACTAACACATTCCCAGTCACACCAACAGCCTTACCTGTGAATGAACCTCAGGCACCTCCTTGCCACTTGGAGGGTTCTGTCTCTGGCTAGAATTCAGATTCCCTTGGGGTAAGCAATGAAGCAAGTCTTCCCCTGATCACGGTCATCAGTGACCCTTCAGGTTGGGCTGCTAAAAAGGGGTCCAGTCTAAAGGTTAAGGGATCTGGGGTCTAACTCCAGTTCTGCCACTAACTTGCTATGTGATCTTGAGCAAAAAATGTGGTCCAGTAGAGAGTACCAAAGTTAGCATCAGAGGACGTAGGTTTTAATCTTGTCTCTTACACTATCAGTATGATCTTAGGCAAGTTATTCACAAATACGTGCCTCAGTTTCTTCAACTGTAAAAATGATGTGATTGAACTAATCAAAGGTTCCCAAAGTGTGTGATCGCGCCCCCTGGGGGGTGCTGGAACATTCCAGGGGAGTGGTACTAGCCTCGGGTACAATTGGGAGAGTGTTGAATAAAAATAAGGGGGCAGTGGAAGCATGAGGAAAGAAGAGAAGAAAATTTTGAAATACCATTCATACATGTTTCATCTGTTGTATAACAGAGTTAAAGTTGAAGCAATCACATTATTTTCCACATAAACATACAAAATGCAAGTTATAATTCATCAGTGGTCAAATCCACCAACAGGTCTTAACAAGCAAGTGTTGGCAAGTGAGTGTGTCAAGAAGTCCAGCATGCATTGGCAGGAATATGAGCATGTAATGACTTGTTTACAATACAATACTATATGGTTATATGATGCTATATTGTGTCATCAAAATTTCAACGCAGGAAAAAAACAAATTTACAGTAAATTATTAAATGTAAGATGTCAGTTTTTTAAAAAATTTATATTTTTGAAATGATGCAAATTTTTTTAAACCATTAAAAGGTTAGAGAAAGTTAAAGAAAGGGGAGGGTGTGCTACATAATTTTTTTTTTAAAAAGGGGTGATAGGCCAAAGAAATTTGGAAACCTCTGAACCAGATGATCTCTAAAGTCCCCCCTAGTTCTAAATCATAAGCCTAGGACTTCTCCTCTCTGGACTTCAGTTTTTCCAGGTATAAAAGGGGTACAGAACCAAAGCCTGTCAGAATTGAAAGTAATTTTAGAGATCTAACCTAATCCCCTTACTTTAGCAAGGTAACAAAAAAATCCAAGATGTTGTGCTAGGGCACTAGCAGGTAGGGGGATCAGGAAAGACTTCTCACAAGTTATTTCTTGGGTGGAGTTTTGAAGGAAACAAAGAATTCTAAGGGGAAGACGTGAGGGAAGAATGTATTCCAGGTGTGAGTATGGCTTGCAGCCTCAAGGCCATGTGTGGCCTTCTATGTCCTTGGGTGCAGCCTTTTGACTCAGTCCAAATTTTAAAGAACAAATCCTTTTATTAAGGGGATATGTTTTGTGAAGTTTGTATTAGATCAAAGTGCTGCACTTGAGGACCTAGAGGGCCACATATGGCTTTGAGGAGACAGGCTGCCCACCCCTGGTCTATGCAAAGGCAGAGATGGGAAATAGAGTAGTATATGTGAGGAGCAGCAAGAAGGCCAGTTTGGTTGGTGAAAAAGGAGTAATAAATAATAATGTTGGAAATGTAGGTTGAGGCCAGGTTGTGAAGGACTTTCAAAGCTAAACAGAGGATTGTATTTTGGTATTTCTGCCTCAACTCTACCCCTACTCTAATCCATCTCCACTCAGCTATAAGGTGATTTTTCTAAAGCACAGACTTAACCATATCATACCCCTGCTCAATGAGCTCTGGGGTCTCCCTATCACCTCCAGGATCAAATATAAACTCCTCTGTTTGACATTTAAACCTCATTATAAACTATCCCTGTCTTACCTTTCCAGTCTCTACTCTCCTCTGTGCAGTCTACGATCTGGCTACACTGGCCTACCTGGTGTTCCTCAAAAGCATCATCTCCTATCCATCCTTTTGCACTGACTGCCCCCACCTCCCCCCATGCCTACAGTGCTCTGTCACCTCCTTTCACCTAGCTTCCTTCAAAACTCAGTATGAATCCCATGTCCTGCTAAAAAAAAAAAAAAGTACCAGTCCCTTCAGTTGCTATGTCTTCCCCCTTCTGATGAATCTATTCTGTATAGATCAATTATGTACCTAGTTATTTCCATGCTGTCTCCGGCTTTAGAATATAAGTTCTTTGAGGGTAAAAAATGGTTTGCCTTTTTTTTGTATCCCCAGTACTTAGCACAGTGTCTGACCCAGAGTAAGAACTTACCCCATCCATGTTAACTGGCCTAGATGCTAGGAGTGCTAGGAAGCCATCAGAGTTACTGATCAAGAGTGACATGGTAGGACTCACACTTCAGAAAGATACCTGTGGCAGCAATGTGGGGAAAGAATGAGATAAGAGAACAATCTGGAACAATGCCCGAAGGGCAACCAAACTGTGCATACCGTTTGATCCAGCAGTACTACTGCTAGGTGTGTATCCCAAAGAGATTTTTAAAAAGGAGAAAGGACCTATTTGTCCAAAAATATGTATATCAGCTCTTTTTGTGGTAGCAAAGAATTAGAAATTGAGGGGATATCCCTCAATTGGGGAATGACTGAACAAGCTGTAGTACATGATTGTGATGGAGTACTATTGTGCTATAAGAAATGACAAGCAGGATAGTTTCAGAAAAACCTAGAAAGACTTACATGAACTGATACAAAGTGAAGTGAGCAGAACCAATGGAACCTTGTACCCTGTAACAGCAACATACTATGATGATTAAGTGTGAATGACTTAGCTCTTCTCAGCAATACAATGATGGGAGACAATTCCAAAGGATTCTTGATGAAACATGCTATCCACCTCCAGAGAAAGAACGGATAGAGTCTGAACACAAATCAAAGATGACTATTTGCACTTTATTTATTTATCCCGTGGTTTGTTGCTTTGTTTTCTTTTGGCTCTGTGTCTTTTTTCATAACATGACTAATATGGATTTTTTTTTAAGAAGAGAAAGATTTAAAGCAGGAAAACCAATTAAGAAGGTATTACAGTAGTCTAGGTGAGAGGAAATGGGGGATTGAACTAGAATGTCCTAGAAATAGCATTGTTGGGAGCCAAATATGATAGAATTTTGGAGAGGCTTAAGAGAGAACACAGAATAAAAGAAAACTACTTGCTTAATTTTCAATTAAGAGGCAGAAGGTGGCACATACCAAGCAAGTCAAACCACCACCTGATCTATGGGTTCTATTAGGACCCCAATGAAGATAATCCAAGATCCTGAACCCAAGAGCCTTGAGACTAGCAGCATCTCTCAGACCCTCAGCCCTCATTGAGAAGGAGCTATACTATGGAGAAGGAGCCCAACTTCCTCACCATCACCAACACCAATTTCTGACTAGCAGTTGGGCATTCCAAGAGCCCTTGGAATGACAATACCCCCCTGATGACTGGTCCCTTTCAAGTCCTGCCCCCAAAACCATCATCCCAGAAAGCAATCCTTATGGAGATGCAGCTGGGAAACTACTTCAGGTACTTCATCTATAACTACTGAAGACTCAGAAAAGGAAGCTCCTGCCAGCAAAGTCCTTGTCACTGTCAAATGGTTCAGTATCAGAAAATTATATGATTTTTATCACTGGAAATGACATTAAAGATGCATTACCATCTGCTTTGCCATTACACTCTAAGGACCATGGGACCCTTCCATCTCACTTGTAATTGAAACCTCCTCTATGCCTAGTCTCCTCTACTTGAGTATGAGCTCCTTGAGAGCAGGGGCCGTCTTTACCTTTCCATTTGTACCCCCAGCACTGAGCCCAGTGCTCTGCACATAGTAAGTGCTTTTTAAATATATTCATTCATCCTTCTGATTCTGCCTTATTAGAGTCTAGGGTATCTGTGCCATATTTACCCCTTGTTTCATCTGTTTCTGTTGAGACAATTAAGTTCATTTTTTCTGAAGTCTAAAGAAATAGCAGTGACTATTAATGAGAATAGTATAAATTCATATTTCTATAGTGTTTGAAAGTTTAGAAAGTGCTTTCCTCCTGATGGAGAGGCAGCAAGGTGTAGTGGATAGAGAGTCTTCTTCAAACCCAGGAGTATCCAGATTCAAGTTCCTCTAACACATACTGGTTGTGACCCTGGACAAGTTACTTAAGGGGCTGACCTATATTAGTGGAGGGAATTTCCTCACCTGGAAGCTCCCTGAACCAATGAAATCACAGTGTCTATCCCTATCCTTCCCTCATAATAACCCTATAATATAGGTAATATAAGTGTTATATCTATTATACAGATGTGGAAACTGAGGCTGGGAAAGGCAAAGTGATTTGTCCATGATCACACAGCTAGTTAAGCATCTGAGCTAAGAAAAAATTCAAATTTTTCCCAATTTCAGACTCAGAGATTTTTCCCCTTTTATCATGTTGCTTCTATCCCTTAAAAAACATCAGTCCACAAGAATCCTCTTTCTCCTCAAGGAGAAGCAGGAAAGAAAATGTCTGTAAGAGAGTCAATCATTTGGTGAAACTTTGTTTGCTTTTGCTAATTGAGACAGATACTCAGAATTAGACTTATGCTTCCCATTTACCCTAAGCAGCACCCTCTGGAGACTCAGATTCACTGAACTAAGCACACACACCACCCTGGGAAGCCTAGGCAGGACACCCAGAGTCTCAAGCCCTAGTTGCCCCAAAACACTGCCCACTTTAGCTTCTGCCAGACACTCAAAGTCACTGACCTGAGGCCTCTACTTTGCCCTCTGCAGCCTCCCCTGGAGGCTTAGTATTGCAAGTAAAGAAACCAAGGTCCATTCTCTGCACCAGCATGAGTCCCAATGCACAAACACCTTTCTGCCCTAGTATCCCCTTTCCACGCAGAGTCACATGATCCTGCAGACAGGACTAATACCAAAGACTGCAGTTTTCAACATAGCCAGGCCTCCCTGACTCAGCCTGACTGGGAAAGGCCTATCTGAATTCACCCAAAGTGTGAATCACAGAATCTTCTTAGAGAACTATAGCCTTCTTTGGTTTGAGTTTTCAGGTCTGTAAAATAATGTCTTCTAGGCTAACAAAGCATTACCAAGTACAGGAACAGACAAAAATGACCAGTGATTTAAACCAATCCTTTATGTATATATCAGTGCTTAAAAATTCTTGTTCTGAAGTAGGTTAAACATTACCTCAGCAATCATGTTTACATTAATTAGTCATTTAAGTATTTTTCAACTCAACAAACATTTATTAAGCACTTCTTATATGGCTTAATAAATAGAAAGTATAAATATGAATTTCAACCCTCATCAGTTTAAATTATGACAAATATCTAATTAACAGCATCCACTATAATGAGATTTTGAAGGTTATAAGTAATTTATATTCTGAATGCAATTAAAGGGAACAAAGGTGAACTTTGTACAGTTTAACCAGTTGTTTTGACAATAAAGTATATCTTATGGCACTTCTCATATGACTTCTTTCTATAATCCTAAATTGAGAGTCCAATCTCATAAATCAATCAAAAAGCATGTATTAAATGCCTAGTGTTTATAAGATGGAGGAGGCTCTGTAATATAATGGAGAAAAATTTGAGTTTAAGGTTGGCTTCTAACACAGGCTAGCTAAGTGACCTAGGACAAGTCACTTAACCTCTCAGTACCCCCCAAATAGGACAGTTAGGTGACGCAGTGGATACAGGGCTGGCCAGAAGTCAGGAAGACACATTCCTGAGTTCAAATCTGGCCTCAGATGCCTCCTAACTGTGTAATACTTTTCAAGTCACTTAACCCTATTTGCCTCAGTTTCCTCATCTGTAAAAAGAGCTGGAGAAAGAAATGGCAAACCACTCCAGTATCTTTGCCAAGAAAACCCCAAATGGGGCCATGAAGAGTCAGAGTCAACTGAAAAACGATTGAACAACAACAAGCCCCCAGATAACTAAAGCTAGACTGCTGTAGAACAGTTGCCAATATGCATTGATAAATGGATTTTCCTCACCAGGAGTTCCCCACACAGTTGATATACCAGGTCTAGACCGACATGATAGCTACTTTTTTTTATACATGTAGATTGTTTCTATTTTTTAATTTTTAAAATTTTTTCCCCAGTTTATTTATTTTTAGTTTTCTTTTCTTTTTTTTTTTTTTTTTTTTTGCCCTTTTGGAGAGGGAAGGTAGGGCAATTGGGGTTAAGTGACTTGCCCAAGGTAACACGGCTAGTTTTTTGGTGTTAAGTGTTTGAGACTGGATTTGAACCCAGGTCCTCCTGACTCCAGGGCTGGTGCTCTATTCACTGCGCCACCTAGCCACCCCTATTTTAGTTTTCAACATTCATTTCCACAAGAATTTGAGTTACAAATTTTCTCCCCGTCTTTCCCCTACCCCCTGCCCCAAGATAGCAAGCCTACTGAATACCCCTTACCCAAATCTGTTCTCTCTTATATCCTCCTCCATCCCCCTCCCTAACTTTCTAGTAGGGCAAGATGGATTTCTATATCCCAGTGCCCAACATGCTAGTTTCTAATGACACAGAGAAATATTAGAAATAGTCCCTGCCCTCTACGCATTTAGTTACATTCAGTCTGAGGAAGCAGCATGTGTGCATATAATGAATATAAGCATCAGGAGTCCTAGCCGCTGGGAGAGTCAAGAAAGGCCTCATTAGAAGGGGGCACATGAGCTAAGCTCTGAAAGAAGCTAGGGGACTCCAAGAGATAGAGGTGAGAAACAACTTCATTACAGTCCATTTCTGCAAAGCATGGAGATAGGAGATAGAAGGTAGGGCAGATCAATAACAAGGCCAGTTTGGCCAGAATGCAGAGTGCATAAGAGGGGAGTGATATATCATAAAACTGAAAGACAGGCTACAAACAAATTGTCATTGCGTTGGTCAGAATTCCTCTGTTATTGTTCAGTCATGTCAGTCGTGTCCAACTCTTTGTGACCTCATTTGGGGTTTTCTTGGCAAAGATATCGGAGTGGTTGATCATTCCCCTCTCCAGCTCATTTTACAGATGAGGAAACTGAGGCAAACAGGGTTAAGTGACATGTCCAGGGTCCCACAACTAGTAAGTGTGTAAGGCCAGGTTTAAACTCAGGAAGATAAGTCTTCTAGAGTCCAGACCTAGCACTCTTTCCACTGTGCCACTTAGCTACCCTGATTATCTTTACAGTATTGCTATATATAGTATAAATTGTTCTCCTGGTTCTGCTCTATTCACTTTGCATCAATTCGTGCAAGTCTTCCAAGGTTTTTCTAAAACCATCCCCTTCATCATTTCTTAAGCACCATATTGAACCATTCAGTTATTCCCCAATTGATGGGCATCCCTCAGCTTCCAAGTCTTTGCCACCACAAAAAGAGCTGCTATGGATATTTTTCTATCTATATGTATTCTTTTCACATTCTCTGATGGTTTTGGTTTGGTTTGGTTTTGATATAGACTTAGTAGTGGTTTCACTGGATCAAACGGTATGCACAGTTTACAAGCTTTGGGGGCATAGTTCTAAATTACTTTCCAGAATGGTTAGACAGCTGCACCAACAGTACATTAAAGTACTACAGACCTTCCAGTATTTGTCATCTTCCTTTTTTGTCAACTTACCCAATCTGTAGGTATGAATTGGTACCTCAGAGTTATTTAAATCTGCTCTAATTATTAGTGATTTAGAACATTTTTCATATTATTGTTGATAGACTAAATGTCTTCCTCTGAAAACATCCTATTCATATCCATTTATCAACTGGAAATAATTTATTCTTATACATTTGACTCAGGTTTCTATATTTCTTGGAAATGAGACCTTTATCCGAGAAATTTACTACATAAAGTTTTTTCCCAATTTCCTGTTTCTCTTCTAATTTTAGCTGCATTGTTTTTATTTGTAAAAAAAAAAAAAAAAAAAAGGGCTAGCCTGTGTTATATAATCAAAGTTGTCTGTTTTGCTTTCTGTGAACTTCTCTATCTCCTGTTTTGGCATGAACTCTTCCCCTATCTATACATCTGACAGGTAATTTCTCCCATGCTCCTCTAATTTACTTATGATGTCACCCTTATGTCTAAATCACAGACCTATCTGGAACTTATTTTGGTATACAGTGTGAAACACTGGTCTATACCTAGTTTCTGCCAGACTATTTTCTAGTTTTTACAACGGTTTTTGTTGAATAATTCTTTGGGTTTAGCAGAAACTAGGTTACTGTGCTCGTTTGAGCTGAAGCCAAATTGTAAACAGCTTTAAAAGACAGCGGAGTTGTTATTTTTATTCTAGAGACAATAGGGAGCCACTGGAGCTTTTTGAGCAAGGGAGTAACTAACATGGTCAGACCTGTCCTATAGGAATATGACATTAGCATCTAGGTTGAGAATGGATCAGAGAAGGGAAGGACTGGGAGACAGATAATAAAAAGTAAAACCAGAGAGTGACTATTAACATTTTGAGATACTTACCTTTAAAAAAAATCACACATCAGCTCCTGTAGTACATTTTCTCAATAGAAAAAAATGAAAGTATAAAGAGTATGTGTGTCACCAAAAGTCAATCAGAAGCAATAATAGAACTCCTCTCATGCAGTTATATAAGTCGATGTGAAAACAATAACTTTACACTCAGTTGGGGGGGGAGGTTCCCTTTTTTCAGATCAACAAGATGTTATCGAACACTATCCTAGTGCTGGGTCCTGCTTTTCACTTTCCAGAAACTGGTCTATTTTGTCAAATGAGGGATGCCCATACCATGTATAAGGATTCTTATTGATGATAACTTGGAAGAACGGAATTGTCCTTAGAAATATCAAGTCTGAAAAGCAGCTTCCTTTTGACTATTTTCATAAAGAGTAAAGTACAGGTCCCTAAAGTGTTTATGCCTCCTAAACCCAATGCTTTGTCTGCTTAGGCCTGCCAAAGAAGAGTTTCCTAAGATTCACAGAGCCAGTCAACTCTATTCAACAGCAGGGCACAGAAAAGTGTGGAACAATTACCTCCAGTGGAAACATGAGCCTGTGATGGAGAAGGAGAAATCGCGGAGCTGAATAGCAATTCATGACAAAAACCGCCTTTCTCAACTAAACTGAGTGAGTGTGTGCCACGTAGCAATTAGTGTTAAACACACAGTGCGCCTGCTTCAGATGTCTGGCACCAACAGATACAGTCTGACCACTTGACTTGCATTCCAAACTCCAAATCTGCCGTTTCAGGCCTGCCACTCCACCCAGAACATCCCTGTCCAGAGTAGGGCCAGCAAGTGTTAGGGCTTTTTCTCTCATCTGATGAGGAGGAACCGTTCAGGCTCAGAGAAATGCCCCACTCTGGATCTAGGCAAACACTGGGACTTCACCCCAACCTCTGATCTCATCTCATTTTCCAGACCCAGGTCGGTCTGTCCTGGCTGCAGCATCTCGTCATGTTTAACCATGAGTACTGGAAACTGAGTATTTGTAGAAACTGAACCTCCAGGATATAGCTTTGCAATCTAGGGGCAGAGAGGACAGGAATATTACGGAGAGGAATGGGTAAATTTCTGTATTTGCACATACTCCCATCCCTATTCCTAACCCCTGCCAAAATAGATAAAAGCAAACTGCATTTCCAGACCCCAGGGTATGAAAGCCAGAGCATAGCATGCCAACAAGTGTCTGACAGTTTGACTCAGTGAAATACTGAGTCTGTACCATCTGAGACTCAGGAGCTAGAGAATAACCAGGAATTTCTACACTGTGGATGCTGTCCAGTTACCAATCTATAAAGCAAGTCCTAGGAAGGTAACTTCCTCCCTCCCCTTACCTCCCCATCACAACAAGACAATGAAAATAACCAGACCAAAAAGCTTTAGGCATCTACTAAGCCAGCACTATATATTAGGCACTGAGAGGTTGGGGGTAGGGGTTGGAGTCGGGGGGAGGCACAAAAGAAAAGCTATGTCCCTGCCATTTGGGGTACTGTAACCACAGCAATCCTGAGAAATATACCAAACCCACAGAGAGAGAATGAGGGAAGTGGTGGGTGAGAGGGCTGGCTGGGTCTAAGGTAGCTCTGTGGAGATAACTACCAGCAACATGTAGTCAGTAGAGGGACCATCCCTATCAAATGAGGCAACATGTGTAAAACATGTTACAAGTCTCAAAGTATTATACAAATGTTAGTTGTTATAACTGTAGAATCATAGAATCTGAGCTTAAAGGTGATCTACACTTAGCCTCCCACCCAATGCAAGGCTTCTGTTTCATCCTTGACAAGGTAGGAGAAGGGGGCATCCAGTCCCCACTTGGATACTTCTCATGACCAAAAATTCACCATCTAACAAAGCAGCCTCGATTGTTAGAAAGGCCTGCTTTAAATTAAACCCAAATTGGCTTCCCTGAAACTTTCTAGGCATCCCCTCTGAACCATGACGGTCCTTCCAATATTTGTCAGCATCTATCACGTCCCCTTAGTCTCCAGGGTAGATAACCCCACTTCTTTTAACTGATTCTCATAGGACATACTACCTAGACCCTTCATAGTCCTGGTCACCCTCCTCTATCCATGTACCTACAGCAAATGAACCTAATCGCTCCCAACCATTCCAGCTGTGTTGCTGAGAAGGGATTGAATTTGTGATTCTTAGTTCATGCACTGTACAAGAGAAAGAGACTCACCAGCCCATCACAGTTACTGATAGCAACAGAAGCATTGGGCAGACCAGTGATGCCACCCACATATAGGCAGTTCCCCAAGAGCGGCTCTACTCGAGTCTCTTGGGAATCTTCCTGCCATTCAACAGTTGCACCCGGGGCCACAAGCCGGGAGTTCCGCCGCAGTCTGAAGTGGAAGTCTCTTCCAAACACGGTGACATTGTAAAATATCTGTTCGTTGGCATCCTCCCTGGGCAAGTCCCCAACATCCCTTCGGGATCGGCCTTTACCAGCTCCAGACACCAAATGTGATAAGAACTTGCCTTCTGCATCTGTGCTGGTTGGGATAACAAGTCTATACTCCTCTATGTCTCCCAAAAGTGGACCTGAAAATGGAAGGGGTAAGAAGAGGCCATGTAAATTTAAATTCAATTCTCCATCAACCCAAGGTCATTTTTTTCCAACCCTTTCATTTTACAGATGGGGAAACTGAGGTCCAGAAAGGAGAAGTGATTTGTCCAAGGTCATATAACGAACAAGCTGCAGAACTAGGATTTGATCCCAGGTCTCTCAGTATCCAAGACTGGAATCTTTTCTCTGGATCATGTTGCTTCTCCCTTAACTATAAGCTTAGATGTAGAAGTTGGCAATATCAAAAACCAGGGGACAGTTAACAGCCTAGGCTGTCACCAGTTGAAGAAAAGGACCAAGGACACAAACAGGAGGCAACATGAATATTTCCCATCCTCAACCACCTTGGTGAACATCGTTTAGCCCACAGACATGCCAAGAGTTCCCACCAAGATTAGCCATTGGTCACCTCACTGGGCTAGGATGCATAAGCCCATGGAAGAATCTGAATGCTATGAACCCCAGTGCACTAGAGAGAGGGGGGAACCTTCAGAGGCCACACGGGGGAAACCCATAACATCAGCAGGTCATCAACTTAAAATGCTCTAACTGGCCTCAGCCTGGCCAGGCTTCCCCAATTTCTCCCTGGGAAACACACGGTCCAATCACAGGGAGGTTCCTGCTGGAGATTCCCACGCATAGCAGGCGCCCTGGGCAGTCGGGAAGAGGAGTGTCATTGGCCAACTGGGGCAGCCCTGAGATCCCCAGAGAGGGACCTGGTGGTGGTGTTCTTTAACCCTTTGGGGGAAAAAAAAACCTCTCCCCTACTTTAGTGCCCCGTGCTGGCAACTAGGTTTAGCCCTTCCAGAGACAGGCACTAAGTGAAACTTGATGCTTGGATCAGAGTTTGCGGTCGAGGGGCTCCAGCTGAGGAGAGAGCGAATTGCATTTTCCCCATCCTCTTCACCCCCTCTGCTTGCGGTCCCCAACAAGGGCCTTGGGGGTAGGAGCGGGCAGAAGCCGGTTCTGGGGTCCCTGCCTCCGGCTTCTCGGGTTCTACTCGCCCAGGGCACTGAAGACTGAGGGAGCCACGTCCCCCCAACCCGCGACTTCTCCAGTGCTCCGAGACTGGGCGCGCCCTGGCCCCAAAGTTAGCCAACTCACACCCTGGGCGAGCGGAGTTAGCCTAAGTCCCTCCGGTGCGGGGCAAGGGGTTTAGAGTCCGGGCTGGAGCGGGACCTACCTCGGGGGCCGGAGCGGCTCAGGGCGCCCGTGGGCAGTGGCGGCAGCAGCAGCAGCGCCCAGCTGAGCAGGAGGCGAGCGGCTCCCGCTGGCAGATCCATGGCAGCCGAACCGCAGCCCGAGCCCCGCACGCGGAGCCGCGCTAAAGTTGCCCGCGAGCCGCCCAGCCCACATCTGGGGCAGCTGGAGCCGCCCGCAGCTGCAGTCCCCCGGGGCGCGGGGCGGAGGGAGGGGAAGGCGGGGGGCGCGGCGTGGGGAGGAAGAGAAGGAGGAGACGAGGAGCCGAGGACGCCCCAGCCTGCGGTGACCCGGCTGCTTCTCCTCAGCGCGTTTGTTCACTCAGCGGCGGCTCCTTCCCTGCCTCCCTCCTTCCCTCCCCTACCTCGCTCCCTCCCGCCCTAGCCCACACGCTGCAATCGCAGCGAAGCAGAGACACCAGGAGGCGGTTCGAGGGTAACGCCAAGGGGCCGGGGCGCGCAGTGAAGTCAGGGTGATTGACGGAAAAGCTGCCCGCCCAGCTTCGCGTGGGGCCAGCCCCCGAACCCAGCTACCTCCTGTCTTTCTGGGAGGCGCCCGGGATCCCCAGGAGAGCGAGGGGGACCTCAGAGAGGAGTAAACTTCGGCTCCCGGCGACCCTAGGCGCCCCCGAGCTCTCTCCAATGCACCTTCTCCTCCCGTACGCCCCACCTCCGTGCGCCCCAGAGCCCAGCGCTGCACCGAAGTTGCTTTTCTTGGGTTCTTAACAGAAAAGAGAGCCAGGGTCCGAGGGTCAGGACAGCTGACTGTCAGGGTTACTAAGCTTCCACTGCAGGTAGGAGTGGAGGGTAACTACTGCTTCCCCAGCCCACACAGGGCCCCAGAATCCAATAGACGGGGCAGACCTTCCTCCTGTACTCAGGGCCTGGGATCTCTTTATGGGGATATCAGCAAGTCCAGAAAGGAAACGTGGACTCTCAGGAGGTTCGCAGTCCTAGAAGGAGAGATAAGAAGAAATAAATAAATTCAATAAATCAAGCAGGAGAGAGTAAGGTCCAGAAAGGGATGGGAAACAAGCAGGAGATTGTGGGAGATTCACAGAAGGGATAGTTCACTTCAAACTGGATTATTCCATAAAGGCTTCAAGGAAGAGGTGCCACTAAGTAGGCCTGAAAGGTTGAGTTGGATTTTGATCCTAACACCTAGGAAAAGAGCATCTAGGTAAAGGGATTAGCATGAGTGATGCCTCAAAAAAGGAGGGAGTACAATGATTACGTTTGGTGATGGTGAGTAAGCCGGTCGGACTTGGAGCACAAGGAATAGGACAAACCGGACCTCTCTTTGAGTCTTTCCAAAACTCGGCCTAGCCACGAAGAAGCCGGAAGGCTGAGAGTAAGCCCTTCATAAATGCTTGTGGACAGCCAGACTGACTGGACAGACTGACTCTTTGCACAGGTTTATCTTTGCGCCTGATCTGTTGTTGTTCATCCATGTCCCACTCTTCCTGAGGCTATTTGCAGTTTTCTTAGCAAAGATACTGAAGTGGTTTGTCATTCTACAAATGAGGAAACTGAGGCAAATAGGTGTTTGCTTGGATTTCATTTTACTCTAGTTTACAGCTAAGGAAATTAAAGCAGAGTGACCTCATTAAGTGACTTGTCCTATGTGTCTAAGGCTAGATTCGAACTCAGGTCTTCCTGCCTCAAGGCTTAGGGCACTGCGCCACCTAGATGCCTCTAGGAACCTGAGGGGCAAAGAGGACATGGATTTACTGAAGTTAACACAAGGGCAGTGGCAGAACTGGGATCTTGATCTTTTGACTCCAAGTCTAGTATTGTTTCTATTCTATCACAAAGTATGAGTAAAAATGTGGAGGTGGAAATGTGTAGGATATATTTAGCCAACAGTGAGGAGCCCAATTCCACTGGCATGGAGGAGGGTTCCTGTAGGGATTGTCTGCGGCCAAGCAAAGCAACTGAATAGAGATGCTTTCCTGCCTCTAGAAAGGTGGGTCAGTCAGTAAACATTTAGTAAGTGCCTATTGTATACCAGGCACTGGGCTAAGCTCCGGGGATATACAGAAACATAAAAGACAGTTCCCTGGCACCTAGGTGGCATGATGGATTGAGTGTCAACCCTGAAATCAGGAGAACTTAAATTCAAATCTGACCAGGCACTTACTAGCTGTGTGACCCTGGGCAAGTCACTTGACCCTGCTTGCCTCAGTTTCCTCATATGTAAAATTAGTTGGAGGAGGAAATGGCAAACCACTCCAGTATCTCTGCCAAGAAAACCCCAAAGGGGGTCACAAAGAGTCATTACATGACTGAACAATTATTTTGCACTATTAGTTCCATCCAAACTTGTGATTCCTCCTAGTTTTTCTCTGTCATCATTTAACTTCTACAGCAGAGGATGAGATGAATAGATAGTGTCATGGAGACAGTGAACATGAACTTTGGACAGACTTCAAGAGATAGTGTAGGACAGAAGGGACTGGAGTGCTATGGTCAGTGGTCATGAAGAGTCATCAGACACGACTGAACAGCAGCCGCAACTTTTATTTGTAAATTACATTGCCTCAACTAAGCTGTCCGATCCCTGAAGGCAGGAGTAATGGGATTATGGATTTGGAGATGGAGGGAACCTTAAAATTTATATGGGGAAACTGAGACCCAGAGCAATTTAGTGACCTGCTTAGGGAAGCTGGACTGAATGCCCTCTAAGGATCCTTACAACTCAAAATCCTCTGATCCATGATACTCAAAGAGCATACGTGTCACCACACCAATACCAGCTAATCCAAAATGAAAATCCACTGAGACAGGGCTTTGAATTAACACTCTTCTTCCGTTGTGAATAGCCCCCACTCTGAGCCACAGGTCCATGGGCAGAGCAGAAGGGCTATTCACCAGTCTCTGTCTGGAAGTTGCTTTTCTGTCTCCTGCCTGTCAGGCAGTTTCCAGACATTTCAGTGAAATTTAATGTGAATCATTGTGTGACCTTTATAGTGTTTTCTCACTGATAGAAAAGAAGAGAAACAACCATTTGAAATAAATTTAGCTTCGGCACCATTCTTTCCGTGTTTGGCCATGGATCCTGAGTAATCCATCAACAGGCATTTATTAAGTCTATGTGCCAGACCTGACCTAAGTGCTGTAGGTGGAAAAGCAAAAGTGAAACAGTTTCTGCCATCAAGGAGCTTACCTTCTAATGGGAGAGGGGACTTGTACATTTGTTGTTGTTATCACACAGCTAGAGGCCACATTTGAACTCAGATCCTCCTGACTCCAAGCCTAGTGCTCTATCCACTGTACCACCTAGCTGCCTGTGCATTAATACATGCATAACATATGCAGAATAAATAAATAAAAGGTAGTTTGGCAGAGAGGATACCAGCAGCTAGGAGGATCAGGAAAGACTCCACGTAGAAGGTGGCATTTAAAATGAATCTTGAAGGAGACTAGGAATTCTGAGAGATAGAGACGAGGAGGGAATATATTCCAAGCACTGGGACAACCAGAGCAAAGACATGGAGACAAGAGATGGATTATTATGTATGAGGAATAGAAAATAGGCCAGTATGGGTGGACTGGAGAATGTATGGAGGGGAGAAATGCCTAAAAGTCAAGAACTTCTAGTCAGCCAAGCATGGTTCTTCCGCTCTTTCTACAGCAGAATCCTCCCAGATGTCAGACCCTTCTCTGAAAAACTGGCAGAAATCAGCATGAGTGAAAAGTGTGTTGGCAATCCCTTTCTTGGAGCCCTGCCCTCCCCAAATCCCATACCATGTCAAGGGAGCTCAGGGGAGAGGGTAGATTTAGTGGAACTCCCCAGATACCATAGGATCATAGGCATGTTTGTTATTTGTTGTTCAGTTGTGTCCAACTCTTCGGGGTCCCATTTTGGGACTTTTTTGGAGATATTAGAGCTAAGGTTTGCCATTTCCTTCTCCAAATCATTTGACAGATGAGGAAACTGAGGCAAACAGGGTTAAGTGGCTTGCCTAGGGTCACATGGCTAGTAAATGTCTGGGGCCACATTTGAACTCAGGAAGATGAGTTTTCCTGACTCCAGGCCTGGCACTCTATCCACTGTGCCACCTAGCGCCTTACAGGGACTTTACAATTCATCCAATCCAATCCTCTCATTTTACAGATAGTGAAACTGAGTCCCAGAAAAGTTAAGTAACTTGTCACATAAAAAGACTGCAGAGACAGCCTGAAATGAGGCCATAAAGAACAATGTGGCACCATGAAAAGAAAAGCAGACCTCGATTTGAGTCCTGGCTTTTCCATTGATTCACCATGTATAAGTTCCTTCCACTCTCAAAGGGGGATTGGACAACAGTCCAATGGATAGATTTCAGGGAATACATGAACTTGGATAGAAAAAAAATCATGTCTTTATTTTCACTAATTGAGTAAATTTGGTTTAAAAAATGTCTTTATTTTCACTAATTTACTAATTTCACTAATTTAGTATTTCCTTCAATTATCAATTTAAGAAAAAAACATTATTTTGAGAAGAGGTCTATGGGCTTCTCCAGACTGCCAAATGGGTCTAAGAAACAGAAAAGATTAAGAATCCCTGGACTAGAGGATATTTAAATTCCTTCTAACTCTGAAATTATATAGTTCTGTGATACATTTCCTAAGGACCAAGAATGTCCAGGGCTTGAAAAGCTGGATTGAGAAAAGGTTGGTAGCTAGCTCAAAGGCAATAGCCAGGAGCATCCAGGGCAAAGGCAAACCTCTGGACCATGGCTATCCCATGGAAAACTGTCTCATTAATTATAGAATTGAGAGAATAAAAAGCACAATCAGGAAAATTTTTTATTGAACACATTTGTCTGATCCTAAAATAACTAAAATCTCACCTCAGATGATAATTATGGAACACTCAATCCCATTCCTTTTTCTCACCTCAACCTTGTCAAGGTACTTTTTTTCGAAAGGTGTCTACCTTCCAAGCCAACACCCTCATTTCACTGATAAAGAAACTCTGACCCAGAGAAACAGAGTGACTGGCCTAAAGTCACACAGCAAACTGTTAGTAAAACGAGAAATAGAAACCAGTACTCCTGCCTTCTTTTGTATTAGACCTCTCTCAAGTCCTTTAAAACACTCTGAGCCTCAGTTTCCTTTACTATAAATTGGGGATAATAATCGCCATGGTCTTTAATTAACAATAATAACAGCTGATATTTATATAGCACTACATTGTTTGTGAAACACTTTGCATATATCATCTCATTTGAACCTCAGTAACCCTGTGAGGTAGATACTATCAGTATTATTATCTCCATTTTACAGACGGGGAAAGTGACACATGGAAGGCTAAGTGACTGGCCCATGACCACACAGGTTCAAAAGTAGAATTTTAACCCAAGACTACTTGAATTTAAAATTCAACATCCTAATCATTCAAACACACAACCTCTATTTAATGGACCTTCATGGAGAAGAAGAATTCTATTTGGTCCCAGAAGACAAAACTAGTAGCAATGGTTGGAATTTCAGAGATATAGATCTTTACTCAACATAAGAAAAATCTTCCTAACAATAAAAACTATGCAAAAGTAAAATGGGTTGTTTTGGAAGGTAGTTATTTCCCCATCCCCAGAGAGTTTCAAGTGAAGGCAGACATGTCAGAATGTTACAGAAGAGATTTCTTCTCTGGTAAAGGGTAGGTTCTATTTGCCTTCTGGGGCCCTTTTCAGCCCTAAAATCTCATGAATCTCTGAGTCTTAGTTCTGGCTAGATAACTATCATGTTTGGTCATGGGTCCTAAATAATTAACCAATAAGCATTTATTGTGTGCCTTCTAGGTACCAGGCACTATATTTGGAGCTGAAGATACAAAGACAAAATTAATATGGTCCCTGCTCTTGAAGAGCTTACACTCTAGAAAATACCTTGAAAAGAAAGCAGACCAGAAGATACAAAGTGTCTTGAGTAAGTTTCATTCACTTTCTTGGAATGCTGACTGATGATGAGGTATTCGTGAAAATAATTAGGGCCATTATGTTAAGTTCTAAGGAACTCTAAAGATCTAGGCATCAGAATGCTGGTCCACAAAAGAGAGTGAAGAACAAAAGTCCACAATCACTACATGTGCAATGGAGAGAAAAAGAATATGTAGAATTTCCGCTCCTGGTTCTACATGAAATGAGTAGTACCATAGAATAACAAGGCAGGAGGAGAGAGTGACACATGTACTGCAGTTGAGACACAGCTCATGTAGCAAAGATAGTGGACAAGAAACAGACAATCGTTGCTGTTGTGCAATCCCCCTTTGAGAGTGGAAGGGACTTATCTAAGGTCACGTGGTGAATCAATGGAAAAGCCAGGACTCAAACTAAGGTCCCTTGATGCTGAGGTCATTGCTTTTTTTTTTTTATGTTGCCACATTGTCATTTATGGTCTCATATCAAGCAGTTATTGCAGTCTTTCTGTGTGACAAATCACATAACCTTTCTGGAATTCAGTTTCCTTATCTGTAAAATGATGGGATTAGATTAGATGACTTGTGAAGTCCAAACAAATCAAGGAGACATAATTTAAGAATTATTGGACTACTTAAAAGCCTAGAAATCATATATCAAGAAATTAGAAAACTAGCCAGATCTCTTAGAAGCAAAGGGCAAAGTGGAAATAAAAAGAAAGAAATAAAAAGAAAGAAACCCCCAAAATGGAAACTGTCAGGAACAATATAAACAAAACCCAGAGCTTCCAAGTAAAAAAAAAAAAATCCTTCAAACAATCAGAAAGAATTCAAGTGTCAAGGTTCCATAGTCAGGATCACACATGATTCAGCAGCCATCACTATTTTTTTTTAAAGTGGAGAATTTGGAATATAATAGTACGGAAGGTGAAGTATATATACTTACAACCAAGAAAGAAATACCCAGCAAAACTGAGTGTAATCCTACAGAAGTAAAATGGATTTTTAATGAAATAGAGGACTTCCAAGTATTCCCAATGAAAAGACCAGAGCTGCATAGAAATTTGGAAATGCAAACACAGGAGTCAAAAGAAATTTTTAAAAAGTAAAAGGAGCAAAAAATCATAGGGAACTAAACAAGGATAAACTGCTTGCATTAAAAAATAAAGAGATGATACAATTACCCCTCAGAATCCCATCACATCAGGGCTCATAGAAGGAATCTAATCAGACAGAGGGTCTAGAAGTGGTTCTCCTATATTTCTCTGGTCTTAAAAGAAAAATGGAAAAAGGAGGGGAAAAGAATACATTAGAAGGGGAAAGGAAGAGAAAGGATGAGGAAAATTATCTCAAAAAGTCTGGGTGTCCAAATAGAAGTCTATATAAACAAGGAGGAAGGAGTGGGGAAGTGAGTAACACTGGAATCTCACTCATCTGAACTGGTCAGTGCAGAGGGGATCCATACACAGTTCAGCACATACATACATTTCATTCAATCAGCAAACAGAAGGGAAAGAGAGAAGAGAAAGGAAGGAATAAGAGGGAAGGTAGATTAAGAGAAAGATAGTCCTAATCAAAACAAAACAAAGGATACACAAAAAATACTTATAACAATTCTTTTTTTTTTAATTGAATTTTTTTCCTCACTGAAGAGTTAAGGTGATACAAGATCTTCCCTGTCCATTAATAGGCCTATGTGACCACATGTGTGCCCTTTTTTCCTTGGAACAGGGGCCGTTGTTCCCAGGTCTAAAGGTACACAGGTATTTCAATCATGGATGTCTTGCTGCTTTGAGCTCTGACCCAGTTCACAGCTATGACACATCCTGAGTCACATACAGCCCTGGTGCAGATCCAATCAGGCTCTGGGCTACACAGATTCAATTAAGGGCTGAGGCCATAGATTTTCAAGCTTTTCAGTGCTGAGCCAATCAGGTGCCAAATCTTTGGGAGGTTGGTATTTTGCTTTGGTGCTCACTCATGGGAAGAATGCTTCATGTGGGAACTCTTGATGTCCCAGATAAGAGACTGGGTAACTATTGTTTTAATTCTAGTTCCTTCGACCTCTGGAATGTAGTATTTCAAGCCCTCCAATCTCTTAATGTAGAAACTGCTCAATCTTGTGTTATCCTGATTGTGTTTCCATAATACTTGAATTGTTTCTTGCTGACTACTTGCAACATTTCCTCCTTGATTTGAGAACTCTGAAATTTGGCTATAAGATTCCTGGGAGTTTCCATTTTGGGATCTCTTTCAAGTGATGATCAGTGAATTCTTTCAATTTCTATTTTACCCTCTGGTTCTAGAATATTAGGGCAGTTTTCCATGATAATTTCTTGAAAGGTGATGTCTAGGCTCTTTTTTTGATCCTGGCTTTCAGGTAGTCCAGTAATTTTTAAATTATCTCTCCTGGATCAATTTTCCAGGTCAGTTGTTTTTCAAATGAGATATTTCACATTGTCTTCTATTTTTCATTCTTTTGGATCTGTTTTATAACTTCTTGATTTTATAGAGTCATTAGCTTCCATTTGCTCCATTCTAATTTTTAAGGAATTATTTTCTTCAGTGAGCATTGGACCTCCTTTTCCATTTGGCCAATTTTACTTTTTAAGGCATTTTTTATTGGCTTTTTGGACCTCTTTTGGTATTTGGTCTAGTTTATTTTTTAAGGTGTTATTTTCTTCAATATTTTTTGCATCTCCTTTAGCAAGTTGTTGACTAATTTTTCATAATTTTCTTGTATCACTCTCATTTCTCTTCCCAATTTTTCCTCTACTTCTCTTACTTGATTTTCAGAATCCTTTTTGAGTTCTCCCATGGCCTGAGATCTATTTATATTTTTCTTGGAGCCTTTGACTTTTTTGTCTTCTTATGAGTGTATGTTTTAATCTTCCTTGTTATCAAAGTAAGAGTCTATAGTCTGAGTTTTTTTCCACTTTTTTCTCATTTTCCCAAACAATTACTTGACTTTTTAATTCTTTGTTAAGATAGGGTACTGCTATATATTGGGAGAAGGAGAAAGGGAGAGATAGAATAGGGTAAATTATCTCACATAAAAGAGGCAAGAGAAAGTTGTTACAATGGAGGAGAAGAGCAGGAAAGTGAAAGGGAATGAGTCAACCTTATTCTCATTGGATTTGGCTTAAGGAGGGAATAACATACACACTCAGTTGGGTATCTTACCCTACAGGAAAGTAGAGGGCAAGGAGGTAGAGGGGAGATGATAGAAGGGAGGGCAAATTGGGGGAGAGTATAGTTAAAAGCAAACACTTTTGAAAAGGGTCAGAGTCAAAGGAAAAATTAAAATAAATGGGGGGCAGGATAGAATAGAGGGAAATATAGTTAGTCTTTCATAATATAACTACTATGGAAATGTTTTGCATGACTACACATGTATAACCTATATTAAATTGCTTGCCTTCCCAGTGGAGGTGGGTGAGGAGGGGAGAAGGGAAAGAATCTGGAACTCAAAGTTTTTAAAACAATTGTTAAAAAAAATTGTTTTTACATGTAACCAGAAAATAAGATATACAGGCAATGGGGTATAGAAATCCCATCTTACCCTATAAGAAAGTAAGGGGGAGATGGGAGAGATATAATAGAGGGCAGATTGGGGGTATATTCAGTATGCTTGCCATCTTGGGGTGGGGTGTAGGGGAGAGATGGGGAGAAAATTTATAACTCAAAATCTTATGGAAACGAATGTTGAAAACTAAAAATAAATAAATAAAATTTTTTTAAAAGACAGGGCTCTGCTTCCAGTGTGGAGAGTGTACTATCCCAAGCTTCGGGGGGTTTGTGCAGCTGTGTTCGGAGATACTTCTAGGGACCTGTAAGTTTTCAGTTCTTCTGAGGTGGTACGATCTTAGGAGAGGTATTTATCCCTTCCTGACCTGTGCTCTCTCTGGTCAGTAAGTGACCACAAGCACTCTTTTCTGCCCTGGAACTGTGAAGAGGGTTCCCACTCCACTGCTGCCACAAGCTGTGCTATGCCAGTGTTCCTCCTTGTCCCAAGACTGCTACCTAGGACTGCAACCCAGATCTAAGTATGGGCAAAGCAACAGAATCCTGCCTCAGTGTGTGCAAAGAGATCCTTGTGATCCCCTTCTGATCAGTTGTTCAATCCCCTTACCATCTGTGGGTTGAGAGCTCTGGAAGTAGCTGCTGCTGCTGCTGCTGCCGCCACCGCCACCCCAGGGCTGCACTGGGGCTGGGGCTGGGGTTGGCCTGCATTCCTCTCTCACCCAAATTCAACAGACCTTTCCCACTGGCCTTCTAAGTTGTCTTTGACATTTGTGAGTTGAGAAGTCTGGAAACTGCCTCAGCTATCAGTGATTCAGTTCCCTGAGGCCTATTCCAGGTTTGCTGGGGCTCAGTCTAAGCTGGAGCTCAGACAAGTCCCTGCTTTTACTCTGCTATCTTGGCTCTACCCCTAACAGTTCTTTTTGTGGTGGTAAAGAATTAGAAATTGAGGAGGTGCCCATTAACTGGGGGATGAGTAAACTAATTATGGTAGGTAAATACGAAGAAAAGAGAAGTATGTAAGAGATATCACAGTGCAGTGTATAAGCTGCTGAACTTGTGGGCAAGAAGAGTTTGAATCCTGTCCCTGGCCCATTGTATGACCATAGGAAGGTCCTAGTGTTAACTTCTCTGAGGCTCCATTTCCTTTTCTGTAAATTATGGATTAAATACCTATAGTGTTATCACACAAAGTTGTTGTGAGATTCAAATGAGACAATAGATATAAAACACCTTGCAAACTTCACAGGGCCAATATAAATGCCAATTATTATGTTGAGTGGTCAGGATTTATTGCTAGTGAAAAATGATCCAGGGGTGGTTAGTTAGTGCAGTGAATAGAGCAAGGACCCTGGAGTCAGGAGGACCTGAATTCAAATCCAGACTCAGATACTTAACATTTACTAGCCATGTGACCTAAGTCACTTAACCCCAACTGTCCTCCAAAAAGAAAAAAAATGTTTATTGAACCTTCCTCAGGCTCAGTTTCCTCATCTGTAAAAATAGGAAAATTATATTTACATTTCATCCTCAAGTTTCTGTAAGGATCAAGTGAGATAAAGTATGTAGAGTGCTTTTTCAGCTGAGAGATAGTTATGGTATCATGGCTGGAGAACTGGGCTGAGAGTCAGACCCTACTTCAGGTTCTTATTAACTGTGTGACTCTGGGTGAGTCAAGTGATTTCTCTAAGCCTCAGTCTCCTCATCTGTAAAATGATGATTATAGGTGCTCTTACTTGCAGATTGTTTTGAGGATTAAACAAGATAATATATGTGAGGGCTTCACAAAACTTTAAGCGCTACATAAATTAGAACTATATTTTTATGATTATGATTATAAAAGCACTATACATGCATTGTTTACTACTAGAAAAGAAAGGATAATCATCGAACAGCCCACATACTCAACTGGTATTCATACAGGGTCAAGAGAATTGGAGGAAGGAGCTCAGCATGATGGGTGAGCTGCTTGGTAGGGATTTATAGGAGGACATAGATAAGGGGTGTACAGCAGCAAGGCACAGTGGAAAGAGCAATGACTCTGGAGTCAGAGGACCTGGGTTCAAGTCCTACCTATATTACTAACTATATAGCCGGTGCTTAATAAATGCATGTTGACTTGACTGTCTCTTTGACTTTGTGTAAATCACTTAAAATCCCTGAGCTTTAGCTTCCTCATCTACAAAAGACAGCCTCTGAATTCCTTTCGAGCTATAGGTGTATGATCCTATGATCATTAGGACTACCCACATAGATGAGATTATAAATCGATCAAAGTATTGAATTATGATTCCCTACTGACCACAGAGAGGGGAGAAAGTAAAAAGTGACTCACTCAGAGGAGGTGGTCTGAGTAGACTCACAATGAAGACCACTGCTGCACAAGGGCCAAGTCCAGGCTGCTTTCAAAGCGGGAGGGGGAGCTGGAAATATATGACTATAAATGGAATCTGGGAGGTGCATTCAGAGCACAGAACAAAAAAGCAATTTTCACCTAGAAACCAAAGGCAGCAGATGCAGGCACGGGTACCAACTGGTGAGGGACAATCCAGTCCTAACCCTCCAGGGCAAGCTAGGGCATCTGTACTTTCCTGATTACACTTGAAAAAAAAACTGAAAAGAAATCAAAAGGCTTTCCAAAAAAACATTTCCCCTGTATTCATTCTATAGCCAATTCCAGGCTCTGCTATGCAGGAAAAGCATCAAATCTCTTCTGGGTACCATGCTGGATACAGACTTCCCATTATTTCCCAAGCTATAAGGCACTGGGCTTAAAAAGAAAAACTTTCCTCTATCCTTAATAGGAACAATGATAAGAAAAGACAGTCATATTTATTTTGCTATCCTTATTTCTTGTCACTGACTTATACAGAATCATGGAATCTCAATGCTACTAGGTACCTTAGAAGGCATTCAGTCCAATCTCTCTCTTCACACAAGTTTTCCCTCTGTACATAATCTCTGTCAGGTAGCCATCAATTTTTTTTTTTTGAACAACACCAGGGATGGAGAGCACATTACTTACATGGGTAATCCATTCCATTGTTGAATCCTTCTGATTATTAGGAAGTTCTTCTTCATACTAAGATGAAATCTACCTCCTTGTGACTTTTACCCAGTGCTCATAGTTCAATACAATTCAAAAAATGGAGAATGCAAAGATAAAAATTATAGTCCCAGCCTTTAAGGATCTTCTACTGGAGAGTGTGTGGAAGAGGAGGCAGGGAGAGATGTAGCATGTACAAGGATGAGTGTATATGGTGTTATTGGGGCAAAGGAGAGGTCAAAAAAACTAATGACATTTAAGAACAGAGAACGCTTTCATCCGGAATGAAATGTGGTGGGGGGAGAAGTGAAGAATGGCTTCATGAAGGAGGAGGCAACTGAATTGAACACTGAACGAGTAGATTCTGAGGGAGCATTAAGGGACAGCTTGCATGAATTTTGTGGTTGTCTTCTCTGACTCTTCATGACTCCATTTAGGATTTTCTTGGCAGAGATACTAGCATAGTTTGCCATTTCCTTCTCCAGCTCATTTTACAGATAAGGAAACTGAGGCAACTAAGGATAAGTGACTTGCCCAAGGTCACACAGCTAGTAAGTGCTTGAGGCCAGATCTGAACTCAGCAAGATGAATCTTTCTGACTCTAGGCCAGGTGCTCAATCTACTGTACCATTTAGTTGCCACCCCCACCCCTCCAGCATGAATAAACAAGAGATGGCACATTGAATTCAAAGGACAAATAGTACACTCTGGCTAAAACTTAGAATGTATGAAGAGAAATAACATGAAATAAAGCTGTAAAGAAATGTTAGACCCTAGTTGTAAAAGACTTTCAATGCTTCAATGGGGAGTTTATTTTTTACTCTAAAAACAATAGAGACCCCCTGTAAATTCTGGAACAGGAAAGTAACATGATCAGCTCTATTCCTTAGGAAGGCTATTTCAGCAGTTGTGTGGAAGATGAAAGGATGGAGAGGAGAGAAGAGGAGAGACTAGAGGTGGGGATAAAAGTTCGAAGAATATTAAGTTAGTCCCGGCAAGATGTTTGGATCTTATAGAAGGAAAAATATAGGTAGAATGATCATAACTTTATCATGGAGTGGGGAGAAGGAGGAATGATGATAATGGAAAGAATGAAAGATAAAGAAGCCTTCTCTTCTTTACACTAAATTTCCCTCATTTCTTCATCTAATCTTCATACGGCATGGTCTCCAGGGCCCCCACCATCCAGGGCTTCTTCCTCAGGACATACACCAATTTTCCAATGTCTTTTCTAAAATGAAATGATCACAGTGCCCCAGATGTAACCTGACCTGACCAGGGTAGAGTCCATCAGGGCTAATACCTCCTTCATCCTGGTATTATGCTTCTCTGATGCAGCCTCAAATTACATGGACCTTTTTTGGCTGGCACATCACACTGTTGATTCATGCTGAGCTTGAAGTTGACCAAAATCCCCTAATCTTTTTTCACACCAAGAGTTGTCTAGACTCCATCTTATACCTGAAAAGTTATTTTTCTCTATTATTATGAATAATAGCTAATTTATACTTAAGGTTTGCTATGCATTTTACATTTGTGTGTATGTGTGTGTATAACCTCATTTTATCCTCACAACAACTCTGGGTGCTGCTGTTATCCCCATTTTATAGATGAAGAAACTGAGGCAGAGAAAGGTTAAGTGACTTGCCAGGGTTATAATAGCTAGTAAGTGTCTGAAACAGGAGATCTCCACCCATTATGCCATGCTGCCTCTCCAAAGGTAGGACTTCACATTTATTTCTATTACATTTTATCTTATTAAATGCAGTACATTGATCTAGCCTGATGAAAACTTTTTAGTCCTGATTTTGTCATCCGTTCGTTCCTCTCAGCTTCACATCTTTGATCAATGCCATATGGGTTTTCAAAAGTCATTGGTAAAAATGTTAAATAGCATAGGACCTAGGACAAACCTCTGGGGTGTTCCCCTTGCTTTCTTCCTTCAAATTAAGATTGACCCACTGATGACTACTTTCTGAGTCTGTTTGTTCAACCAGTTTTAAATCCATTTAGTTGTACTATCATCTAGCACACATCTCTCTCATTTGTTCACAAGAATAACATGAAAGAGCCGATTGAATGCTTTGCTGACATCTAAATATACCATGTTCCTAACATTTTCCAGATCTCCCACTCTAGTAATCCTGTCAAGAAAAGGAAATGAGTTTAATATGGCAGTTCTTGATAAAGCCTTGCAAGCTCTTTGTGATAGTTACTTTTGTTTCTGAATATTCACAAACCACCTCTTTGATTATATATTTTAGAATATAATGGCAGTCAAGCTAACCAGTCTATGTTTTGCATACACTGCTCTTTTCCCTTTAAACAAAATCGTGTTATTTGATCTTCTGCCTTGGGACACCTCTTCTATTCTACATGATCTCTCAAAGATCAGTGACAACAGTTCAGCGATCAAAATACACCCATTCTTTCACTACCCTAAATTGTCTTTCATCTGTGCCTGGTGACAATTATATGCTCCAACAATCAGGTGCTCTTTTACCCTCTCCTTACTTGAGTTTCAATTCTTGGTGTATCATTTTTTTCTCCCTATTCTTCTAGTCCTCTCTGGCAGAGAAAACACAGGTAAATTAAGAGCTGAGTTGTTCTACCTTCACTTCATTGCTTATTATCTTTATCTCATTCAATCCAAGCAACAGTCCTAATCCTTTCTTTGATCTCTCTCTTGACTCCAACATTTTAAAATTCTTTTTTATTGTCCTTTGAGTTCCTCACAAGCTTCAGCTTATTCTGAATTTTAGAATTTCTGACACTGCAAGGTCATTCTATGTCTTTTGTCACCGTCCTTTGTTACCTTATTTTGTTTCTATCATCTACATGAGCATTTTAAAAATCTAGTTTGATCCTGTTCATCTAAATCAGTGGTTCTCAACCTGTGAGTCGCTACCCCTTTGGGGGTCGAACAACCCTTTCACAGGGGTCGCCTAAGGCCATCAGAAAACATATGTTTCCGATGGTCTTAGGAACCGAGACCCCACTCCTCTATCTGTCTCCAGGCGGGTCCGCCCCACATGCAGATACACCCACATATGAGTATTAAAGGGTTGTGGCATTAGGAAGGTTGAGAACCACTGATCTAAATGATTCTCTTTAGGTACATCTCCATTTCCTACTTCAATGAAATAATCCCTATTTTGGTCTTCAGAATATTATTCTTGATAGCTTCCCATCCTTCTTGGGCTAATTTAGCCAACAAGATTAGGTTATTGGAGCCTATCTCTCCTTTTACTGAACTCTTTGAAATCTATTCTCTTATAATCTCTAGGGTATACATCAGACATGTATACCTAGCTTTCTTCTCCTCTATCACACTTTCCAAAATGAAATGATTACTTCTCCACAAAGTCTCCTTCACTTGTACTCCAACAACATTATTGTTGACAAGAATCACATGTAAAACAGTAGCTCCTATTATTGCTTCTGCCACCCACTTTTTGAAGAATAAAATTATTATCAAGGCAAGTCAAGAATTTGTCAGTTGCTCTACTTTTGGTAGAGAGAGAGTTATATCAAATATCTGAGTAATTGAAATCCCCTATCATTATTATATAATCACTTTCCAGGAAGAATTTTCATGTTTCTTAAATTCTGTTTCTTCCTTCTGCCTAGCTGGTCTGTAGTATATTCCTATGACAATGTCATTTCTGCTTCTTCCTCTGTGGATCCTCACTCAGATGCCCTCCATTATGCTTCCCTAATACAGTTCCTAAATTTCCTCACATATCTAGTTTTTTATTATGGAGTTTGGAAAGCAGTTAAGCAGAAATTAGGTTTAGACCAATTGTTATACTATATGACATAATAGGTTTGAAATATAGATTCATCCTGAATGTTAAAAAAATAGAAGAAAATAAGATCAGCCTTTCACAATGATGACTAGGATGAATTTTTTAAAAATATTGTTATTTATTTCATTAATATCTCCCAATTATACCTAAAATTTTTTAACAATCATTCAGAATTTTTTTAGTTCCAAATTCCCTCTCTCCCTTTCATCTCTAACCCTTCCTTGAGAAGGCAAGCAAATTGATACAAATTATACAGTAAAGTCATACAAAACATTTTTCTATTAGCCATGCTGCAAAAAAGAACACAGAACAAAAAGAAGAAAAAGAAAGTTTTTAAAAAGTATGCTTCAGTCTTCATTCAGCATGCATCAGTTCTCTCTCTGGAGGTAGATAGCATTTTTCAATATGGTCTTTTGGAATTGTTTTGGATTATTGTCCCAATCAGAATAGCTAAGCCTTTCACAGCTGATTATCCTTACAATATTGTTACTGTATACAACATTCTCCTGGTTCTGCTCACTTCACTTTGCGTGAGTTCATATAAGTCTTCCCAGGTTTTTCTGAAACCATCCTGCTTTCATTCTTATAGCACAATAGTATTCTATCAAAATCATATACAACAAAGTGTTCCCCAATTGATGGGTATCCCTAAGTTTCCAATTCTTTGCCACCACAAAAAGAGCTGCTATAAATACTTTTGTACAAATAGGTCCTTTTCCACTTTCTTTGATCTTTTTGGAATACAGACTTAGTGGTGATATTCCTGGGTCGAAGGATATGTACAGCTTTCTAGCCCTTTGGGCATATTTCCAAATTGTTCTCCAAAGTGGTTATACTATTTTATGACTCCACCAACAGTGTATCAGTGTCCCAATTTTTCCACATCTCCTCCAGCATTTGTTATTTTCCTTTTCTATCACGTTAACCAATCTGATAAGCATGAAGTAGTATCACAAAGTTGTTTTAATTTGCATCTCTCTAATCAATAGTCATTTACAGCATTTTTCTTTTCATGTTGACTATTGATAGCTTTGATTTCTTCCTCTGAAAACTGCCTGTTCGGGGGGGAGACAAGATGGCGGCATGAGAGCAGCAAGGTTCCATAGCTCCCACATAGCTACCTCAAATACCCATAAAATATGACTCTAAACAAATTTTAGGGCTCTAAAAATCACAAAAATACACCTCCTGCTGAAGGCAGCTTGGCAGGAAGGGATCCTCTCAGTGCTGGGAGCCAAACCCAGCCCAATCTGAAACCTCAGCATGGCCCCAGGGGTGGCCAGGATGAGCCGTAGCTGGAGCCTTCAGGAGAGTGGATCAGTGGCAGCTGTGGCAGTTTCCAGAATTATCAAGCCATAAGAAACAAGGAGTAAGTGAAAGGTCAGAGGAAATCAGCTAAACTTGGGGGAGAAAAGCGAGTCTGGACAAATTGCCACCAGGGCAAGAAAGTGGCAGAAGCAGCAGCCCTGAAGCCACCTCCACATGGCTGCTTCAGAGCCCCCAGCCTGCAGACTGCAGGGGGGCCAAACGATTGCTCAGAGGCTAAGTACTCTTGCCTTGAGCGGCCTGGATCCAGATCGTGGTCTTGGGTGGTGGTCCTGGGGTGCATTTTCAGTGAGCCAAAGCCGGTGGGGGCTGCAAAAAAACAGCATCCCCCTAATAGCTCCAGTAGCTGTGAAAACTCCAGCAATTTGGGACAGAGCTTTCCCCTCTGGAAGCAGAGTTCCACAGAGCTAAAAAATCAAGTAATTGGCTAGCCAACATGAGCAGGCAAAGGAAGCAAAGTAAGAACAGCGACCGTACTCTAGATTCCTTCTTTGGGGACAAGAAGGATCAAAGCATGGAATGGGAGGAAATCAACATAGTCAGAACTCCCACACCAAAAGCTTCCAAGAAACATGAAGACTGCCTAAAAGCCATAGATCAGCTTAAGAAGGATTTTGAAAACCAAATAAGAGAAGTGGAGGAAAAATTGGGAAGAGAAATAAGAATGATGCAAGAAAATCATGAAAAGAGAGTCAATAACCTGACTGGAGAAAATAACATCTTAAAAAATAGATTAACTCAAATGGCAAAAGAGGCCCAAAAAGCCAATGAGGAGAAGAATGCCTTAAAAAGTCAAAATTGCCAGATGGAAAAAGAATCTCTAAAGCATTCTGAAGAAAATAATTCCTTCAGAATTAGAGTGCAGCAAATGGAAGCAAATGACTTTGTGAGAAATCA
>CM053585.1:292520882-292546003 GCA_028646515.1 Pseudochirops corinnae
TTGAGGATAGTTCAGTTTATCAAGGTTGGTCATCATATGTACGATGTGTCTGTGATTGTGTACAGATTTTGCCTGGTTCTGCTCTTCTCACTTAGCATCAGTCCGTATAAGCCCCTCCAGGTAATTATGAAGTCCATCTCCTTCCCATAAGTAATTGGATTTTAAAGTGACAATACATTGCATGTCTAAAAGGAAAGGAATAATCTCCCAAAATTTCAATCTGGACAGGTGGTTGGGGAAAGTGAAGGTTCTAGAGGCCCTTACTGAGAAAGAAGCAGCAGCAGAGAGGAAAAAGAAATTGAGAGATACGTGGAGAAAATAGCCAGGGTCCAGAGGACTCTGCTAATGTCACCAACCTTACACCCATGCTCTGAGAGTCTGGCTTTGCTGTATTCACTTATTTTTGTTGCTTATTTCCTTTGGCCCAACTTTAGACTAGTAACAAGTCTAAGAGCCTATGGGGTCTTGACCTGATGATCCAGAGTAATTACCCTCAGCAGGCAGATTGAGCAGCTTCCCAAATTGAGGCAGCATAACAGAAAGTGTTCTTCGGGCTCTGAACTTGGATGACCTAAATTTAATTCTTGATTCTGATGCCTACTACCTGTGTGACCATGGGCAAGTCATTTAACCTCACTAGGCCTCAATTCATTTATCTGTAAAATGAATTGTGTTGTGTTATAGAAAATAAAGACACCAAGTTACAGCCAGACAATGATTTATTTAGCAAAGTATGCAGTTGCAGAAGCAAATCAGGTCCAAGGCTCTTGGTCAACTTAGGGACCTGGAAACTCATGGCTCTCTGGTTTGTATACAGTTTTTGCACAGTAAAAAGAGGAGAATAGAAATGTATTAGCCAAGCTGTGATTAGATCAGGGCATGTGCTGATGTCTTGGGTTGGGGGGTGGGGTTACCAAGAACATTTAAAGGACACAAAACTCAAAACTTACATCCCTATTGAAAGGCAAAACTTAGAATCACAAAATGGAATCACTTTGCTCTAAAAAATTACAGCGAGACTAGATGGTTTCTGAAGACTCTTTTAGCTCTAAAAGTGACTTGATGCTATTCCCAAGGGAATTCTGGAAGAAACTGATGGCGGTTTTTGTTTTGGGAAACCCCTAACCCTCAGAGAACCCATCAAGCCCGGGAAAAGATTGAACCTAGTAAATAGTCAAAACTAAGAAACCAGACCTAGGAATAGGATTCTGGCTATAATTTGGGATACGGTATTTTAAGGAGCCCTGCACTAAGGAGTTGTTGAATATATGTATTTTCTAATATATGATTGCTCAAACAGGGAGAGGCCACTGGAGCAGAAATGGGTTGTGGGTACACGCATGAGCATGTACCTGTGTGTATTTATATTTATACATTTATCTATTCTATCTATCCCTTAGTTAAGCAGCGACTTGTCCTTCTGAGGAGAAGGAAGAAAACTGCTCAGCTTTTTAAAAACAATCCAGGACATGGAAAACTCCTTATCACTTTGTTTCCTTCCACGATTGTCAGTAGGCTTAAACAAGGAAGGGTCTGAGTATTTGATGGCTTTATCTAAGAGTTTAGGGATTGCACTATGGCCTTGAAAACAAGATCCAGACCATGCCTTTAAAGCCCAAGAGATGGTAGCATCTAGTGGGACATTAGCTATCATTTTAAAGTTTGGGGTTTACAGACTACTCAGAGGTCACCTAATTTTTGCTGCAGGTTTTATAAGTTTAAACAGGTGGACAGCATTACCTTGGTTCTATCGTCAAGGTTCAGACAATCTGGCTTTCCATTGGCAAGGTTAACCTGAAAAGTAGACTGGCATGCTTGTTAATTAAGCTTTAATCTCAATTAAACTTCTCTCCTCCTATACAAATAGATCTTTATTAAAATAGCTGGGTATAAATATTAACTAACATTAACATGACATCTAAATAGGATACAATTTGGGGCAAGATGTAAACAAATGAATGCAAACACCTGGAGACAATTATGTATTTTTCTCACCAAACTGAATCATTGCTTAATCTATCTTGGTTTGCTCCAGACCTAACTTGATTGAACTTGCCTTGAGTGTTTCTCTAGGTCTAGAACTTGTCCAGGATTTATCTGCAGGATAGGACCCATTGGCAACTATAAAAAAATTCATTTGCTTCTACTGTGACCTTCCTCATCTTTTATTAATTCATTCAACTAATTCATTCCTGTATTTATTAGGCATCTACTTATACAAAGTACTGTATAGACCTTATAAGACAGACAAAGGTTAGGTAAGTCTTACTTTATATAGTTCATTCTATGCTGTGCTTGCATCTAAATAAGACAAAGTTTAGATGGCCCTCCCTTCCTTGAGCTTACGGTGTAGTAGAGCAGTGGTTCTCAACCTATGGGTTGTGACCCCTTTGTGGTCAAATGACTCTTTCACAGTGGTCACAGGGGTCACCTAAGACCATCAGAAAACACATATTTCCAATGGTCTTAGGAACCGAGACACAGCTCCTCTATCTGTCTCCAGAAGGGTCCGCCCACATGCAGACATGCCCACATATGACTATTAAAGGAGTGTGGCATTAGGAAGGTTGAGAACCACTGATATAGAGGAATAAGATACAAACACAGTTAACTATAATACACAGTATCACCCAGGAGCTGTATCAGAGCAATGAAAAGCAAAGTACTTGGACTTCTAGGTCACATGACCAACAAGATGCAGAACTAAACATTTCTCTGATCTTCATGGTCTCTCAAACCTCTCCAAAAGTGGAATTGTGCAGAAAAGATAATGCAGTTTCAGCTCTCTCCATGATTTAGAATGCTAAGGACCCAAACAAGGTAAAAACAAACAAACATACACACACACACACACACACACACACACACATACACACACAGTGGACAAAGAACAGTGAAGATTGATAATTACCAGCCCCTAACAGGCCCTCACCTGGCAATCCCTTCTGTCACCAGTCACCATTCTCCCAATTATACATCTGCCAATCCACATGTTTGCAAGAGAATGTCATTCTAAACTGTAAATCTCTCCCCACTCTCCTACCCCACCCCTGAGGAAAACCCAAATTCCAAATAGCAAAAATTTGTTCATGATGTGATAACATCATCATGGCAGTACTCTATGATGCCAGGACAGAGAACTATGGAATAATGGTAACAAAGGAAGGACCCACCAGTGTGGCTCTGTGGCATTTCCCTAAACTTGAGGGAAAGTGTCCAGCATCCATCTAGGATCAGTTTTATCTCCCCAAAAATCACTTAGGTCAGAGACTGAGAGGATGGTGAACCATAACTTGCCTGTTGTGAGAAGACACTAAGACTCTTTAAGATCCAACTTGCAGGGAAATTAGTATCACAGGGGAAGGAGTCAGAAAATGAAAAATAGGAGAAAATAAGGGAGAAAACCCTGAAAGTGCCAAAGATCTCAAAAGAAAGTAAACTCAGAGACCCTGACCATAAGCAGATATGGCTTCCAGATTAAATGAAAGAATTTAGGTATCTATAAATAAGTATTACAAAACAAAGGAAAATTAATCAATACCTGATGAGAAAGGAGACTCTGTGGATTCTAAAGAAAGCATAGAACACTAACACAATGGTCCAGAATGGTTTAAAAGACAAATAAGAACTATAACAGTGGAATTTGTGACTTGCAGAGCAGAAATAATTGGCAGAAGAGAAAAAGTTGAACCCATAGTGACAAGTCTTACCAAGAAAACAAAATTTAGGATAATTGATTGGGAATGAAAATATATGGAAAGGAAGGATATAATCAAAAAATAATAACCTTAAAACAAAGTATGATCTTTCTACAAGCAAAAATATATTGATCTTAAAGATAGGATGCATAGAGGCTATTTAAGTATTATAGAGCTTCCAGAAAAATACAAGTTAAAAAAACTAGACATCATAATTCAAGAAATAATAAAACTGCCCCAAACTTCTGAACATAGAAAACAATTTGCCAATTGAAAGAATCCATAGATAAGAAAAAAAGAAAGAGAAGAAGGAAGGAAGGAAGGAAGGAAGGAAGGAAAGAAGGAAGGAAAAAAGGAAGGAAGGAAGGCAGGAAGGAAGGAAGGAAGGAAGGAAGGAGGGAAGGAAGAGAAAAAAAAGGAACAACAACAAAAACCTATGCTACAAACTCCAGAACACATAATGGTTAAATTTAAGAGTTCCATTGACAAGCAAAAATTCTGTAAGCAGACAGGAGGGAGACCTTCAAATATAAAGGAAAGGATGAGTAACACAAGACTATTCTGCACCCACCAGAAACAACAGGAAGGAATGTAACAATGTGCTACAAAAAACATCTAATGATGCAGCTCAAGGTTATGTACCCTGCAAATCTCAGTCTAACCATAATGAAAAAAGATGGACATTCAATCAAAAAAAGATGTTCAAAACATTCCTCGAAAAAAAATCAGACCTGATTATTTGTACCTGAAACCCCTAAACAACAGAAATGCAAGGATAGACAATTACAGCAACCAAGGACAACAGCAACAACAAAATAACAACAGAAAGACAATTAAGAAATGTCTTTCTAAATGTACCAGAGAAGATAAGGGTGAAAGCAAAAGTAAATTGAAGTGATGGGGAAACAGGTTTGAAGGAAGGACTTAGGTTTGAAACAAAATGGACTAAACAACTCACCTACAAGCAAATCAATGCTTATGGAATATGGGATGTACCCTGCTCAAGTCAAAGGCTAATAACAAAGGGAAAATAATTGCTGTAGTCTCACAGAAGAAGAGAGCCTCCAGGAGAATGGGCGAGGAGACATAGAGAAATACTGAAAAGGAGGGGAAGAAAGAGGGATATCTTGTTTCAATATCAGAAGAGGACACCACTACTGAAGTATCCTATGGGGGAAGAAAGATATTCTATAAAGGGAGATGAGGACTTTACAATTATTTCCAATTATTCCCATATTATCTGCAGGAATTTGGTCCTTAGGGAAAACATTCTTGCTGCCTCAGGAGAAGGGGTATCAGAGCTCCTGGGGGCAATTTGTATGCAGAAGAGTGGGAGGGCCTGAACCCAAAGAAGAATTTCAAGGCAAATGTGGTGTGGGTGAGGGGTGGGGGAGAAATGACCAATGGAAGAGCAAAGGTCAATAATGACCTGCACCATCAGGGACACAGAAAGATTCCTACCACAGGGCAAAAGTCCTATCCTGTGCAGGCATCATGAGTGAGGCAGAACAGACAAAAAAAGGGTGAGAGTGGGGATGAGAAGGAAGTTATGGTGAATACGTTTGATTTTAAATGGATTAAACTAAAATAACTGAAGAGAAATAGTACTATGTTTAAAGAGAAACAGGAGGGGAAACCTAATCTTAGGGTGAAAAAAATCAGACAAGTGAAAGAAAATATAAACCTAACTCCTAGAACTTTAAACGTAAATGGATTAAACCATCTAATAAAACAGAAAAGGAGTGACAGATTGGATAAGGAAACAAAACTCTGCAATATGTTACTTACAAGAAATGCATTTTAAAAACAAAGACATATACAGAATAAAAATGAAGGGTTGGGAAAAATGTATTATGCATCAAGTGAATTCAAAAAATCATGCTATCAGACAAAGCAAAAACAAACATAAAAAGGGAAAAACAAGGAAACTACATTATGTTGAAAGAAGGCATAGACAACAAGTCATTATCAGTTTTAAACTTATATGCTCCAAATGCCTTAGCATTTAAATTCATAATAGAAACATTAAATGAACTACAAAGAGTCACAGACAGTAAGACAAAGCAAAATATTCTCCAAGGTCTGGAAGGAAAGGTCATTACGGAGGAGTAAGGGAGTCAGAGGAGGATCTGGCATTTGAGTTGGACTTTAAAGAATGGGTAGGATGTCAGTGAATGAAGAGAAGGGAAAACTATGTTTTAGGCATGCAGGGGTGGGGAATCTCCAGCCTTGAGACCAGGTACAGCCTTTTGACTGAGTCCAAGTTTTACAGAACAAATCATTTTATTAAGCAGATTTGTTCTGTGAAGTTTGGATTCAGTCAAAGGGCCACATTTGAGGACCTAGATGGCCACAAGTGGCCTTGAGGCCAGCCATAGGTTCCCCACCCCCTGGATAGAGTATTACAATCAAAGGAACAGAGTTGTGAAAGAGTAGGGTATGTTTGGGAGAAAGGCAGATAAATAGTCAAAGGTATGGAGGAGGAGTAATATGAAATTTTGGCTAGAAAAATAGTTCTGGATTTGAGATGAGGGTTTAAATGCCCCAAAAAAATACTTCCTCACTAGCCAATAGGAAACCACTAAAGATTTTTGAGGAGAGGAACAATATAATCATTTTTATAGGAAAGACAATTCTAGCATCAATTTGTGTAGGAAGTGGAGTGGTGGTGGTAGAGAATGGAGACAGAAATACCTGTTTGAAGGCTACTGAAATAATCCAGGTGATTGGTAGTGAGGGTCTATAGTAGTATTGTTAAAAATGGGAATAAAGAGGAAGAGATTGACATAACACGTGCTAAAGAACTAGGATTGACAGGATTTGTTTTGCTGTAGTGGCAGTACGACAGGACTTAGACCCAAGAGACCTGGGTTCAAATTCTAGCTTTGACATTTATAAGTTATATGACCTTGGACAAGTCACCTAACTTTTCCTAACCTTTGTTCCCTTATCAACTAGAGAATGAGAGAGAGAATACTATCTAGTACACAATTAAGTATTATTATCCCTTCTAAGATATTGTTATTCTAGTGCCTTCTTTCTATTAATTATTTTACATGTATCCTGAATATAGATTGTGAATGTGCATACACATACATACACACACACATACATACATATTTGTTTACATGTTGTCGCCCCCATTAGACTGTAAGCTCCTTGAGGGCTTACTTTTGCCTCTACATGTGAGATCTTTGCCCAATGACCAAAAATTTAGCAAATTACTGGAAGAACTTAATTGTAGCAATATTAACATTTTCACTAAAAATGAAACCAGAAGATACTAGGAAGTTGTACCTAATGGGAAAGTTGCTTATATATTTTCCTTAGAGGGACAAATAAAGGAGCCAGAAGAAATGGTTTTATCGTGCATCCAAAGGCAACAAAAAACATCATTTCATGGAATATTCAGGCATCTCTCTATGAAGTTCTTATAATAAGCCAAGGCAAAAAGACTACCATGAAGATAAATGCAACTTATAAACTAACGTCAGTTGCAGAGGATGAAAACCAAGAGAAATAATTGTATAAAGACTTATGACCCTCCACATTAAATCAGTATATACTTTAAAATTTGGTAACTTCAAATAAAAAATAGGCATGGGAAGAACAAAAAAAAAACATATTTGGAGAGCTGGCAGACTACATGGAAGCCATATGTGTGTATGTGTATAGATGTAGACAGACAGAAATCACAGATACTTTCTTCAAGAAGAAAGTCTGCAAAAATGACACTGATTATCTTAACAACAGCAAATTTTTACTAATGTAGAATTCATTTTTAATTAAGCTGTCTGCATATTGTCAGACTATTGACTTAGAGCAAAGATCAAAATCAACACCAAATTAGAATGAATAAAGAGGAGGAGAAAATATGCCATGATTAAAACAATCCCACTGGATCTATTTAAACAAGCTATTAATGTCCCAAATAAAAAATAAATGAAGGGAACATGGATTTTCACCATTTGCTATAAAAATTTAACTAAAGTAAAGCAATGACTACGATGAGGAAACCAAAAGGTCTTGAAATTGTCTCGGCCAGAAAACACTTCGTTTCCTTGCCAACTGAAAAGATATGGTGGCCAAGGGCAACACTGGTTTAGAACATAGACTTATTTGAAAAATCTTATGAACAAAGATGAGAAAATATTATGGGCAATATCATACATATGAGAAGTAGGGAAGGGGGGGAAAAGCTGCAAAAAGTTTGGTATAAGACCTAATTAAACCAATCCATGCAAAAAGCATTTAAGGATAAACCTGGAAGAACAAATTGACACCTCCTCCCCTCAAAAGTGGAAAAGATCTGTCAACCTTCCTACAATAAAATATTTTCTCCATCAATGCCAACAGAATCACTATATTTGTATTGTAATATTATCATTTCCAAAGTGCTATATGAGGAAATAAGAGATCATAGTCCAGATGAAGGTAGGAAGAGGAGCTAAACCAAATCAAATTCACAAAGAAGAAATCTATACTGGATAAAAATCATTTGAAAGCACCAAGGGATTGATTTTCAAGATATCCAAAAAAGGAAACAATAAACAAGTAGAAAAAAGATTACCAACAGTATCAATATGAGAAAAAAGGCATTCAAGAGAACATCAGGAACTACAGACCCACATGTCTATGTTTTCATCTTTATAAAATCTTTATGAAAATGAATTATACATATCTGAAGGTACCTTTGATAAAAATATAAAAAGGAAGGATGAGGATTTCCTAATTCTTTATTGGAGAGTGCATCTTCGTTGTCATACAACAGACTGAAAGATACAGAAAATGGTAGATTCCTTTGTCATTACTGATTTTTTTATGAAGCATTTGACTCAACAGATCAAAATGTAGCCTAAAGTTTCCTTTCCAAAAAAGTGACTATCTTGAACGTCCAAGATTCCTTGATAAAGGTAAACACAGAGATAATTGGCAATCTTCTTACTATCCATTTGATACTCCATTGATATCAATGGAGTCATAAAGCAAAAAGATATATGCTTGACAAAGGAGCTCATCACTATCATAAAGGATGTCTTGAGTAAAATCCAAACAGAAGAAGGAATGTTTGTAAATGGTCCGAGATGTTCCTTTGGTAGATGACCTTGTGCATAAAAGCACTTAATATTACAGTGCTCTCTGGAGAAATGCATTTTGACATATACAGGCTGAAGTATACTATCAATCAGGACATACATGCAAGATGTGACAAATATACACACACACACATATATACATAAGTACATACACACAATCAAGGAAATACACATCAGAAAGGAAGCAGGCTATACATGTAGCAAGATTAAAGAATAAAAGGTGGACAATACAGATGTTGCAATGATACTCACACAATGGAGAGAGACAAAGACAGAGAGAGAGAGAGACAGAGAGACAGAGAGAGCACTCTTTAATATGTTGGGAAGATTGTCTGTGGAAGATTCATGGGAAGACAGCAATCATACAGGATCAGAAGACAGATGGGTTGCAATCTACACTGATAGAGTACCTTCATTGATTATTTTAATGAACTGAGAGTACCACTGAAACATTTAAGCATACATTTATGACAAGTAAGGAATAAAGAAGAGTCAAAACCCCAAGGAAAGGAGCCTTAAGGACTTTACTAGGATGAACACAAAGTAATTGTAGAATGCCTTGCCAACTTCCTATCTCATTCCTCACTGCTATTGTTCCAAAATCATTTTTCATTCCTATCATGCCCCAACCCTCACATCAACAGCAGAGGATTCAACTTTCTTCTTAAATGCAAACACTTAGGCCAACATAAATTACCTCAGTTCCCCTCCTTCACTCTTCCAAACATCATCACTCACATTCTTCCTTCCTTTTGGTCACAGGAGGGCTATCTTTGTTCCTCACTAAGTCTAATTCCTCTTCCTGTGTCCCTTTCCCCATCCCCACCTGCATCCTCTGGAATCTTGGTCCAGAATCTTATCATCCCCTCTCTCTCTCTCTCTCTCTCTCTCTCTCTCTCTGTCTCTCTCTCTCTCTCTCTCTCTCTCTCTCTCTCTCTCACACACACACACACACACACACACATATCATTCATAACTTCTTCAATATCACTTTCCCATTTACCTAGAAATGTATTCAGTTCTCCTCAATCTTTTTTTTTAATCTTTCCTTGGCCTCTCCTTTAAGACTCAGTTTAAGCATCATCTTCTGTGTGGAGCCTTTCTTAATTTACCCAACTGCTAAGGTCCTTTATCCTAATATACTTTGCATTTAACTACTATATTCATACATTTATACACACATAATTATAATATATCTATATGATTGAGATGTGAGAGCTTGTGAAACAATCTCTGCTCACAAATATCTTATATTCTAAAGGGAAAGATTACTATACATGTAAGCATATACGAAACTAACAGAAAGTGAATAGATGCATATACACATACGTATACACGGTGTGCATACACATATATGGGAATGTATAGGTGTGTATATATGCATACATGTGTACATAAATATAGATACATGTCTATATAAATACAGATAATATGTTACACAGCCGAGGTGTACATGGCAAAAGCAACAAAAAAAAAGAGAGTTCAAATTAGCCTATTGGGTGACTAAATATTGGTACTTTCCTTAATTGAAAGATTGAGTTATCAGAACAGGTTATCAGGTGACTTTCTGGAGGGGAGAGAATCTTCATCTTGGAACAACTTGTAGTTTCATAAGTTACCCTAAGTCAGATTCATTCTCTCAGAGATGTTCAAATTGTAGTTAGTTAATCGCTGTGCCATCTTGGCTGGACAGGAAAATGGCTAGGTGGGATGGTAGGTCTTAGACAGTGGAGGCCTCCCTTTGAGACAGAATCTGCATGGTGCTGCCATCTCCAGTTCTTTGATCTACAAGGTTACTTTCAAATATTGGAAGGGGGAGAGAAGATGATTTCCCTAAACTTGCAGTATTCAGGCTCATCTATTTCTTATGCATCTTTAGAGCAGCTTAGTACAAGACTTCACTGGTAAACTGTAGATGCTCCATAAACATGTGTGGGTTTGTGGAAATATAATAATTATAATGATAGCTAGCATTTATATAATGTCTACTACATGTCAAAAACTATGCTAAGTGCTTTTTACAAGTATTATCTTGTTTGATCCTTACCACAAATCCTGTGAGGTAGGTGCTATCCTTGTCTACACTTTACAGATGAGAAAACTGAGACAAATAGAAGTTAAGTAACTTACCCAGGGTCACACAGCTAATAAGTGTTGAGGCTGGATTTGTACTCAGATCTTTCTGACTCCAGGCCCAGGGCTCTATTCATTGCACCACCTACCTGCCCTATTTCTCCATAATGGAGACATGAAAGCTACGTCAGGGACCCTAGAAAAGCTTGATTCATCTCTAGTTTCTCCTCATTCTTCTCTGTCTTCCCTTTGTGCTACACAGTCCATTGACTCTTTCTCAGGCCAAGGTAGGCAGATGATGAAAAGATGATGAAAGGAAATCAACTGGGAGGCATAAGAAGTAGATCCATAACTAGCGATGTTATTACTGGGTACAAGTAGCACTGACCTAATTTTCAAATCAACCATGCGGTGGAGTGTGGAGTCCCCAACACAAACCCTTAGAGCAAGAATTCTTAACTTCTTGTATGTCATGGACCCCTTCTCAGAATAATATTTTTAAATGCACAAACATAGGATTACAAAGTAAACCAATTACATTGAGATACAATTATTGCAATACTAAAATTCCAAATTCATAGACTCCCCCCTCTGAAATCTATCCATGGTTTCCCCACATGCCCCTCTTAGAAGGTACTTGGACCCAGATCTAGAAATCCTAACTTAAAGGAAAACCTTGAGACACTGTCCTATGAAAGGAGAAACATTGGGCATTGTTCCAAGGAGGTTTGGCCCTGAACACTGCCACATTGGGGCAGAGACCCTAGAATGTCAGCTCCCCAGTAGGGTATGACCATGGAATACCATAAATCTACTGCTCCCCCCCCCCCCATGTCTGGAATGTTCTCTGTCCTCTCCTCTGCCTCTTGAAGGAATTCAAGACTTCTCTCAAATTCCACATTCTGCAGGGGGCATTTTTCAAGTGTTCCCCCAATCTTCTTCCCTCAAGTAGGAGTGGATTCTATCTATATTGAGAGAGAGAGAGTCATTTACATGTTTACATGTTGCCTCCCCCATTTGGATGTGCCCTGAGGGAAGAAATCATATTTTTGCCTTTCTTTGTCTCTCCAGCATTTAGGATAGTATCTATTTATTAAATGCTTGTTAAGTTACTGGCTTCCACCAAGGAAGTAGCAGGCCAAAACTGAGCTCAAGAAGAATTCACCTGGTGTGCAGACACTGGGGGAAGAATTGTGCCATATGGTAGCTTCTTAGTTTAACTAATTATTCTTGCTAACAAGTTTCTACACTGCTGAAGGAGTGAAAGTGCTGTCAAAATGTAAATATAACAAATTTTAAAATTTCATAATCTTTTTAAATCATTATTTTGCATTTTTGTACCCTCTAGATTTTGGTGACCTAGGACAAAGTCCCACTTGTCCTATCCTAGTTATGGCTCTGCACAGTAGGTTTGTTGTAAGAAGCAAAGCTGCAGAGCAGCATCTGTGGAGGGTGGTAAAGAAGGAGAAAGTACCCAAGGACACATAAATGAGCTGTTTCTAGTTATTTTTCAATGCTACTTGCAATCTGCTTTAGTCTCTTTGTATCTGATGATACATACATGTCCCTATTACTTCCTACAGACAACTCTGGCGCCTGCCCCTGGCCTGCAACTTCCTGATGCAAAATCTGCCCCCAGTATGAGGCAGGTGATTTCCTGGTTCCAATTTTGTCCATAACACAAGGCTTACAACTTCCCAGGAGCCAACTTCACCCTTAGCACATGACCTGTGACTTCAACCATTGTGGAGAAGTTGAATGCCATTCCCATTCATATGACCAGGAGCCAGGCCCAAGGACCTGGCCTTTTCCCTCTCCTACTATAATCAGAGCCAGACTTCCTCGGGAAGGTGGCCTTGCTTGTGGTGGGAGTTCTGCAAATACTTCTCTGAAGATGGAAGCCAGAGAGGATTGGCAAGGTTTGTAAAATTCCACAGGAAACCCATCCACCACTAGAGTTTAAAGCAACCTTTTATGGGGGGTTCTGGGGGGAGGGAGGATGGTAATTGAGCATGACAATAATAAGAAGAAAATCTACGGTTTGCATAAGTGGAGGGCAAAAAAGAAAGGCAAGCCTGGAGATAATGAAAACATGTCTCACAGGATGTGTAGGGGATGAGTAGAAGGCTGCATTAAAGAAATTTTGGAATGGCTTGTGATAAGAGAATATTTAGTGTCAGAGGCAGCAGAAAGGCCTTTTGGTTGCTGTTTTAATCTTACAATTCCTCCCTAAACGCACACACACACACACACACACACACACACACACACACACACACACACACCATCTCCCTCATTGGTTTGGTATGCAGTTTAAAAATTTCTTGTGCTAAGACCCAGCCACCATGAGCAAGGTATTGCTCAGCGACCAGGATGGCATTTTAATATATCACAATGCAGATATCATCTTGCAGGGTCTTTAGCCCCAAAGGCTTTTTATTTATTTTATTCTCATTCAAATGCAGCCAATTGGCACTAGCCTGGTCCAGACAGTCAGCAAAGGGGTTAATGTTGTCATAGCACAGAAAAATTTCCTTTCCCAGGCAAAATAGCTCATCTCTTAGAGAGAACAGGTTTCATTCCTGTCAAAGTGTTTGCCTCCCCAAATTAAGTGCAAGGGCCCAGGGACAGAGTAACATAACTCCGCAGAGCTGAGACATGTACATGAGCACATTAAAAAAAAAAGCAATTGCAGACAGACTGTAACCCTGTGCCAGCCCAGGATTTGCCTGGCAACCAGGCCAAGGGAAGGAAAGGGAATGGGGGAGGGGAGACGAAAGACAATTCCCCCCTCTGCTGTATCAGCCCTTACTCCCACAGTGGCTGGCCTGGGGAATCACAAAAGACTGGCTTAAAAATCAATGAATCTTAGAATATCAAAGCTAGAAGAAAACTTAGAAACCATCTTATCCAACTCCCTTACTTGCTAGATAAGGAAACTGAGGATCAGAGATTTTAAGTTATTTGCTGTTACACAGCTATTAAGTAGCAGAGCAAAAGGGAAAAAAAAAGGGTCTCCTGGCTCCTAGTGAAATTACCTTTACTTTTAGCAAGGCTTAGTGCTATTAGGAGGCTGGTTATTAACCGGCCCATCAGGAAGGCTCTGATAATGCTGAGGTTCATGCATATGAAAGATGGTGGCCTAAGGTGTAGGGTTTACTTAACATAATTACCATCTCTCTGCAATGTCTTGGATAACAGCAAAGTTTTCAGCTAAAGCCAAGCCTCAGATGGAACATATAACAACCTAGGAGAATTCTCTCTTGCACTGTCTTACAAATAAAGAAAGGAAGAGACGGTCGGCTTCCTTTTCACTTCTTCAGTAGGGTAACACTGGAAGGGAAATGGACAAACCTTAAAAACATAGCCCTGAACATTTCACTTCAGTGCCTCCCCAGGGTTTACACAATAAAACACAAACTCCTTAGCTTGATATTTCAGACCCTCCACAATCTGTCGCTAGCCTATCTTTCAGGTCATATCTTCTACAGCTACTCTCCAAATGCATTATGCGCCAACCACTCAAGAATTTCTTGTTTCTTCAACAAACCCTGTACCTTCTCCTTTCTGAATCTTTATTTATGCAATTCACTACCCCAGTAATTTGGAGTACAAGGTGTTTGACTAAAGAGAAAAATTAACTATTTACTCCTTTGTCTTCCATTTCTGTGTGCGTACCAGCTCTTCCCATTAAGTATCCCCATGGGTGTGCCTTTTCATTTACTCAACCCCCTCACAGTGCCTCCCAGGGGAATATGGAGGTTCTTTTAAATCTCCAGTTGGAGATACAGTGGGAGGGGAAGTTGCCTGAGATCACTGCCTCAGACAGGGCTGATTCTCATTCACTAGCAAACCTCTCTCCAGAAAATACAGGTTCATCCTAGATGGTTCAAATTCATTTATTTGTCTCTGCTTTTAGGAAACTACAATAATATATATCAATATAATCTCTTGTTCAGCTCAAGCCCCCAGCTGGTAGTCCCAGGAATTAGAAAGAGAATCTATTTTTCTCTGTGAGTATGTATGTGTACTTGGCCAACAATAGTCTCCTCATCTGCATTTAATTCCTTAGGGATGCATGTGAACAATGAATGATACCTTAGAGAAACTAGTTGGTTTTAACATATGACAAATACAGAAAATAAGCAAACTCTTAAAGAAATGAAGACTGTGGATGTAAGTTCAGCATGAGGGCCAGAGTGATGCTAGGAATGGGAAATAGGAATGTCACTAGTTTCATTCTTGGCACCAAGGACAGCGGTGGCCATTCTGCAATTGTTCCATGTGGCTTCCTCATAAATCTTCTTCAAGTCATTTTCTCAGTATCTCATTTCTAGTCAGGGAAATGACAGTAGCATCAGTAGAACTAACACTGGAAAGACTTTAAGCAGGGCTGCTGTCCCATCCTGTCCCATTCTCTCACAGACCTGCCTTGGAGGACCTTATGTCTTGTCCTCAGTATACATGAATATTTCCCAACCCTTGCAAGATTTCAGATCTCTCCTTGCTAGGATGGAGAAAATGAAAGACTATCATTTCAGACACAGTCATAGTACTTCTAGTCCTTGAATCAGAATATACCAAGGATCTCTTTCCTGGACTACATAGAGTCATCTCTGCTACACTTCAGTTCATTGAGTAAAGGGATACTACATTTAGGATATCCTTTCTCCCTTATCCTTTTTTCTTATCTATACTTCAAGATTCAACTCAAATACCACCACTTCCATGAAATTTTCTCTGATACTGCTAGCCAGAATGGATAATTCCATTTAAATCCACATAACATTTTTTCACCTTTTCATGGCCTTAAAATTATTATGCCTTGTACTAAAGTTATTTGGGTCCATGTATTGTCTCCCTTAGAGACCATCTCTTATGCATTTCTGTATCCTTTGCATTTAAAGTCCTGTGTATAGTAAGTCTCAATGTACTTACTCAGTGAAGAAATAATAGACTTTAGACCACTACCTAATCTGATACACAGTTTTAATTTCTGTATTTTCTATGCTTTTTGGTTATTGATAAATCACATGGTCATTAAATGAAATAATATTTGTAAAATGCTTATTACAGTGCCTGACACATAGTAGGCACTAAATAAATGTTTATTCCCTCCTATGAACTGTGAATTGTTGAATCCTTTGATTTAAGATGCCTAAGATTGAGGAGAACCCATAGAGGAGTGGGGGGGATGGGGGATGGAATGGGAGCTTGAGCTAACTAGAGAGTAACTTTTACTCAGTAATTTTTAGCATATTCCAAAGCATACCCTCTAGACTGCTTTAGAACTTGGAGAGAAAATAAGCAAGAAGACAAGCCTGGGGATGGTGTGGTGGTCCAGGTACATCTTTTAGCACTACCTCCAGCCTACCACCAGACATTACAAACTTACATTGACACACACACCAACTTCAGTAGTAGGACTTTAATATTTTAACCCACTACAAGAGGTACCTAGATCATGAACAGGTTGCAAAAGGTTATTTCATGGAATCATAGATTTAAAGACAGAAGGGACCTTAGAGGTCTTCCAATACAAATGAGGAAAATGACACACAGAGAAATTGGGTTGCCCAGGTTCATGAAGCTAGTACCTGAAGTAAGATTTGAACCCAGGTTTTCCTTACTACAAGTCCAGTGCACTATCCACTAATCGACATTGCAACCAATTTGTAAGTGAGTTGTTTAGAACTCAGAACAGAAGCACCCTATCCAGACAATATTCTAACCCACAAAAATCTAATTAACTCATAATATATTGGAAGTATAGAACTTCATTACTATATTTTACACTATTCCCATGGGGAAAACATATCACTTTTTGTCCTTTGACCATTCAGAAATCAAAATTAAATATGTGAGGATGGCCTCAAATACTTCCTTGCAGTATAACTCTGGGCAAGTCACTTAACCTCTGATTGCCTGACAAAAGGATCCCCCTCCACCTCACCCCAATCCAATGGAGAAGGAAATGGCAAACCACTCCAGCGGCTTTGCCAAGCAAACTCCACAAGCAGTCTGGTTCCACAGCATCTGGAAACAACAACAAAAGAGTTGTGTTGTAGAGACAGTTCTGGGCTTGAAGTCTGGGACAACCCGAGTTCAAATCCTATCCCCCTTATCAGTCTCTCATGAGACATTAACTATATGACTCTGTAAAGAATAATTTAATCATTGATGGACTGTTTACACATAATAATAGCTAACATTTAGAGAATACCTTAAGGTTTGAAAAGGGCCTAATGTATCTCATTTGCTCCTCAGAACAACCCTGTGGGGTAGATAGTATTGTTATCCATCGCATTTTGCAAATGAGCAAACTGAGGTTGAAAATGAGTGTCACACAACTAGTTAAGTATCTGACATTAGAACTGAACTCAAGTCTTCCTGACTGCTACAAATCCAATGGTCCATTTCCTATACTTCTGTACTTCTTATTTCTATACTTGGCTGGATCTATGATCACATTACTGTGGCTATTCCCTCCAACAGTGTAGATTAGAACCCATACATGCCTTTCCATCCTGTAAGATTTCCTTCCATGCTGTTCTAGCAATACTCCTGAAAGGATATAACCAACATGGTAGAAGCTTTCCTCTAAGTGTTTCTTCCTTTTCCACATTCTGTGGATATCAGTACATTACTGAGGCTGTCTGTCTGAAATCCCGCCCTCCTGTTGCAGGACCAGCTCTCCACCCACACCCCTCATGGTTTTTTTTTGCTTTTTGGAGGGGGGAAGGCAGGGCAATTGAGCTTAAGTGACTTGCCCCAGGTCACACAGCTAGTAAGTGTTCTGTGTCTGAGGCCACATTTGAACCCAGGTCCTCCTGGCTCCAGGGCTGGTGCTCTATTCACTGCACCAACCAGCCACCCCTCACCCCGCTCATTTTCAATCATGTATTTCCCTTATGCTAGTTCTTGCATATAGGTTGTCACTGGAAGTATGCTGTAGTTTTTTGGTGCCCACCTAATATCTCTCCATTGACCTATGAGTTATCTTCAACTTTGACTCTTAAGACAGCATGACATTTTAAGATTCGTAAATAGGGGAAGGGGAAGGGAATAAACATTTTTTAAGTGCCCACTATATACCAGGCACTATGCTAAGCTCTTTACTAATATTATCTCATTTGAATCTTACAACAACCCTGAAAGGTAGGTGTTATTATTATCCTCATCGTACATATGAGGAAACTGAGTCAGACAGCAGTTAAGTGACTTGCCCAGGGTCACACAGCTAGCAAGTATCTATGGCTGGATTTTAACTCAGATCTTCCTGACTCTAAGCCTAGAGCTCTATTTATTACATCACCTAGATGCCCCCAAGGTTAATCATAGAGCATCACTAGAAGCATACTTATATTAACATGCAGAACCTATAATCAGATTGCTTGCCTTCTTGGGGAGGGGAGAAGGGAGGGAGAAAAATCTGAAATTCAAAATCTTTCAAAAACTGAACGTTGAAAATTATCTTTGCATGTAATTGGAAAAACTGAAAAACTATTAAATTTTTTTTTAAAAAAAGAATATTTGTGCTAAAAGGTTGCATTTTTGTGATGGGAAGCAGTTGACATTGTTAAAGAACTTCACACTTTCCCAAACACAATCCACTATTAAATTCCAGAAATCACTAACTGCCATAGTCTAGATATCAGGCGTTTTTTCATCCATTTTGTTTTGCTTTATGGATTATTAGGTCAATGCTTTGAGTAATTGTGGATTTCATCATGAAATAGTTATCATGCTGTGGGGTTTGAAACAATCAGTTTAATATCTTCTACAACCAAAAACATCAGGTGGACTTTACCATCTTTAGAAATGGTATAAAGATCTCTTCCATTGAACTCTACATAGGACACAGTTCATGACAGTGATGAATACGTTTGGCAAAGTATCCTTCTCCCTTTTGCTTGCATTTCTTGATGGTAGACAATAATCAGAGAGGTTGGCTGAACAGGACTATCTCTGTGGTTTCCCTTATTAAAGGATCTTGTAGGAAGCCTGATGAAGAAGATCCTTCAAAGGATGTGTTATTGTCTGCTCACGGAATCATGTGCTTTTTGTGATCAACAAATAATAAGTGCAAGGGATTTTATATTCTCTGCATCGTTTAGCCAATTGCGTGACTACAAAAGTGTGGTCTGCTATGAAAAATCATTCATGAAGACTTGGGTTTTCTCAGATTTTCATCAAGAACATGATACTTTCAGTAATCATGGGTTTCATTGTGGAGGCAGTATGATGTAGGACTTAAAACAATCAGCATCATATCCTCTACAACCAGGAACACCAGGTGGACTTCACCATCTCTAGGAATGGTAAGAAAGAGTTCTTCTATTGAGTTCTACATAGGACGTAGTCCAATATATGTACATTAATCTTTTTTATAATGATTTACAAAGATGAGAAACAAAGGATGCATTTACACGAGTAGTTTTTTTATATCCTCTTGATCACCTTTCCAGTGTGGTAATATTGTCTGATTTTTTTCCCCATTCTTTTGGGATCTTTCCTTATGGTATACCTGGTAAGATGATCCATTATGATGCTTTCCATATTATCACCATTAGCATGAATTTCTTTAGTGTATCTTTGGTTTGATTCTGATTTCATCTTCTTCAATATCTACATCTAGGGTTATGAAGCTAGAGTGTGGGGTGGTTCTACTGTCACTGATGATGAATATAGATCATTAGAGAAATATTGATAAATATGTTCTTTCATTTTCTGTTCATTTATTATCCTCCTTCCAGTTTCATGTATAAATGCTATTGGGAAGATCTGGGTTAGATGTTGGCATGGTCTGGGTTCATTGGTTTTATACCAAATTTGCAACTGACTCACTTTCCCTCCTCCTACTTTTGGGTGTTTTATGAGGTGATACTCTTCATAATCTTCCAGCATTCTCCTCCATAACACTTTGCAAATAAGCTCATACCATAAACCAGTGTTGCCCTTGGCTGCTATGTCTTCCTCCTTGGCAAGGAGATAAGTGTTTGCTACTGGAGGTGGTTTCTGTGCTTCTTTGGCTTCCTCATTGTGGCAACTGCTTTATATCAGTTGAACTTCTGCAGGAAATTGTGATCACCAATGTCAATATCTTTGCCTTTTTTCCATTTCCCATTTCTTGGCATTGACAGCTTGCTTTAAAAGGTCAGGCTGAAGTTGTACTTTTATGCAGTGTCTTCTTATAATTCTACTTGCTTCTCATTTTGGTACTGATGTTAGGCATTGCTCTAAGTAGTTGATGGACTGGTTACTCACTAACAGCTAATTCTGATATGATTCCAAACTCAATACATAACTGTATTGATACAGAGCAGTCACATAGCTCCAAAAGTTATATCCTTTCTGTTAAGGTATAGTCAGTATTATTTGTGGTGATCCTTTTTGGTGGTCTTCATATCCAATGACTTCTACCTTTCTTCTCAAAGACAATATTCATCATACTGTCACTGGCCCAGCCTTTCAGGTGGTCTACCAATCTACAACACCTTCCATTTCTTAAACTTAAATGATATTTTCCCATAGTCTTTTCTCCAGCCTCCATATTTCTTTTTGAAGTCACCAAAATATGTTAAGTTGGTTTGAAGAATTTTGTCGAGCCCTTCATAGATTTCTCTGCCTCTTTTTCCTCTGCAACAGATCCAAGTGCCTTGCTATGATTATTTTCATGCTGGTCTTTCTGCTTATGATCATCATGAGCACTGCAAGACAAGATAACCAAAGAACAAAGAAAATGAGCTTTTATGGTTTTTTGGCATGATGAAACTAATGCTGCTGCCCATTCTCTTATTTGTTCTTCCCAAGAGGGCCCAGAAATCATCGTTCTACCTTGCTGCCACTTCCTTATTTTCTGATTCCGCTTAGGATAAGAATCATGTTCCTCCAACAGCATGTCAATTTGTTGCTTTCATCAAAGATCTCATATTTAAAGAGTCAGCAGTTAAAGTAAAATGTATTAGATCAGGGGTGGAGAACCTGTGATCTCAAGGCAACAACAAAGGGATCTGTTCTGTGAAGTTTGGATTCCATCAAAGGGCCACACTTGAGGACCTAGAAGGCCACACGTGGCCTTGAGGGCCATAGGTTCCCCATCCCTGGGATGATCAAACAACTGTGATTTTTAGCACCTTCTGCTTCCTTTTCCTCCACTCAGCCACCATGACTGACAGAGGAGAGGGGAACAACACAGAACTGGAGGTCATTTTAGTTTGTTTTTTTTATTTTCTAGGTTGCTACAATCAAATAACATCATCTTGAGCCCAACCTACTGGTGATGAGCCTCTCTATACTTCAATGGCTTGGCCAATTCAATCTAGTAAGCATTTACTATGTGCTCTAGCCACTGCACTAGAAGGTTGGGATGCAAAGTTTTTTTTTAAATGATGCAGTCCTTGCCCTCAATAAGCTTACATTCTACTGGTGAGATAGCAGGTGTAATCTGTTGCTAGGAACATATTCAAGGCATTTCCACCAAGGTGGAAGCTACCAGAACTTTCTCCCTGCCAATATAGACTTAGAGTAGACCAGGCCATGATGCAGAGTCAGAGGAAGGCTTTGTAGAACTGATCTCCTGGATACAAGTATTTGCACTGCCTAGCTCACAGGGTTTTTGCAAGGAATACCCTTTGCAATTATTTATTAAAGCATTATGCAAATATGAGCTACTATTATTGTTATTATTTAGCAAATATTTATCAAGTGCTTACTGTATACAAAGCACTGTGGATTGGTAGTGCCTTTAATTTGCTGCCCATCCCTCCTCTCAGGAATGGAACCAGACAGAAACTACAAAAAGGTTCAGGAAGGGTTTAGATGAAACTATAGCCCACAATGGGATTTCTCTCCAACAGATGCTTTGTGTCTCATTTGCCCCAACCCATCTTCCACGACTAGCTCATTTACAAAGAAGCTGGCTGTATTTCATCCACCAACCCCAGGCAGCAAAATCATTAACAAACTCAAACAGTTCAGAGCTCACAAGGTGGTAATTAAACTTTCCGCATATGGGCTGTTACAGAAAAATCATTGCATCCTCATTTTAACTTAAAAATAGTGTAATTTGGTGGAACTCATCCTTAAACAGCATCTGATTCTATTGCCTACCCATACCCAGGAATCATGAAGGGCCACAGCATACAGAATTGTCTGGGTGCTATGCCCCAAGGCAGGGGAGGGGAAAGGATGCACATGAAGGATACCATTGTCATTGTTTTCTCCCTTCCTCTCCCCTCTCTCAGGCTCTTGATGGAAGTTCTCAGGGGTCAAGAAGGATCTTTAAGACCAAGAAAGAAAGAAAGAAAGAAAGAAAGGAAGGAAGGAAGGGAGAGAGAGAGAAAGAAACAGAGAAAGGAAAGAAAGAAGGAAAGAAAGAGAAAGAAAGAAAGAAAGAAAGAAAGAAAGAAAGAAAGAAAGAAAGAAAGAAAGAAAGAAAGAAAGAAAAGAAAAGAAAGAAAGAAAGCACACAAGCTGTGGAAAAACCCATAGTGCACAAAGAAGTGAGGTCTAATATAAAATTTTCAAATTTAACAAAAGCTTTTTTAACCTTTGTATAATGCACTAATTTTTTTTAAAGAACCTTGCTGCCATGTAGCATCACACAGGTAACACGGCATGGCCACTCAGAAGCTCCTGTTCCATAGCTTATAGGAGTTCCAGATTTAGAGTTCTGTTGTTGTTCAGCAATGTCCCATTCCTCATGACCCCATCCAGGGGGTTTTCTTGGCCAAAGTTACTGGAGTGCTTTGCCATTTCCTTCTCCAGCTCATTTTACAAATGAGGAAAGTGAGGCAAACAGGGTTAAGTGACTTACCCAGGATCACTCAGCTAGTAAATATGTGAGGCCGGATTTGAACTTATGTCTTCCTGACTCCAGGCCAAGTTCCATCCACTGCACCAACTCACTGATTTAGAGTTAAATAGAGGCTTTAAAGATCATTGACTCCAACCACTCTTTTTTTTACAGATAAGGAAACTGGGACCTAGAGAAATAAAGTGACTTGCCCAAGGTGATGCAGGCAGGCAACCGCAGAGGGGGATCTGGACCAGTACACCTTTCCTATTGAGCAGTGGTAGCTCTGTATCTGCTTAATTTGGCCCTCCTTGAGAATAATGGCCATCATGCCCCATTACCACCCCCACTGGCCCTGCTCCTCAGAATGATTTCCACAGTATCTCATGTTTACTAACCAGCCCTGCTCAGGGTCAGGAAGATTTCTCCTCTCATGAACTGAGGCAGCTACCCTGGATGTTCTCCAGTCATAGCTCTGTGTCCAATTCATCCTAATACCCTGCAGCAGAGGTGTCAAATACATGGCCCTCTGCTGCTTACACCAACACTCCCTTAGTCTGGCAGGAACAGATTAAAATATAATTAGGAAAGAGTTAACAAAATAAATAAAAGTACGATAGATCATAGATAATGTTAATCTGTTGTTTTCTAAGTCAATAGGTAGCCCACAAGGATCCTTATGCATGGTTGAGTGGTCCATTCCTATTGGAGTTTGACACTACTGCCCAACAGCATTTTAAAAAGAAGAAGTCACCACACCAGAGCATCCAAATTAGATGTATACATGTTTCTGATGAGCTTGTGCTGCTATTGACTATACTCTCCTCCATCCAGGACCAGCCCTACCTGGTCAGATGACTTTGTTTTCTTTAACACTTAGGGGGAGCAGAGGAAACAACTAGTGGCTTCCTGAGGTCAACGAGGAGACCACCCATATTGGTTCCAGTAATTATCCTCCAACAAACATTTTAGACCTAAATTTCAGAAGGTTAAGTTTCAGCCAAAGGTATAGAAGAAATATGTTAAGTATGAAAATTAAGCCCTTCCTGTTTCCATCAGGACACTGAGCCCTGCGAAACATACTTCCATTAGGAACACTAAGTCCAGTCATACATATTTTCAAAGACCTCAGCCTGACACCTAAAATGATATCCTTTCAGTTTCTAAGCTCAGCATCCTAGCCCCTTCTCTGGCCCCAGTCTGGTTTCCTGTAGCCAGTCACCTCTTCAAAGGGAACTTATAATTTAAATAAGAGTTGACTACAGAGACATAAGAATCTTCCTATTGAACATTATCCAATCCAATTCTCATCACTTTACTCCTGAACCTTTTGGAAAACTGGGCCAGCCTACAAGACTCTTCGTGGTCAACATTTCAATTCAATCCAACAAATACATATCAAGTGCCTACAATATGTAGACATAGCAAGATGGAGAGATGAACATGGGCAGGAGCACATCTGAGTCATCTCTCAAGAGGTTAGGAAGAGACATCAGACCAAAAGAGACAGGTTTACATTCCCACAAGAATGCTAGAAAGGAATTGTCGCAAGTTTAGAACTCATTTATAGACTTTGTCTCAAATTAGCCATTCCTTAATTAATCATTTTCACAACTCACAAGAGAAGTATCATAGAATCCAAGAGCATTAGAGTTGGAAAGAACTCTAGAACATAGACTGTCATCAAAAAGAGAACATCGAATACATGACAGACCTTAGGACATAGAACACCAGAACTCAAATAGCCCAATTGTAGAGGATTTAGAACACCAGTTAAAGGAGAGAAAATGGAGGCACCAAGTATAGACAACTTTTTCAAGGTAGAAGTGGAGTAGAAAAATGGGCCATGGAACCTATAAATTGAAGAACTGATAAGCTATGGTATTTGAGGGAACATCAAAATGTACACAGAAGTCCCTTTGCATGAGTGTGGGTGTTAGGGTAGAGAATGAGACTGTAAGCCACACATACCTCATTTAGAAAGGAAAGAGACTGCCCTGGCCTAGATAATAAATTTGGACAGAGTGATACTTATAGGAGGAGAGGCAGCTAAATAATGGTGATAGAGAGACTCTGTTACTGGCTGTTGGGAGCAAGGAGTATTCTGACTTTAGCACCAGGACCAGAGAATTGGGAAGAGTAGAGAAAGGGCAGCCAATACTGGACAAGCTAGTCAGATGGATATTCCATGTTATCAGAGGAAACTAAATATCTGTGTCAGAAGACAAAAGAGCATGAGAGAAAGAGGTGTAAAAGAAAAATCAATCAGAATACAAACAAGCACTTAGTAAGTGGTTACTATATGCCAAGCTCTGTGCTAAGAGGTTGGAATACCAAAAGAGACAAAAACATAATTCCTGCCTTTAAGGAGCTCACATTGTAATGGGGAAGATGAGAAGAAAAAGAAGAAGAAAGAAGAAGAAAAGGAGGAGGAGGAGGAGGAAGAGGAGGAAGAGA
>CM053585.1:292546503-292578550 GCA_028646515.1 Pseudochirops corinnae
AAAATGCTCTAAATCACTATTAATTTGGGAAATGCGAATCAAAACAACTTTGAGGTACCACATCTCACCAGTCAGATCGGCTAAGATGACAAAACAGGAAAATGACAAATGATGGAGAGGATGTGGAAAAATTGGAACATTAATGCATTGTTGATGGAGTTGTGAACTGATTCAACCATTCTGGAGAGCAATCTGGAACTATGCCCAAAGGGCTATAAATAATTACATACCCTTTGACCCAGTAATACCACTTCTGGGGTTGTATCTCAAAGAGATCATAGAAGTGGGAAAAGGACCCATATGCACAAAAATATTTATTGCAGCTCTCTTTGTGGTAGCAAAACCTGGAAATTAAAGGGATGCCCATCAATTGGGGAATAACTAAACAAGTTGTGGTATATGAATGTAACAGATTACTATTGTGCTATAAGAAATGGGGAGGTAATGGACTTCATATTTACCTAGAGAGGCTTATACAAACTGATGCTAAATGAGAAGAGCAGAACCAGGAAAAATTTGTACACAATCACAGACACATCATACGTGTGACAACCAACCTGGATAAACTGGATCCTTCTCAGCAACGCACAGTTATAAGACAACTCTACAAGTCTCAGGATGGAAGGAGATGTCTACATTCAGAGAAGGATCTAGAAAGAAAAGAGTTTAAATGGAGACTGAAGCAATCTACATGCTATCGCTCTTTTCCATGTTTGTATTTGTTTCTTTTTTCCCATTGTTCACTCCATTGGTTACAACCCTTCTATACAACCAGACTAATGTCCAATGGTGAAAGTATTTGCAGATCCTATACCTGATTGTATGCCACCATGGGGGGAGGGGAGGAGGGGGAGGAAGGGAATTTGAATTTGAATTTGAAACTCAAGGGATTCTGGAACTGAATCTTGTAAACTAAAAGTAAATAAACAAATCAAATATCAAAAAAAAAGTCAAAGCCTTTTCTACTTCCATTGAAAAAAAAAAACCTCATGGGTGAGGACCAGGCTATAGAGGGCTTTAAATACCAGGCTGAAGGTGCTATATTTCATCATAGAGGAAATAGGGAGCCACTGAAGATTTTTGAGCAACCAAGTGAAATACAGTTATTCCTTCCACATCATGACTTTCCCCATCGAGGTTTCGATATATCATGTGAATGGCATAAGAAATTAAACGGGAATCTTAGAAGAGTTTTGTGGAAACTCTATATGACATGTAAAAGCCAAAAGACAACACAGAAAAAAAGTTTAGAAACTCAGAAATGCATAAAATATATGTATGTTATTTTATAATATCAACATATTTTATCTTTTAAAACCATAAATATATCCAAATTTTACAAAAAGGTACTGTAAACATCCCACAAAAGAAAAAGAAAAAAATTCAGACTTCTTTTCCGGTACAAAGAGAGGGCCAAAAAATTTTATTTGGATTTTCCAGATTGCTGAGGCATTGTCCCCAGCAATATGGAAGAGATAACTATAATCAGATCTATATTTCTGAGGAATATCAGTTCTGTAGCTACATGAAGATGTATTGCAGAGGAGAAAGAGTGTAAGCAGGGAAATGATTTAAAAGTCAGTCCTACTAAACTTCCTCCAAAGCCCAGCTCAAGCACCATCTCCTATATGAGACCTTTCCTAATCTCCTCCATTATCCCCAAAATTACCTTCTATCTACTTTAGATATTTTGTATCTATTTAAATGTGTATGTGCTATGTCCTAAACTCCTTAGGGGAGGAGTTCTTAACTTGGAGTCCATATACCCCCTTAAGGAGCACATGGATAAATTTCAGGGGGTCCAGGAACTTGGATGGGAAAAAAAATTACACCTTTATTTTCACTGACCTATAACTGAAATTTAGCATTGGGGTCCACAGGTTTCACTAAACTTCCAAAGGGTCCACCTCACAAAATAAAATTTAGAGTGCCTGTTTTAAGATCAAGGATTATATCTTCAACACCATACACAGTGTTCATTATGATTGATTGGTAGTTCAGAGAAGAGATGATCAGGTCCTGAGAGTAGTGCCATGTGAGTTTAGAAGAGATATGCTATGAAAGCAGAGTAGTTAAGACTTTATCAGCTGCTTGGATAGGGAGCTTGGTGAGAGAGTGATGTGAGTCAAGAACATCTCCAAGGTTGCCGATTGAACTGCTAAATGAAAAGAGGGTAGCCTGTTGTGTGGCAGGATCAACCAGGCAAAGAGGCTGGAGTTCATCTCTAGTCCAGCCCCATTGGGTTCTTCTGACTACACTTGCTGCAGATCCTAAGGAAACTGGGATCCAAACAATTTTGAGTTTATTCAAAGAGTGATTTCCTCATCAAAATTGCATCTCCATCCTTTTGAGCCCCAGGGTTTGAGCCTATCTCTACCCACCCTGATCTTCTGAAGGAGCTTTAGTTCTGGACAATTCCTCACTCAGCCACCTTTGCTCTTATTTCCTGCATTGGAAACACCTTGACTTCCTGTGGCAGTGGGCATGCCTCTCTCATCTCCTTAATATTTTCTACCTTGCATGAATGAAATGAGATCATACAAGGTGTCCCAAAAGTCTTTGATAACTTAAAACTGCCCTAAAGTTTTTGGGACATTCCAAATAAGTAAAGTTCCTTGAAAACCTTTAAAGTACTGTCTAAATTTTAGAAGTTATTATTATTATTTTTAAAGGTAGCAGGAGGTAGAGAGAACTCCAACAATTGATATATCAGATAAGTATTTCTGCATATTTTAACCTCAAATTATTCAGTTATAATGGATAGAGAGTCAGAGTATAGTACTAGCACCAATGCACCAAAAATATCAAAGGAAACAGACTGAGGCTTCCAGTATGTTGGGTCAATTGATTCTCTACAAAGGACTTTTAAAAAGACATCTAAGAGAACTGTACCAAGTGACCCATGGAAGTGCTGGTAAGGGAGTCTTGATGGAGGGAGAGAGTTCATGGTGACGAGATACAGGTGCATCTGTAACACTGGACCTTTTACAAAGGAATAGTTACTTCAAAAGGCATAATAACAAATACACAAACTTACTCCTCCAACATGTAAGACGCATAATCCCTCTTCCCCTTGTACCTCAGTCTCATAGGTTCATAGCTTAACTCTATTCCCATAGAGCATAGCTCCAGCTCCAAGGCCCAAATCCACTTTGGGTTCTCGTTCCAGGTTCTCGTTCCACTCTAGCTTCTCAGGGTTTCCATCCCAAACTGATTGGCTGCACCGCCGCTGAGTGCAATTCTGGCTCCATGATTTCATGGGTGGCTCCAACTCTGTTCCTGAGGATCACCTCTAGCACCTACAACTGAAGACAAACAAAACAGAAACAAACACACACATACCACTGCAGGCCCATTTCTCAGAGCCCAGGTAACAGAGAGAAGTAGGCAAGGAAAAGTTAATCCTTCCCCTCTCACTAGTTCAGTAAATGGCATCCACACTGGGCATAGCAGATAGGATTCACAGAAAAGAACACAGGAAAGCCACCGGCTCCTCCAATCAAAGGAGTCTTACTGCCACACACTTGGTAGGGGTCTCAGAAGGCTCCACTTAATGCAAACTAAGCATGCTCAAAATCCAAGTTATTCATTGAATCAATGTAGATAGATTAAATGGCAAGCCCTTTGAAGAGAAGGTCTTCATTGTGGCCTACTTTTGTTTACCAGACACATAGCCCAAGGCCCTCTAGGTCCTCAAGTGCAGCCCTTTGACTGAATCCAAATTTCACAGAACAAATCCCCTTAATAAAAGGATTTGTTCTATAAAACTTGGACTCTGTCAAAAGGCCACACTCAAGGACCTAGAAGGCCCCATGAAGCCTCAAGGCCACAGATTTCCCAGCTCTGGCTCAGGGCCTCCTTCAAAGTCAATGCTTTACAAATGTTTGTTAAATTACTGAGTGAAAAGCCCAAGGACAATGTGTTCCGGGAGGAGATGGTGATGACTGATGAGCTTTAGTCTACAAGTGGGAACAGGGACTTTATGCAGCTTTGTTTTTAAGAACCAAACAAAATGCCCACTGAGAAACTGAATCTGAAACAGTTACAGTACAAAATGGGCTTCCCTCTGATATCCTGAGAACTGAATTGACAAATCCCATTCCTGTAACCTGGAAGACTCAGAACAGTTTGTGCCAAAGCTTAGGTTTTTAAAGCTGAGTTTGTTCCTTCTCCTGGAGAGCCAGGCTGTTTCCCCTTCAGCTGGAGCTGTTCTTGGGCCCCAGAAAAGATGTGGAAGGTCTCTAAGCCCAGGTCTGAGCATATTGATGACAACATTCAGCTGAACTCAGAAACCTAATCAGCCTCCCAAGATGACCTGAAGCCATCCTCTTCTTCCACAGGATCCCATCATATCTCTAGTGCAGAGAGGCTTATGGAAGGACATGAAAGAGAATTGTACCAGAGGGATGATGTGGTCAGGAGTGGATGATCTGTGACTTGGAAGCCCATGAAGATCCTGAGGTATGCTCTGGCACCTCTGTTTTCTGAATGGGACTAACTATACAGGTGATGACACATTCCTCCTGTCTTCTGTAATAGAGCAGCCAAATCCAGAAGGGAAGGCAGATTGCTTCCCCAGAACAGCAAAGCAGAGGATAAAGGGCTGCCCAAGAGCTGCTGCCTCAGCCCAGGAAAACAGAATTTTCTCTAAAGGCATAACTGAGAAGGCCAGTCAGGAGACTCTTGGCAATCAAATTTACCAAAACTGAGGACAGACAGCCGAGCAGCCTGAATCAATTGGAGTCAAATAAACAAGTTGGAAGAGACTATTTAGGTAATAAGTGAAGTAGAAACCCAGACAGATGGCAAGGGGAACAAAGAGGGAAAGTAGACTGGTATATGCCCTGGAAAGCACAGATCAGCAATGGCACCAGCCAGGAGAGCAAGGTGGGCAATGGCAGCAGAAGTCAATCCCATGTCTACATGGTCATCCTGGCAATGGCACAAAGGATTATGAAAGTAGACAGGCAGGAATTTAGGGGTGGAACATGACAAGTTCCCAAGGGTGGTAACTGGTGACTGGTTCATTTCCTTTGCTTCATCTTGCTCTGAACACAGGGAAATATTTCATGATGATGACAAGATCCTGGGACTGCCTTGTACACAGGCAGTTCAACAGGTTTAAGAGAATAAGACCTGGAACCATAAGATCTAGAGCTGTCAAAAGTCTTCAGAGGGTCATCTGATCAATACCTTTATTTTACAGATGAAGAGACTGAGGTTCAGAGCCCCAAAATGACTTACCTAAGGTCATCTAGGTAGGAAATTGCAGAGTGATGATCTAAACTAAGTTTTCTGACTCTAAATAGCCCTGTTTTCCAAAGTTCCAATTTGTCCCACCTTCCCCACCAGTGAGTCTTCCAAAGGAGAAGAGAACCCTAAGTTGTGATTTCCACATATTTATAAGTCTAAGATACAAGCACTGATTGCAATACATACTATGCATTATACTAGACCTTGGAAATACATAGGCAAAAATGACACTGTCTCTGTCCTCAAGGAGTTTACATTTGGAACAGCAGCCATGCAGAGTATGATGAAGAGATGAATAAAGGTGGAGTGCGACTCTAGAGTGAATCTGTCTGGAGGGTTTCATTACTTTCTCCAGCAAGGCTCAGAATTGGGGAAGCCACCTGAGACTGGTGATTAGCCAGGGAAGTGAAACAAAAGGTTAAAGGAATAAAGGATTCTAGAAGAGTAAATTCGAAGTCCACACACATTTACTAACTTTATGTCATGGACAGTGTGCCATTCTGAGCATATTGATGACAACATTCAGCTGAACTCAGAAACCTAATCAGCCTCCCAAGATGACCTGAAGCCATCCTCTTCTTCCACAGGATCCCATCATATCTCTAGTGCAGAGAGGCTTATGGAAGGACATGAAAGAGAATTGTACCAGAGGGATGATGTGGTCAGGCGTGGATGATCTGTGACTTGGAAGCTTGGGGAGATATGAATGGGAGGGACATGAATAACCCTGTCCTTAAATTCAAAGAGAAAAACCATAGGTGTGAATTCACTCTAATCAGAAACAGAATATGATGCAAGACTAGGAGCACACATTTTTGTTTAGAAAAAAATAAAAAATCAATTCTAACATTAGGAAATCATTGCTGGGCCCAAGGTGCTCAGGCTCTTGCCGATTCCTTCTCCCTAAGAGGCTCCTCTGCTCTGGAGACAGGCGCATGGCCCAGATTGGATTCAGTCCTGGGAGAATCTGCCTCTACTGAGAGGGTGATGAGGCTTCTCTTTCTCCTATTCTTCAACTTGCTAAATTCCCACCCCCAGTTTCCTGGAGACATTATAATACATACATACATACATACATACATACATACATACATATACACATATACATGCATACATATATGTGCATATAGTTTTGATTTTGGTATTCATGTCTTGGTCTCTCCAAAAGGGGGGTGGAGAAGGATATAATACGAATATAACATGAATCAGGTGTGGGAGGGATATTTTTTTCTACACACAAAAGAAATACTGAACATAAAAGACTCACATTGCACATTGACAGGACAACTTTAAAACAGAATTCAGTAACTTCTAACTATTGTTACAATCTGCTGAGAGGCTGGATATGTAAACATCATTAGAACGCAAAGCAGTTTGTGGGGCTGCTGATTGGGCATTTCACATTTCACCTCGGCTCTGCCCTGTCTCACTCAACACTCATATCTTCTGGCCAGCCAAGCCAGGGGGCTAGTCTCCTCATCTTGTCAGTATCATCTCCAGTAAAGAAGTTTCTCTTGTCACCAGACAGCTTCACTCAATGGATCTAGGATCTCTGAACCTCATCACCTCACAGTCACTACCAAGCCTGGATTGGTCCACCTCGGTTTTAATACTTGGCTACCCACAAGGGAAAGGAAACATTGAGAGGAAAAGGCATTCAGGGGCCCAGATACAAGCTCACTTAGTGAAGTTTTCCTGTTCTAGCATCATATGAGAGTATTCGTCATAATACTAGGGTGGAAAAGGGTCAGCCCATCCTGCACTTCTCACTGGAACTCTTGAAGTTTACATGATACCACTCGGAGGGTTGAGAGAAGAGAGAGTCAGCCAGAAGCTGTCGCTCCTTTTAGGGGATGCAGCAGCCTGTCTCCTTGCCACAGTCATAGGGTGAGCAAGGACAAAGTTAACAAGTTGGAATGTTCTTCATTATTTGTAAAAGATGAGTCTTGTCAGCACTGGGCTACCACTGCTGGAAGCAGCCTGTAATGTCATCATTCCCCAAAGTACCAAGCTCTAAGTCATCATGTCCCTAGGGTACCCAGAAGTTTCCAGGGGAGTTCTTAATGCATCCTCCCTGGGACTGACCCAGCAGGAGAACTGAACCTCCACTACAAACTAAGACAGAGGTGGGGAATCTGAGGTCTCGAGGCCACATGTGGCCCTCTAGGTCCTCAAGTACAGATTTGGATTCAGTCAAAGGATCACACTTAAGGACCTAGAGGGCCACATGTGACCTCAAGGTCACAGATTCCTCATCCCTGAAGTGAATTCCTTAGTTATGACAATATTTAAGGAGACAACTTCTTTAACAAAAACAATTAAAGACGCATGTCTTCAAATAATGATTCATGGTTCTGTTGAGATGTTTCAAGTTGTTCCAGCTTTTCACTTATGCACCCTAGGTTCATTTGTTATTAGCCAGGGACATATTCTTCTGTCTTGGCCTTCTCCCCAGCACAAAACTCTGTAAGTTCAGAAGAAAGAGATGTTCCTTCTCACTGGGGAAATCAGTGAAGGCTTCGTGGAGAATGAAGCATTTCAAGCAGTCCTTGAAGAATTTCCGCAGATGGGGTTGGGGGGGAAAGGTATTTTAAGTGTATGTAACAGGGTGACCAAAAGCTCAGAGGTGACCTCCTCCCCCTCCTCCTCTTCCTTCTCCAATCTCCTCTTTGCTTCTTTCTCCCTGTAGAGAAACAACAGTGAAAGAAACAAAAGGCTTGCAGTCCCAGGGGCAGAAATCAGGATTTTGAGGACAGTGGTAGTAGCAAAGGGAACCTACAGGCAGGAAATGTTACTGGAACCCTAGAGCCAGCTCAGGATATCTCCACCATGAAGCTTTCCCTTATTTCTTAGCTAAAAGTACTCTTTCTCATCTCAAATTTTCCCAATGCACTTTGTCTGGACTCCCTTCTCCCTGTAGCACATTTGAACTTATATTTGTTTATCTGGATTTATTTCAATAAATATTATATATTTATTTGGGGCAGCTAGGTGGCATAGTGCATACAGCACCAGATCTAAAGTCAGGAAGATTCATCTTCCTGAGTTCAAATCCAGCCTCAGACACTTACTAGCTGTGCACCTTTAGGCAAGTCACTTAATCCTGTTTGTCTCAGTTTCCTCATCTGTAAAATGGCAAACCACTTCAGTATCTTTGCCAAGAGAACCCTAAACAGGGTCATGAAGAGTCAGACGTTACTGAAACCACTAAAGAACAACATATGTTTATTTGTGTAGAATCTTTCCAACTCCTTCCAACAAATAAAAGTTATTAAGTTCCTACTGCATATGTGTATGTGTATGTGTATGGTTATGGGTATGGGTATGGGTATGCCTACTGGCTAAAACACCAGCCTTGAGTCAGGGATACCTGACTGCCTCTGATACATACTTGTTGTGTGGTCCTGGGTAAGTCATTTAACTTCTCAATGTCCTCAGGTAATTCTCCAATGTGATGAATTGCAGAGAAATTGTTGGTGTGCATTAGTAGACAGGAATTCCTCCTCATGGTTTTTCCTTACACTAATGGAACCACAGGTCCAAATAAAAAAATAATAATAATGCACAAGGCTAAGATACCGGGGATGCAAAGACAAAATGAAACCCTCTAGAGGCTTATATTCTAAAGGAGGTACAACAAATAAGTATGTACACAAAAAGTAAATGCAAGGCAATGGAGGAGAGAGACATTGAGCAATGGGAGGCTCAGCAAAGACAGAACTAGTAGGATTCTGAGATGTGGAATTAGGGAGAGCACAGGATATTGCCACTAGGAAGTCACACAGCTAGGATGTGTGTGAGGTCAGATTGGAACTCAGGTCTCTACCTGGCTCCAGGTCACACAATGGCAGAGAGAATCAGAATTCGTCTTCTGATTCTCAGTCCAATGTTCTTTCCATCCCATTGCTGTTGCCTCCCTTACAAATAAGTACTTGTTAATGGATTTCTGGGCAATTGTGAAGCCCCAGTTTTCCTTCCCAACTGAGGTGGGTGGAGTTAAGTTCCCTGACCAGCTTAGGACTGGCAGGGCTCCCTCAGAGGCCAGAAGCTTCCAAGTAGGCAGCTAGCCACTCCCGTTGCTGAGAATTCACCCCCAGGAAACCATGCCTGACAATATCCCTCTGCAAAGCCTTTGGTGGTTATAAAAAGCCAATGGTTTCCTTTATCAAATGCCATGGCCACCTAGGCTCTCAATGGAGGGCCCTCCATGGCATGAGCCAGGGTGAAAAAGGCAGTCCAGCAGTTGATGGACTAAGCCTCAGGGCACTTCTTGGTGGCCTGCCCCAGCAGCCATAAATATTCACAGCTCATTTGAGCCACAACTGGAAAATGTCCTCCCCTTTAGAACTCAAGCACATCAATGCAGACGCTTCTCAGCAGCATGCTGTGAGGGGGTAGGAGGGGGGAAGAAGGGAGAGGGGGGGGGCCTCAACAGTCACCCAGCGCCAATCTGGGGTTGCTAGGCAACAGCACACCCTCATACAAAGAACGAAGACTATGGAAGAGCCGACAATATTGTGGAATTGTGATCACAAGAGCAAACATAAAAGAGAGCAAATACAATCTGTTCAAAGAAGGTCTTCGAAATTGAAATGTGATTTTAAAAAATACTTAGCCAGTAGTTGGGTTAATATTAAAGAAAGCCATGAAATTAATAAAGAAAGTTATTGCCTTTAAACAGAGAACCAACCCTCCATTAAATGTCAATGATGCTTTGCTCTAAGCAAGAGGTAAAGAAGTGTCCTAATAAACATTTTACTTCTCTCTGAGTCTTAGTTTTCCCCATCAATAAAATGGGAGACTTGGGGGTGGGGGGAAGACTCTAAGGTTTCTTTCAACTCTATCATTTTAACTTGCAGCTTAAAAAAAAATTCTTATTTCTCATTGCCCATCTTCCTACACTCTTAGTTCCAACTAAATTGACCCGCTAACTGTTCCCTGTATAGATAATTCTTACTTTTTGTAAGCAGACCATTCTGCAGACTTCTAAAGTTATTTTTATACAGAATGTTGCACACTGGTGGAGGGAGGGAGTCAGAACATGGTTCAAGGACGTATGGGGCAGGGGACCAAGAAGCAAGAACAGGAGGAGGAACATGAAGCTGGGGTTAGCCACGTGGGGTTTCAGAGGCTGTGATTCCTAGTTCCTGATTCTTTGTAGCAGTAGTGGAGTGGAGCGGTAAACAGGGCTGTTCAGGCCTCCTTCATACACTTCTCAGCAGCATGCTACTAACTCCTTACTTAGATGGATTTCCCAATATAAACATCCTCTCTCTACTCTAGGAAATTGTAACAAAAGATTTACTATTATTTTTCTAGCTCTGAGCCCCCAACCAAGGCTAGTACTCTGGCAAAACACCTCAGTTTTAAATCTCTTTCCTCTCTGGAGATTCTTCCCTTCGACCACCTCCTCCCAACCACATGCCAAACAAATACACCAAGACTACAAAATACCTATAGTTATACGGGTTTATTGAAGAAAAAATGAAGTAAACGTTTAAAACAAAGGCAAACAAAACTTTTTAAGAAATAGACTTTCTCTGCTCCCAGAGAAAAAGGTCTTAAGATCCCTTGAGGGAGTCCAAGGGGAGAAAGAAAATATGAAATTACCACCTTGGGGATCTACAGTGGGAGGTGGGGGGTAAGGGGTGGAGAGTTCACCAGGTGAGGCAACACCTGTCTCAACATGTCCAAATGGCAACACTGTTTCTCAAGTGCCATGAGGGTGTGGCCAAGTTTCACCTAGCAATGGGCAGGCTGTCCTTCCAACTCAATCAAGAAGAAACTTATTTACACTTCCTAAAAGCATTCTATAGTATGGCCACACATTTACAATTAGTTTAATACTCCATTATCAGCCTTTTACTTTATTTCATTACTTGTGGGCTGAGGGTTTTGTCAAAAACCAATTCCTCTACATTTGTTAATTACATATATGTCAAGGGGGAGTAGAAGAGTTGAACCATAGTCCACAGGATGGTCATTAGCCAGCCAGGTTTGACAAGGAGAAAGGAGAAAGCAAGCCAACTTTTGACATTGTCTTGGCCACAGCCAGTTTGACACTCTAAGGAAAATCACCCAGAATTTATGAAATGGTTAAGGAGGTGGCTAAGGAATGATGTCTCCTTCTTAGAGCACTAGATTTGGAGCTAGAGAACTTGAATTCAGATCCCAATTCAGACACATAATGTTAGCTAGAATTTATTAAGCATCTACTATATGCCAAATACTACACTGAGCACTGGAAATGTAAAGAACCCAGGCCCTTATTTAATTTTGCACCACCTCAATTGCCTGATGTACCACCTGGAGTCCGTAGCTCCCACTTTGGGGACCACTGGCCTATAGAATAAGATCCTGGCTTCTTAGACATTCAAGGCCCTCTACAGTCTGGTCCCAACCTACCCTTAATGTCTCATTTCTTGCTAATCCTCTTCAAAAATTCTACACTCCAGTCAAAACGAACTGGTCGATATTCCTGAAAATGTCCAGGACATGTGCTAAGCATTGCGAATACAATGAAAAGCAAAAGACAATCCCTCCTGGGGAGGACCACATGCAAATAACTTGCATAAGCAAGATATGAGCAGGATAAACTGGAGATGATCAATAGAGGAAAGGCACCAGAAGCAAGAAGGGATAAGGAAAGGATTCCCAAAGAAGGTGGGACTTTAGCTGAGATGTGAAGTAGAACCCAGAGAAGCCAGGAGTCAAAGATGATGAGGGAAAGAGAGTTGCAGACACAGGAGACAGTGAGCAAAAATGTTCAGAGACAAGAAAAGTGTCTTATTCAAGGAACAGCAAGGGGCTAGGTGACAGAGTGGAGTCAGGAAGACTCATCTTTGTGAGTTCAAATCTGACCTCAGACAATTACTAACTGTGTGACCCTGGGCAAGTCACTTAACCCCGGTTGCCTCATTTCCTCATCTGTCAAATGAACTGGAGAAGGAAATGGTAAAACACTCCAGTATCTCTGCCAAGAAAACCCCAAATGGGGTCATGAGGAGTCAGACATGACTGAAAGGACTGAACAATAAAGGAGGCCAAAATCAGTGGATCACAGAGTATGTGAGGGGGAAGTCTCATTGTCTCTCTGAGACTTAACTATACCATTTGCTAAATGAAAGAGTTAGACTAGATGATCTAAGATTTCTTCCAGCTCTTAATGCTCTGGTCCTATAAACGCTGGCTATTGGGCTTTAATGGACCTCAAGAAAACAGCTGGGAATCCCTCTACTGGGCAGCGAATGGACCCATTTCTCAAGAGTTCATCTTGTTGAGTCATGAAAAACTTAGTTAAATGTAGAGAAATGATGTCATTTCATTCTTGGGAGGAGAACAAAAGGTTCCTCTTGCTACAGGAGGTAAGCAGGGAATATGTTAATAGTGACAATTCACCATTTTTCATCTTGAGTCCTTCTCTCACACTTATTGCAAAAGCTGACGCTGCCCAAAGCTACTGTTTCTGCCTCAGACCTTCTGTACCCTATGCACGATTGCTGTCATCATATCAGAGCAGAAAAAGGGAACTTCCCTCTGCCCCAACTCATGCATATTCCCACAGAACTTATGGTGCTTGATATAGAATCCTTACTTATTTACAGAATAACCAGAGGGCAGTCCATAGTATGGATGAGAGGTGAGACGTAGGTCCAGTATCATTAAGGTAAATTGTCTCTCCTGGATTGTTTCACTAAGGCCTCCATAGTCTCTTCTCACCACTAAGTAGAAACAGGAAAGAAATAATAATTGATACTCATTTAGCACTTTGTTTCTCAAAGCACTACATATATATTATCTCATTTGAGTTTTGCAACAACCTTAAGAGATAGGCATTACAGGTTTTATTACCCCCTGCCCCATTTTATAGATAAGGAAACAGCAGCTCAGGGCGATTAAGTGATGTGACCACACAAGTGTCATTGATAGTGTTCAAACTGGAGTACTGCCTGACTCTAAGTCAGAGAGTCTTCCTATGGCACCCCACCAACTCAAGAAATACTGTGAAAGTTTTGCTAGGTATCAATTGGTTTGGATGTGTTATAGGAGTCATGGGATTTAGAGCTACAAATGATCATTTAGTGATTAATTATTGTAACCCTTTCATTTTATAGATGAAGAAATAGAAGCCCAAAGAGTGTGGGTGATTTGCCTAAAGTCATACAGGTTTTGTACAGCAGAGCCAAGATGCAAAAACTCAGGTCTCCTGACTTCATGCCTAGTCTTCATTCCGCCATACTTTACAGGGATGACTAAACTGAGGGACTGAATAAGCAAATCCTAAGAAGTGAGCTCAGGCATGAGTTCTAAGCCTCGGTCTGCCAAGGAACTGGGAAAGAGTCAGCCACCAGGACACAGGGAATGCTTCTCAGTCAATGTGTTCCAAGAGGTTGGGTGGCAAACTCAGCTCTCTGATTAGTCTGTAGTCATGGTGATCGCCTCAAGCAACCCCACATCCCCAGCTCTGTCTGCTTTCTGGGTGGAGCTGCTGTCGGTCTCTGAGCACCCACAGTGAGACACACAGGCTGATACAAAGAGTTAACAACTCTGCCATCTCTCCTTTCTGGTCACCCCTGCCCGGACCTCCAGGATAATGACTTCAAAAATAAGTCCCATCATATTTTCCCCTTGCCCCAAAACCTTGCTGTGGCTCCCCCTTGCCCATATCAGCAGTCTTGGAACATTTTTGATCACACAGTCCTATCAATAAAAAACACACAAATCCTTCCCTGATCTCCCTTCCTCCTCCCTCCCCAATTATCTTCTACCAGTCTTGTAAACATGGTATATACCCATACGTGTGCCTGTTGTCTTCCCCAACTATAAGCCCCTCAAAGGCACTTTTGTCTTTGGCTCCCTGGGAGTAGTGCCCAGCACATTGTAGGCACTTGGTGTGCACTTCTTGACCTGGTTCATCTTCCACTTGTGCCTTAGCCACTGGCCTCTCCCAAATGCCCAGCCCCTTGTTCTTCATCTATCCCCATGACTATCAACACCTGCCAATCCCTCCAAGGGAAGTAAAATGGAAGGGGAAAAGCATCAGGCAGCCCTGATGAGCTTCATGCTCATACTGCCCCCAGACGCTTCCACTTTCACTTACTGTCACTCCCATGTATTGGAAGCTACAGCCATTCTTCGCCCCTGAGCAAATGTTCCTGCTTCTTGCCTGGCTGCCCCAGCCCCTCAAGCAGCTCAGAACCATAACTGCCACCACCTCCATGGCCCAGCCTTCCTTTACAGCCTCCACCATCCATGGCTCACCACCCTGGGGCCCTCTTCTGCCTGCCATTCTACTAGCAATGCCCCCAGTCCTTTCTGGGAAGTGGAGAAGATGGAGTAATCAATGTCTATAGCCTGTCCCACTAGTCATCCTAATAGAGCGACTTTTGCTAGAAACTCACTGGGTCACAAGGAGGACCCAGACCCTTATTTTCTTTATGCACCCCATCAATTATCTTAGAGTCCATAGCCTCCACTTTGGAGACTATCGGCCTATAGGATAAAGTCATGACTTGTCAGCCTAGCATTCAGGGACCTCTATAATCTGATGCCAACCTAGTTTTAATGTCTTATCTCTTGCTAATCCCCTTCAAAAATTCTAGACTCCAGCCAAATTGGACTGGTTTCCACCCCTGAATATGCCCAGTGCTTTTCTACCTTCACTCCTTTGTTAATCCTATTTTCTTTGCCAGAAGTTCTCTCCTCCTCCTAGCACTACCACCAAAATGTTGTCTATCCATCAAGGGTCAGCTCAAAAAATAAATAAAAATTTTAAAGTTTTAAATTTTTTAATATAAATTTTTTTTAATTTTTAAAAGACTCGACTCAAACACTGCTTTCTTCATGAAGTCTTTTCTGATTCCTACTAGTCAGAAATGACTTTTCCCTCAACAGACCTTTCTTGGACAGTATTCCCTCCTTCTCCTATGACAATTATCTCACTTATTTTTTTATTACATCTATTTGTATCCATTCCACTAACTACCTTGTATGACCTTAAGGGAGGGGGAAAAATCCCTCTGGGTCTCAGTTTCCCTATCTGTAAAATGAGGGAGGGAACAGACTAGATGAATCTCTAGCTCATGGTTTTTTGTTAGTTTCTTGTCTCCCATACTAGATTGTTACCATTTTGCAGGCAGAAAACACTTATTCACTTCCATCTCCCCTTCAATGCCAAGCACCAGGCTATGCACAAAGTAGGCTTCAGTCAGTGTTGGTGGCATTGAGTTTCTCATTTTGACCTCTCTCCCTGCCAAGATACAGAAACTCTCTGTTGGCCCTCCGGTCCAAACTTTATAGCTGCACCACGACACAAGAGCCAAACATATTCACTGCATTTTCATTTCACATTTTTCAAAAGATGGGGGAGACATATTGAAAAGAGCAAGAAAATGAAAATTGGAGAAAGTTAATAAATCACTCGGATATTGCTTTCTTCACACTCATAATATCAGCAGCGATAATAAAGCACTTGTTGGTCAGTGTGGATCTTCTCCATACCAAATGAGAGTGAGGGTGCATATGAGGTCAAAGGGCAGCTGCTACAAAAATAGGGCTCCATTGACCTAATACATTCAGACCTAGGACAGCCAAAACCCAGCGACCAGCCAGACCCACAGACAGAGTGGGATGATTCATCAGATCCCAGCAGCAGATGATGTCATAAAATCACAGAATGAGAATTTGAAAACATCAAGGTGGCCCAGTAGATAGGGCACTGGACCTGGAGTCAGGAAGACCTGAATTCCAATCTGACCCCAGACATTTGCTAGCCAAGCGACCCTGGGCTCGGCACTTAACTTCTATCTTCCTCAGTGTTTAGACTAGAAAAAAACAAGATAATCATAGCACCTACCTGCCAGGGTTATTGTGAGGATCAAAAGAGATGTTTGCTAAATACTTAGTACTTAGCACTTAGCACTTATGCACTTTGTGCATGGTCTGGCACACAGGAGGCACTTAATAATTGCTTGATTCCTTCCTTCCTACCTTGTTTTCTTCCTTAGTACCTCAACAATCATCTAGTCCAGCATATGCCTGAAAGGAATCCCCACCATAACATGCCTCAGAAATGGTGATCTAGCCTCCCTGAAGAAGGGGGATCTTCCACCTCTTGAGATATTGCTGCTTTCAGACAGCAATAAAGACAAGAAAGTGTGGCTTTTGTTAGTTTGGGTTTTTCTGACATCAACCCTATATCTGCCTCTTTGCAGCCTGTTGTTCCTATTTCTGTTGTCTAAAATAAAAGACAACATACTTGAACACAGCTATCGTGTACCATGGGGCAGCTAGGTGGCATAATAGATAGAGGAACACGCCTAGAGTAAGGAAGACCCCTTTTCACGAGTTCAAATCTGGACTCAGACACTTACTAGCTATGTGACCCTAGGCAAGTCACTTAACCCTGGTTGCCTCAGTTTCCTCATCTGAAATGAGCTAGAGTGGGAAATGGTAAATCATTCCAATATCTTTGCCAAGAAAACCCCCAATGGGGTCACAAAAGGTCAGACAGAACTGAAACAACTAAATGACAATATCATATACCATCCTCCTCCCCCTCACCAAGTCTTCTCTTTTCTTACTTAAATATCCCCAGTTCCTTCACTAATCATCGTTTGACATTGATTCAAGTTCTTTTACCATCCTGGTTCTCTCATTTGAACATTGTTCAGCTTATCAATCAATTTTGTTAAGTGGAGGAGACAGAGTGGGAACTTGGACCTAGTAAACAAATCAAAATTCAGGCTAGTGTTATTACTGGGGACAAGATCAGAGCAGGACTGTGAGACCAACTATGCCGAGTTGCCAGCCCCTGGGTCCAAGGGCTCCAATCTCTTCCCCCTGCTGGATTAGCAGGTGGGAATTTGCAGACAGAGACTCAGTGGCCTGGGCAATAGGAGTTGGACAGAAGCAGAGACAGTGAGTCAAGCTAGTCAGGACAACATGCTCAAAGGACAGAAAGGTTGACTCACTCTTTTATTTGTGCATTCATTCCAGTCACTAAATAATTATCAAGTTTAAACAATTGTAAGACTTTGTGTTGGGTTGCTGGGAGAGCTGTAAAGGTAATAAGGTTCCTTTCCTCAGGGAGCATACAATCTAGTCATAACAACAGTTTTACGTCCAAATCTTTATAACATAATATAATTTAATAATATTATAATATGTAACTATTATGCTATAATAACTATATAATGTTGTAACATATCACATAACAAAACATAATAAATGTAAAAATAAGGTAGAGAACCTGTGGCCTCAAGGTCACATGTGGACTAGACCTTTCATTTCATTGATATGAGGAGCTCTCAGATGAGATAACTCCCTCTAACCTATACAGATTGTCACCTTCTCTGCAACTTAAAATCTTAGAGAGCTGCTCAAAGAACTAAGAGGCTAAAAGTCTTTGCTAGGGTGACATAGCCAATGTGTGTCAGAGGCCAGGCTTGAGTTCAAATCTATATTATAACAAAACTGCCACTACAGAAATGAGCTTAGTCAGGCTCTCCTTGTCTCTATCCTATAAGACTTTACTAGCCACACACTCAAACCAGTCTTTTTTTTCTTTTAAATTTTATTTCATTCTGAATTTAAGAAATGAAACAAGCATTTCCATAACATAGTAGGATAGGAAAAAAAGGATGATTGTACATGAAAATGCAAATCTATTATGTACAACTTGCTATTCCTTTTAAATACATAATAAAGTTTTCATGTCACTTTCTTTTTTTTTTTCCTTTATTTTTCCTTTTCCATACTCCCCCACCCTAGAGATGGCTACCATATGTGTATATATGTATATATATGTATATACATCTATGTAAAATCATTCTATACATCTATTTATCAGTTCGTTCTCTGGATGCAGATTGCATCTTCCTTCATAGGTCCTTTGTAATTAATTTGCATATTTATAATAGTCAAAATGATTGAGTCACTCAAAGTTGTTCTTCAAACAATACTGTTGTTACTGTATACAACATTCTCTTGGTTCTGCTCATTTCACTCTTCATTATTTCATGCAAGTCTATCCATGTTTTTTTAAGATCATCAAGCTCATCATTTCTCATAGCACAGTAGTATTCCATCACAATCATATGCCAATTGGGGAATGGCTGATCAAACCAGTCTTCAGCTGAAAGTGACTGCTCTACTAAGGACTATGAGGGCCTCACAGGGACAGACTATTTCCAAGATATTTCTCAAGCATATGGAATCAACTTGAGGTTGGAATCCATTCTAAGCTACTTCCTCTCATGAAGTCTGGATCTCTCTCTTTCCTCCTCCCTCTGTCTTGCCTCCCCTTATTTTTCTGAAAGACAAGTCTCTCTGTCTCTCTCTGTTTCTCTCTCTCTCTCTCTCTCTCTCTCTCTCTCTCTCTCTCTCTGTTTCTCTCTCTCTCTCTCTGGCTCTCTCTTTCTCAGGGCTGATTCTCTTAGATATCTGTTGTTTCTAATCCAAATCCTCTCCTCCATTAACTCAAATTCTTCATTTTAAATTCCCTTTTTATATCTCCCCCTTCCCTCCAGTCTCAGTCACCTTGTTCCACTTGATATATGCCCTGTGACCAGAACCCCATCCTGGTAACCCATACTAGTAACCCCAACCATAGCATGTTAAGGACCCAAACTCAAGACTGTTGGCATGCTGTACAGTCAGGTCCAGGAATTCAAGGAAAAGACAAGCATCACACTTACTTGATCCAATTACAGAGCTTAATAAATAATATCCAAACCATTATGAAATACATAGGAAGAGTACAAGAAGAGGTGTGCACCAATTTGATCCAATTCACTGTCAAATGCTATGTTTCTCCCTTTGTCTGGCCCTGGGGAAATGAAGCAGCATATCTAATGGACCCCAAGTCAACTGTATCCAAACATCACAGATTCTAAGACCTGTGAGGTTTTTTTAGCCTGGCCCTCCCATCTCTTCTTTTTGATCTACCCTGCACAAACCCTCCTAGAGACTGAGATAGACAAGGTAGAAGCAGCCTTTTACAAATGCACCAGTATTGAGCAGATTGGAAAACAGTAAACCCAAGGGTTGGTAGAACTGCTTTGAGGCCACTGGCTGCACTTGAGGATATTCATGGTCATTCCAGCCATCTCTATCTCCATGTGTCCTCTCCTACCTCCTCTGAGTAAAGGAAGGACTTGCACCAACTAGTCTGCATCTCATAATAACTGAGGGAACTCAGTGTCAGGTAAGCTATCTTTCCAATGGTTGTGCCACCATGCTTACAGGTGAGGGTAGTAAGAGTGCTGAAGGAGGACAGAAAGGACAGTTACCGAAAGGAAAGCTTAGCTGTCACTCTGCCAACTGAGAAGAATTGGTTCAGCAGTGGAGAAAGGACCTGACCCAAGTAATGCCCCACCTCTTCTGCTGGGTGAGGAAAGGGCACACCTGCAGCTGTGGAGATAACCAGGGGAGTTTTCCCTTAATCTGAATTCAAATTTCGCCTCAGACATTTACCAGCTGTGTGACCTGAGAAAGTCACTTAACCCCAATTGCCTCCAAAAAATAAAATGTAATTTTTTTTTTAATGAACATCTTGTTATTCATTGTATCAGATATGCCAACCTGATGGGAAAAGGGGTGGCAGTGGGCAGATTGTACTGTCTTCCTTTCTCCAATTAGACATCTTGTGTGAAGCAATTGTGCTTGTTACTTGTCCCAGACTTGGGGTTCAACTAGAAAGATAATGTGTAATGAGAGGGTAATTAAATTCTAATGTGGGCCAATAGTTCCCAAATTTTTTGAATGTTTAAAAAAAAAGTCATGGATTCTCCCTAATCCAGTGATAACAATTATGTTATTAGTATCTGGTTGATTAATAAAATACATAACAAAAAGCAGCTCTGAATTCAGACATGCTTTGGAATGAATGGATTTTATTAATCACAGCAGCATCTGCATATGTTTGAAAAAGTGTCATTTGTGTATGTGAGACATATTATTTATTCAGTCCACAGAAGGTATGTTTGCTTATTAGACTGAGTCCCGCTGCATATTTTGCTGAAGCTAAATAAAGAACTAAATACCAATACTTAGTGTGCGTGAGTTTGTGGACAATTTGCAATAATAGACATGTCCCACAGGGATCCCTAGGTTGAAAATTACTGGCCTAACCCATTGATCTGATATATTCGGCCCTACTCCTGCAGTGGTATATGTGAAGAATTACAGATGTTACCCCTCCACCAGCTCCCTGGTAACTGAATGCCACCCCTCCCTACCTTGTACCTCTCCATTCTAGAGGGATTGGTGTAAGACATTCATAGGCTCAGGGAACAGTTGCATACCTTATAAGCTGTGACTTCTGGAGGAGGAGTCACATTCATTTTTACAGTGGCTGCCTCACACACCCCACCACTGCCACATGAGTGCAGCAGCCACACCCTGACCTGACTCTGCTACAGTCTCTTGCTTGGTCTAAGGACAAAAGGAGCAGATGCTGCTCTTTCTTGGCCAAGATGAACTTACACTTCTGTGAAACATCAGGTTTTTGCTATCAGAAAATCTGGAGGGGCCCACCCTGGAGCGCAGGCCTTTCTTCTTACAGAAGAAACGGAAACTCTCTGGTGCAGAGGTGTCAGCAGTTCTAGTCTGGGTTCCAATTCAGGTACCTCCCATCACAAAAAGAATGTGGGTACCACCATGCTGGTCCTCTGATAGGACCGAATGGACAGTTGCTGTAGCAGGATATAGTTAACAGAGCTCAGAATTTGGAGTCTGGGAGGCCTGGCTTACAATCCCCTCTCAGACACTAAGTAGCTGTGTGACCTTGGACAAATCCTTTGACCTCTCAGCTTCAGTTTCCTCTTCAAAATGAGAATAATAATAGCGTCAACCTACTTCCCAAGGTCATGGAAAAGATCAAATGAGATCATTTATGTAAAGCATTTTGCAAACTTTAAAGTGACTATATAATGTGGGTTGTATGACATGCTCTGAGGGAAGCATTTTAAAAGGGTTTAAACCAGAAAATAAAGAATCATTGAGTAGGGAGGGACATTATGGCCCCTACGCCTGGGGACTTGGTGGCATTAACTAATATGACCTTACAGCTGAGTGACCACTGGTATGGCAGGAGAGACCAGAACCTAGCCAGCTGGAAATTTTTAGTCCCCTAAGGGTGATTAAATTCACCAAGGCCTACATTTTGGCATAGTCTTCCCAGAAAAATTGTTGTTCAGTCATGTCTGACTCTTGATGACCCCATTTGGGGTTTTCTTGGCAGAGATACTAGAGTGGTTTGCATTTCCTTCTCCAGTTCATTTTGTAGACGAGGAAACTAGGGGTAAAAAGGGTTAAGTGTCTTGCCTAAGGTCATACACAGCTAGTAAGTGTCTGAAGTCAGATTTTAACTCATGAAGAGGAGTCTTCCTGACGCCAGGCATGGTCTTCTATCATGTCACCTAGCTCCCTTTAAAGCTTTATTACAAAAATAAAAAGGGGGAAGCAGGAGAGCAAGGGAATGCTGAGATTGGTCAAGAAGAGAGATCTGTCAGTACCCCAAGGCTGGAGTCATACCAGAAATGCCAGGACCAATTCTTCTACTTGGGGGCCTGGTGGTGTAGATACCAACCCATCTCAGAGAGGAAGCCAACCAACAATAGGGAAGTCTCCTCCACTGCTCATGCTTGGGTGAGTAGTTGACCTACGTAAGGGACTAAGGGAGACTGAAAAATGGAAGTGTTGTTGATTTGGGGTAATTATATTGCTCTAAACTTAGCAGTAAACTGAGGCATAGCATAAGACTCTATGGTAGGGGTTCTTAACCTTTTTTGTCACAGACCCCTTTGGCTATTTGGTGAGGCCTATGTGTCAAAATAATATTTTTAAGTATGTGAAATAAAATATATTGAATTACCTCCAAAAAAGTCAGTTATATTAAAATACATAGTTATCGAAAACATCTTTTTCAAAAAACAAATTCACAAACTCTCTATCTAGCTGATATCTAGAGGTAATTGGTGGTGTAGTGGATAAAGTAAAGGCCCTGAAGTCAGGAAGGCCTGAGTTCAAATCTAGCCTCAGATGCTTAACTAGCTGTGTATGACCCTAAGCAAGTCACTTAACCTCTATTTGTCTCAGTTTCCTCAATTGTAAAAATGGAGATAATAATATTACTTTGCAGGGTTGTTGTGAGAATCAAATGAGATTATATCTGTAAAGCGTTTAGTACAGTGCCTAGAACATAATAGAAGCCATACAAATGTTTAGCCCCTGCCCTGTATCCACCCACCCCAGATTAAAAACCCCTGCTCTAGTGGGGGACTATCCCTGGTGAGCCATCACAACTAAAAAGAGGCTTAGGAGTAGGACAGATGCAACAGGAGCACATTTCTATCTGGCAAGATAGTTTTATAGATGATCAACCAAATTTCCTATGCTCCATAGGTCTGTTCCTGCTGGGCCATTGCCTAACAATGGAAAACTATTGTTCTTCCCCACCTTGGGAAACATCCAAACTCCCAACTCCTAAGGTTCTCCTTTCCACAAAGGTTAATTCACACTAAAGTGTGTGTAAGTGATAGCTGCTTAATGGTTTTCCCACCCCCAGGGTATTTGGATCTTAAAAAAAGAGTTAGGAGCCAGCAGTTTCACAGTCCAAAGATGGGGTGGGGGGAACATTTTTTGTTTTGTTAGTTTTGTTGGGGTCAAGAAGAAATGCTACTCAGGGTGGATAGGAGAATAATCATGGTTTAATTACCTGATAGGTTGGTAGAGTAGAAAGAACACAGGACTTAGGCTTGGACTCTGAAGCCAGCTAGAACCACCAAGCTGATTATCACATTTTCAAGGTGACCATTCACACCTCAGAAATTGACAAACACTACAAATCAGAGTTTGATTTGTTGTCTGGGCATAAGAAAGTGATGGAGAATATGTTAGCAATGTGGATTAAATTTTAAAATGTATTCTGCTTCCATTTTTTTGGAGAGCCAGTCCTTAAGCATTTGCCTGACTTAGAGTAAGGAGAGACCTAGGCTAGAATCCTGCCCTTAACATTTAATAATTGTATGATCATGTGGCAAGTCAATTAACTTCTCTGATTCCTGCCTTCCTTCTCTGTAAAATGAATGAATTAATACCTGTAATACTGACTTCATAGAGCTAATCAAAAAATCAAATGAGATAAAACATGCAAAATGCTTTGCAAACCTTAATGCACCATTCAAATATTAACTGTCTCTATCAAGCAGACTGTTCTTTAGCATGGGAACTAATAGGTTAACTGGGAATTGAAGCCTAAGACAAGTGAAGAAAGGTAAAAGAGTACCAGGCCATCTTCAATGAATTCAAATCACCAGGACCAGACAAAGTACATTGCAGGGATGTGATTACTGAGCAATGTTACTAATCTTTGTAAATTCGTGGAGAACTGATAGAGAGGCCACACAATGGGAAACTGGCAGATGTCCTGATTTAAAAAAAAAAACGTAAAAGGAAACTTACAGCTTACAAGCTGGTGGTGAGCATGATTTCAATTCCTACAAAATTTCTTTAAAGTATTATTAAAAGGATAGCTTGCAAGCATTTAGAAAAGGAAGCATTAATCAGTGCAAGACAGCATAGATTCATCAAGAACAGGTTGTGCCAGACTAACTTAATTTCCTTTTATGGCAAGACAACTTAGATTGTATTCCAGGGAAATGTATAAACACAGTGGACCCAGGTTTTAGCCAGGCATTTGACAAACTGATGGACAAGACAGAAGACATAGGCTAAATGATAATAAAAATGTTAAACAGGACCGATCACTAGAGTATTCCCTTAGAGACTGCCTTTCAAGTTCATATAGAACCATTATTGAGTCATTAGGGGAAGGTTAGAGTAGTTGCCTATGGATCTGTCCTTGGTCTTGTACTGGTCAAAACTTTTTCAGTGTCTTGGGAGAGAATATAGACGACATACTTTTTGAATTTGCAAATATGAAACGGGAAGGGATATCTAATAGGATAGATGTCAGAGTCAAGATCTAGAAACGTCTTGATGGGCTAGAATACTGAAACATATATAATAACTGGATAAAACAATGCAGATAAAATGAGAAGTCCTACACATGAGTTCAAATAATCAATTTCACAAGTAAAGGATGAGGGAGACACGGTTAGACAACAATTTGGGTGAAAATCTGGGAATTTTAGTAAATTGATTGTTCAAAATGAGTCACCCGTAGAATATAGTAGCCAAAAAAAAAAAAATCAAACCTGTCCTATACTGCATTGAGAGGAATAATACCCAGATCAAAGGAGGTGACAGTCTCACTCACTATACTCTGTACTAAGCAGACCATATGCATGGCATTATGTTCAGTTCTGGGCTCTCTCTTGTAAGGACAGACATCAACAAGTAAAAGTGCATCCAAAAGGACGTAGACCAAATTGCAAGGGGGCTAGAGAATGTGCCACACAAGGATCATTTCAAGGGACTGGGAATGTTGAACCTGGGAAGAGAGGATTTACAGGACATAGGATATCAGGTATTTGAAGGGCAATCATGGGAAAGAGAGCCTAAACATGTCCTGTCTGGTCCCAGAGGACAGAACAAGGAGCCGTTCAATTCAAAAACATTTATTAATTTAACAATGCATAAGGCACTGTTATTTCAATGCAACTTATGGAGAAGCAGATTTAAGCTTGATTAAAAAAAAGAACTAGTATGGAAGGAGGGAGTCACTGCTAGACCCTCATTCTCAATTTTCAACCAATCATATTGTCCCTCCACACCTCAATTCTGTAACCAATCATAACTTGTTTCCCTGCCTACAAAGTCCTTTACCTAGTTTCCCGGTACTTCTCGTGACTGGATGTCCTGCCTTTGCAGAGCTATCTGCCCTGATCTTATCTCCCAATGCCATCTGCCTGATCATCTGACCCTTTACCAATCACTTTCTTCTTGGATCTTCACCTGCTACCTACATATAAAAGTATAAAAGGAAGCTGTGTCTCCACCTTGGGGTCTTTTGGCTAACTGAGGTAGTCATTAGACACACTTTATTACCAGGTTCATACCCTGCTAATAAATTGTTGTCTTGCTTGGAAAAAAAAAAAAAGAACTCCTTGACAATCACAGCTGTCTGAAAGAGGAGTGGGCTGCCTGAGAAGGAAGCAGATTCCCCCTCATTATAGGTCTTTGAGCAAAAGCTAACTGACCACTTGGAAGGTATGTTGTAGAGGAAATGTTTATTCAAATATAAGTTGGAATAAATGGTCTCTCAGAGTCTTTGATTCTACCAACCAGCAAATACTTGCTAAATACCAACTGTGTCTAGGGCCACATACTAATCACTATAGATAGACAAAAAGACTTTAAAAATGCCCAAGGCTCAGTGACATTGAGAAGTATGACGTGCCAAATAGCTACCTTGTCTTGCCTGTATGAGAGGCCTAACCTAATAAGGGAGGCCTGATCAGGGCTCCAAACACAGAGGGCTAAAGGAGCTCCTGCAATAAAAAGGACATTGGACAGAGAATATTGGATTCTAGCCCCAGCTAAACCACCAACTATCTGTGTGACCTTGAGCAAGTCATTCCCCCTTCTCTAAGTCTCAGTCTCCTTACTGATAAAATGAAAAGGGGTGAGTTGGGCCCAATGGCTCTTCAAGGTGCTTTCTAGTTCTGATTTTCTAGGAATCTGTGCCTCTTGATTTCAATTTCCTCCAAATGTCAGCTGCCTCTCTCTCTCTCTATCATAACAAGGGCTTCAAGTGGTAGTTGGGCCGACAAAGCTAAGGACAGACTAACCCAAATATTTGGGTGAAGGCTGGAGTTGTGAATATCAGATCATAGCTACTAATCTGTTATTCTAGGAGAGGGCACCCAAGAATGAATGCCTAGAACTGGAGCTCTTAACCTGAGGTCCATGAACTTGTTGGGGTTTTTTTTCAATACATTTTGATAACTGTATTTCAATGTATTTGGTTTCCTTCATAATGTTATGTATTTAATTTTCTGCATTTAAAACTATTATTCTGAGAAGGAGGCTATAAGTTTTACCAGATTGGCAAAGGAATTCATGACACAGAAAAAGCTTAAGAACCCCTGGTCTAGGGGGAGGTATGAAGCCAAGAGATACCAGTCTACAAAAGAATAGAACAGGCAAGACATGAATATGTTGGTCCAAATCAGGTCCCAGATACAAAATACAGACAGAACAAAGTAAGTAGCAGGCAAAGATCCAAGAAGGAAGTAGTTGGTAAAGGTTCTGATGATCAGCCAAATGGCATTGGGAGATAAGGTCAAGGTAGATAGCTCTTTGATGGGCAGGATATCCAGTCACTAGAGGTGTTGGGAAACTAGGTATGAAACCTACTGGGGAACTGGAGCCTCAGTGCCAAAGGAGAACCAGCAGAGAGTCTGGATGCTGATTCACTGAGCTCCTGGCCTAAGTCCCCTTTTCTCCCCTACTTTTCTCTCCCTCCTTCCTGTTTTGGACCCAGAATCTGCAGATTTAGGTTCAGTAAGCATTGGAAGCAACCAGACAGGTTGTTCCATTAGCTTCTCCTTCGTTCCCCCAGGGACAAGCAAGGGAGGCCTCATGCAGCCCTGGTGCGTGGCCCCCTCTTGTCCTCTGCAGGAAAGGGCAATACCCAGATTCTCCCTCTGGGGCCATTTGACATGGTCGATGAGCTACAAACACCAGCCAGACTTCAAACTCAGTGACCTTTTCTTCTGAGCTATGTCTTTGCTGTCAAAAAGCCCCTGAGATGGCAATCTTGTGTGTTTTTCCAACTAAAAGTCCACTTAGGAGACCAAGAAATATGAAGACAGGCTTTAAAAAAGAACCCTCCGGTGTGTGCTAATAAGATCCCCAAAGTTTGTCCAGGTACTTATGCTCTCTTGCTGGTGTGAGAATTAGTTCACGAAGGTTTGCACAAGAAGGTCCTTGATGAACAATCTCTTGGCCTCTCCTACTCCGGCCTATGCCTTGTAATTTCCCACTTTCAATTTCTACCCTTTTGAAAGAAACACTTCCTAGCCAGGCTTTGTCTCCTCAGTCTTTCTCAGCTGTCCCTCTCCCAGGCTCCTTACTCTACCATCTTCTGCTTCAAAATTCTTTATCTCAACCCTATGAGATTAGTAGGGAAATCATAAAATCAGACTCCCCAAAATTCAGCATATGTGATTGCCTCAACTTAAATCAACAAACATTTAAGTTCCTACTGTATGCTGGGGGTAGGTACAAAATTTAAACCATAAACTCTAAGTATTATGGAAACTGCCCCAAATTGTTCTCCCTCTAGTGGTTTGGGATCCCCAGAGATGTAGTTGACTATTCCCTCTCAGTATCCTATGGGTCATTGATGGGTTTGGTTTCTAGTATTTTTGTTCACAAGCCCCCACCAGTATGCCTGCACCCCCTCCCCATCCTTAAAAATCAACCAATTGATTCCATTAGAAAAAGTTATTCATTGACAAGGTACAGTACGAACAGTTGGTACAAAATATTCTTCCCAAATTGGATGCATAGTCTCAGCTTTACAAACAAGATCCCCGGGGAAAGTGGATTCAAACTTAAAATGTGATGATGGTGAGTGAAAGGAATACAGGTGGCCAAGGGGTACCTCCTGATTCCTGGGCCTGGAAGTCCTCATTACCTTTCATAGAGGCCTCATGAAGTTTCAATTAGGCCCAGAGTCAGTGACTCTGCTGGATCCATAGCTGGCATTTCTCTCTACCAAAAATGATCTCCCACCATCCTCTAGTGACTGTATTTCTAATTCCAATCCTTAGCACAGTGCCTGGCACAGAACAGGCTCTTAATAAATGTTTATTCATTGATCAATTCTATCTACAGTCACTTTCATTGCAATCAGTCACTGTATCTCCAGTGGCTGCTCCTCCTGCCACCATTCAGTTCCTACTGATAATAGAACATCTAATGTGACCTCTAGATCTCCAGAACTTAAAACATTGCCTGGGTGCTTCCATCTTGAAATACTAATGTACCTAAGAATGGGAAAGAATAATCTTAAAGTAGTGCCAAGTTACTTATACTTGTTATTCATAGCCACAATGGAAAGAGAAAAGACTAAGATATGGTTGAGTCAATCCTTTTAGATACATCCTCAGTTCTGACTCAGCAACCTCTAAATCACCAGTTCTTGTGACTCTGAAACCAATAAGAAAAATTTTGTCATCACATAGAACCAGTCCTTGAGTTGTACATATCTGAAAATGGGCTCCCCTCAAGTTTCCACATGGTAGCTTGAACTAGAAACTGGCAGGGAACAATGATGAAAGCTTCAGGACTATGCCCTCATAAACCAGTCCAGGCTCCTATTAAATACATGCTGTCCTAAGCAAATGAGCTGGGGTACACTTTGAACCTACTGTCAATCCCCAGTCCAGAGAAGTGACTGCCTATTATCAATCAATTAATAATTATTTATTAAACACCAACCATATGCCAGGTGAGGATACTGTGCTAGGGAATACTGGAACAAAGAACGGTACTCATGATGAGTTTACATTCTAATGGAGGAGAAAAAAAAGCACATATAAAAAGATATAGAACATAAATGTAATATTGATAAATACATATATATACATATACAAAATATATATTGTATTCTCAAATATCTTGCCAATTGCCTTGAACTAAAGAATCTCAAAAAAGTCCACATGACACAAATCTTGTACTGACCCAAACTTATAGATGGAAATTACACTCTCCTCCCATAATACAGAGTTATGCATATTCAACAGAGGACATTTTACTGAGCTTATCTGAGATTAGTGCTTCCTCCATAAAGGGCCTGTCTTGGTGCTTGCAAAAAACCTTCACAAGGCAATAAAGAAGACAGAACAGAAAAATCATTCTTATCATAGAAGGGAAATCCTGGTGCTTGAGTTCCTAATCTATGTGGGACTCTCCCAAAAGAGATCAACTGAAAGTCACCCCCTCAGCCTTCAGAGGAGAAATCAAACCAATTTTATTTGGGGCTTGTGGAGCAACATTGACTCATTGACACCAAGGGGAACCAGAGCACTTCTCTTTTTCTGTCAGTGAAGAGCTCCTCTGCTGTGGGCTCAGGGCTACAACAAAGCCACACAGGGTCAAGAAGTATGCTGGAAAATGTGCCTTCTCCCTCTTTCATTAACAGCCTTCCCAGCCCCCTCCAAACCTACATGCACAAACCAGGTTTAATCCTAAAAGATTCCTATGGAACACTGCAAAAATATTGGGTACCCAGAATTTCTCCAGAGGATCTCTATCAAAGCACAGAGCAATTCAAATTGAGTTTCTAACTCACCCAACAATAGGAAAAGCAGATTCAGTTCAAAAAGAAAGAGAACAGGGTCAGGTAAGCTCCAAACACATATAAGGATTCCAAAGGGAATTGAGCATTTAAGGTTGATTACATATGGTCCCTAGGCTGGCAGGCAAAATTTATTCTACGGACTTGCAGTGCATAAGGATCTTACAATAAAGCAAGTAGTCTGGGTCTACTTAAAGGAAAAAAATGAATATTTATAAGTGATAAAAGTGTGCTCGTCAAATTGCCAGGTGCAAATATTTTAAGAATGTAAAATCCATACTGCTCATATTAACTGCAATAATGTGACTAAGTAGTTAGGTAATATTGAACAAACAGTTATAGCAATATGATATATATTAGTTCACAAGCATTCAAAAGAACTGATTTAGCTTGTAAAGAAAACAAACCAAAATCTAGACTGTTCCATTACAGCCTAAAAAAGGAGGAAAATTGCTCATTTTTCTCTAGTGGATCTCTGAAAACTAGGTCTCTGTCTATTAAAAGGATACCCAAATCTATCCAAAATAAAGACTCCATGTATAGCACCCTCGTTCTCTAAGATCACCAAAAAACAAATGAAAATACTCCCAGGCATTCGCACTCACAATTTGAGGTCCCAAAGCATGGCTCACTGTTTTCTCCTTTCAGAATTCTAAGAATAACTTTAAGGATATAGGAATTCTAGTAATGTTGGTCATGAGCCCCCGCCAATATGTTCCCCTTTAATAGTTAGCCAATAGATATCAATTAGCTTCAGAATAAGAAATTTTAGTGGGAAACTATAGCAAGAACAGTTGGCATAAAATATTCCCTCCAAACTCAGGTGCACTCTCCCCTGCACATATAATGTCTCTGGGAGAACTGAGTTTAAATTTAAAGTACAATTATAGTGATAACACATGTATGGGGAACACATGTGACAAACACTCCTGACTCCTGGCCTCAGAAGTCTTTTCTTTTTCTTTTGTGGAGTTGCCATGAATTTTATTGTGGATGGTGAAGGTGGTGAAGGATAAGATGCTCTTCTGCTCAGCTGGGATGTATCTTCAAAGGATCCCTGCAGCAAACTTCATGTGTACCCTACAAAGGAAGAAAAGGCATCAAAGCCCTATGACTCCAGAGTTGTAAGTTGTCTCGGCCATATGAATTCCCTATATGGGTACCTCGCTACGATTATCTTTTATGTTCATGTCCACTCTTTCTCCTGAATACTCTGTGTCTGTTTGTGGGAGATTTGGGAGAAAATGCTTAGCAACAACTGTTCTTGCCATGCCATTTGAGCAAATGCCTTACTAAAAGAATTGAGTCTGCTAGCTGATCATTAAGAGGAAATACACTGAGGGCTCATGAGCAACAATATTACAAGGATAGTTACTCACAAGGTTATTTCTAGAACCCTGAGAGTAGTAGCAATCACCCTCTGGAGATCCAACCTGCCAGTGTCAACATGGGTTAGGAAAGTAAGCCTAAAAGAAGGTATTCCATGGAAATAAAGAAAATAATATTTTATCTATTTCATAGGATTATTTCAAATATTAAATTAAATATAATAAATATATTTATATTATAATAAATATATATATTTATGTTATATGATAATATAATATATTGTCTTAATATATTAATATTATATATTAATAGATTGTATTAATATAATACAATCTATTAATATATAATATAATATTAATATAAGGAAAGTTTTTCTAACCTTAGAGTGCTCTATAAATATCAGCTGCTATCATTATTACTATATCAATTATGTTGAAGGCAACAGTTTTTCCAGCAGTCCCTTTATGCTCCTCTCAGGGTCTCTGTCTTCTCTAGGTCCCCTGGGACTCCTCAGAGATGGCCCCTATTCCAGGTTCAAATCCTGTGTGACGCTCAATAGTTGTGGACAATGGGCAAGTCACTTCACCCCTCTGGGCCTCAGTAAACCCATCTGTAAAACTGGGATGATAAGACTTGCTTTACCTACTTAACATCTGGGTAAGGAAAGTTCCCCAAGAAGATCCACCAAATAAATAGTCTGGGCTAGGGGAATTTGGCTGCTGCTTTCCAAAGTACCCCATCCATCAGTCTTGTGTGAAGCCAGTACTTGATAGGGACATTTTGCCTATCAAAATCTCTAGAAATTCTCCCAATCCCATTTTAGCCCACAGTCTTGGTTTCCTTTTTTATTTTTATTTATTTTATTTTTAATTTGTGGAATAAAATCTTTCCATAACATGGTATAATAAAAAAGATGATTGCACATGAAACTACAAATCTATTATGTACAACTTGCTATTCCTTTTAAATATAAAATAAAGTTATCAAGTAAATTTCTTTTTTTCCTTTCTTTTCTTCCCTTTCCTCCCCCACCCTAAAAATGGCTACCATTAAATACAAATATATATATATATATATATGCATATATATATATATATACACACACATACATATATACAGATATATGTACACATGTGCATATGTATGTATATATAAAATCATTCTACACATACTTCTATTTATCAGTTCTTT
>CM053585.1:292578650-292608429 GCA_028646515.1 Pseudochirops corinnae
TTTCCTTGTATCCCAGGGGCCAAGCCTCTAGAAATGCTCTGAGCTGGGAAGTTTCCAAGAGGTTTAGAAGAAAGAGGGCCCTAGATAATAGATTTAGAGATAGGAAGGACCTTAGAAGCCATCTAATCCAAACCCCTCATTTAACAGATACAAAAACTAAACTTTATGAATGAATGAATGAATTTGTGAATGAATGAAAAAACTAACATGCAAGGTTAGATGACTTGCCAAGGTCATACAGGTGACCTTGTGACAGAGGTAGAATTTGAACCTAGCACCTCTAACTATATATCCAGTCCTCTGATGGAGCCAAGGGAAAGAGGAAGAGCTGGGTAATTCACACACTGGTTAGAAGGACAGTCCACAGGAACTGTGAGTTCATTGAACTGAGAGATGGTGATGCTTTTATATAGCAGAAACCACAGACCACACAGGGATGAGGAGGTCACTGGCAGATTGATTCCCCCACATCTGTGCCGTGGATTATTCATCCAACTGTTCCTCAAATTATTTTAGAGCCACAACTGTGTGCAGAATCCCATGCTATGGATCCTCAGTATCTCTTAGTGAGCCTCTTTATGGTGAAGCCTACTCTCCCGAGGAGCCTTGAGCATACTAGAAGAAAATGCCCCCATCATTTGAAGAAAAGGTTTTGTATTAATTGTTTTTGCTATACCTTCTCAATAAATCCCTTTTGTAAAAGTTATTAATGTCAATGTTAATGGACAGCACAACAGTGGGGGTACTAGAACCTCCAGCCCCTCAGGGTTACCCACAGAACTCTCAGGGGAGAAGTTAGCCTGGGAACCCAACATGCCTCTCAAGGGCCTTGTTTCTAATAAGGAACTATGTCACTAGAAAGATCAACCTGTTCCTGGGACGTGTCAAACAGGTTGCTCAGCTACTTGTTAGGTTGAACTGGTCCACTCCCACTCTTTATTCTCCCCAGATCTTGTAGTATTCATAAGGTCACTGCCTAGACACACTCACCTCAAAGTTCTCGCTCATCTAACAAATATCAGTGAAGAATAAACACAAAGAAAAAAAAAGAATAAGCGCAAAAATATGGGGGTGGTCACATGCTCACAGCCATTGCTGACGGCTGTGGAGATACTGGGCAGCCACCCTCCCCAACTCCACTTGACTCTTAGCTCAAAGCAGTTCTGTCTCCTTGTAGTTGCAGAGAGAGAGAGAGAGAGAGAGAGAGAGAGAGAGAGAGAGAGAGAGATTAACCTGTCATCCCTTTTGCACACACACTGGGTTCTTCCAACTATGTAGAAGACTTTGTTATCACATGGTACCACCCCCGAGTCTCTCACAGCCAGAGACTGAAGCGGCTGCACACACCTTTGCAGACCCAAGAGCCAGCCCTGAGTTGCTCTAGGGAGGGATTGAAAAGACTAGAGACAGGAGATGTTTGCAGCTTGTAGTTTATTCCAACATGGCCAACACCAGCTAGTAAGCAAGCTACTATATTACTACAAGCTAAGCATGATTCATGCGTGATCACCTTGTGCACAGGGGGTGAGGGCCAGTGAGGAGACTCCAAACCAGTGATGTCAGCAGCTGTCCGACATGCGAGCAGTTTATTTCAAAACCTCCTTGAGAACAACAACTGTACTGTGGGTCTCAGCACCCCCTTATCTCAAGGAATTCACAGAGCGGCCTTGGGACTGAGAGGCCCAGAGGCAGCTCTTAGATTTCCGTGAGAAAAAATGCCTTTTACTCATACTGGCCTCTGCAAGAGACCAGTTCCCCAAAGTTTCTATGTAGCTACATTAAAACTAGGCAGGAAATATATCTCTGCATGCTTCAAGGATTATCCCTCAAAGGCCTATCCACCCATGATACATATACAAAGTAAATACAAAGTATTAAGGGAGAGAAAGAAAGAGTGATGAAACAAGGAAGTTCAGGAAAGGCTTCATGTAGGAGATAGGCAGGTAGGTGTCACACTGGATGGAGCACTGGACCCAGAGTCAGGAACACTCATCTTCCTGAGTTCAAATCTGGACTCACAGCCCTGGGCAAATCACTTAGTGCTGCTTGCCTCAGTTTCCTCATCTGTAAAATAAGCTGGAGAAGGAAATGGCAAACCACTCCAGTATCTCTGCCAAGAAAACCCCAGATGGGGTCACGAAGAGTTCTGCAGACATGACTGAAATGACTGAATAACAACACATAGGAGATAGCACTTGGGCTGTGCCTTGAAGGAAGCTAGTGATTCCAAGAGGCACAGGTCTAGAAGGAAAGCATTCCAGGCAGGTGGCACAGATGTGCCTAGGCATTATCACGCTCCCCACCAAATGTTTAGTTCTTTGGGGGAAGAGTACTACACTGTTTTCACTTTTGAAATCCCAGCTCTAAGAACAGTGCCTTGCACATAATAAATGCTTAACAAAAAGTTATGTTATTTAATTGGATAGCACATAGATCCTGCCTTTAGGGAGTTCACAATCTAACAATCTGACGCATCTATATCAACAGCACTAGGAATAGATCTATGCCAGGTCTTCCAAACATTGGAGCTCCTTTTTCAGCCCCATCTGGTCAGTCATTACTTCTCATTGTCACTGTGACTACACCTGTAGCACCCAGACCTAGCTGGACGTGGCTCTAGCTACAGAGCCACAGATGACCTTGGCTACCAGCACTGCCATTTCCTACCATATTCAAACACCATTGATCAGATTTCAGAAGCCCCTTGAAGGACTAATTTGGCTCATCAGCTTTGGAAACAATTCAGAATAATTTTGGTTTCCTACAGTGTTTGGCTCCAAGCCATCTTTCCTTCAAACTATCAGGAAGCAGGAATGAAAGATCTTCAGAGAGAACTTAGATGTTTTAACTTAAAACCACAGGTTTGAAGTAGCAAATCTAAATACTTCTGAATTAACCAGTGATTCCTTCTTCTCTTGGCTTCTTATTTCCTTGTTTGAGGGGAAGTAGACATAAGCCAAGAACTGTATCACACCAGTAGACACTGAATGCCCTCAGGACACGCATGGTCCAAGTAATAGCTCTATGGTGTGTTTCATGGAGATATGAAGAACAAGAGGGGAGATGTAAAAATTCTAACCTGGAAGTATTGTGGGACTCCCGAAACCCAGTCTACTGATGTACTGAGCCAAGGAGACCAAGAGAAAAGAGTTTTTAGGTTTTGTACCGTAACTCCTTGGACCCAGGTCTACCCTCCCCCTGTCGTTATGAAACGCACTGAAGTCTAGGAGTTCCTTGAGAGGAACCACAGCTACTGGTCCTCTGCTCAGAGCATTAAAAGATTCAAGTAACAACTTCCAGAAGTAAACTACAATCTATTAAAGCTTTAATGCTTTTGCTTTCACTGTGGAAACTGATGCTCCTCTCTTCTTGTCCTAGAGACAAACCTACCTAGTATGGTTTCATACAAATTCAGAGCTAAGTAAATATAAATTCAGGTGATGAAGTGGATAGCACACTGGGCGTGTGCCTGAGTTCAAATCCAGCCTCAGACACTTACTAGCTTTGTGACCCTGGGGAAGTCATTTAACCCTGGTTGCCTCAGTTTTCTCATTTGTAAAATTAGCTGGAGAAGAAAATGGCAAACCACTCCAGTACCTTTGCCAAGAAAACCTCCAAATGGGGTCATGAAGAGTTGGACGTGACTGAAAAACGACTGTTACTACAAATATAAATTCACTTTGTACAGGAGTTCATCCCATACATAACTGAGGAGAAACAGACAATTGGTGAAGGAACTGAAAAACAGGTCATATAAGGAATAGTTTGAAGGAACTAAAGATATTTCACTTTTGAAGAGGACATTTGGGAATGACATGATCACTGTCATCAGATCTAGTTGTCATATAGGAAAATTGCTATACTTTTTCCATCCAGAGAAAAAAAGTAAGAGTATGGGGTAGGAGGAGGGAGGAGCGGGGGGGAGGGGATAAGGGAAAGGAGGAAGCCAATTTTCAGGTTAATAGAAGAAAGAATAGCCTAAATATTGGAACTACCTAACAATGAAACTGGCTGACTTGTAAGATAGTGACCCCCTCCCCACTGCGACTCTTGTCACCAGAAGTGTTTAATTAAGAACCCAGCAGCCACCTGTTGTAAATTCCTGAACATAGAGGGATGTTAGAGTAGTTGGTCTCTGCTTCTGCTAGTCTAGGTTAATCTTTGGGGAGCTCAGAGAAAATTGTGAACAAGAGAAAAGGCAAAAAAGTGGTTCTGCAGAGAAAGACAAGAACATGCTGGCAGCATTGGGGAGGGAGATAAAGAAAAGGGAGAAGAAACCTAGACTAGAGTATTTGAGCAGGAAAAAAAAAGAACTAGAAAGTGAGGTGAAAACATCTGGGGCAGGGACATAGGAATAGGGATTTAGAGCTAGATGGGTCTTTGCAGATTATCCAGACCAACTCTTGCATTTTGAAAAGCAGGAAAATGAGGCCCCAGAGATTAAGTGATTCGCCCAAGGTCATATGGGTGATAATTAATAGGATGGGATTTGAACCCAAATTGCCTGCCTCTAATTATTGTCAAATTAACTGTGCAGGATCTTACATTCTAGATTCATTTTAGAATACACACTCTCTCAGACTATAAACATGCTAGTTATTATACCTTTACTGAGAATCAAAAGATGTAGGAATCAAAGATTCATGATGGAAAATCAGACTCAATGGCAATTTTGGTCAAATGGTCTCCCTGTGTCCCACAGCAGCTCAATAGCAGGCCAAGAATACTAAGAGTCTCACGAGGTCAAAGCAGCAGTAACTGCCCTTCCCAGGATTGCTTTTATCCCCAAAATATTTAGAAGCACCAAATATCTAGAATCTCCTTCTCCTCTGCCTCAGTTTCCTCATCTGTAAAATGAGGATAATAATAGTACCTACCTCCCAGGCCTGTTATGAGGATAATATTTGCAATATCTGAGACAATATTTATAAAATGCTAAGCAAACCTTAGAGAGCTGTATAAAAGCTAGCTATTATTAATTATTAGTGTTGCTAGTAATAATGATAAACATTCAGTGAATTGAGTAGGATTCCTTAACAGCTTTCTGTCCTCATCTCCCTTTACCTTCCTTGACCTCTCAAAGGGTCAGAGCACTCGAGCAACCAGGACAAACTGCAGAGAAAGAAGGAGAAATCCCTAGCCCATTAGGTAAGGGAGACCCAGGAAAGAAACCTTGATTCTCAAGAGCCCTCCATAAAGTGATTGTACACAGACATTGTGTGCAGGTTGACCTAACCCCTTCCAGACACCAGGTCTGCAGCCAGCACACCCAGAGAGAAGCAGGAGACAAGTTACAGCAGCATCAGCAAGATTAATTGATGTACAAAATCTCAACTTTTTAAAAAAAAACTACCTGAGACCTACCAATGCCTTTTTAAAAAATGGTAAAAAACCGTTCCAGGTAACTGCCATTTACTTCCCCATCTGAACCCAGTATCTGCATCATCATTTACATTTCATGCTAGGTCTTTCTGTTGTCATCAGGACTATTCCCTGAACTGAGTGAAATAAACATGTATTCACAACTTAAGCAAAGGAAATTCAATGAGCAAGTCCCAAAAATGAGAGGAAGAAACACAATGAAATGAAGTTGAATTTGATTCCCAGGAACTTGTAAATTTCCACATACTCTATCCAATTCACTGTCCTTTTCTAATAATAATGAGGCGAGTTGTTTTTTTTATTTTAAGGGAGGTGGGGAGGGAAGAGATTGCTTCATGTGTCCACACCTCACTTGAGTCTGTCTGGGAGAGAATTTTTAAACTAATCACAAATGTACCATCTCAGATTGTTCCCAGGAGAAAGCTCACGATCTGTTCTTCTTCAGTTCATATAAATAGAAATCCCAGCTCCCTTCGATTTTTCTCTCTGCTTTCTCTCTAGCTTCTTTCTTCCCTCCTTCTCCCCACTGGAGGAATTGTTTCCATTCAATCCTGCTCTGTGCTGGGTTAATATCTTCCAATAAAATCAAAATGGATGGAGACTTTCCTTTGTTATGTTTCCCAATCAAATCAAGGAAACAAGAAATGGAGGTGGCAGAGGGTAGGGCCTGCTGAGGTACCAGAAGGTAGGGTAATGGGTTTTGCATAGCTGCTAGCTCCCATACTGATTATCTGTCTGAGTTACTGTCACTGATTATATTATCTTTTTTTTTCTCTTCTTGTAACACCCTCAAGACTGCATATCCTGGGACCATGGAACCCTTTCCAGCATCTAAAGTACCCACAGAGGTAGGGTCTTGTGCTTGAGTGAGAAAACAACCTTTTACATGTTGTTAAATGTCTTGTGAATTCCAAACAGCTACTGCCCTCACCCTTGCCTTTAGCTTTAAGATGCAGTGGTTTCTAACATTTTTGGTCTTCAGTTATTTCAGTCATGTCTTACTCTTTGTGACCCCATTTGGGGTTTTCTTGTCAAAGATACTGGGGTGATTTGCCATTTCCTTCTCAGCTCATTTTGCAGGTGAGGGAACTGAGGCAAATAAGGTGAGGTGACTTGCTCAGGGTCACACAGCTAGTCAGTGTCTGAGGTCAGATTTGAACTCAGGAAGACATATATATACATTCATACATACATATATGTGTATATACATGTATAAATTTATGCATATATGTATATGTATACACATATGTGTGTGTGTGTGTGTGTATACAGAGATGCCCTGGACCCTTGGAGCAGTCTAATGAACCCTTTCTCAGAATAATGTTTTTCAACGCATATAATAAAATCCATAAGATTCCAAAGGAAACCAATTATACTGAAATACAATATCAAAATGTTTTTTAAAGCCAAATTTGTAGGATTCCTAAAACCTACCTACAGAGGGGATCCATGAACCCCAGTTTAAGAAGCCTAAAAAAGCATCTCTGAGGCCCTTCTCTGCCTCTGACTTGGACCTCCTGAGATAGCTAATAACGTATGGCTAATGTCTGTAATAGCGTTTACTATGTGCCAAGTACTCTGCTAAGCACTTTACAATTAATAATCTCATTTGATCCTCACAATCACCCTAGGAGATAGATATTATTATTATCCCCACTTTATAGGTGAGAAAACTGAGGCAAAAAGCAGTTACATGACAACCCCAATCACACAGTAAGTGTCTGAGGACAGATTTGAACTGAGCTCTTCTTAACTCCAGGCCCAACTCTGCCCACTGCACCATGTAGTTGCCTGTCGGGAATGTATTGGCCATATTTCCCCCTGGATATTCCAGTCCCTGGAAGGTACCCTCATATTCCTTTGTCTTTATAGGCTCAGAGAATGGCCTTCCACTTCCCCTTTTCTCATTTTCTAGTTCTTCCATACAGGCTTCCTCTCCAGCACTGATGGAGGGTGCCAGGCCACAGCTTCTCTAATCCCCAAAGACACAGTCCTTTCAGCATTTTCTAAATATTGGGTTGTTGTTTATTTACTACCAGTTAAAAGGAAACAAACCCATTAAAAAATAAATGAAGGACAAGTTAACAATGGCATAAAAATCTCATGAGTCTATTTACCATAGACTTGGAGCTGGAAGGAACCTTAAAGGTCATATATACAACTTCCCTATTTTAGAGACGGCAAACTGAGACTTGTCCAAAATCACACAAATAGAGTTCAACAGAACCTGAATTTGGACTCAAGTCTTCTGACTCTGGTGCCCTTTCCACTGCACCTAGGCCAGAACAAGACCCAAACATGTGTCTTTATCTCTGTCTCTGTTTCCCTGTGTCTCTTTTTCTCTCTTCCCACTTCACATAGAAAAAGCAGGCTGCTCCAACATAACTTCTCATCCTAAAGAATAAGCATCTTCTCCATGTTTCTCCTTGAGGTTCCCTCCAGCACTGAGACTCTACCTGGAGACAGGAAGTTATGTCTTTCTGAGATGCTTAACTCACTGTGGTGCTTGGGGACACTGCTCGGTTTAGGAATAGTCATGTTCTCACTAGAGGTCCCCTACCAGTTACTGGGGTGCCCCATAAAAATTTCTGGGGACACAGAAGTACAGTGAGAGACACTGTGATACAGGGAACAGAGTATTAGTCTCCAAGCCAAGAAGACCTGAGTTCAAATCTCACTTCTGACACACAGGCTGTGTGACCCTAGTCAAGTCACTTAACCTCTCAATGTTGCAGGTGGCTCTCTAAGACTGTAAGTTGAAGAGAAGGTACCAATTTGCGTTGATAGAGGGAATTTCCTCACCTAGAAACTACCTATACTAATGAAATCATAGTCCCTATCCCTGACCCTATATTACTACAATATTGCTACACCTGGACCTGTAATCCACATAGCAATCAGGGAAGCAACAACAGCTGCACCCCCAGTACACAATCCTCTTTATTAGATTTGTATCATCCTCCTAATCAGTCATCCTCTGCCAGCAGGCTCTCCCTCTCTCTCTCCAATCCATCCTGCTCACACTGTCCATATAATCTTCCTAATAGCTTTTCTAATTATGTCATTCTTCTGCTTAAAGACAAGCAGGAGTTCCCTATCATAAATATAGAGGAAAACGTCCAAACTCCTGATCTGGGCATTCAAGACGTCCTACAATCTGGACCAGACCTAACTTTTCTAGCCTTTCTCTCTCTGTCATACTCTCTACCAGAAGGAAGCTCATCTTTTTAATACCAGCCTTCTGGCATTTGGAGGCTTGACATCAAGCTATAAAAGACAAGAGGGTCCAAAGAATTTAAAATTAATATCATACAGAGGACAATGGAGAAGCATACAATATGTGTGAATAGGCTGCCACTTAATAACCAATAAGGAATTTCAAAGAAGAACAGAAAAGATTACAAGATGTAATCAAAGAAGTGTATGCTAGAAAAAGAAAATTGGCCAGTCATGAGGCAAAAGGTGAAGGATGACAGATGGATAGTGATGGTGCTCCACCCTCATGATGTCAGAAAAAATAAATAAATCTAGGATGGGAGGGGGGAAGAGAAAAAGAAATTTACAAGATGACCTTGGTGTATGTTTAAAAGGAATAACAATTTGTACATAGTAGATTTGCAGTTTCATGTGCAATCATCTTTTTTTATTATACTATGTTATGGTAATGCTTGTTTTATTGCATAAATTAAAAATAAAATCATTTTTTTAAAAAGAAGGAAAGAAATCAAAGGACTCCAGCACACTGGGAAATCCTCTGTGGCAAATTTATAGCAGAGCATGGATAATAATGGCAAGGGATGGGCAGGAATGGATTTGGAAGAAAACTCCCAAATCAAAATCAGTGATCTATTTGGATATTTGAGAATCTCCTTCATGACTTAGCACAGATCTCTGTACATAAGGGTAGGAACTTACTCAATATTTTTAAGTTGAATTTATTGACCAATATCCCTTCAGCTCCTATTCTGTGGCAATTCAGAGTTTTGTGGGAAAGATCTAGTATTTCATTATCAAAGTGACTTCAGTGTAATTATGTATGGGGTGGGGACTTGAGTCCATTGATTAAAGAATGACTGAAAATCTGTCATACACCAAGTGGAATAGTACTGCATCATAAAAAATGACAAATAGGAGGAATTCAGAAAGTTTTGGGAAATTTTGCATGAACTTCTGCAGACAAAATGCAAAACCAGAACAATTATAAGACAATCATAATGTACAGGAAAATAACAATGAAAGACTTCAGAATTCTGATCAGTTCAGAACATTGACCAATGGTTAAGTTCAGAGGGATAACAATTAATTATGTCTCTTGGCAGAGAGGTGGTGGACAAGTTCAGAATGAGATATATATTAGCAATAGACGTGGCTAGTATGCTTATTTATTTTGCTTACCTACATGTCTTTATTGCAAGGGAGGGTTCTTGGAATGGTAGGAGGGAGAGGAAGGGAGGGGAGGAGAGGAGAGGAGGAGAGGGGAGGGGAAGAAGGAGGGGTGAGAAGGCAAGAAGGAACAGAGTGAGGGAGGAAGAAAAGAAGGAGAGAGGGAGGGAGAAGGAAAGAAAGAAAAAGGAAGGGAAGGGAAGGGAAGGGAAGGGAAGGGAACGGAAAGAAAAGGGAAAGGAAAGGAAAAGGGAAAGGAAAGGAAAAGGGAAAGGAAAGGAAAAGGGAAAGGAAAGGAAAAAAGGAGGGTGGGAGGAATGGAGGGAGGAAGGAAGGAAGGAATGGAGGGAAAAGGGGAAGGGACAGGAGGAAAGAAGGAAGGAGAAAAAGAGGGAGGGAAGGAGGAAGAGAGAGAAGAAGAAGAAGCATAGGAATTCAGCTTGAATTACATACTGGGCCTGCTACTAACTCACTGTTTGACCTTAGGCAAATCACATGTCTTTGGGCCTCAGTTTCCTCACCTGAAATGAAGAAGTTTTATGTCTCTGAGGTCCCTTTCAGTCTTAAAATCCCATGAACCTATGAATTTGATAGTCATCTAATTATAACCACTGGTTTCCCATCGTCTTTCAACTCCCACAGCCATGAACAGGCTTGTTTGAAAACAGAGATGATTAAACATAATCTTTCTCCACTTTTACATGATGAATGTAACAGGCTAATCTTTTTGTGAGAGCATCATCAATATCCCCCAGGTCTGTGCGGGGTATGAGGAGGATGTTATTGCTGCAGTGCTCTATTAAATTATTCTTGGAGAAATTACAGGTAGTCGATGAATAATTCAAAGCAAAGAGTACAATAACATCTAATAAACTCTGTATATAGTACTGAACTTTGACATGGTTACAGTGATACAGGTTATCAAGTTGCACATTCACACAAAATTAGAATTCAGCGCCATGAGATTATGGGATGATCAACATTTCACAGGAAACTCATTTGAAAAGGCCAGTGGCGTTAATTTACTAATTGGAAACTGTAGAAGAGAAGCATCTTTTCCCTTGTTGCAAACTCAAGTGATCCAATCACAGAGGTCTCTCTTCTCATTCCATATTCCTCAATCCTCTCAACTTTCTAAAAAGTTGAATAAAAAGATGTCTAGAATTCTGTAGTTGCTGTCAGGTCAAGTGTAAAATCTTTAGAAGTGTATTAGTGAAATATGTTGAGAGATTTGTCAAATATTGTACTGTTTCAAGCTTCACACGTTTTTTCTTGAAAAAACAAAAAAAAATCAGAGAATGTTGGAGCTGAAAGGAACTTCAAAGATCATCTAATCCAATGTGGTCATTTACAAATAGGGAAACTGAGTCCTAGAATGGGGAAGTGACTTGCCCAAGATTGCACAACAAAGAATTCACATTATATTTCAGTATAAAACACAAGAGAAAGCTGGTGAGGGGAAGAATAGATTTGGAAAGTAATTCAGTGCAAAAACAAAAGGCACTGATAAATATATATATATATACAAACCAAATTAACATTTGGAGTCACAAAAGAAAAGTTGACCCAGCCTCTGTAATTAAATATCTCCAAGAGAGAGTGGACTTTACAGCCTGAGGACACTGAAGTCTACAGTAAGGAAAGATATTGGGTCAGGCATCCAGCACACCAGAAATATTCTCATATAAAGATCAGCAATTGAATGTAAATAACCTACTCTTAGCACACTGCTTGGAGACAGAGCCTGGGTTTGAATCCTTCCTCTGAACTTGGTCAAGTTGCCTCGCTACTCTCAATCTGTTTCTTGACCTTCAAAATAAGAGTAAGACAAGAGGGATCTTTCGGATCTAGATGTCTGGAATAATTGAAACTTGTCTCTACGGTAATTTAAGCAGACAAAGTGCTTTTTTCACAGCCACCACATGAGGTAGGAAGTGAAATTATGATGATTCTTACCATCTCCACTTTACAGATGACAAAACTAAAGCTCAGCAAAATAGTCTTTGACCATGGCTTTGCTGCTCAATCATTTCAGTTGTGTCCAACTCTTCATTCCACACATGAAGAAACTGAGGCAAACAGGGTTAAGTCTCTTGCCCAGGTTCACACAGTAATAAGTGTGTGAGGGTACTTCAACAACTACCTGTTGGACATCTCCACCTGGATGCCCCCTAAGCGTCATGTCCAAAAGAGAAGTCATCATCTTCTGCCTCTCCTTAAGACATTCCAATTAAATGGAGGTAATATGAAACTTCTATTTGCCCAGATCCACAAGCTCAGAGGCATCTTTGACCCTTCCTTCTCCCTTACCTCTCAAACAAACCTATGTTTGCCTAAAATACTGTTTTACAAAGACTTTACACAGCAGTCAGAAAAAAACAACACAAGGACACTCTCAAGGTCTCTCTGAAGAACTCTGGAATCAAGTGCATGACATGGGAGATGATGGCAAAGGATCACCCAGTATGGCATGCCTGCATCAAAGAAAGAGCAAAGCAGGATTGCAGTAGCTCAAAAGAAATGTGAGATATGCAAATTTAGAGATATCTCCACTCCAAATGTTCATGTGTACTGTATGTGCCTGACCTGAGCCTTCCAAGCTCATGTTGGTCTGATCAGCCACAGTCGGACATATTGTGATATAGTGACATAGTGGTATCATTTTGGTCCTCTTTGAGAACAAAGGACAACAACCAACCAATAGAGTCATTGGATTGACGTCTGATCAGCTTTAACTCCAGGGAATCTCTCATTCATCTCCTCTTCATCAAATGGAGACCAGTCTAAATCAGACCTTTATGGTCTCTTACTGGGAGTCCTGACATGGCTTCCTGCTTCCTATTTCCAATCTTTCCCTTCTTCCATCCATCTTCCATCCACATAGCTAGTCAGATCTCTCCTTGAGGCACAGGTCTGAACATATCACTCTCCTAAAGAATCTTCAGTGACTTCTTACTGACTCTGGTCTAAAATACAGTCTTTAGCTTGGCATTTGAAACCCTTCCAAGGAGGCAGCCAGTGGTACAGTGGATAGAGAGCTGAGACCTTCCTGCTTCCTACTTTTAGTCTTTCCCTTCTTCCAATCATCCTCCATCACCACATAACTGGTGAAATCTCTCCCTGAGACACAGGGCTGAACATATCACTCTCCTAAAGACTCTTCAGTGACTTCTTTCTGCCTATAGTCTAAAATATAGTCTTCATCTTGGCATTTGAAACCCTTCAAAGGACAGAGCTGGTGGTAGAGTGCATAGAGAGCTGAGACTAGACTAAGATTTGAATTCAAATCTGACCTCAGACACTTACTAGCTCTGTATGACCCTGGACAAGTCACTTAAGCCCTGCCTACCTTTGTTTCCTCAACTGTAAAATGGGGATAATAATAGTGCCTACTTCCCAAGGTTGTTGCAAGGATTAAATGAAGTAATATTTTTGTAAAGCTCCTGGCACATGGCAGGCACTTAATAAATGTTTGTTCTTTCCCCCTTCCCCTTCCTTTTCATTTACTTCACATTGCTCCCCTTCTCACACACATACACAGTCTTCTAGGCAAACCTGCCTATTTGCTATTCTCTAAACTTACCTTTTCTCTCCCCACTTCCCTTATTCCCTTCATCACCTCCACCCCTTAGAATCCTTAACACCCTTCAATATTCATATCAGGTACTAGATCCCATAGGAAGCCTTTTCTGATACCCTGGTTGTTAATGCTCTCCCTTTACTGAAATCATCTCAAATTTTCTTAACTGTGTATTTTATATCCTTAGTAGTACCAATAAATCAAATAATCAAGCATTTATTAAACACCCACAAGACACTGGATTTAGAGCCAGAACACCTGAGTTAAAATCCAGCCTTAGACATTTACTAGCCATGTAGTGGCTACTGAGAATGAGAACACTTATGGTGTCCAACACTCTGTCTGCTCTGTCTGTATTGATCTGTGTTTGCGTTACTTTGTCAGAAGCATTCTATCTGTCGAATTGTGTTACTTTGTCAGACAGATACACCCTGTCTGTTGACTTCTGTTGATTTCACGGGCAGAAAGTGAATTGAGATGATAGTTCCAGCAATGTGTTTGAATGTTGTTGTGGCTCTGTTAAGCTTTGTCTTCCCAGAAACAGAAACTTCAAAGGGCTTGAGGTGGTCTGGTCACCGCAAGCTTCAATATGGAATGGGAACTGCACAAGGAACTGGATGAGGAGCTAGACCAGGATCTGAGAGCTGCCTAACTGTGAATCTAGGTGATGGCTGAGTGAATTCAGGCAAAACCTGGGTGCATGGAAGAGGAATCATGGAATTTGGGAGTCAACCTCAAGCCAAGATGAAAGGACCTTTCCTTGGGTACTTAGTGCTGACTGACAAGATCATGATTTACTGTGACCTAGGGGTGGAAGAACTTTGTACTTGGTACCCCTTCAGAATGATTGAGTTAAAGATGACTGGAAGCTAGTCTCCAATCAAGATGAAAGAAGACTTTCTGACTGAGGTGGTTAAGACAATGTGATCTAGGGGTGGGAGACCTTTGTACTTTGTATCCCTTAAGGATGATTGCTCCTTAAGGATGATTGAGCTAATGCATTGTTGATGGAGTTGTGAACTGATACAACCATTCTGGAGAGCAATCTGGAACTATGCCCAAATGGCCATAAATAATTGCATACCCTTTGACCCAGCCATACCACTGTCAGGATTATATCCCAAACAGATCACAGAAGTGGGAAAAGGTCCCATATGTACAAAAATATTTATTGCAGCTCTCTTTGTGGTTGCAAAAAACTGGAAATATAGGGGATGCCCATCAATTGGAGAATGGCTGAACAATGTGTGGTATATGATCGTGATGGAATGATCAGCTCAATGATCTTAGAAAAACATGGATAGGCTTGCACAAAATAATGAAAAGTTAAATGAGAACTTTGTATATAGTAGCAATGGTATTGTTTTAAGAGCTCTGAGTGACTAAGTCATTTTACTGTTATAAATACCCAAATTAACTACAAAGGACATATGAAAGAAGATGCAATCTGCATCCAGAGAAAAAACTGATAAATAGATGTATAGAATGATTTTACATATATAAACATATTTGTGTCTAATGGTAGCCATCTCTGGGAGTGGGGAAAGGCAGAAAAAAAAGGTGAAAAAAGAAATTTACATAATAACTTTATTGCATATTTAAAAGGAATAGCAAGTTGTACCTAATAGATTTGCAATTTCATGTGCAATCATCTTTTTTGTTATGTTATAATATGGAACCACATGCTTTATTTAATAAATTAAATATAAAATATATTAAAATTAAAAATAATAATAATAATAATAATGTATAGTTTCTTGTTCATTTAAACTTTTCTTGACTCCATGTCCCATTTCCCCTTCCAGACCAAGAGCTCTGGGAAGACAGGGGCTGTGTCTCGGACCTCAGCTATAACCCCCAAAGAGCAGACTAACACAGAGCTGGGCACAACGCCAGTTCTTCGAAACATTTGCCAATATCCATAATTTTTAACATCCCATCTAAGAAGCATTCATGGCTGAGCCCTGGAGAAACATTTTTCAAGGGTTTCTCTGGCTCATCCTTCATCTCTCACCTTTTCCAAGAGCAATCACTCCTTTATTTGACATTTTCAAAATAAGGGTTCCCTGTTATTATGCCCTCAGCTTTGACCTTTATCTGTTGCTGGGAATAAGAAAGAACCTGTCACTGAGAAATAGCCTGTGGATTCCTAAGTCATTTGTTCCAGGGACCACAAACCCTCTCAGCCAGATGTGCCAGAATCCTAGCACGGCCAGTGTTAAGGAACAAAAGGATAAAGAGGGAGAGAAGACTCCAGGCAGAATAATGGGGAGGGCCTATTTTCTTCTGTCCATTAAGTGTTTCTTCCTTCTACTAAAACAGACCTGGTACTAACTCTGAGTTAAAGGGAAATCAATAGAAAAGACTTGAGGGATAGAGAATTGGCTGGTGGAGCAGTGATACAGTAGGAAGAATGCTGGATTTGGAACTAGAGGGCCCAAGTACACTGGACAAGTCATTCAACCTCTTTGGGATTCAATGAGAAGATTGGATAAGATGAATTGTAGGAGGTTCCTTCCAGCTCTAGATCCATTATTCTATCAATGTTGGCTGGCTCACATGCCAATCAATTAAGCTATAAATATTTATTAAGTGCCTACTACATGCCAAGAGGCAGCTAGGTGGCTCAGTGGATAGAGTACTAGACCTGGAGTCAAGAAGACTCATCTTCCTGAGTTCAAATCTGGCCTCAGATACTAGCTGTGTGACCCTGGGCAAGTCACTTAACTTCCATTTGCCTTAATCCCCTGAAGAAGGAAATAGCATACCACGTCAGTATCTTGGCCAAGAAAACTCCATGTACAGTATGGCTCACAGGGTCATGAAGAGTCAGAGACAACTGAATGACTGAATAGCAAAAATTATTACAGACAGGTAGGTGGTACAATGGATAGAGTCCTGAACTTGGAACCAGAAAGACTCTTCATGAGTTGAAACCTAGCCTCAGAAACTTGCTAGCTGTGTGACGCTAGGAAAGTCACTTAACCCTGGTTGCCTCAGTTTCCTCATCTGTAAAATGAGCTAGAGAAGGAAATGGCAGATCAGTCTAGTATCTCTACCAAGAAAACCCCAAAAGGGGTTGACAAGACACAACTTGTCCAACTTTCCGTTGGACACAACTGAAAATGACTCAACAACAACATGCCAGGCATTGTCCTAATGATGTCTCACATACGTCCTCTCCTGGACACTTCCACAGTTTCACCCTTGATATAAAAGGTCACAAAACAGACCACAAGGTGCAACTAGCACAGAGGATAGAGCACTGGCCCTGGAGTCAGGAGGACCTGAGTTCAAATCCAGCCTCAGATACTTACTAGCTGGGTGATCCTGGGCAAGTCATTTAACCCTGATTGCCTCCCAAAAAACAGGCCACAACCTCCCTAGTTCAGGTTCTCATCCCTTCCTACACTCATCTCTTATTTCCTCCAGCACTTCCTGTCAATGGATATTGTATTTGCATCCCTAACATCTATCACAATGCCAGGCACATAATAAACACTTGATACCTTTTTTTCATTCATTTATTCATAGGTCTGATGACATCACTCTGTGTGACACACTTCATCCACGGCTCCCCAGTAACCATTAGACTCAAATACAATCTCCTTTGTTTGGTCTTTGAAGCCAGCTCTTCACAATCTGGCTGCATCTATCTTTCCAAACAGATTGCACATTAATTCCTCTCTAAAACAAAGATTACAACCACACAAGCCTACTATGTCCCGTTCCCTTTACAAGACATCCCACCTTCCACCTCTACTGCTTTATCTAGAATGTTTTTCCTCTCCCTCCTGGACACCCCAGTTCCCCTCAAGGACCAGCTCCAGGAGCACCTTCTTCAATAGGCTTTGCTTGATTCTAATAGCTGTTCATCTGCATACCCCAACCTGAAGTTACTTCGTATTTATTCTGTATGTATTCTGAAATCAATTATCTGTGAATGGGTTGAATCCCTTTCATAGAATGAAAGCCTCATGAGGGCAAGAGCTGTCTCAGAGCTCTCATGGTACTTAGCATCATAGATTTAGATTTGGAAGGGACCTGAGACATCATCTTGTCCAGTTCCCTCATTTTTTGAGCTATATTGAGATGCAGTGACTTGTCCAAGATCACAAAGATGGGCATTTGTGATTTGGATTTGAGCCAAAGCCAATTCACTCTCCCACATACCACACTGCCTCTCCCTGGTGTTGTTCAATTGTTTCAGTCTGACTCTTCATAACCTCATTTGGTATTTTCTTGGCAAAGTTAGCTCTCTCCTTCTCTAGTTCATTTTACAGATGAGGAAACTGAGGCAACCAGGGTTAAGTGACTTGCCCAGGGTCACACAGCTATAAGTGTCTGAGGTCAGATTTGTAGATAAGTATAGAGTAGAATAGAATAGAGGTAAAAGAGAAATCTAAACAAAGTGCTCTAAGAAAATCTAGAGACAGAACATTTTTCAGCTGAGAGCATTCTAATCAGGGAGGGCTTCCTGAAGGAGGTACCTCGCCCTCCTCTCTTCAGGTAGACAGGAGGGGGACTGATAGGGCCAGCTCCTGAGCCCCATGTCTGGGACATGCAATACGGGCCTGGAATAGGAGCCCCACCCTAAGGGAGATGCCTGATGCACCTTTAAATTTAAGACTTTTTCGAGCAGTCTGGTATCTTTATTGTGCTCCATCCTGGGGACCTGCACTCACTCTGTGCAGGAACCTTTGAGCTCAATCATTTCCATCTCCCGGTGCCAATAAATCCTGTGTCTCCAGGGCAATGACTTTTACTCGGCAAATGTTAAGCAGCAATAAACAGCAAGGAGCAGTTAGAATTTCAATAAGAATTTAGCAATATATTGATCCTCCTTTCTTCACTCCCTCCATCCCTTGACGTTTCATTTTATAGTGTTGCTTTCACGTCCTGGGCTCTGTACAACCAAATGGCAAATTCATCTAAGGTTGTTTGGGGGAAAGAGCTGGGCAACCCAACTGAGACCTAAAGCCAGAAGATCCCCTTTCCACAAAACCAGAGACTTACTATGAGAGGATTCCTGAAACCACAGGGTGCCAGGAGCACCCACCCACCTTAGACCTAAAATTGGATTGGATTTGAATCCCAGTTCTACCACTTAGACTAATTGTGTGAACCTGGACAAACCATGTTCCTCCTCTGGCCTCAGTTCCCCAGCTCAAAAGTAAAAGGGTTGTACCAAAGGTCCCTTCAAGATCTAAATCAATGAGCTCTAATGAAATATTTGTCAAAGCACTTAGCAAAGTGTCTCACACATAGTAGGTGCTGTGGCAGGTAAAAGATAAAATTACTGAGGAAACAAAGTTTCATGTTTCCCAGCACATTGATTATTAAGCAATACATGCCAATTGCCCAACAAACCAGGACCACTAGCCTTTCTCAACTTTAGCACTAGACTCCAAAAACAGAGGGAGAAAGGGTTCTATACATTAAAAAAACAATTAGTCAAATAAGACCACTTAATTAAGAGGAAACAATTAACTAGGATATAACATTAGGTAATTTAATTTCTAATTTGAAAAAAGATTAGGGACTTTTCAACTGGGGGGGAGTGGTAAAAAGGTACAATTTCCTGAAATCAGAGAAAAAAAATAGGTGTCCCACTCCCCACAAGTGTCTGTATACAGTCAAAGGAACATGGTTTCCACTGGGTAAATCTTAAAAACTTATTGATAGAAACAGTAAACAAACATTTATTAAGTACTTACTGTGTCTTTTTAATTAAGCACCTACTATGAGTCTATGGCGCTAGCTAATAATTGCTAGCAGTTAGGCAGTACTTTAAAATCGCAAAATCTTTCATTTGTGTTATATAATTGATTGACTAGCATGGGGCCAGTTTTCAGATAAGATACATGAATTGCTTGAGATGTACAATTGTGAGAAAACTCCCTGCATCATCATTGGGTCTGACCGGGTTTCTGGTCAGCATAATCTAGGTCCCTGGTTAAGGGGTCTCTAAGCAGCTGGGAGAGGTGGTCCAGCTTCCCAGTCATGCAGGGCCAGGTTCAAAAAATGTAATAAAGTCCTCTCCCAATTCCCACAACTGAATAAAGTTTTCTCACAAGACAGAAATTGGACTAGACCCATAATTGAATAGGAAGGGAACTGAGTTAGATCCAAAATTGAGTCACAAGACAGAGTCAGTATAGTTCACCCAATTCCCACGACCACTTGCTATTCCAATCCCCTCAATTCCCTCAGTGCTATATAAACACTTATTCTCCTTTCCCTAAATCTTAAGATCCAGCCATCTCAGGCAGCAACTAAAAAAGAGAAGAGAGCATTTGACCAAAAGGTTTTCTAAGCTTTTAGCACTAGCTGGATGGCAGAGTGGGTTGAGCACTAGCCCTGGAGTTAGGAGGACCCCAGTTCAAGTCTTGCTTCAGATCGTATCAGCTGTGGGACCTTTGGTGAATCATTCAACCTCTCTCAGCCTCATTTTCTTTCATTATAAAATATAAAATTGTATTTTAAAAAATCCCTCACAGGGTTGTTGCTAAGGATCCAATGAAACAACATAGATTAAAGGTTTTGTGATTTTAAAGTACTACCTAACTGCAAGCTCTTATTAGTTAGCATCATGGCACATGATGGTGCTTAATTAAAAAGACATAGTAAATGCTTAATAAATGTTTATCTACTGTTTCTATCAATAAATGTTAAAGATTTACCTAGTGGAAATAAACAAAATAACTGGAAAAGAGTTCTTTCAAGACTGAGACCACTAGCTAATGTGAATTTTCTACTTCACGTAACACACACACACACACACACACACACACACACACAACCAGGCAAAATTGCCATTAGATACATACCTTTTTGAATAGTGTAGTTCACTGTAGTTAATTTAGCAAAAACATTGAACTTGGAGTGAGCAAACTTGAATACAAATCCCAACTCAGTCAATTATTAGTTGTATGGACTTAATGCAATTAAGTGGAGGTCACTTCATCTTTCTGGGATATAAATCCCAGTAAACCCATGTAAAATCAGGAGATTGGATTAGATGACCTGGAAGTTCTCAACTATCACTAACTCTATGATCCCGTGGTCTTTCCAGCTCTAAATCCCATGATCCCATGATTCTATGATCCCAACAAGAATCCAAAAAAAAAATTTTTTTTATTAATTGCTCTCTCCTTAGATAGAGATTCTGGAAGGAACCATTTAATCTGAGGGAGAGATCACAGAGACTGATGGTACTTACAATGTAAACTCCAGGGCTGGAGTGAGCTTCCAAGATGAAAAGGTTTCTGGGGCATAGTAGAGAAATTCCAGAGGGCAGCCTGGAGAGGAATGAGGATACACAAATAAGGATATTTCAAGGTAAGACATGGTCAGAGCTCCAAACTAGGTACTCCAAGAAAGTCTAATGGGGAAGGAAGTATTTCCTTCTTCGGACAGTAAGCAAAAACTCTGTCAGTGATAGTGTCTTATTCATGATCTCATACAGATTTGAAGTTCTATTCCAAAATTTGGGTACATCTATTCCCTGAAGAGAATGGGAAAATGGAATCTACTTTTCATGGGCCAGAGGGAGATTTAATTAAAAGAATAGGAAATCAGAGTATATGTCCTGGAACAAGTAACTTATTATAATTCCAAAGTCCAAAACTCCACACCAAGTAACCCAAAGTCACAGCTCTGACAAAAGAAAACCTCTCATATTATTTCTGTTGAGTTTCTCCTTCTTACAAATTGCATTTCACTGATGGTGCTTCCACATTATCTTCTTCAGGTATACTCTCCCACCTAATGCTCTCTCTTTCCCTCTTTCCCTCTTTCCCTCCTCCTGTCCTCTTTTTCCCTTTTTTTCCTTCTCCCTTCTTTCTCTCTCTCCCTTCCTCTTTTTCCTTGCTCCCCTCCTTCCCTCTCTCCCTCAATGTTTCCTTTTCTCTCTTTCTCCCTCCTTCCTTCTTTCCTTTTTTCTTCTTTCTTTCCTTCTTTCTTTCCAATATTTGAAAACACCAGGGAACCAGATCTCCCTAGGCACCCCTCAGACTAACAGAGAAAGCCTAAAAGCTCCACTCCTGCTCATGGTCTGATCATAACATTGCCCTACAATGATCAGAGCTCTATAAATAAGGGCACAGATCAGGTTCATCCTCACCATGTATATAGCTCTGGTTCACCATTACAAAACAATATGCCTTTTTTCCCTCTTAGAGAGCTTCCCCATCAAAGATTTCTTCTGTCCTCCTACTTACTAAGGGAGGGAAAGAGATAGGTTATCTTCATCTGCACAATTCGGAGTTGGATTGGATGACCTAAATTTAGTTAGGGTGATCTGTACATCCCCCCACTTTGGCTGTTGTTGGCAGATGTATGTGCCCTTCCCATAAAAGACTCTGCTCACTCTCCAGTTACTTTTCGGTGTACACCCAGGTTACTCCCAGAAGGCTATAGAGCATATTATTCAAATCAAGCATATACATAGGAAATAAAGAGCTCCCAAACACATAGGTTACATATATAACAATGTTAAGTTACAGAACCATCATACCTATCGGCTCTGTCATATGTATCAGTGATACCATGCAGGGATATAGCAGCTCCACTATTTATTGATTGGTTGATTGATTGAATTCTTCTAGTGCCCTAATAGGAAGGGAACTGAGTCAGATCTGGAAAGACATGGAACACTGACAATCTGGGCTACATTTAGAGATGAGATTGCCAAACTAGGCCAAATTTACAATGTGGAGGAAAGGAAAGGTCACAGTCTCCTTAAAAACTTGCTTAGTGTCTAAATCACAGTCTCCCGTGGGCTATCTACTTTTTGTTGTTGTCTTTCACTTCAGGAGAGGACTGGGATTGCAGTTCACCTCAAAGGCAATGTGAGTAATTAGAGATGTATGGCAACCCAAATCTCCAACTTGAACTTGGGCTGTGTGCATAGATGTACAGCATCCGGAGCTGGAGAGGTATTAAGTCATACTGTCTTGTCCAGTCAGATGCATGTGAAGGATTATGTCTAATTCTGGGTCTCATAGTTTAGGAATGATAATAACAAGATGGGGTGCATCTAGTCTCTCCAGTTGTTTGAAGCACTCCTTCTGAGCTCAGTCTTCTAATCTCCACTTTCATTGGCAGGTTGAATTCCCAGAGAATGAATAACCACCCATCCCATTGGGATTCTAGGGGTAACCCTGAGGGGTTATGACTTCTACTGCTGTTCCTCACAAGCCCCCATCTAGTGTACTCCCTCCAATATCAATTAATCAATTGACATCAATTCATTTTTATGAAGAGCAATGGCCGAGGTTACAAAAACAATCCTCCCAAGCCAGGAGCTATCCCTCTTTCCTTATACACACACATACACACACAAACAAGATCTCTGGGGAGAGTAGACACAAACTGAAGAGCCATGCCAGTAAAAATCCATTAGGCCAAGAAATACTTCACAATTCCTGGCCCCAGAATTCCTTTTCTCCCTTGGAGGAGGCCATACCCAGTGCACTTCAGGTAGTGGCATCATTGATAGAAAAATTACTCCTTTGCTCAGCTGGGCTGGCTCTTTCCAGCATATGGTGTCTCTCAGTCAACAGGTCAATTCATTTCTGGGTTAGGTCAAACAAATCACTCAGTGGCTACTTTGGCCCTTCACCAAACTTGGCTGCTGCTGCTACTGGTTCTGGACCTGATTATCAGCAAGACTTCAGGTGGCTTTGATAGATCTCTTGATCTCATCAATTGCCTAGGTACTATCATGTCAGAATACTTATTCACCAAAGATCAAGAGAAAAGAAACACATAAGAAGCAGAGGCACCATGTGATGAAGACTACAAGAAAGAATCTAGCTTGCTGTTGCCCCTTCCCCAACTAGCAGCTTACAGTAGTCTTCCTAGCTTGAAAGTCACCAAGGAAAAAAGTAGGAGAATATTCACTGGAACCTTTTGTAGGCACACTCAATTCCAATTCAGCCTCTCACGCAGTGAGGCTCCTTCTAGCTCCAGAACACTGCTTGTCCCTCTACAATAACAGCCCCTCAGTCACTCATGGTTGGAAGCAAATTCATCAATCCTTCATGTGTTGGATTTTAAACCAGACAGAGAAGATCATACATGAGCTGAAGTGGAAGGAATGGTCCCTCAAGACATGCAATGGTGTAAATAAACCTATCCCAAGCTTTCTGGAATTTTGCTGAGTGTCCCAAGAGCAGTGGGGATTGAAGGGAGCCCACGTTAATGCTCTCTTCCTCTTGAAATCACTTTGTATATATTTTGTATTTATTTATCTTTAGACATGCTACATCCCCCTAGTAGAATGTAAATTCAGTGAAGACAGGGACTGTTTTATATTTCTTTTTGCATATTCTATTTTATTTGGATTTCTTAATATTACTATGTATAAGGTAAAAGCACAATGCTTTGTACATAGTAATTACCTACTAAGTATTAAATACATGTTTATTAGATTCAATTTTTTAAAACTGAGAAACATAGAGGAATGTTGCTAGAATAGTGAAGGTGCTAGAAGCCATGCCATGATGTTTATTCACTTTGGATAAAAAAAGACATTGGGAGATGGGGAGGAGAATAGGTACCATTGTCTTCAAAGGGCTGTCTGGCAAGCAATCATTTGCTAGGTTCGGGTTTCTTAACAAAGAGTAACAGAATATGGGGTAGCTAGGTGGCACAGTAAATAGAGCACCAGCCTGGGAGTCAGGAGGATCTGAGTTCAAATATGGCCGCAGACAGTTAACACCTACTAGCTATGTGACCTTGGGCAAGTCACCTAACCCCAATTACCCTGCCTTCCCCCCTCTAAAAAGACAAAAAAAATAAACAAGAATAACAGAACTCTAGGAGCATCTAGGTGGCAAAATGAATAGAGCACCAGCCTGGGAGTCAGGAGGATCTGAGTTCAAATATGGCCGCAGACAGTTAACACCTACTAGCTATATGACCTTGGGCAAGTCACTTAACCCCAATTGCCGTGCCTTCCCCCTTCCAAAACGACAAAAAATAAAAAATAAATTCTATTAAAAAAAAGAATAACAGAATTCTAGAGTTCAAAGGAACCTTAGGGAACATCTAATCCCATCCCCTTTATTTTTACAATAGAAGGAATTGAGGTACAGATGAGGGAAAATGTCTTACACGTGGACATGCAACAAATTTTCTCATTCTGTCTGTTCCCCAAATACATTCATGACTGTGACCTTCTTGAGGGCAAAAACCATATTCTTGTCATCTTCATGTCCTCTGCCATATAGCCTAGCCTAGGACCCTGCCCTCAAGATCCTTCAAGGAATGTTTGTTGAATGTTGAATGCTAACTGGAATCCTGCCATTCAGAAGTGATGGGGTGAATGCAATCGAATTCTAGCACATACCATGTAATATTCTCATTAAAATCTAATGAGTTCAGCAGGATTAATGTTATTACAATGGCCAACCAGGGAATTAAACTGATAAGACATTTTCTGTAAAGTACTGGAAGATGATCCTTCTGTTTCCAACTTACTTTTTTAAAAATCTGATTGATTAAAAAGTCATCTCTAAATAATTTGGAGAAAAGTTTAATCAAAACCTGTGCTTCTTCGCATTCCTTATGAGCTGTAAGTTCATCCATTGTTGGTTTTTTTCCTTCTGGCATTGTTAAATGATAAAATATCTGACTGGGTAGTGAAGTACTCACAAAAGGAATTTTTCCTAAATAGTTTAATTCATTTTTTCCTAACAAAAGCATTGTCACATATACAACATCTCAAAGCCAAACCTAATGAATACCATGTTGCACACACACACACACACACACACACACACACACACAGAGAGCTACTAGAGCACCTACAACCTCAAGAATAACATCCCCAGCTCTGCTTGGATTTTAGCCCCAAAACTGTATGTCCCTAGAAAACCATGGTAGGTACATCAAATTCAGAGGTCAGAAACCAAGATCTTGAAGAAAAACAGCTCCTTTTTTGAATGCAAATGAATTCTCTAAGGGCAGACACTGTCTTGTTTTTTGTCTTTGCATACCCAGTATCTTGAATATGGTCAACAAGCATTTTTTTAAGAGCTTACTGCATGCCATGCACTGTGCTGAATGTTGGGGATATGAAAAAGGACAAGAACAATCCTGGATCTGGAGAGCTCACATTCTAATGGGGGAGACAACCTGTGAACAACCACATCCATACTGAGATTTACACTGAGTAGGTGGAAAGTCCTTTCAATAGAGAAGTTACAAGTAGCTGGGGGAACTAGGAAAGTCCACCTGAAGAAAGGGGGATTTGAGCTGCGTCTTGAAGGAAGCAAGGGAAGCTGAGAGGTGGAAGAGATGAATCAGAGCATCCCAGGTATATGGGACAGTCAATGCAAAGTCATGGAGGTGGGAAGTGGAATGTCACCTGCAAGGAAGAGCAAGACTGACATAGGTGAATCATGGGAGTACATGAGGAAAGGAAAGTATAAGAAGACTGGAAAGGAAGGAAGAGATCACAGAGGGATCACTAAAGTCTATTAAGAAGGGAGTAGAGCTATGGTTAGACCCTTTGGCATGACATGGTCATACCAATGTTTTAGGAAAATCATTTTCATACCTAAATGGAGGGTGGATTGAAGTGAGGTGACACTTGAGGTCAGGGATAATTAGAAAACTATTGAAAAAATCCAAGAAACAAGTGAGGAGGGCCGATCTAGGGCTGTGGCTATATAAGGGGAATGTGTGTGAATACAGGAATATATCTCCTAAATAAGGAGAATATGTGTGTGTATTGGCTGTCCTTCATTCTTGTTTGTGTGTATGTAGTTGGTTGGTTGGTTGTCCTTCATTCTTGTGTGTGTGTGTGTGTGTGTGTGTGTGTGTGTGTGTGTGTGTGTGTGTGTGTGTGTGTGTAGTTGGTAGACTGTTAATCTTCATTCTCAAAGAAGACCAAAATGATATCACCATGTTGGAGTCAAGGTACAGTGTGTCTTACTATGGCTGATCAGACCAACATGACTTCAGAAGGTTCCACCACAGGTCAGACACAAATAGTCCACGTGAATATTTGCAGTGGAGATGTCTCTAAATTTGTGCATCTCACATTTCTTATGAGCTACTGCAATTCTGCTTCACTCACAGAGCACAGTGCCTTCTTTGATGCAGGCATGCCTGGGCAGTCATTTGCCAGTGTCTCTCACATCACACAATTGATTCCAAAGTTCTTCAGAGAAACCTTGAGAGTATCTTTGTATCACTTCTTCTGATATATAGATATAGATATAGATAATGTAAAATTTTATAATATATATGTATTATTCTGTTTGTGCGCATATGACATGTTCTAAAGGCAGAAATGTCAAGATCTGGCAACAGATTAAATCTGTAGAACCAAGCTAGAGCTTAGAATCAAAGATAATACTAAGATTATAAACCAATGGAAGACTCAAAGGAGAGTAGTACCTAACAGTAATAAGAAGGTTTGGGTAGAAAGATAATGAGTTCTGTTATGGACATATTGGGTCTGAGATGTCTATGGAACACAGTACAAGATGTCCAATTGGCAGTTGGCAATATGAGACCAGAGCTCAGAAGACAGACAAGGGCTAGATGTGTAGATCTAAAAATAATCTGCATAGAAATAATATTTTAATCCACGGGAGATTAGATTAGATTAGATTAGAAAAGAGAAGAGGTGCCAGGACAGAACCTTGAGAGACACCCAATTGTATAAATGCACGTGTGTGTGTGTGTGTGTGTGTGTGTGTGTACAGAGAGAGAGAGAGAGAGTTAGAGTGAGGACTTAGTCATGGGAATACACTAAATTGAAGAACTAGGAAGAAAAGTTTTCTAAGGGAACAGTGCTATGTATATTGAAGTCCCCTAGTATGAGAACAAGAGCAGATTATAAACCAGGCACTGAACTCATTAAGGAAGGGAAAAGAATGTACTAAGAGTAAATAGATAACAACAACCAGGATCTGTAGTGAGTGATAAATTTGGATAGGGTGAATCTTACAGGAGAAGTTCCTGAATGATGGTGTTAGAGGGAGAATCTAGAATCAGCAATGGAGAGCAATTAATATTTCAACTCCTTCACTGGGACCAGTGAGTAAAGGGATATGAGTGGATATGTAGCTAGTACCAGAAAAGGTGGCAATGAAAGCAGTGTCTTCAGCAGGGAACGAAATCTCAGTGACCACTGAAAGACAGAAAAAGTAAGGGAAGAGTTTAACATAAAGGAAATTTGTCAATTATGGAACAAGCATTCAAGAGGGCACAGTGAAAGGGGGAAACAGATGGGGTGGGGCACTGGTGGGGTAGGATTGAGGATAGATGACAGTAAAGCAGGCAGTTGGAGATGGGGAAGGGAGTAAGGTTTACATATCAGCAATTGGGGGATCAAAATCACTGAGATGGGGGAGGTATAAGGGAATGGAAAAGATGCTAACCATTAAAAAATGAGTCCTGTTAGGGTATGAGAGATTAGAGAGATGTCCATTTGGGGAGCCACATGATTAAGGTCCACCCTTAAAGTCTTTCTTTGTGGCCGGTGGTGATATTTTAACAAATGTTAATACTTGTTGAAGTGAACTGATCCTTTTGGTCTGTTCTCTTCTGTAGCATTCCTGCATATATCCTGCTGTAAATGTGTATCTGTATCTCATCTCTCCTCTTGAACTGTGGATGCTCAGAGGGACAGTGTCATCTTCATCCCCATACAGTGCCCAGTACACAGCCTTACATGTAGTTAACACTCAATAAATATCTAAAATTTGTTATTGAACAAATCCAGGAGTAGCTAGAACCAAAGAATGTCAGAGCTGGAAGGAACTGTAAAAATCATAGTCCAACCCTTTAATTTTCTAAACAATAGAATTGGGGCCCAGAGAGGGGGAAAAAAATTGCCCAAGACCACATAGCTAGAGGGCTAGAATCCAGATTCCCTGATTCTCAGTCTAAAGCAATTTATTCTTTCCACATACCAGGCAGTCAGTCTAAAGAACACAAATTAGGTGCACACTGTGTGCCAAGCAATGTGTTAAGTGCTGGGAATACAAAAAAAAATGGTAAATGACAGTCTCTATTCTCACGAAGTTCAAAGTTTAATGGTGGAGATGATGCAAACAAGCTATACACAAACAAGTTATATACAGGATTGATTGGAAATAATCAACAGAAGAAAAGCACATGAGCCAAGGAAGATTAGGGATGTTTTCCTGTAGAAGATGAGCTTTTAGTTGGGACACAGATTTTCATATTCTTCTTAGATGATGCATATATGTCATAGGACATTAGGATTTTGAGCAGTGGATCCCTTAGAGACTTTCTAATCCTACCTCCTCCTTTTACAGATAAGGAAACCAAGCCTCAGAGAGAAGTAATTTGCTCAGGGTAATCAATCAACCAAACAATAATTATTTATTAAGTGTCTACTATACAGCAGACACTATTCTAGATAATGTGGCTATAAAAGGAAGGAAGGCAACGAGGGAGGGAGAGAAGGAGGAAGAGGGAAAGAGAGACAGAGAGAGATATAGAGAGACAAGAGACAGAGAGCAAGATAGACAGAAACAGTCCCTGACCCCTAAAGGAGCTTATATTCTATATAAGATCAGATAACAAATACACATATAAATTTAAGAGTGAGATAGAAACCACTCCTTACCACTTTGACCTTCATACCTTAACTAAGTGAAAGCATGTTTCAATCAATCAATCATTGTAGACCTTAAACTAAGTGCTAAAAGGCCTTCAAATTGTAATGATGCTGCCAAGCATCCTGTTCAAATAGGCCAAGGAAACTTGGCCACCCTCCCCGCTCCGCTCCCCTCCCCTCCCCACCCCCACAGACTGTCTATAAATTAACAAGGGAGTTGAGAAGGGATTAAATTCCAGAAATTGCAGTTTACAGGTGATTTTCCAACATATTCCCAAGGAAAACTGGGAGGGGAAACCTGGCCTAGTCTTCTTCATTTCTCTCTTTGACCAAAGGAGGACCTTTCCAGCTGCCAAGGCTCTGGAGAATGTTGGCCCACTTGTCCATCAGTTTCCCAGACACATCCCTGAAGCAGGTGACAGCATCAAGAGCCAAGGACAGTCTGGACTCATGACTACAAGAAGCCCAGAGGAGAAACTCCCCCATGCCCAAAGAGAACTTCTTAAAGCCTCCATGAATGGGAAAAAGGTATTTGTTCTCTAAGCCTGAAGCAACTTTCCCCTGGACTCTTTGGCTGAGGTTGGAATGGAGAGGAGGTGGGGAAGGAATGGTTGGGGGGAACCAACATTTCTTACTATATCACCTCAGTAAATAACCACTTTCTAAATGCTACTTAAGACTGACTAACCCAGCAATACCACTGTTGGGATTATATCCCAAAGAGATTACAGAAGTGGGAAAAGGTCCCATATGTGCAAAAATATTTATTGCAGCTCTCTTTGTGGTTGCAAAAAACTGGAAATATAGGGGATGCCCATCAATTG
>CM053585.1:292608929-292635680 GCA_028646515.1 Pseudochirops corinnae
CCATGGGGGGGGGGGAAGGGAGGGGAGAAAATCTGAAACTCAAGTGATTGTGGAACTGAATCTTGTAAATAAAAAGTAAATGAGCAAATAAAAAAAAAAAAAGACTGACTAACTGAATTGATTTTCAATTGACAATCTTGAGAAGATGGTGGAGTTAGTTTTCCACATTGCTGTAGAGCCCCATTCCTCTGATATAGGTAAGCTCTTTGGAGACCTAGGACTGACACATAAATTTAACTGTGAGTTGTGATAAGGAAACTCTGAGTTTACATGAGCATTATAACTACATATATATAAAATACATATATATAAAATATGTGCATAACAAATATAAGGTAATGGGGTAGGGGAGGTGCAAGCACTTAAAAGGGAGAGAGAGAGAGAGAGGGAGGAAATCAAGAAAGGCCTCATATAGACATTAGAGAACTACAGAGGCCAGGACACTAGTCCTGAATACTAGTGACTTTCAGGTCACCAATTTTCAAAACTTGGGAAGAGTGATCTCAGTTGCCCGATTATTATGGACCCTGTATCTAATGGGTTCAAGGATATTTTGATTAGGTAGGTACTTAAGCTCTGGTTCACTTTACACCATAGAGCTCAAGACATTTCTAGTTTTCAAATAAACTGAGTGGATCCAACTGAAATTATATCTCCCTCTCACCCTGTAATAATAACCAGAGGTAAGGTGGCAAATTTTTAACAACTGGCTCTCCAAAGTGGGGGGTAGGGGGAGAGGGGACAAAGTACTGCTTTACAAGCTTTTTCTGCATTATTCACATTTTCTTCATTTTTTCTTAAGTCTAGACAATAAATAAAACAATAAATCAAGTCCTGCTTTGTATCATTTGCCAAGTTCTGAGGTATAAACGCTCACATACAAAAATTTAACAATAAGCTCTCCTGAGCCTGTTTTGAGCTGGCTCCAGCACACTCTTGACAATAACTCATGTTTCTAGGTTTCAAGGTTTAAAAAGCACTTTCCTCACAAGAACTCCATGAGTTAATGTAAATATGTTTATCTCCATCTTACAGAAGAACAAAATTAGACCCAGAGGCACTGGAGGACTTGCCTGTGTTCACACAGCTAGCTCAGAGGCAGAATTCAAACCCTTAATTTCCCAAGACCACCAGCACTCTACCATGCTCCTCTTCAGGCAGCTCCAAGGTCCTCAGAGAACATACTGAAAAATCTACTAACACCTTCCTATTATAACCAGGGGACTCTGATGGCATTTTCTACTGTTGATTAGAAAGTCATTTCCTCTGAGAATAACACTCCCAACCACTGGGTCAAAGTTTTCCCCCTGCAGTTAGAAGGTGGGGCTGTTGAGGTTTGGGGTTTAGGGGTGCTTAAGACCCCAAAATACCAACATGCCAAGTCCTGCCAAATGAATTTGACTCAAGCCTTCTTTCAGCCAAAGTAAAACAAAGTTTATTAAAGATTTGCCATAATGGGTAGACTCTCAAGGACCCCAGGTGTTTGTGACACTTGTATTGACAAGCAGGTCAAAACAATCTGACACAGACTTGAGTGTGCTTGATTGAATCTCAGCCCCTTCATGGAGGCAAGATAGATCTTATGTACAGAAAGATTGTGGGAGAGATCTAGGGGTAGTCTGGAGGATGGGTTTGGGGAGGGTCTTGAGGAGGAGTCTAAGGAGGATCTTGAGGAACTGAGGCCAGACTCCAGGAATGAGATTAAGGGTGGGAAACAGCTAAAGGCTAAAGACAAGACAATGGAGGGCTAGACTAGTTTAAGGGTAACAGATTTGGTTATAGATATTTTGATAGGATCAAGTGTGGGAAGAAGCTGGACTGTGGAGGGCTAGGCTAGGTTAAGAGTAAGAGATTTGGGCCTAGGGATAATGAAAAACTTAAGGCCTCATCAAGTGGGATGATTCAAGGAGGTTCCCAGAACCTGTACCTCATCAGGGCCACCTGGTCTAGATGAGGTCAGACTCCAGTAATGAGTGATTAAGGGTGGGAAGTTGCGGGAAGCTACCTGGAGACCATAGACAAGGGTGGGCCAGGCCAGTTCAAGGGTAGGAATAGGAACATTTAGGGTGGGAAACTATTGGAACAAAGGAGGGCTACAGACTTGGGCAGAGACACAACTTAAGGCCCATAACCTTAGGCAAATGCCTTCCCTTGGGAAGATTCAAGGAGAGCTCAAGGCAGGGTCCCAGAGCCTGTACCTCAAAGATTCAAGGAGAGCTCAAGGGGGCTCCCAGGGCCTACACCTCATCAGTCTCATGTCTGTCCACAAAATCATAACACACATCCTTGAGAAGCTAAGTGCAAGACATTATTGTTGAGTTCTACGAAAAACTTAACCCTGCTCTCTCCTCAAGCACTGAGCCCTTCTAGATGAGATATGGGCCCAAGTCACTTAGCCCAAAAGAATTTGAGTCCCATTTGTCTACAGGTCCTGGAAAACCCCACCTTGAACTCTCCTTGAACTTCCCCACCTGATCTTGCATTCACCTGAGGCTATATACCTTTCATTATTACTATGCCCAATTCTGTTACCCTTAACCTAGCCTAGCCCACCATTGTCTGTTACCTTCAGATCACCTTCAGCTACTTCCTATCCTTGATCCTATCAAAACCCCATTCTCTTAGCTCCTGGTTTCTGACCTTTAGTCACCCCAGCCTACAGGCCACTCCAATCAAGACCCTCCCTAAACCCCTCCTCTAGTCACCCCAGACTACTGGCCACCCCCATCAAGATACTCCCTAGACTCCTCCTCCAATCCCCCCAGACTACTTGACCAACCCTAGATCCCTCCCACAGTCTTTCTGTATATAAGATCCCTCTTGGTTTCCATGAAGGTGCTCGGTTTCAATCTGGCCTGCTTACACTAGCATTTCAGTGTGGTGGATTTTTAATAAACCTTGTTTTTCTTTGGCTGAAAGAAGGGTTGGGTCAAATTTATTCGGGCAAGACCCATATGTCACTGTTTCAGGGTTCTAGCACCCCTAAATCTCAACCCTTCTACTTGACATCCTTCTCTGAAACCATATGTCTTTGTCTGCCTCCTCAAACTCTGTAGATCCTGGTGCCAGCTCATGATTCTGATCTAGATTTCATGGCATACTTTTGGTGCCTCAACCCAACATCCTATAGTTCCAATCACCAACCAACCAAACCTTTTTGTTCTTTCCCTGAATAAGAACCTTCTGCCAATGGCTTTCCCAGTCCCCACAAGCTCAATAAGCCATAGCCTCTGCCAAGGAAGTGTCTGAGTTCCAGGGCCTGAGGGAGGTGAGGCCCACAGGCAGCACAAATATGAAGGGCTTCAGTGCTGATTTATAGAATTTAGACCTACAATGGACTTTAGAGATCATAGGATCATGACCCTAGACTAGATAATCTAGTCAAATACTCTCCTTTTAAAAAATATAATAGTTTATTTTATTTATAATTTATGGAATAAAACAAGCATTTCTATTACATAGTATGTAAGTTTAAAAAGATGATTGCACGTGAAACTGGAAATCTATTAGGTACAACTTGCTATTCCTCTTAAATATATAATAAAGTTATACTAGATCCTTTAATAGATCAGGGAAACTGAGACACAGTTTGAGGTGCCATAGGAAGTAAGTAGTGGAGCTAGGATTTGAGAACATACCCTCTGATTCCACATTCAAGCTCTTTCTGCACTACTTCTTGTTTCTCACATAAAGACCAGGTCTGGCCCAAGGTTTTCTTCTTGTTGTTGTTCAGTCATTTCTCAATCATGTCTGATTCTTTGTGGCCCCATTTGGGGCTTTATTGGCAAAGACACTGGAGTGGTTTGCCATTTTCTTCTCCAGCTCATTTTACAGATAAGGAAACTGAGGCAAACAGATGGAATGGCAAGCAAAATAGGATTTTTTTGCTGTTTTTCTGGATTGAGTTTTAGCTAATCAGGTGCCTTTGAGCCTTGCCTTCAATTGTACCAAGAGTCTTTGATTAAAAACAGTATACACTGTATTGCCCTTAATAGGCCTAAGAGAGTTTGGAGATCTCCTCTGCCCTTAATAGGCCAAATGTAATCACGAGGCAGCCCATGGTGGGAGGAGCTTACAAAAAGGGTGAAGCAGGAAGGAGCAGAGCATAGAAAAACATGAGCAGAACTGGGAGCAGGCAGAACTGAGAGAGAAAATATTTGTGATGGTGGCACTCTGTTGATCTGTGTTGATTTCTCAGACAGAAGCCCTGTCATATTGTATTGGTTGCTCAGACAGAAGTTCTGTTTGTTGTTCTATCTTGGTTTCTCAGCCAAAAAGTAAATTGAGATGATAGCACTGGTAGTGTGTGCAAATATTGTTGTAACCTTGTTAAACCCTGTTAAGCTTTGTTTTCCTAGAAACAGAAACTTTGAAAAGCTTGGAGTGGAGCAGTCCCTGTGAGCTGAGATATGAAACAGGTACATAGAGCTGCCTATGTGTGAATCCAGGAAAGATTTGGGAACAGTCAGTCCATGAGGAGGAGCAGCCCATGGAGGAAAAGCCATGTGGTTTAGAAGTCAGTCTTGAGTAAAGATGAAAGAGGACTTTATTTGGATACTCTGTATTGACTGATGAGCTTGTAACTTACTGTGACCTAGGGGTGGATGGTATTTGTACTTTCTGCTATCCCTTAAGAATGATTGGCTTAGGGGTGGCTAGGTGGCTCATTGAATAGAACACTGGCCCAGAAGTCAGGAGGACCTAAGTTCAAATCCAGCCTCAGACACTTGACACACTTACTAGCCGTGTGACCTTGGGCAAGTCACTTAACCCCAATTGCCCTGCCCTCCCCCCTCCAAAAAGAAAAAAAATAAAAATTAAAAAAAAAAAGAATGATTGGCTTAAGGATGATTGGAAGCTAGTCTCCAGTCAAGATGAAAGAAGACTTTACTTGGATACTCTATATTGACTAAGGAGATTGTGACTTACTATGACCTAGGAGTGGATAGTGTTTGTATTTTCTGCTACCCCTTAAAGATGACTATAAAATATATTGAATAATATGTTTTGTTTAAGAATATGTGGCCACCTTAGTAATAAGTTGTTATATTGTGGTGAATGTTATGCTTTAGTTTCTTGAATGTTTTGCTTTAGTTTATTGCTGAATAGAGAGTTCATTATACTATGTGATTAGACCCTTATAGTTATTCACAGCAGCAATCCTCAGGAGAGCTGCTTGTGATTGGCTTTACAACAGGGTTAAGTGACTTGCATAAAGTCACACAGCTAGCTAGTGTCCGAGGTCAGATTTAAACTCAACTCTTCCTGACTCCAGTATGGGCAAGTGTCCACTGAGACACCTCACTGCCCCCACACTTTCTTACTGCCCTTTTATAATAATAAGAGGAAATTCTTCTGGGAAGGAGCCACATTCCATGAAAATCTTCTGGCAGCATCATTTGGGTGGTCACAAAGCATGTATGGAAGCAGGTAGGTGGCACAGTAGATAAAGTGCCAACAAGACCTGAAGTCAGGAAGACTCATTTCTGTGAGTTCAAATCTGGCCTCAGACACTTACTAGCTATGTGACCCTGAACAAGTCACTTAACCCTATTTACCTCAGTTTTCTCTTCTGTCAAATGAGCGAAAGAAAGAAATGGCAAACCACTTCAGTATCTTTACAAAGAAAACCCCAAATGGGATCACAAAGAGTCAACCAAAACTGAAACCACTGTATAACAACAACAAAGTATGTATAATGGCCTCAACAACCTAGGCAACAAGCTTTTTCAGAAAACATGATTGACTATTGATGCACCACAACTTGAGTCAGCTTCTTTTTTGCACTCATAGCTGCTTATGGGTACTGACACTAATATTAGAGCACACTGAGGCTTCTTGTCATTTGCCCCTGGACAATACAACATTTGAGATTTCCTGTCAACTGAATGAGCAAGATCATCTGATGACAGGCAATGTGAACTGCTAAGAAATTCATGGGCATCTCTGATAAGTTTTGAATGGCTTCCTTTCTCTCTAGGGTCCTTCTGCTTACAGAATCTACGCTCAGCATCCTTGAACTTATAAGAAGAGTGTTGTAAACTTCTTCAGCTAGTAAGTCTGAACTGATCCATAGAGACCATATGTAGCCTGCTAACCACAGTGGTCAGGTAAGAGTTCTCTGTCTGTGTTATGAACTTAGGAGAACACTTCCTAAAATTTGTGTCTTTTAGTGATGCAGTCTTACTGGTTAAGACCTTGCCTTGGACCATTATTCATGCCAACTGTGTTCAAACAAAAGGTTCTATTGAAGAATTTCATTATGAGATCCCACAAACATCCAGGTGGGTAAGGGGAAAGGGAATAACCATTTATTAAGTACCTACTATGTGCCAGGCACTAAGCTAAGTGCCTTACAAATATTTCATTTGCTCTAAAAACAAAACCCAAAATTTCAGTGTTAACATTTCAGTGCAACTCTTCACCATAAACATCAGGTTGTTGATTCTGAAATTTAAATCTGAACAATAACCAATAGTGTACTTCCAATAATTTTACAACATCATTAAATAGCTCCATTTTAGGTAAAGAAGGAATAGTGACAGATCAACTCTGGCTTAGGCTGGATCCCACAAACAATAAGGAGTAGTACAAGCTTTGTTAATGGTTCTTTTGTGTGTTTCAAGATAGAAGCAAAGTCTCTCCACTTAAGAATCCCAGGCAGCTGGTAAACTGGAATCCAATTTTCCAATATGCTTCCAAAGTAGCCACTTAATAACTATGACATATAATTATAGGATTTCAAATGGAAAAAAAATCCCAATATTTTCCCCGAACTACCCCCAGCATACATATATAATAAAACGCTAAGTTAATCTCACAAGGCATTACTACTAATCACCAAAAAAATCTTCATAAACAATACCTATCACAAATAGCCACAGGTGTTATGAGTACCCTTGCTGTGTACACAAACTCTGGTCAATATTACAAACCAAGGGAGGGCTTTGTCTACAAGAGGTCCTCCATGTCAATTTAGGTAGCTTGAGGAACTTGCTGGGTTAAGCATGAAGCTGATAAGCTGAAGCAACCTAGATACGTTTATGTGAGTTATTAAAGAGCTGGCAGGGTTGACGGAAATGAAGGCAGAAGCTGTAAGTAGCCAGGTCTTTGGATCCTGTCAGTTCAGAGTGTTCTAGCTTATCTTGAACTAGACAGACCATTTGTCAACATTTTTACCTCCAAGCACAGGACATATTGTGAAATTGCAACCTCTTTTAGGGGGAAAACACATAAAACAGTGTTGGTCTTCTGGATCCACATGTTTTTAAAGTTTCACTAAATTTCCATAATCATTTGATTTAAACCCTAAAATGGGTTGAATTCCAAAATATCTAGTCCAATTATTCACTTGACCAAAAAATGCATCCTGAAGTGAAGAAGTCATGCTCAGTTTTAAAATTTCTTTCACTCAATACAGCATTCAACAATTCAACATTTATGATAATTTACTTAATGCAGAGCAATGACAGGGGAAAGATGGAGGGCCCCTGACCTCAGAGAGTTCACAGTCTAGTTTACTAAGTAAGACAAAATCACAAATCAGTGTAATACAAGGCAGAATGTGGTAAACTCCATAAGAGAAGACACAAAATGCTACAGGAATTCAGAGAAGGGAAAGATCCCTTCCAATACAGAGTAAAGGAAATCCTTTGTGGAGGATATAGTATTTGAGTTAGGTCTTAAAGAACAGAATTTCAGCAGGAGATATAAAAGAGAGCATTGCAGGTGGGCTATGGAGAGAGCACTGGTCCTGGAATCTGCAAGACCTGAGTTCAAATCCAGCCTCAGTCACTTACTAGCTACATGATCCTGGGCAAGTCACTTACCTGCTGTCTACCTCCATTCGTCAACTGTAAAATGAGCTAGAGAAAGAAACAGAAAAACACTTTGGTATCTCTGCCAAGAAATCCCCAAAAGGGGTCAAGAAGAATGAGACACAAGGAAACAACAACAAATAAATGCCAAGCAGAGGGAATAAGAGGTAGGATAGGACAAAGCATATTCAGGAATATTGAATAGCCTGGATTTTCTGAAGAATGGGATTTGTATAGGAAAATGGTAAGAAATAAGACTAGAAAAGTAAGTGGACCTGAATATGGAAGACCCTGAATGCCAGGATGAGAAGCTTAATGTTAATAGAATAGGATAAGTCACAAAGGTTTGATTCAAGCATTAAATGTGAAAAATTTTAAACTTTATTTACAAAAGGTTTCATTCCTCCCAACAAAAGGAAAAGGTGTGAGATGATGTGCTCAAAGTGATAGATTCTCTTTTCTCATGCGACTTAGCCAAGTGATCATGAAGTAAGCTGAATAGTAGCCAGCTTGGATGTATCTGTTCTGCAATGTGGCAAATGAATGTGTGTGAGTCTATCTCAATCTGTAAATGTGTGGAGGCGACAGGGAAAGGTTGTTACCACTGTGGTTGCCAACTCTACAGGCAAGCGAAGCAAGAATGAAATTGTTTCAAATAGCTATTAGCACATGTACCCCCAAGGAGGTCAGAGACAGAACAGAAGATATATAGAGATAGACACACAGAGACACATACACATACACATATGTATTAATATGGGTATGTATATAATTACTATGTCTTCATATGTGTTCAAATTTGTATGTGTGCATATACATATATACATACCTCTGTGTATCTATCAGCTAGATGGATAGAGCACCACGCCTGCAATCAGAAAGACTCCTCTTCCTGAGTTCAACTCCAACCTTCAACACTTACTAGCTGTATGACCCTGAGCAAGTCACTTAACCCTATTTGCCTCAGTTTCCTCAATTGTAAAATGAGTTGGAGATGGAAATAGCAAACCACCAGTATCTTTGCCAAGAAAACCCCAAATACGGTCACAAAGAGGGGGACATGGCTGAAATAACTCAACAACAATGTGTCTTTATGTATGTGTATATCGACATATATGTATATATGTACATGAATATATACATATACATATATTCATGCTTGTACTTTTGTGGTAGCAAAAATATGAAAACAAAGTGAGTGTTCATTGGTTGGGCAATGGCTGGACAAATTGTGGCATATGAAGGTGAAAGAATATTATTCCACACAGAAACTGAGGAAATTTTGAGGAACCCAGGGAAAAACAGGGAGGTTTGAATAACACAAAGCAAAGTAAGCAAGAGAACAATACAAGCAATGATCGTCTAAATGAAATGACATAAATGAAAATGTGACATAAATGAAAACATTAAAAGACAACCAAACACAGATTAATTGCATGATCTTAGGAGAACTGAGTCCCAGTTTCTCAGCAGAGAGGTGGGGAACTACAGATGTAGAATATCATATACACTATCAGGACAGTCAGTATATTGTCATTTTTGCTAAATTATTTTTTCTTGTTACAAGGAAGGATTAAATGGGGCAAAGGATATATTGGGAAATATAAATATGGTCTATTGCTAGAGTCATATTAAGAGACTTTTCAGCATAATGGAACCTGTCAGACAGAGCTTATGCTGTACAGACATAGCCTTTAAGAAGCCAGGGTCACCTCCACATGTAATGGGGCTTCAGAGGAAGACCTTGAGGAATACTGGAAAATGGTTGGAGTTTTAGGAAAAATCAATAAATTTTTAAAATTTAATCAGATAATAATAGCTAGCATTTATATAGCACTTTAATGTTTACAGAACATTTTATAAATATTATCTTTATTCATTGATCCACAAGAAAAAGATATGCCTTTTTTCCTAAGTCTTAGTGTTTTGCATTTTTCATGAAAAATAATCTTTGGAAAATATTAATCTATAGGTATACATATATGTATTATATATGCAAATATGCATATCTGATTTTAAAATGACAATGAAGGAGGAAATTATCAGAGGTAATACAATGGAGTGGAAACAGCCCAAGTTTTTGGAAAACTTTATCAATACTTTATCTGAGCTCTTTTTGACTGTGTGACCATGAACAAGTTACTTAGCCTCTCTGATCTATGATTTCCTCATCCATAAATGGGAATAATAATACTTTGCCCCACAGGGTCGACATCAGGAAAGCACTTTGGAACCCTTACAGCTTTCTAATACTAATATAATAATAAGTCATTTCTATAGTGCTCTAAGGTATACAAAGCGATTCCTTCACTACAATCCTATAAGGTAGGATCACTCAGTAATGAAAGCTTCTTCATTGATGAAATCACAGATATTTTGAAGTATTACACATTCCGGAATCATGGTTTCTCTGGTAATAGTAGAATATGACTTTTCAGAAAACTTCACCATGATATATGTCTACTCCTTTTTCCCAAAAGGTACCAGATTTTACAACCTTAAACGGTATAATTTAAACTGGTTCAAGAGAGAAACATTGAAAGCAGAAACTATTTTCATTTAGGCCTTTGTATTCCCAAAACCTAGCCCAGGGTAGCAGGTATAGGTAGCAGGCACTTAATAAGTATATATCGTGTTGCATAGAATTGAATCTGTACAGCTAATATATTTTCATTATCTAATTTTATTTGGTCAAGATAATAGACTACTGTTGTTGTTCAGTTGTGTCCTACTCTTTGTGACCCCATTTGGGGTTTTCTTGGCAAGGACACTGGAATGGTTTGAGATTTCCTTCTCTAGCTAGTTTTACAGATTAGGAAACTGAGGAAAGAGGGCTAAATGACTTGTCCAGGATCACATAGTTACTAAATGTCTGAGGCCAGATTTGAATTCAGGTCTTCCTGACTCCAGGCCTAGCACACTATCCACTGTACCACCTAGTTACCCGCAACACAATAGTATAGAAAAAGACAAAGTCTGATTTATTATCTGCAGCAATCCTCACTAGAATGCCAATCTATGACCATAGAAAGTGAAGGGGATGCACAGAAGGACCTTCTCAATGCACAGCATAGAAAATCTCCATGATCTAGTGGTAAGAATGCTAGATTCAGAGTTAGGAGATCTACTCCAGAATTCCACCTAAGATTCTTATTAATTTTATGTCCATGGGGACATACAACACTTCTAAGTCTCAAAATAAGGATTAAAATACTTGCTATACCTACCATACCAGATTGTTATGGGGCAAACACTTCATGAACCTCAAAACACAGTATAAATCAGAGTTGTAATTCACACATTAGTATACCAAGTTTATTATATAGGCTAATTGTCACATTGGAAGGCTTAGAGAACCTAGCCCTAAGGGGATAAATTATAAGGCAAGAAACATCAGAGGGAAGTATGGTAGTGATAAATCCTAGAGAAGGAGTTGCTGAATGGAGATTGTGACTAAGAGGGGGTGCCCAAGAAGGCATCCCCATAGAGACTATATTTCTTTTCATTCAATTTTATTTTATTTTCAGCTCCAAATTCTTTTCGTCCACCTCCCCCTCTTCCCCATTGAGCAATCAGGAAAACAAAACCAATTACAAACACGTAGAGTGAAAACAAAACAAATTAGCCATGCCATATATCCTCTCATACTGATTGCTAATAGTTAGCATTTACATAGTGCCTACTGTGTACTAAGCACTGTACGAAGGACTTTACAAACATTACTTCATTTGGTCCTCACAACAACCCTGAGAGGGAGGTGCTATTATCATCCCCATTTTATAGTTGAGGAAAATGAGGCAAGCAGAGGTTAAGTGACTTGCCCAAGGTCACACAGCTAGTAAATGAGAATAGATTTTAACTCCAGTCTTGCTGCCTCCAGGACCAGCACTCTATCCACTGTGCCACCTAGTTGCCTCATAAGTCTATCACCTCTCTATCTAGAGATGGATAGTATGTTTCATCACGAGTCCTTTGGAATTGCGGCTGGTCATTGTGTTGATCTTTCAAAGTTTTCTGTCTTAAGTCATTCTCCAATTGATAAATAATCAAAAGCAGTTTTTCAATGAAGAAATCAAAGCTTTATATAGTCATATGAAATAATGCTCTAGATCACTACCGATTAGAGAACTTCAAATTAAAACAACTTTGAGATATCATCTCACACCCATCAAATTGGTCAAAATGAAAGAAAATGACAAATGTCGGGGATGTGGAAAAATCTGGACACTGATGCACTGTTAGCAGAACTGTGAACCGCTCCAACCATTCTAGAGAACAAGCTAGAGTTATGCACAAAGAGTTATAAAACTGTGCATACCCTTTGACCCAGCAATATCACTATTAGATCTGTTTCCCAAAGTGAGCAGGAAAAAGGAAAAGAACCTATGTGTTCTAAAATATTTATAGCAACTCTCTTTGTGGTGGCAAAGAACTGGAAATTGAGGGAAGGCCCATCAACTGCGGAATGGCCAAGCAAGTTGTGGTATATGGTTTTGAGAGAATAGCACAATGCTGTAAGAAATGGTGGTTTTAGACAAACATGGAAAGACTTTGATGCAGTAATGAAGGATGAAATAAGCAGAACCAAGAGAACATTGTATACAGTAACAGCAATATTGTTCAAAGAATAGCTGTGAGAAACTAAGCTATTCAGAGTATAAATATTCAAATCAATTATAAAGGACCTATGAAGGAAGATGCCATCCACCTCTAGAGAAAGAACTGATAAATGTAGGTATGCATAGTGCAGTTTTACACATGTATGTATATTTGTGTTGTGATAAATAGCAGCCTTCTCTACTTCTCTAGCGTGGGGTAGGGAGGGAGACAGTTCAAAATTTAAAATGTAACAAAAATAAATTAAATTGTAAAAAAAACACAAAGTTTTGTATCTTTACAGTACAGTTGCTATTACATAAATTGTTCTCCAGGTTCTGCTCACTCCACTTTGCATCAGTGCATACAAGTCTTTCTCTGAAACATCTCTTCCATCATTTCTTAAAGCACAATAGTATTCCATCGCATTCATATACCATAGCTGTTCAGTCATTCCCTAATTGATGGCCATCCCCTCAGTTTCCAATCCTCTGTCACCATGAAAAGAGCTGCTATAAATATTTTTGTACATGTAGATCTTTTTCCTCTTTCTTTGACCTCTTTGGGGTACAGATTTAGTAAAGGTATCACTGGGTCAAAGTGCATTCACAGTTGAATAGCTTAGTAAGCATAGCTCCAAATTGGTTTTCTGAATGGTTAGACCAGTTCACAGCTCAACCAACAGTGCATTAATGTACCTGTTTTCCCACAGTCCTCTAACATTTGTCACTTTTCCTTTTTGTCAACTTTGCCAGTCTGGTGGGTGTGAGGCAGTAGCTAAGAGCTGTTTTAATTTATAAGATCTCTTTCGTTTGAGCAGTGAGAAGGAGGTGGAAGGGGACAACGAGGTGGTGGAGGAGAGTGGGAACAGAGCATGAGAGTTCCTCATAAACCATGAGCTCCTAGAAGGCAAGGACCAGATCATTTATCTTTGTGTCCCTTTCAGGGCCTAGCAAGGGGCTTTCACATAGTAATTGCTTTTAAAATATTTGTTAAATTTCATAGAATTCCAGAGATAGATGGAACCTCCAAAATTGTCTGGTCTAACCCTATCCTGACCAGGAATCCCCTCTATAATATTCCTGACAAAAGGGCATCCATAATCACCTACCACTGGGATTCTTTCTTCAATGCCTTGATGTGGCATAAAGGAAATTGTGGATTCTCAAAGGCAAGTCCTACAGAGCTGGAAAAGCTTCAAGGATGGCCCGAGCCATGAACTATGTCTGTTCCAAGGAGCAGCCTAGTTAAGTGCAGGGAATCATCATAAAGTTGACCACCAGGTGATGAATTTTTTGGTCCCAGTAAGTCACAAAGATTGCCCACTAAGACTTGGAGGGGATGCATCCTGCATCAGTAGAGGGAATACTCACCCTGATACAATCACAGATTAAAGTAATAATAACAATCACTTCAATGATAGTTTAATTATAACTGCCCTGTGAGATAGGTGTAATACAAGTATTTTTATACCCATTTTACAGAGAAGGAAATTGAAACTGAGAAAGGTTTAAGTAATTTCCCCAGGGTCACATAGATCCAAGAAATTATTCAAAATAGTTTGACTCCTGGTCTGAGTCTACCACACAGTCCCTCAGACACTTGAGGAGAAAGATGATGCTATTCCTGACAAGTCTTCATCATCACTTATAACTTGTGCCAACTTCAGAGAAGCACTAGTAACCTAAGTCCATGTGGCCCTTCACAATCATGGTTCCACAGTCTGACACAGAGAGTATGGTCCAGTGGATCTGAAAGGCAGTGTGGTATAGTAGATACAGTGCAAGAAATGGAGAGAGAAAGACCTGGGCTTGAACCCTGGTTCTGATGTTTGCTACGTAAAATGTCAGCTCTTTGAGGGGAGGGACTAGTTTTCATTTTGTCTTTATATCCCCAACCCAGCCAATCCTCATTGAATTCTATTGCTACCTGTATGATCATGGGCAAATCACTTAACCTGTCTGAAACTCAGTTTCCTCATCTGTAAAATGGGAATAATATGATATTGTTATTAATAACATGCAACATTATTGTTGTTATTAGTTATAATAATAATTGTGGTGCTTACATCACAACATTGTTAGGAGAGGACTTAAACTTGTGGTTCCACTGATATAGTGGAACTCCCAGGTGAGAAAAGTCTAGAGTACAACAGGAAAAAATTGCCAAAGTGGAAGAAAAATAAACCAGGAAAACAATACACAAAGTTAACTACAACAACGCAAATTAATTTCTATGACAAACTATAGCAACTGAATATTCAAAATGACCAACTTGACCCCAAAGAAGATATATGAGAAAACACCTCCCTTTCTTCTTGGCAGAGATGGGGGACCATGGGTGTGGAACACTACATATAACATCAGACTTGTTCAATATGTTATTTAGTTTCATTGAATTTTTTTTATTTCTTCCTCTTTATTTTAAGGTATGGCTCTCTGAGACGGGTGAGGGGAGAGACAAAATGGGAAATGCAGGTCATGTAAAACAGAAGATAACAATAAAAATTTACTTTGTAAAAATTGAATAAATATATTAGGTATGTAAAATAAATATATTTCATATGATATAAACTATATTTTACACTTAAAAATAAACATTTAAAATTCTATTTCTATATGTATACATACACAAACCTATATATGGGCATGTATTCATATATTTTCATGTATTCACATATATACACATGAAAAACCTCTGTGGGGAAGGGGCTGGGTGTAGGGGGCTAAGCACCAACTGAGCTGTCTAGGGTCCTGGCTTCCTTCCACCCAAGCCTCTCCTCTTGACCATTGTACCCTTGGACTTGAATGCTCACCTCCCAGTCACGTAAGTCCTGGACAACAGGACTGCAAGAGAAGACTCTGCTTCTCCAGCCAGATCAATCTGCTTTACAGCTTCATTCCTATTGCCTACACTACATTAAATATAATTCCATGATTCTGAAAATAGTCTGAATCCAGGCAGCCAGTGTAGGTAATATCTGGGTCATGGTCATAGTCCCCACCTGGGGAAACTGATCACCTTGCCTAGGTCATAGACAAGAGGTTTCTAGTGGTGGCTATGGGTTTCTGTTTTCTGCCCTCCCTATTCAACATTTTAATCAGCTATTTAGACAAATTCAAGTCAACTACTTTTTAATACTACGAATAATAATAAAAAGAGTTAGCATTTATATAACACTTTAAGGTTTGTGATGAACTTTACATATATTATCTTATTTGTTCCCACAAACCTGAAAAATAAATGGGATTATCATCCTCATTTTTCAGATGAAGAAATTGAAGTAATATGCCTGTCACATATAGGTGCTATATAAATGCTATTCCCTTCTCTTCCCCTAGGGCAGACACAGGTTAAGTAACTTGCCCAGGGTCACAAAGCTGGTAACTCTCTAAGGCTAGATTTAAAGTGAGGTCTTATGAACTCTAATTCCAGCACCCCACACAAGGTCTGTACTAGGGCTAGAAATACAGAGATGAAAAAACAACACAATCCCTGCTCTCAAGGAGCTTACAATATAATAGAAAGATCAAATGTGTAAACAAACAACTATAATACAGGTTGGAAGATAATTGCATTCATGGTGTGACCTAAGAGATTCAGGAAGAGAGGGAGGAATCATTTAGCTAAATAAGACCACAAAACACTTCACAGAGGAAGGGGTATCTGAGCTGTGCCTTGAAGGAAGAATTTGCACAGGTAGAGGAGTGGATGGAATGTATTCCAGCTATAAGGGCAGCATGCAGCAAGGCACAGAACTGGGAGGGAGCAAAACATATTTGTGGAACTCTTAGTATTTTGGTTGTAATATAAAATGCATGAATTGAAGTAATAGGAGGTTGTGGCTGAGGAGGTTAGGGAGCTGGGGGGAGGGTGGAGAGATAAGGCTAAAAAATAGGTCAGAGCCGATTTGTAGAAGATCTAGAATGCCAGTTCAAGAAAGGATAGAGAATACTACCAGGCCTAATATTAGTGCCAATCCAAATCTCCCTCATTTAAGGAGATCAAGTGACTTGGTGCAGTTTCCATTCCAGACTCACTCCCAAAGCAAGGACCAAAAAGATGGGTCAATGAAAGAGAAAAGGGGACAAGCTACAATGGCTTTGCACCATTCACATTCCACTGATAGTCAGGACTCTTAAGCAATATAGGTTTTTATAATAGTAACTATAACAATAGAAATAATAATAAGTAGTATTCCCACTTCTATAGTTAAATCAGGACAATAATATTTGCACAATCTGTGCCAACCCCCTCCCAGCAGGGCTGCTACCCTGTGCCTACCTCACAAGTGAAGAAAGCACTTCAGAAAGCATAAAGGGGTGGGGAAGTGAAAGGGAGGGGACAGAGGAGGGAATAGTACCACCCCTAAAAAGAAGACAAAACAGCAGGAAGACAAGAAGGAAACACAGACAAGTAAGACAGCTTTAAAAGTTACATGATGACTTTACTATATACTTTAAAAGAAAAGCAAGCTATACATAATAGAGATTCATATGTAATCCTCTTTCTGTTCTATAATGTATGTGAAAGGACTCGTTTTGTTTGGTGTTTATGTTCAGGAAAAACATGTTTTTGAAAAAGAAAGCTTAAAACATTCTATATATGAGCTATTGTTATGGCTATCATCATCATCGTTATCATCATCTCATTCTCATCTTTTCTCATGAGGTTCAGACAGAAAAGTTTCTGGGACAAGTGTCTACCCTATTTTTTTTTATTCAGTGTTCTATGGAATATTTCATAAGTAGATAAAATTGCTAATTGTTTAATTAAAACAAAAGTATTAAGATAAAAGTTCATCCCCTATAGGCTCCTAAAATCCACCGCAATAAAAATCCAGTAGCAGAAAAGACAATAGGAATGATATCTACCTCATCCCATCCCTGTGTGATGTTGATCTCCTCATCTAAGTCTCTATATTTTGAAAGTATCTCATTCCATGGAGCTTAGAAACTCTGATTATTTCATGTGGCAACATTATTAAAATATTGCTTAAGTTTTTATGTATCAATGTTATATTTGGGTGATCATCATCAATGTTTCAATCTGTGATGATGGTTCTGTTTCACTGTGGTTTATTGGCTGCGTTCTCCAGGATATTTTAAGGTCTGTATTTCTAGTAACAGGGATTTGTCATCTATCTGATTATGAAAGATGGCAAGATTCTAATGTACTCTGTAGCTCTAGCCACTAGGTCATCTCTTACTAGGTATCTGATAGGCCTAAAGGTTCACAGCCTGTAGTGATATATAGCATAGTTTTTTGTTTGGGTTTTTTTTTTGTTTTGCTCTTTTTTTTTTGGGAGGAGGGAAGGCAGGACAATTGGGGTTAAGTGACTTGTCCAAGGTCATATGGCTAGTAAGTGTTAAGTGTGTGAGGCTGGATTTGAACCCAGGTCCTCCTGACTCCAGGGCTAGTACTCTACTCACTGCGCCACCTACCCACCCCCTATCGCATAGTTTTTACTGCTTCCCTGCATAACCTACATTGATCACTAAGTCTGGGATCCTTCAAGATAACTTTTGTGTGGTTTCTTATGGCCACGACCTGGTCCTGGATTGTTTCTCTATTTCTACAAGCAAATCCACATGACTCTGCCATTTCCTTCATGTTCTCTGTTGACATATTATTGACTGAATTTGCTCAGGTGTTGCCTATGGAGGGCTTTTTTATTTCATTCTTGAATCTTAGCTATCTAATGAGTTCCAGCAATTTTCAGTTACTTCAAGTGCACTAGTATGTGCCTGTTGCACCCTTTAATGTTGCTCAGCCATGTCTATTTGCTTTAAAAATATTTCTGCAGATTTTTCTTAACCTATTTATCATGTACTCTATCAATCCCCTTCTTCCTCTTTGAAGGGAAAATAGGAATCTTTCTATTGTTGTCTTAGAGTGATGAAACCTGTGTTTTGTTACAAACATAATGTTTTTTGTTAATGTAAGGATGGGGGGGGGGCACTCCCATCTCAACTAATAACAGAACACCTAGACATCTAAATGAAATCAAACAAAAGCAAACTAGGTATGAAGAATTTCTTAATCAATTTGAAAGGACCATAGTGTATTTGGATGAAAGCAGATAATGCCACACAGGAAATGTCATGATTAGTTAAAAAGAATCAGCCACACCCTGTTGGACTAAATATAAAAAGAGCAAGCCAGCTCAGAGACAGTCATTTGAGTGATAGTTGAATACAGAGGTAAAGGATTCCTGAAGAAAAAAAAAATAGCAAGGAATTGAGAGCCCAAGAAGAAGAGGAAGGGAGGGGAGGGAAGAGAAGGAGAAGGGAGGAAAGGAGAAAATGAGCAAATAGCTCCCCTCTTCCACACCCACTTCCCCATCTTGACAGGTGAGATAGCCTTGTGAATTTGGAAAGGCCAAAAAGTCTGGAGGTCTCATCAGTGGGTGTTGGTAGCAGTGCCCACTAAAGCCAGCAGCATCACCCTGGAAGCAGCAGGGGCTGACAATCACACCTGAATTGAAACCTGGTTGATACATGAGGATCAACTAGATACATTGAGAAAAGACAGCTTCATGGCTGCATAAGAGCACCAATGCTCAGAGCCCAAAGAGAATTAGACTAAAGGAGAATTTTATAAGGACTCCAAGGAGGTAGAAAACATTTGCAGTAATCATCAACTATGAATTTCTCCTCTGGCCACATGTGCTCTCTAATTTTGAGCCCACTCTCCCCAGGGACCTTATTGTTCAACAGTAGAGTATATTCTTCCTTATCCTTTAGAGAAAGGGACAATAAACTATAGGTTAAAGGCCAGATCTGTCCCACCACATGGTTTTGTACAGCCAGTAAGCTAAGAATGGGTTTTGCAGTTTTAAATATAATAAAACTTTATTTTAAAATGTAAAAAAAAAAAACCATTCTTAGCTCACAGGCTACACACACACACACACACACACACACACACACACAATGACAATGAGCCAGATGTGGTCCATGGCATAGTTTGCCAGCTTCTGCTTTAGAAGGATGTTTATGTAACACCTAGCCTTGCTATGCTCACTTCAGTAAATCGATCAATAAACATTTATTAAACACCTACTATGTCCTGTGCACTGTGCTAAGTTCTGGGGATATAAAAATGGCGAAAGATATCCTTCCTAAGAGATAATTCTCTGACTGATAATGTGTAGCACAGCAGGGGGGATTCATGGACAACAATACTAGTAAATCACTACCCCTCCTCAGGGTTACCCCTAGAACTCCGAGAAGAGTTATGCAAATAAGTTAGAGAAGTGGTCAGAGGGGAGTGTTACATTAGGTAACTTTCCAAATCTTTTGAGGTCCATTTTACAGTTCTTTGTAGGAAACAAACGCAGACTTTTGCATGCACAAACATTATAAGTTCTGAAGGTATAATTAAGACCGATACTATACTAGCGTCAGTTGCTTTAAATTTAGCTTTGCTTTCAGGATGCCAGTAATTCTCTTAACATAGTCAACCACAACCTTTTAATATCTTTATACTCAATTGTCTTGCCTAAAGCAAATCAATGTATTTGTGAGAAATACTTTTATATATTAATTCAATGTGATTTAAGTTCAAGGCCTTCACTTTAACTTTTTCCTTGGTGGATAGTAAAAATTTTACATTGTTAAGAGGCTGTGAAGGCAACAATGGCTTTTGGCTTCTCTACTCTAGCTCTCTGCCTCTAATTTATCCTCCTGGATACCTCATAACCTACAATAGAATAAGTTATTTCCTTTGCCAAGGGCTTTCTGGTTGGTTGCATAGGTGTTATCTCTGAGACTTTGAGATTCCACATGGAAAGAGTCAAAGCTGGGGCAGGTAGGGGGTGCAGTGAATAGAGCACCAACCCTTGAGTCAGGACAACCTGAGTTCAAATACAGCCTCAGACACTTAACACTTACTAGCTGTGTGACTTTGAGCAAGTCACTTAACCTCAAATGCCCTCCCTTCCTCCCTCCAAAAATGAGAGAGACAGAGAGAGAGACAGAGAGACAGAGAGACAGACAGAGAGAGAGAGAGAGAGAGACAGAGAGAGAGAGAGAGAGAGAGACAGAGAGAGAGAGAGTCAAAGTACTGCTACAGGTACAGAATGCAAGTAAATAAATTACTGCTGATAAGCAATACAAGAGCTGAATGGATTGCAGGGTCCACTCCAAAGGAGCAAGCAGTAGATTCTTTCTGATGGCATAACTTAGCAAATGTCATCATATATTTCCCAAGTTGGGTCCTTCACTTCACTTTTAAGAAGCAGATGTTTGGGGGAGAAGTGGACAAGCATATATAGTTTTAGAAGTATTTTGGTTAGTAATCTTGATTCTAGTGGCACAGCTGGACTCGAACCTTTGCATTTTATAAAATGATGCTTGGAAGCTGATACTGAGAAGTCTGGCACTCAGAAAGAATTCAAGGCCTGGGAGATCTGCCTTGTGAAAATTGCCAGAATTTGTGGCTGGTATCAAGGTCTCAATGTCTCAATGTAGGGTATTATTATTTACAGAAAAGCCTACTTTGGAACCTATAATATGGCAAAAACCATGCTCCCAGATCCTAACGACATTTTATATTGTGATAAGTTGGTTGACTGCACAATCAGTGACTGCTGTAGCACGTATGGTCTCCTATCCCTTTGATGCAGTAAGCTGGGGAAGCATAATACAGTGAGTATAAAGGGGCTGATATCAAGCACACCAGAATAACTGACTGCTAGAAGAAGACTGCTAAAGACAAAGAATTCTTCAAGATTGCCTGGTCCATGTACTTAGACTCCATGAATGGAGCTTTCCCGCTTGTCCTATACAATGGGCTGAAGAAGGTAATTTAAATCTATCCTAACAAAAAATGGAAACAATGAGTATAGAGTATACAGAATACTTAGCAATACCTAGTATTTTGGACCAATGAACTTCAAAAAATTACTGTGTGTGTTTTTGATTGTTTAATCCAGGTCAGGTCATGTTTGTAGAGGAGCTAGAAAAAGCCCTTTGAAAAAAAGGACTCATTTGCTACAATCTGTTATTCAGGCAACGGGACTGATGATTCAGTATATTGGTTCTATTGGTTTGGAGAAAATAATAGCATTTACTGTGAGTCCAAGGAGGTAGATAAACTTAGACTATCTAGTTTAAATGCTATTTTATAGGACCATAAATTTGTGCTTAAATTTTTTTTGGAAATGATCTCTCTCATTTAAACTGAAGCACTCTATACTCTATTTTGTATAGACAAATGTTTGGCAGTTACAACCTGAGTGGGATATTCTGCTATAAAAACAATGAGTTCACAGAATACACACACACACACACACACACACACACACACACACACATTTTAAATGTATTAAGTTGAAATGAAATTTTTATATCATTGAAGAAAGATTCCTTATGAGATGAATGAGTTTTTTAATATGATTTACCATGAAGCCTTACAGTTTAATATCATCCATGTATATCAAGTGATTAATAAGATATTTTGGTCCAATGTGCTCTTTAACTTGGAAGCTGTGCTTAGTTTTTTGAAGAGAAATGATCACAGATTTAAGGCTGGGCAGAGTCATAATGGGGCTTAGCCTATCTCCCTGGAAAATGCCAAGTTTTATATGCATTCTTCTTGATATTATTGGTTTGGTGGAATGTTATAAATAGAGAACAGTTTTCCAAGTGTATATCTGATACTTTAGTGTCCTCCCCCTACTCAGGTCTATTTTATATACAGATCATCCCAAAAGTCTTCTTGCAGAACATTTCACAAAAAAAATTTGGGACACCCTGGTCCACACAAATAAGCATTAAATGTGGAACCGAGTCATACACTTTGTGATAAACAACATAGACAGTTTAGATGTGATAGTGCTTTCAGGCAGCTCATTCAAGTATTACCTAAATGATAATGAGATGCTCCTTCCATCCCTCCTCAAGGGTCCTCCCAGGACTTTTTTGCCCACCCATTTTGCTCCTCAGATGATACACTGCATTTGTAGATTTTTTTTATTGGCACAATCTGCTAATGCTTTAACATTTCACAACAACCCTCTAAAGAAAGCAGGGTAAGTATTATCATCTCCATTTTATAGATGAGGAAACCAGGGTTCATTTGTTCAAAGTCACAAAGCTGTAGAGTATCAAAGAAAGCCTTGAATGCAAGACATTTGGCTCTACAAGTCATAGAGTTTCTACTAGACTATGCTGCCTCATGTAACTTGCACCTTGTGTTACTATAAAGCCATGTCTTTTAGTTCCCAACAGCAAAACAAACCGCCCCCCCAAAAAAATCCACCTTAGAAAATGACAGCAGCTCACGTTTGTGTGGTGCTGTTGTGCTGTTCCCTTACAAGGACTTTGCGAAGTAGGTGATAAAAATGTGACTCCTGTTCCTTCTCAAATGATGAGGAAATTCTGTCTCAAAGAAGTGAAAGGTTACATTATAAGGTAAGTGGTAGTTGTTGTTCAGTCATTTCAGTCACATCCGACTCTTCTTGGCAGAGACACTGAAGCAGTTTTCTATATCCTTCTCCAGTTCATTTTACACATGAAGAACTGAGGCAAACAGGGTTAAGAGACTTGCTCAGGGTCACACAGCTAGTAAGTGTCTAAGGTCAGATTTGAACTCATGAAGATGAGTCTGATTCCAAGGCCAGTCCTCTATCCACTGGGCCACCTAGATGCTCTAGAAAGTAGTACAGTCAGGACTAAAACAGTCATTGCCTCCAAGCTGGAAAGACTGATTCTCTACATCACATATCACTGTGGGCTTGTTTCAGGGAGAGTAAAGAAAAAGATGAAAACATTCATGTATGCTTCACAACAATCTGAGTGGAAGGGAATACAGGAAGCAAAGCTGGCTCTGGAAATGACCAAGAGGAGCAACAGCCAAGGAGTTTCCCTCAGAGCTTTCACATTGATAGACTTTGCCATGGTACATCACATAGCTAATTCTCTGAGTGTAAGAATCAAGATTTTTAAATTTCCAAAAGGCTGCAATATAGTCTAGAAATTTAATAAGGACAAATAGTGACAAAGAGCAAGGTCCTCTGACTCAAATCCAGCATTCTTTCCAGGAAACTTTTCTTCCCTCTCAACAACCCAACATCCTTTCCTAATGCCTGGTACCTTTCATTGATGAAGATGCCCAAAGTCCTAGCCAGAGATGAGTTAGCCATAGAAGGCTAAAGATGGAGGAAGACAGCCTATGTCCTTTGCTCCCTTGGGGCCTGGCTCTTCCAGTTCACTGAGACCCCAAAGAGTAGATAGAAACCACCCCCCTCCAGAGGCTTTAAAGTAAAGCAGCCACTCGTGATTAAAATTTTACCATTGCTTTAAACAGACAAACCCAGGCTCTTGCATACCTAGTGTCAACTGTGACTTCATATGTAAAGGGAAAGCTAAGGAAGATAACTGTGGCCTAAAATTTCACCATCACTTTGAAACTCAACTGCAGTCCCTGCTGCAAAATCTTGAGTCTAGGGCTTATTAGCCAAAGTTCAGCATCTGCAGTAAAAAAAAAAAAAAAGCCTGCCTGAGGCTCATCCCTCCTCAGATTAGGAAAAGGAAGAAGCTAATTATAGATAATCCTGCCAAGAACAGATCTCAGAGGAATAGAGCTGAAGGAGAGAAGACTTATTGCCAGATGGGCCTGTTAATTATGATGGGGACTGTGGTATTTCTCATGCAAATGAGGGCAAATAAATCAATCACATAAATGTTAACAACAAATTTTTTTGAGCCCCACCTGGGCTGCCCAGTAAGGGGCCTGAACTTGGCCACTCTGTTCAGAGGCCTATGTTCAACTGAGGCACAATTGGGTAAAATAGTGCCTGCCTTCACAGAGCTCACAGTCTATCTCAGGATAGAAACCTTAAATATATGAAAAGTTCAACAGTGATGCATGAGGGCTAATGGCCATTGTAACTAGCCAAGAGTTACTTGTCATGCATGAAGGGCAAGACCATATACTGCTCTGCCCTTCCCCATCACACCCTCCCAACCTTATCACCTTCATCCACTGTGAACTCTCTCTCCCAACTTCCTTGATGATCACTTGGCAACTGATCAGAGGATCCATCAAGGTCCTTGCCATCATTCTTAATGACATCAACATATACATTGATAAACCTTCCAAAACCATGGATTCACAGCCTCAGCTCTAACCATCCCCCTCCTCCCAATTCAGCGTCACCTTGGCTCTTGTCATCACTCAAAAACTGCTCCATCTCCAAATGATTGAACAATGAAATTCTCTCCTCTGAGGACAACTTCCAGTTCTGTATAACAGCACTATTCCTTGACCTGCTCTTTATTTTCATCCTGACACCCTAGATTTTAAAAAAGAACAAAGTTATGTTGCTTGAGTTCACTATAAATCCATGCCGTCTCCCCTCACTGAGAATCAAAGAGTGTCCTCTATAAAACCAACCTCACAGATTTGTCATGAGGCTCTAACAAGATCAGGTATGTAAAGTGTCTAACAAATCTAAAGGAATGACAAAACATCAGCTAGTAAGGGAGTAGCTCTAAGGGACATCTAGGTGGCTCGACGAATAAAGTGCTGGGCCTAGAGTCAGGAAGATTCATATTCCTGAGTCTAAATCTGACCTCAGATACCTCCTAGTTGTGTGACCCTGGGCAAGTCACTTAATCTTGCCTCAGTTTCCTCATTTTCAAAATGAGCTGGAGAAGGAAATGGCAAACCACTCCAGTATCTTTGCCAAGAAAACCCAAAATGGGGTCATTAAGGGTCAGACACAACTAAAATGACTGAACAAGAACAAGTTCTAATTGTTAGTTCTTTCTTATATTGAGACAGAATTATCCTCCCTCTAATATCTACCAATTAGCTCTAGTTCTGCTCTCTCCAGGTACAGAGAACAAATCTAAACACTCTTTCACATATCTATCTTCCAAATATTTGAAAAGACTTATGATATGTCTTGCTGACTCTTCTCCTCTCCATGTTAAATATCTCTAGTTTCTTTGAGCTGTCCTCATAGGACATGCCTTTCAGACTCTTTAGCATCCTGCTTTCAGACAACACGTTATTGGTCAATAAACCACAAATCTGTGACTTTCTCCAGAAACATTCAAAGTGCCATAAAATTTAGAATCAAAGAGACCTTGCAAAGCATGTAGTCACAGAAGCACACAAGTTACCATTTTTTTTTCAGTTGGAACTTGTAGCAGTCCAATACACTCAAAAAGGATCCCCACCATAACATATCTGATTTGGTAAAAGACCTTCATTGAGGTCCAACTGCCTCAGTATAGAGGTAAATAAACAAGGCTGAGAAAATTACTAGCCCAAGCTCATAAACAAAGTTAAGTAGCAGAGCCAGGATCTGATTCCCCATCTCCTAATTCCAAATCCAGTAAACATCCCACCATTCCATATTGCTTCCCAATCTCAGGACCTAACAGTCAGTATAGAGATAAAGACTGTGGGAGTAAGTCAAGAGAAAGACGTTTACTATCATCAGATCTGATTAAATCACCAGACCAGCTGCCTTCTTGGTCAACCAGCTCTACATGTATTGTCTATGAACAATTTAAATTCCCTCCCAAAGAAACTCAAAAACCAGAAATGTCCTCAGGATAATGTCTCACCATGAGCATCTCCTAAAAGGAAACCATGCACTTTTGTGTCATTTATTACTCTCCAGGGGTCTTTGGCCTTTCAAGAAGTCACAACTAAACACCATTTCTAACTAATCCAGAACCCAAACCCTGCAAATATCACTGGGGAGAGATGTCTGTTAGTTACAAGTGTCCAAAGCTGAATAAAGAAGGGCTAGGAAGCTTCAAGAAGGGAGGTGGCAGGGGAGGGAGTGAGGGTGCCGAGTAGGGGGTGGCAGGACAGGACTCTTTGGCAGGCAGTCTCTTTACTCATTAAAACTCGACATTCCAATCATCTGTGATCTTTGGTTTTTGTTACACCTGATTTTCCCTTCCTGACATTTAAACTTGTCTCACTCATATCAAGCTAGTGTCAGTGACTAATAGCAACCCCAGAACAGTATTCAATAATGAATTGGACTTTGAAACTTGATACAGCATCCTCCTGAATCCCTGTTGCAAAAAAAAGAATGCTATTTGGGGGGGGGGGGGAAGAGGGAATGAAGGAAGTAAAAGAAAAGAAGGAAGAAAAAGAAAGGAAGGAAGGGAGAAAGGAAAAGAGGAAGGAAGGAAGGAAGGAAGGAAGGAAGGAAGGAAGGAAGGAAGGAAGGAAGGAAGGAAGGAAGGAAGGAAGGAAAGAAGGAAGGTGGTGCTTTCAAACTATAGGCCAGAGACTTTGACTTTGATTCATGGCAAAATTCTAAGATGTGCTATCTTGTTTGTGAGCCCAATGAAATTGACAG
>CM053585.1:292636180-292681816 GCA_028646515.1 Pseudochirops corinnae
AGGGAGAAAGGAAAAGAGGAAGGAAGGAAGGAAGGAAGGAAGGAAGGAAGGAAGGAAGGAAGGAAGGAAGGAAGGAAGGAAGGAAGGAAGGAAAGAAGGAAGGTGGTGCTTTCAAACTATAGGCCAGAGACTTTGACTTTGATTCATGGCAAAATTCTAAGATGTGCTATCTTGTTTGTGAGCCCAATGAAATTGACAGCAGGGGTAGGGGGAGATGGATAACATGATGGACTAAGAAGGAAGAGACCCAGGTTTGAACCTCACCTCAGACATTTATTAGCTATAGGACCCTGCACAAGTCACTACCCTCTCTGAGATTCTGACAGTCTCATCTGTAAATCCAACCCCACAGATTCGTCAAAAGGCTCTCTTGAGATTATGTATGTAAAGTGTCATGCAAACCTAAAGGAGTATTGAAACATTAGCTATCATCATCATCATCATCCTCACCCAGAAAAAGTGAACCAGGGTGGTGATGGCTCTGTAGACCAATGATGTCAAACTCAGAAACAAAGTCACAAAGGGCCACATATTAACTTAGAAAAACATATTAATATTATCTCTGTTCTATTGTATTATTATTTATTTTGTAAAATATTTCAGGTTTGGGCTGTGCTCAGTAGTGATGTGAGCCTCATTCAGCCTGTGGACAGTGTATGTGACACCTCTGCTGTAGGCTGTCATATATGGAGGGACTAAAGTATCCAAAGGGTTTTCATAGGGAGGAGAGGCTAGACTCTTTCTGCCTGGTCCAATGGGGCAGTGGATAGAAGCTGCAAAGAAGCAGACTTAGGCTTGATGTAAACAATTAGTGGTAGCCCAAAAAGAAATGGGCTGGCTCAGGAGGTACTGAATGCACCATTATCCCTGAAGGTCTTAAAGTAGAGGCTTTCTGGGGTTTATCATACAGGAAATTCTCTGTCAAATACAGGTTAGACTAGAACTAAAGTTCCTTCAATTCAGAGTCCATAATTCCGTGAATAGGAATATAATTGATAATGACTTCACAGTAGAATTTTACCATTATAAAATAGGCATATATGGCATGCTATTGTTTCAAAACAAAACATTTTGAAGTAATTTTGAATTTTTAAAATAATGTTACGTTATTTCCCAAACATTTTGAAATAATATTGCTATGTTCCATTGAATCTATGATCTCATCATTGTAGAAACTCTTTCTAATGATGCATTTTGCAATCCATCACTATTTGCCCATCTTGACAACTCTTGTCCTTTTCCTCCTGCAAAACTGCCAGAGAGGACACCCTCCCCTCCCCAACATATAAGGTAACTTCCTCTAGTTCTCTGATGGATGAATACTAATTGATCAACAAGCATTTATCAAGCACCTCTTACGTGGCAGCTTGGGCCACAAATACAAGAATGAGATGGTCCCTGCCCTCAGTCTACTTACAGATGTGCTATCTTGTTTGTGAGCCCAATGAAATTGACAGCAGGGGTAGGGGGAGATGGATAACATGGGATACAACCTAGTCAGTGGGTAATCAACCAAAAAGATAGGTTGGAGCCAAATTATATAGGGCTTTAAATGTCAAACAGCATATTGGAGGCCCAATATAAATAACATGCTTCATGTATATTTTATCCTTGAAGCAATGGAGGCCACTGAAACCCCTTGAGTATGGAAGTGGCCTGGTCAGACCTGTACTTTAGGAGTCAGTTTGGCAGTTGTGTGCAGGATGCACTGGAAAGGTAAGAGATTAGATACAATCACAAGAGGTTGGACCAGGTATGATACTCTTGCGATAGTGCAGGCAAAAAGTAATGATTGCCTAGACTAAGGTGGCTATGATATCAGTAGAAAGACAGACAGATATGAAAGATGTCCATGAGGAGAAATTTACAGGACTTGGCAACTAATGATTATATACAAAGAATGAGTGAAAGTAGGGAATTAAATATGGCTCTTACCTTACATATGACATGTCCATTGCTTATCCCTCACTCTTACTGTGTGATTCATTCATTCATCTTCTCCAATCATACTTTTCTCTTATGACATCCTTTATAATACTACCCCTATATGATTCCTATAATTACAAATAAGTAATGTGTTGTAGCCTGCTCACTTCTACAAAGTGCTTCTCCATCATCTTTTAGCTAACTTTAGTTCAGTGATTATAGTATCGCATGTCTCATACTCACACAAGACCAGAAAGGTATTGGTGCTTAAAAAAAAAAAAAGGGTTATCCATTTCATAGAGAAACTTCAGGTAATTAAAAGAATCGAAAAGTTTTCTCAAGATAATCCATCATGTTCTCTTCTTCATTTCAATTCTGGGCCTAACTCATTGTCCATTTTTAGTTTCTGTCCAAGATAAGCATACTCTTATATGAAGACTTTAGTCAGAGGTGAGGAACCTGTGGCCTCAAGGCTACATGTGGCCCTCTAAGTACAGCCTTTTGGCTGAGTCCAAGTTTTACAGAACAAATTCTTTTATTAAGGGAATTTGTTCTGTGAATTTTGGATTCAGTCAAAGGGCCATGCTTGAGGACCTAGAGGGCCACATGTGGTCTCAAGGCCTCTGGTTCCCCACTCCTGCTTTTGGTTGTCCATCTAACTCTGTATCATAGTCTAGACATAAGTGTTCTTCATCCACTTGGTATTTGTGGTATAGATAGGTAGGCAGAATTCTTTTGCATAGTGTAGTAGATAGAAACCTGGATTTAGAGTCAGGAAAACAAGTTCAAATTCTGCCTCAGTCATTTATTAAATGTGTGATCCTGAGTAAGAAACTTAACCTTTCTATGCTTCAGTTTCTCTTCTCTAAAATTAGGGGATTTTTACATTTAAAATTAATTGAATAAATAAATGAGGGGGTTAGGCTCAATAATCTCTAAGGTCCCTTTTAGCTCTAAATTCATGACACTATCACATTTCATACTCGTGTAATCAGTACAATACCATCAAACAGAAGTATCTGGAGGACTTAAGCATCTCCTACATGTGGGCCCTCACTGGCCATTCTCTATAACAATAGCAAAAACCTTTGATAAGTATGAATCTGTCTCCCTGTGGTTACCTATTCTAAGGAATTGTGTATAAATTTGACATTCACATAAGACATTTGGTTGTAACAGACCTTTTAAGGCAGAGTTTTGTTTTGTGGGATCAAAGGCCTTTCTATAACCAACAAACAATGACCCTAGTGGGGTCTTATGTTTTATAGTTTTAATCAACTAGGTAACTTCGAGGATGTGGTTTGCTATAGAAAATCATTTGTGAAAGCCTGCTCATTCCTGTATTATACCTTCCAGGATGCCTTCCATATATGTGTATAGATTATTCTATAAAGAATTTGTAGCAGAGGGAAAATAGACATATGACTTAGTAGTTATTGATATTCTTATTTTATTTCTCCTCAATCTGTTTTCCAGGTCAATTATTTTTCCAATGAGATGTTTTACATTTTCTTCTTTGTTTTCATGCTTTTGATTTGGTTTTATTATTTCATGATGTCTTATGAAGTCATTAGTGCCCCTTGCCAATTCTAAGTTTTAAGTAGTTAATTTCTTTAGTAAGTTTTTTAATCTCTTTTTCCAATTGATTGGAATAATTTTCTGGCATTATTCATTTCTTTTCTTAATTTTTCCTCAACCACTCTTTGATTTTTAAAGTCCTTTTTAAGCTCTTCCAAAAACTCTTTTTGCACTTGTGACCATTTTACATTTTTCTTTAAAGCTTTACAGGAAGCTATTTCACCTTCTTCTGAATTTGAACCCTGATCTTCTCTATCTCCATAGTAGTTATCTATGATCAGGTTCCTTCTCTGTTTTTTAATCATGTTAATGGCCTATTTCTTGGCTGTTAACTTATGCTAAAGTCAGGCTCTATTCCTGGGGTATGAGTTATAATGTCTCAGGCTCTGGGTTTTTCATGCTGTTGTTTTCTGTATAATGCAAGGCCAGTTACAGTCATTGATCCTCCCGCTCACATTTTGGTCTGTAAGTGACCACAGATAATTCTCGCTGCTCCTGAGCCACCACCAGGGCCCCCAGCACCACTGCCACTACAAATACCCTTGCTCTCTGAAGTCCCTCAGATGGTTGCAAGCATCAGCTCACCCCTCCGCCCTAGAATCAAAGCCAGGGAACTCTCTCCTCTGAGTGACCACAGCTAGTAGCACCCTGCCCCTCTGCAACCCCATTCACTAGCTCCTCACCCCATAGTCACAACCTGGGACTGTGTCTAGTCAGCAGGCCTGGACCCAGAGTCCAGCACCAGGGGAGGGACCCCACAATATTTCCCTGATCAGCCCCCCAACCCCCACACCATGTGGGGCAAAGCTTCTGAAAGTGAGGCTGCCACCCATACAGCTGTCGTTGGGCTTGCTGCTTGCTGACTGGGTGGAATCTACACTTCAGTCAGGTCAGACCATCACCCAAGAAAGTCAGCTCTTTCCTAACATCCTCTCAAGTTGTCTTAAGCTGACCAGCTGCTATACTGCGACTTTTAATTATTTCTGCTGCTCTGAAATTTACTTTGAGGCATTTTAAGTTATTGGTGGGAGAATTTGGGAGAACCAGGTAAGTTTCCCACTTTAGTCACCATCTACCCACAATTCTCTCCCTTAGCCTATTTCAAAGATGTTGAGAATCTTGTCACACAAAATCATGCTGTCCTTAGAACTGACCTCCTCTGTGCATATTTGCTGCATTCCAATTACGTCCCCCACCTCCTCTTCCACAGCTCCAGTTGTACTTCCTTGTGAAGTTAGAAGCATAAGAGCACAGATATAGAGGGGGAAGGAATTTTAGAGATTATTAACTCTCATTTTTTACATGTGAGGAAACAGGAATGCAAAGGGATTAAATGACTTGCCCAAGGTCACAAAGGTAGAAAGTGGTCATAATCCAAATATGGCGGTTCCATTCTCCTCAATTGTGAAAATATTTTGTTATAAAAACTTTTACATACCTTTTCCATTTTTATCAGTTTTTAATGTCATAATTAAACTCTGCTATAGCATTCAATTGTTCATTTGTTGTTTAGTCATGTCCAACTCTCCATGATCCCATTCGGAGTTTTCTTGGCATAGATACTGTCATGGTTTGCCATTTCTTTCTCCAGCTCATTTTACAGATGAATAAACTGAGGCAACCAGGGTTAAGTGAGTTGACTAGGGTCACACAACTAGTAAGTGTCTGAGGCCACATTTGAACTCAGGTCTTCCTGATTCCAGGCCTGGCACTCTATCTATGGCACCACCTAGTTGCTTCATCATTGGACTGACCACCTGCTTATTATAGAGAAGCTTTGGAGGAGCCAAACCTAAAACTCTGTTCTCTGACTCCCAGTCTAGGGCTCTTTCCACAACATCAGAAGTTAGTATTTCTTCTCTGTCAAAGGAGAAGTTCTCCCATTCCCATCATGTATTTGTTTTAAATGTACTTGCAATATTTACATCCATTCACCAGTTTTAGGTAAGAAACCAAAGACCTTAGGAACACTTGGGGCATTTTCATCACTACCAAGACTAGGGCTTCAGAAAAGAAAGGAGAATTTAGGAAGCAGGATCTACTTTAAAAGATAGTGTCTGGGAACAGGTTTTGGATTTCTATCCGCAGCTGAAAATGCAGTAATGATGGGCACTTGGCCTCAAACAGGCTGGTATTTGAATGGAGTCTTGCACATCCAATCATGAGAGTTTCAAACCAAAAAAGAAAAGGGGAGGGAAAAAACTGCATAAATATGCCTGCCAAGCTCAACACCGTAGAAAGAAGCTCAATGTAGGACAAAGCAGAGTGGTAGAGATGACCAGAAATTAGGAGACAAAATTCAAGAAGGGAGCCATCATTAAGATCCATGGCTTCAGATTCACACATGCCTAAAATACAGATGACAAGCAAGGTGAACTACAGATTTTAGTGCAAGGAGACAAATTTAACCTTATAGATATTACTGAGACTTGGTGGGGTAGCTAGAATATGCCCCTGAAAGGTTATACTTTATTGAAAAGGAGATCTGGAGTTTAGAGTTCTACAAACCTGGAGCCAGCAATGTTTCAAGTTTGACAACTAATAAAAGTGGTTTTTTAGCTTTAGTGGGGCCATCAAAGAAGGGGTAGGAATGTTATCAGGGTGGAGGGAATAATAACAGAGGAAACATTTTTTCCTCCAAATGGGAAGTTTGAGTCCCATGGGGACAATGTTTCTTTCTAGCACTGGGGAGTAGGACTGGCAACAGGTGGGGATATTTTGGGGTGTAAGGGTATATCTGCACAAATTGCCAATGGCAGTTGAAGCTTGCTATGCCAGCTGCCTTCCAAGCGAGCATGTATAGGAAATGCTTACCATTTCTAACATTTCCCCAGTCTCTTGCAGTGCTTGCTGGGTTCCGTGGGCAGTTAGGTAGCACAGTATTTACAGCTTTGGAGTGGCAAATACCCGAGTTCAGTTGTTGCCTTAGACACTTAGGGGCTGCTAGATAATGTAATGGATAGAGTCAGGAGTCAGGAAGATTTGAGTTCAAATCCTACCTTAGACACTTACTAGCTATGTGACGCTGGGAAAGTCACTTAGCCTCTGTAACTTCAACTTCCTCAACTGTAAAATTGCGATCATAATAGCACCTACCTCCCAGGGATGCTGTGAGGATCAAATAAGATAATATCCATAAAGGGTTCTGGAAACGTTAAAGTGCTATATAAATGTTAACTATTATTATTATGTTCCTCTCTGGGGTGATGGATATTCTAAGAATAATTCACCATTTCCTTGGCTCATGTCCTCATTTACTTGGATCCTAATCTCTCTTCCCTTTTCAGCAAAATCCTCACAGAATTCTCTCATTTGGTATGTAGGGTAGCATGCAGATACTACAGCGAACATAAAAATGAAATACATAGTATCAACATTCAAATGGTAACAGCAGCCCCAGTCACTTCCTCTAAAGTCTGAATCTTCCATTCTGACCCTTCTACCTACCTTCTTTCATATCATGCCTCTTTACTCTGACAAGTTAGAGGGACATCAATGCACCCAAAAACCTTTGTAGGGAAACATTATCAAACAGTCCCAAGGGAAGTAGAATCATCCCCCCATGCTACTACTCCGTTCATCTCCCTATGTGGCTAAGGGGCAATCATCAAGTCTGCCATCTGGCTGGCAGCCAGCTGACACTTGGTCTGATACTTCAGCCACTGGTCTCAGTTAAAGCCCCCAGGCCACCAAGGAGTCCATGTTCCATCTCTGTATCTCATCCTAATGTGTCACTGATGACCCCAGAAGACTAAAAATGAGCCGGGCACTTGATACTTCTATGGGCTGGCTCCAGGTTCTCCCTAACTATCAGGGATTTGAAGTTCAAGATAACAAAGCACCTTAACTGACATCAATGAGGTCAAGTCACTATGTCCAGATAAATTACATACCAAGTTACTACAAAAACTGATAGATGTGATCCCTACACCACTCTGCTGCAAAACAATAGAGGTACTGCAAGATTAGAGAAGAATAAATGCCCCAATTGGAAGGAAGGAAGGAAAGAAGGAAGGAAAGAAGAAAAGGATGAAGGGAGAGAAGGAGGGAAAGAGGGAGACAAAGACAAAGAGAGACAGAAAAAGATTCTGAAAACTGTGGGCCAGTGAGCTTTACTTCCATTCCTAGAAAAAAAAAATCTAGGACAGATTATTAAAGTGATGGTTAGTGAACTTCTAGCAAGGCCATGCCAGATTAACTTCCCTTCCTTTATTGACAGTTAATAGACATCACTGACTCATCTTTTTTTCCCATTTGTACATCTTTCTGATATTCCTTCTACCACTTTTCCTTCACAATCTCCATATTCCTCATTCATACAATATGTGACAGGTTGCTCATAACAAGAGTTTGAAGGGGCAGACACCATGTGTCTCTCTACTGTCCGAAAGATCTTCAGAGACTATGGTATTCCTTAATCCCCAATTACACACCACCACCAGGAGAATATTGGTGTTAAAAAGGAATGGGTCGATCCTTTCTGGAATTTTGTCATGGGTGAATTTTTAGCTATCTCTACTACTATTCTTCTTACATTGTAGCTATGGCATCTATCTAGCTTGGTAGGTTATAAGGCCTGTGATAGCATTTTTTTTCCTCCATTTTATGCTGTTCTTTTATCTCCATCTCCTATCTTCCTCCATTTCCACTTCCATGACTTTACATAGGCTCTCCACCCCTCCTGAAATGAGCTGTCTCTTCATCTCTGCTCACCTCCCTAATTTCCTTCAAAGCTTCTGCATGAGGGCTTTTGTGATCCCCCAATAAATTGCTTTGCATTCATTTTACATACATTTGTATATGTATATGTTGTCTTCCCTGATAAAACATAAGCTCCATGAGGGCAGGAATTGTTTCATTTCTGCCTTTGTATCCCCTGCACCTAGCACAGAACCTAGCCCACAGTAAATACTAACAACTTGTTGATTAAGCAATGGTAGTGAAATAAATATGAAGTCAGCTCTGGGTTCTCAAAACTTGTTTTAACAAAGCAAAAGCTCTGGCAGGTCTTGCCAACCTAGAAAAGATTTCTATGCAGGCCCAGCATCAAAGAATGTGACTATTATCTGAGGACAAGCCTATGGAAGAATGGAAAAGTCCATCCCCAGAAGGGTAGCTGTGCAGTGATAAGTATTTTTGGCTACAGTATCTTATGTAACTGTCTACTAAGATGTGAAAGGTTTTTAATCTGCATTAGTGAGTACACTACCCACTACTATTGATCAATCAATCAACAAACATTTAGTATGAGTAAGGGTTACAAAGGAAGGTATAAAGGCTACAAAGAAAGAAAACAGTCTTTGCCCTCCAGATAGGGAAGATAGCCAGTATGTATAAAAGTATCTACAGAATAAACATCAAGAGAATTCATACAGATACAAAGTGTTAGGAGGAAGGACACTCCAGTTGGGAAGGATTGGGAAAGACATCATCTAGAAGGTGGTACCTGAGCTGTGCCTTGAAGAAAGAAAGAGAAGGAAGAGAATGCCTACAGGATGAAATGAGGAGGCAATGCAAATGCATGTTAGGCATGATGAAATGGCCAATGCAAAAGCACAGAGTTGGTAGACGGACTGTGAGGAAATGATAAAAGGCTAGTTTGTCTGTATTGCAGACTGTGGTAAGGGAGCAATGGCTAATGAAAGATAATTTGGAGCCATGTTTTGAACGGCTTTCAAAGCTAGACAGAAGAGTTAATATTTTATCGTAGAAGCATTAGTGAGTCACTGAAATAGATTGTATAGGAGAGTTATGTAGTCAGATCTAAATTTAAAGAAAATTAATTTGACAACAGGGTGTAGAATGGACTGGAGAGGTAGGAGACTTGAGGCAGGGAGATCAATTAGGAGGTTATCACAGTAATCTAGGCAAGAGATGATTAGGGTTTAAAATGAGGTGGTAGTTATGGGAATAGAAAAAAGGTGTTAGGTGCTAAAAACGTTGTAAAGGCCAAAACAGTAAGATTTAGTAACTGATTAAATCTGTGGAGTGAGAGAAAGGGAGGATTTGAGGATAAGGATATAAAACTGTGAGAATGGAAAAAGACTTATACCTTTGATGGAAATGGAGAAGTCTGGAAGACAGGAAAGTTTGGAGGGGGAAAATGAATTCAATTTTAGTTATGTTGTGTCTGAGGTGGCTCCAGAATATCTCATTTGAAATGTCCAATAGATAAATGGTGATGTGTGACTGGAGCACAGGCAAGGTGTTGGGGCTGGACATATAAATCTGGGAGTCATCTGCAGAGAGATAATAGTTAAATAAAGAAGAGGAACTAGAACAGAACATTTGGGAAACAACCACAGTTATGAGGCTGATCACATGGGTGATGGGCCAGCAAAGGGGACAGAGAAGAAGCAGTCAGACGGGTAGGAGGTGAACGAGGAGTGAGTTGTGTCAGGAAATCCCATAGAGGAAAGAACATCCAGGTGGAGAGAGTGATCAATGGTGTCAAGTACAGAAGTTGGGTCAAAGATGATGGCTGAGAAAAGATCTTCAGACTTGGTCACTGAAAGATAATCATTATCTCTAGAGAGAGCAGTTTCAGTTGAGTGATGAGGTTGAAAACCAGACTGTAAAGGGATGAGGAGTGAGCTAAGGAGAGGAAATTAAAGCAGCAAGTATAGACAGATTTTTTCAAGGAATTGTGTGGAGAAAAGGAAAAATATAGGACAATAACTTGAGGGGATAGTGCAGCCTAGTGAATATTTTTTAAAGAGGGAGAAGGCTTGGCCATACTTGAAGGCAGTAGGGAAGGAATCATTAGCTAGAGAGAAGTTGAAGATTCAAGAGAGAGAGGTGATTAAGGTAGCAAACTACTAGAAACCATCAGAAGACTCAAGGTCAACTGAATGCGTAAAGGGTTTGACCTCAGCAAGGATTCTGGGCGTATCTTTGTCAGAGACTGGGGGAGAAAAGGACATAATGAAAGATAATAGCAAAGGATCCATTTGACATGAAGAGAATAATAGAAGATGAAAGTGACGTCAAACAGCCTCAATTTTCTCACTAAAGTAAGATGTAAGGTCCTTATTGGGAAGGGGGCAGTGTGAGAGGTATGGGAGGCTTGAAGAGAGAAGATGTGGAATAATCTCTGTAGGGAATGAGATAGGAAATCAATTAAGGAGGAATAAAAGAATTGCCTTGTAGCAGAGAGGACCCAACTGAAATGAGGTAATATGAATTTATAATTTACTCAGCACAATTATGAGACTTCCTCTAGCTCCATTCAATGCAGGAGCAGAGGAGGCAGATGACAGGAGTAATCTAGAACTAAGGTTTGCCAAGAAGAGATAAGTGGGGATAGGGGAAGGGGAAAAGGGATTTAAAGCCAAAGGACAATGTAGAGATATGGTCAAGATGGGAAAAGGAGGGAAGTGAAGTCAAAGCAGGGCTAAAGGCTTGAAAAAGTATTGAAGGAGAAAGAGACTGGAGATTTAGGTTAAGACAATGAATAGTTTAGGAGGGGTGAGGCATGGGAAGAGATAGAATGGTAGGAGATTATGGTTAGACAGAGAAATATAAGAGTTCATAATGAAGGAAGTGGAACATTTACAGGTAATGGTGAGACTCAATGTGTCATCATCTATTTGTGTCAAGTCATTTATTAATTGCCTACCATGTGCCGGACACTGTGCTAAGCACTAGAAAAATTAGAAAGGCAAAAAACAGTCTCTGCTCTCAAGGAGTCCACAGTCTAACTAGGAAAACAACATGAAAACAACTATTTACAAACAAGATATAGAGATAATTAATTGGATGTAATCAACAGAAGGAAGTCACTGGCATCGAGAAGGATCAGAAAAGACTTTTTAAGGAAGGTAGTGTGTAGTGAAGAAACTCAATTCAATTCAGTAAACATTATTAAGTGGTTAATATGTGCCAGACATTGTAAAGAAAGAGAGTCCCTGCCCCCAAGGAGCTTACAATCTAAAGGGAAAAGACAACAGGAGGGAAGCAGGAAAACAAGGTCGGCACCCCAGGGGGCATCCCACACAGGGGTATCTTTTGGTTCTGTGGAGATGACACCAAGCAGAGTGGCAGATGGAGAGCGGAGTGAGCTAGAACTCATGGTACTCAAGGAGGTTCCGAATAACTGGGAGGTTAAAGAATTTGAGAGAACATCGATGTGAAATCTGAAGTCCACAAGAATAAGGGCAGTTGTTGGGTATAAGAGATTAAGAAGATAAAATCACAGATCCTTGAAGAAATAAGGTATTAAGACAGGAATATCTGTCCTATCTGTGTCTAGGTGTTCCTTGGTTACATTAGGCAATGAATAAAATGCTGATTTGGGACAAGAGAGGAGAAAGGACCTGGATTCAGATATTACACAAGCTTAAAATAGGAGAAAAGGGGTGAAAAGCTTGAAGAATTTCACATAAATAGTAAAATATGAATCTGACTTGTAGAATAACACCCTTTGAAGCCTAAGGAAGCTTTTGGGAGATAATCTCTAAGGTACCTCTCAGTGAGGAGTGTGGTGTTGAACTACTAGCTTTTGGGGGGCAGTATACACAACACACTTTTAAGTTTAATCTGCATTATTAACATTTTCTCCATCAATTTCTTAAATCTAGACATTCAACAAAACAATAAACCAAGCCCTGATTTTTAGTACTTGCCAATTTCTGAGTGTAAATGCTCAGACCAAAAATTTAACAATCAGGTCTTGTAAGTGGTTCAAGCAGACTCTAGCACACCCCTGTGCTTCAGCTCTCATAATCTAGGATTGAACCTTGGGGTTTCTAGAACAGAGTATTAAAAACACCCTGTCCAGCACCCATCTTAACCTCAAGCCCCAGCTGCCCTTTTTATTAATTCACATAGGCATGTCTTAGCTCTTGAAATAGACTATAAGCTTTTGGAACGTAGGAATCCTATCCCTGCCTCCCAAACAGCACAGCATAGGGTTAACCACACAGTAAGTTTTCCATGAATAGCCACTGGATAAACAAATAACCAAGTTTAGTCCCAAAACTGACAATAATGACTCAAATTTTCCTTGAATTTCTTTTTAGTTTTAAGCAGTACAATTTTCTTTAAATCCATTCAGTTCCAATACAACAAAAATTCATTGGGTACCTGTCACTTGCAGAACCCTGTGCTGGCTGCTAAGGGAGATGCAAAAATTAGATAAGACAATCCTTGCTCTCATGGTACATACAAACTATTATTGGAGAAACAACCTGCAAATAACTATGTAAAAGCAAGATATAGACAGGATAAATTGGCTATAATCAACAGAGGGAAGATATTAGCATTAAGGAGGATCAGAAAAGGCTAGTAGAAGGATGGGGATACACACAAATAACCATAATATATCACAACACATTATTAGTTGCCTCAGAGAGCTGCGAAATTCAGGGCCACATGAGGCCCACTTGAAGAAAGGTTATTACTGACTGAGGAAATCAAAGAAGGCTTCATGGAGGAGATAACATTTAAGTTGGGTTTTCAAGGATGAGGAAGAATTCAACAGGAGAAAGAAGACAGTACTGAGGATAGGGAAAAGGCATAGCAGAAGTAAAGCACAAACAGTCTGTAGGCAGTCACGAGACACCCAATAAGACTGCAGCATCCAGCACACAGAATAAAAGGTATGTGAAGCGTCTGGAAATACAGACTGCAGAGGGCCTTGAATGTCAAACAAAAGAGTCTGAATTTGACTCTGGGCAAACAATGAGCTACAAAAAATTGTTGAGTGGAAGACTGACCCAACCAGATCCACGCACAAAGCTTAGTCCTGCATCAGAGTAAAGACAAACTAGGAGAAAGGAGAGACAGGAGAAACTGTGAGAAAGCAAATAACCCAAGAGGACGGTGAGGGAGACGATGAAGGTCGGACTGGAAGTGGGGGAGCAACGAGGATAAAGAGGAGGGGAGAGGATGTGAGAGATACCGCATGGGGTCTGGAAAGTTTCTAGTCCCATATCCCAGCATGAGGATCCAGGCATCAGGCCAGGACATACACTCTCCCCATCACCCTCCCTGCAACACCTGAAGTCACACACAAATCCATCTTCCCTTCGGAGCTCTGTCAGCACTCCGCAGCTGGCAGATTAGGCACAGGAGGAGAGACAGGTGAGGAAACTGCTGTCCATATTTCTTAGAGTTGGTGGTGGAACTTATTTGCAAAATATTTTGGGAAACTGCAAGAGCTAGAGAGAAAAAATGATAAAAGGACAACCAAGGATCGTAGGAAATAAGTTCTCATGCTGAGTCGAGTGCAGATGGTCTGCTTGGATTGCTTAATGCCACAAGAACCAGAGGAGTGATGGGTGCCAAGTTATAGAAAGGGCATAGTCACTGCTGTCTGTAGAGGCCCGAACTGGAGGGGAATCTGGTGTGATGCCCAGACTTCAGCAGAATCCGGGAGCGTTCGCTCCTTAACTTCACTCATCTTTGTGTTTTTGCACAAACCTCTTCATTTTAACAAATGTTGGAGAACATTTTAAACATATACCAAACTTTCACCCAAAAAAAAAAAGTGTAGCTAAAATATCAAAAGCTCTGTTCTCTTTCCTTTACTGATGAAGTAAAATATATAGGAAATGAAGACTGGTTTATAGATAATTTGGCATGGACATAATGTCAAACTTTGTAGCTCTCCAATTCTTTCATTAACTTTGCAAGGTTTTATTTATGTCTTGAGACATCTGAGTGCCCTCATGTGGCTCATTTCAACCTTTCAGTCTCAAACCAATTTCTATGCTAAAACAGCACATGATACCAAACACAGTGTGTTGTCTGTTTTAGAGGAGAGAAAGCTGTCCTCAAAGCTAAGGAGATCTGGGTTCAAGCCCCTCTTCTTACAAATACTGCCAGTGGGAGCCTGGGCAAATCATCTTTCAAGGCTCTAAGACTGTAAGTTACAGGTGTAAAAGCATGTTAAAAAAAAACTTTTCAGTTTCTCTAGAAATATTCAGAAATAACTATTTTCTCTAGCCTAAAACCCTTTCCAGACTTCACGCCTTATGAAAGTGTATAGAACAAAGGTTACTGTACCAAGAAATGGATCATGGGTGGAAACCAAATTTAATTCTTGTCTAGACAAGATCAATGGCTTTCCCACCCCCTCAAGTGATTAGGTTATTTACCCATCTAAGGGCAGGACATCTCCTTTTCCCTATCCCCAGAAACAAGTACACTAGAACTCAATCATCTCCACTGAGAAAGAATGATACTGATCACATGGAGGAGGACCATTTTTAATTCTTGATGGGTGTGGTCCTGGAAAGAATAGGAAAGTGACTTGAATAATGATTGTTCTAGAATGCTAACCCCAAACTGCATTTTAACATATAATCTTTTCCTTGTTCAAGATTCTTATAAATGTTACCTCAAATTGTTTTGGGATACAAAGACACGTCTAAGGGAATGAGAGTGGGGGAATACGGCTCACTGAAAAATCATTCTCTCTCTCTCTCTCTCTCTCTCTCTCTACCCAAAATAGAATGGTTGGATATTGGATTAATCTTAAAATGAGTTGGATTATTTCTGGAAGACTTGTACCTAAAACACAGAATGCAATATTCATATTTTTTCTTCACTAAAGAGAAGGAGCTGACCTGTGATAATAGAGGAAGCTTCCTCAACCTGATAGTTCCCTTTGCTAATGAAATCAAAGCTCCAGTTCCTACCAGAGGGGCAGCCCTTGCTCTAACTATGTAGAAATGTGCTTATTTGAAATTTACATGGACTGCCTGAGTGCAGAGGGTAGCTTGATTCAGGGGTTAATATATATTTTGCAATGTATTGATTTTAAAAACAATCAAGTTCATAGAATTCTCACCTTTTAAGAGGATGAAAATGGTTTTTTAAACTAATTAAATCAACATCTTTGAACTCACTTCCTCTTAATCTAATAAAACACCTTCCTCCTGGCCTCTAATACCCTGATATCACTGAACTGAACACAAGACAGATTTTCCCACAATCCAAGTCTATGTTTGTACGGCCATAATTAAATATTCCTCATTTATCCAAAAAATAAAAAAAAAATTTTTAAGCCTTAAGAACTGAGTTTTAGAATACCATCGTGTCAAAGACCTCTTGAATAGGGCACAGTAGAAGACCTTGCCAGGAAATTTCAGACACACAACAGATAACTAAGTCTGAGTCTTATCACTAGACAATTCTCCTGACGTCTGCTCAAGCCTAATTCCCAAGCTACTTTCTTCTGAATCCCCAGACATACTTAAGAAATGACATTTCTGTAGTCAATTCTCAGAGAACAGAGAAAGTCACAGAGAGGGGAGGCTAGGTGGTACAGTGAATAGAGCACCAGCCCTGGAGTCAGGACAATCTGAGTTCAAATACAGCCTCAAGACACTAGCCATGTGACCTTGGGCAAGTCACTTAACCCCAATTGCCCTGCCTTCCCCTCTCCAAAAAGGAAGAAAAAAAAAGAAAGTCACAGAGAAATTACACAAAAGTCAGGGATTTCTGAACCTCCAAGGACCATCGCCATCATGTACAACTCGTTTGCACTGAAGATATCTTTACAACTACCTAGTACAAGAGAGGCAGGGCATAGTGGATATGGCCCTAGATTGGAGTCAAGAAGATCTGGGTTCAAATTCTGCCTCAGACACTTGATACCTATGTTGCCCTGGGCAAGTCACTTAACTTTCCTCATCTGTAAAATAAGGATAATGACAGCACTAATCTTAGAGTTATTTTAAGGATTAAATAAGATGATACATGTAAAGTGTTCTGCCAGCTATAAAGTGCTATATGTTGGTTACTGAGCTTATTTTACCCTGCTACAACAGAACGGCATGAATTGATCTAGACAACACCAGTTTCTTACTGCCACCAAAGCACAGCTTTAAACAACTTTCAGTTAACTATTATCCCCATGGAGTAACTCAACAGTTATCTCTTCCCAAAGGCAGTGTCTATATTTAACGTAATTCACTCTTCTGCCTATGTAGTAATTGGTATTAGAGTCCTATAACCTCTAACTACTATACTGTACAGGTATACTGTACACCTGAGAGAATCGGGAGAGGCTCAAGTGGCATTATCAAGGATGCACCTCTCACTGATCTTGTGACACAGAGGCATGATTATCCAAAATGCTTAGGGTTTATTGTGCCAAGAACTCAAGTAGCTTGTAGTACATCCCAATGCACAAGAGTTCATAGAAATTGGGGGCTGGGGGCGGCTAGGTGGCGCAGTGAATAGAGCAACGGCCCTGGAGTCAGGAGGACCTGAGTTTAAATCCGGCCTCAGACACTAAATATTTACTAGCTGTGTGACCTTGGGCAGATCACTTAACCCTAATTGCCCTGCCTTCCCCCTGAAGAAAGAAAGAAAGAAAGAAAGAAAGAAAGAAACAAAGAAAGAAAGAAAGAAAAAAGAGGGGGTTGGAAGGGACCTCAGAACCTATCTAGTTCAATATCTACCCAAAAAGACTCCTTATTACAAAATAACCAATAATTGGTTTTCCCAGGATAAGATCAGCACTTCTAATGCCACCATGCCGCTAACTCAAGCCTTGATTGACACCACCTCCTTCCCTCCTCCCTCTGGTTAGAGAGCTAGAAAATAGAATACCAAACTCCTCCCAATGCCTTCCTTTATATGGGGCAGAAATTGGACTCTGCTCATTCTACTTTGCATCGGCTGCTCTGCCTGGTTTCAACTCTGTGGAACAAGATGCCCCCTGGGGACACACACACACACACACACACACACACACACACACATTCCTGCCTCCTTCTGTGTATTGTTTGCCCTCTTCTGTTAGATTGTAAGCTCCTTGAGGACAGGGACAGTCTTTCCTTTTATTAATTGTATCCCCAGCACTTATCACAGTGCCTAACATACAGTAGGTGCTTAATAAATGTGGATTGGATTGGATTGGTCATCTTAGCCTTTTCTTCCCTCTTTAGTGAGAGGGAGCCCATTACCTCCTGAAATAGCCCATTCCACTTTTGGATAGCTCTAATTGTTAGGAAGTTTTTCCTCATACCAAGCCAAAATTTGCCTCTTTCCAACTTCCACTTACTTCACCTAGGGAAACACAAACACAGACACACAGGGAAAGGTGCCATATAACCCAACCATGTCTCATTCCAGGAGCTGCATGGCTCTGCCACCATGAGCTCTGTCTCCCCTGACTCTCTTGCGCACCCTCCTGTCAAGATAATCAACTACACAATATTTAAAAATAGGCTCAAAGGCAATCTTAGAGTAGGAGAAAAGCTGGTGACCCATTTTAGCGTTATCCTGGTTACTGCTTTTCTGTTCCCACAGGTTGATTCCTCTCTGATTGATAAATGCTTGTTGATTGATTGGGCAAAATTGCCCTGACCTAAAGCTGACTGTATTAATAGCTGAGCCAAATGCTTCTCCTATTCTATTGTAAACATACAAAAGGCTTCACCTCTACACCATTCTTATAAACTTACCGACCATTTCACAGGGATATATAGACCTTTATAACTGAATCTTTTACCAAAATTCTCTATCTAAAAGTTGGGTTATATTTTAAACAACAACTTTGTAAGATAAGTGCTATTGTTGTCACCAAGTTGCAGAAGAGGAACTTGGGACCCAGAGAGGTTAGATGCTCTGCTCATGGTCCCAAAGACGAGGAGATGAAGATGGAAGAGGAGGAAGAAGAAGAAGAAGAAGAAGGATGAGGAGGAGGAGAGGAGGGTCCCACATCTGAGAAGGTGAAGATGGAGGAGGAAGAAAAGAAAGAAGAAGAGGAAGAAGAAAAAGAAGAAACGAGGAAGAAGAGAAAAGAGGAAAAAGAAAAGGAGGAGAAAGAAAGAAAAAGAAGAAGAAACATTAAACAGAACATAAAGGGAGAGGAGTGCACTCCCAGTACAGATAGTCATTCTGCTGTGCTTATAGCAAGTGAGTTGAATCACTCATCCTGGTAACTGTGACTTAATAGACATCTTTACCTGGTTCTTGCCCTAAGCTCCTTCCCTAGTTGATTTGTCCCCAGAGTCTTTTGTCTCATTTCTGTTTGGCTTCTGCTAACAGTAATCAGACTCTAAGTGTTTATCCCCTGATTTCCCTGTCTGAATACAAGTAGGGAATGCCTCTCTCACCTAGCACTCCTTCACCTCCCTCTATGATCCTATAATTCTGCGATTCTCTGGGCCATTCCTACCAGACTTCAGGAATCTGGAAGCCTAATATGTCTGAGTCACAAAAGCACTCCCCTGTGTGACTAACTTTACTCCACAGGTTTAGGTCAGGGCAATTTTGCCCAATCAACAAGCATTTATCAAATACTTACTATGAACAAGGTACTATGCTAAACAATGGAGTTACAAAAGACAAAAGTGGGGAAAGTACCTGTCTTCAAGGATCTTACATTCTAATGGAGATAACCCATATATAGATATATGCAAAGTAACCTTTGAGGGGAAGGCTCAAGCAGCCAGGGAGGCCAGGAAAGGCCTCCTGCAGAAGATGGTACTTCAGTTGAACATCAAAGGAAATCAGGGATTCCAAAAGACAGAGCTGAGGAAAGAGAACACTCCAGGTGTGAGGGGATACCCAGTGAAAAAGAATCAGAAGATGGAGTTAGGAGCGTAAAGGCCCATATGGCTGGACTATAGTGTGTGAGAGAAGGAGGCGAGCAACGTGTAACAAGACTAGCAAAGTATTTGAAGCCACACGTAAAGTTCCTTGTAGGTATTTCTAACCAGCCTTCATTCTATAAAAAGTGAAGTTACTTGCTTTGTAAAAAAAAAAACAAAAAATGTAATTTTTATTTTTTCTTTTTGCACTGGGTTTTTCAAAAACTCAGAAACAGACTACAGTTAAATTGACATAGTATTGTTTTGGACTGCTAGTTCCTTTTATGAAACTACCCCTGGAATGTTAAATAATTCCATCCCCAGACATTCACACAAACTCTGTAATTCACTCTGAAGATCCCACTATCCCCGCTCTTTCCCTATAATGGCCTTTGTCCAAAAGAAATAAAATCTGACCTACAAAACATTTTCATTGAATTGAAAAAAAAGATACCATTTTATTAATAATTCTTTTTAAAATCAAATGCAATATTTTAATGAATTTTGTTTATGCATATTAAAAACACTTGTATCAAGTTATCAGATAGTGTGACTTAAATGTTTTGTCCAAATAAAAAGGCTATTATTCACACCTAAACAGTGCCCTCTGCCCTTCTTAGTAGAGGGGAGAGTCATAAACTCCCCCATTTAAGGAGAAGAGACAGGACAGCCATCTCTATAGCTATAGTCATTTTGGATTTTTTTTTTTTTTTACTTCTCCACCATGTCCCAGGGCCTGGCTCTATTGACTTAATTGTTTTACTGGAAATAAAGAGGAGTTTTAATTAATAATGTTTTTGTAAACCTAAATCACATTTTCTTTCCCCTCATTTCCCTTTCCCTCAGATAGTTCTTCCCTTTTCCCTCCTCCATGTCTTCCTCTCTTTCTCCTCTTCTGCCATTCCCTCTCCTATCTTCTCTTCTCTTCCCCTTACCTCTCCTCTCTTTCACACCTCTTCCATTCCCTTACTCTCCCCTCTTTCTCTCTTCATTCTTCTCTTTTCACCTCCCCTTTTCCTCCTTCCCTATGGTGCAGAGTCACCTAAGATCTCAGGCTGCTTAAAGCACAGACCAATTAAGAAGACATTTCTCAGAGCCACACACATCACAGGGGAACAAAGATCCTCACAGAAAACCTCCTACTTAAGTAGATTCTGTGCAATTTCATGGCTCTGTCACATTGCGCTTTTGCCTGCCTCTTTTTCTCTCATGTCAACAAAATCAGCTTTACAGCCACAGTAAGTATATTAGTCAGTTTAAGGAACATCAGCCCAGTGGCCAAAGTTCTCCCTGCTTCTTGTCTGATATTTACAGGAAGCCTCAGGATGGAAAGATGCCCTCTCCAGATGCACTGGCAATGCTCCCTTCTGCTCTCACAACTCCACAGACCTGTCTTCTTGATTCTAGTAATATCAAATTAGAAGAGATCCTTATCATGGCCTCTCCAAATGGTTATCCTCATTACAGTTGAAAATCTTACAGGAAGAAAAAAAACATATTATTCAAATACCACCTCCTCAATTCAATGAAACAAGCAATTATTAAGCCTAAACTATGTGTAGTTTTCTGTACCTGACCCTGAGGATACTAAAATGAAACATGATACAGGCTTTACCCTCTGGGAGCTTATAACCTAACAGAGAGGGTTACAACACACACACACACACACACACACACACACACACACACACATACACACACACACACACCAACAATCGTTACACATAGTAGAATGTGATGAAAGCAAAAGAGAGGTCTGGATAAATTGCTTAAAGAAAATTTGAAGGAATATATTTAGCTGGAAAGAAATGTATGATCCATAGGCTAAGGCTTGTAGGAAGAGAGAATTTAAACAGCAAAGGTGTTGGGAGAAGGTCCAGTCATGAAAGAAGACCTGAACAAATGCCTGGTGCCAGGAAATGGTAAGACGGTATCAGGGAACAGGTTTGATTGCAACACAGACTATATCTAAGGAAGAACGTGAAATAAGGTTCGAAAAGTAGACTGAAGTCAGGCTTGTCCATTAAGAAGATTAATTTGACAGTTGTATAAGGACAGATTGAAGAGAAGGAAAACTGGAGATGAAGAGACTGGCTAGGAGGTCATTATAATGGTCTAAACTAGAAACAATAATGACCTAAAATGAGATCAATGTCAGTGAGAATGGACAGGTGTAGATGGATTGGAGAGATGTTCTACAGGTAGAATTGGAAGTTGCCAAAACTGTGATGTGGAACATGAAGGAGTAAGAAGAGTCAAAGAAAATTCTGAGGTTTCAAACCTTGGGGTCTGGGAAGATAATGCTATCAAGAAAAGCCTTTTCAGACTCCCCACTGGTAAGGATCACTCCGCCATCAGACTTCACATAATGCTTTGTACTCTATGTGTGTGGGTGTGTGTGTGTGTGGGTGTGGGTGTGGGTGTGGGTGTGGGTGTGGGTGTGGGTGCGGGTGTGGGTGTGTGTGTGGGTGGGTGGGTGTGTGTGGGTGTGGGTGGGTGGGTGTTAGTGTGCAATCTCCCTTTTACTAAACTATAAATTCTATGAGAGTGTGGACTGTGTCTTCTCTAAGCTGCCTCCCTCAGCACATAGCACAGTGCTCTCCATAGTAGGCACTTTATAAATGAGGAAAGTGGTGTGAACATTTGATGTCTCAGTGACACATGGGGTGTTGAAGTAGCAGCAGCAACTCATACCTAGCTGGTTACCCAGTTTTCTGACAGTAAGCTGTCAACTAATTGACTGATTGACTGATTTGTCAACAAAGGAGTGTGCTATCTAATGTATCAACCTGGTGATACAACAACCAAGTGGTTTGTCCAAGGATATCCAGTATACATGCATAGGTTTTCTCAACAGCTTACTCCACTGGTCAACAAGGCTATGCTAATCTACAACAAGCATTTATAATACTCTAGCTCCCCACCATAAGCATGAATGGGCAGGTTTAGCTGCCTTTCCTGGCCAAATTCAAAATATACTCTGAGGAAAAACAAATGGAACTTTGCTCTGAAATACAAGGATTATGAACATCTTAATGTGGTTCTCTTGATGGCTCCACCACCACTCTGCATTTGGAAACTCTCCTGATCTTAATTAACTCATCTCATTCACAAAATAGCTAGGTGGTATAATGGATAAAGTGTTGGACCCCATGTGTAGTCAGGAGCATCTGTGTTCAGATCCCACCTCAGAAACTTGCTAGACATGTGACTACAGGCAAGTCACTTAACCTCTACATTCATGCCTCAGTTTCCTCATCTATAGAAAGGAGATAAATAAAACCACCTACCTCACAAGATTGTCTTGAGGGTCAAATTAAATTGCAAATCTTGAAACACTATATAAATGTTTATTATAAGATTCAGACAGTTAACTTTTTTAGTGGCCACATGATTTACTGAAGCACTTTAAAGCAAAGAAACTGCAAAGAAATTGCTTCACCTTATCACTTCTTCCAACTTTTCTCCAAGCTGATAGATGGGGGAAAGAAATAAGGGAGCAGGTCAAATGTTGGGAACCCATCAAAATCAGCTCTGCAATCAGAAGGGGGGGGCACCACAGAGTGGTGTGTTACACAGAGGGAAGAACTATGGGTTGGAATTGGTCTCCTGATCCAATCTCATCAGCCCCTGAAGTTTCATGGCAGAAACCAGTCTAGTCCAGTCTTGCCTCTGGCCATTGGTCTGTCTCATCCCACCAACAGCTTGGTGTTGTCTCTGCAGTGGGTCTCTGACACCAACACCACAGTTCTTACTAATTGTGCTCCAATTCTCAAATCTCTCTCCACTCATCCTCATCCTCCACACTGCTGCCAAAGTAATTTTCCTTAAACAATGATCTTACATAAGACTCCCCTATCCAACCCACTCAAGGATAAACTATAAATTACTCTGGTTAGCTTTTAAAACCCTTCACAACCTGGCCCCGTCTTACCTTTCCAGCATCACTGGATACTTCTCCTCCTCCCCTATTCTCTTTGATCTGGTTAACTCACTCTTCTCTCTCATACACAGACACAGACACACACAGACACACACACACACACACACACACACGCACACACACAGCCATTCCCCCATGTCTGAAATACAGTCCTTCTTTAGCTCTGCCTCATAGCATCCCTCTCTTCCTTTAAGATGCAGTTCAGGAACCATCTTCTGTGTGAAGCCTTTCCTGATACCACCACCACCCCTCGTTACTAGTGCCCTCCCTAACTCTCTTATTTTTTTTTTTTGTCTTTTTGGAGGGGGCAAAGCAGGGCAATTGGGGTTAAGTGAATTGACCAAGGTCCACAGCTAGTAAGTGTTATGTGTCTGAGGTCACATTTGAATTCGGGTCCTCCTGACTCCAGGGCCAGTGCTCTATTCACTGTACCACCTAGCCACACCAACTCTCATATCTAACTACTTTTTAGGATTTGTATTTATCAAGTTGACTTTTATATTGTATGTATTTTTACATTCTTATAATAAGAATTCTTTCTTATTATCTTCTTATCTGCCCCATTAGAATGTAAGCCTATTACAAGTAGGAATTGTTTCATTCTTTGTACTTGTATCCCCAGCACATAGCCTGGCACATATTTATTTGTTGATTTATTCTGCATCTGCTTCAGCTCTTCACCACAGAGCAGGTCAGCAGCAATGAAAGGGGCCACCACAAATGGTTGCAGACCACCTGCCCCGCCAAGAGCTCCAAGTCTGAACCTCTATATACCAACCCACAAGGAAGGAAGAGTACAGAGCAGTGGGACAGAACTCTCTTAAAGGACAAAGCAAGAGGAAATTCAAGGATTCAGGTAAATTTATGTCCACCTAAATTTCTTATCTTCTTCCATCCAACTTCTAAGATGTATTAGGAACACTGGTCATAAATGTTTGATGGACAGATGAATGAATGAATGAATGAATGAATGAATGAATGAATGAATGAATTAAAAAATTAACACAAATCTAAATTGCAAATCAAGTTAAAAACCAGCAACTTTTTGTGAAAATTATATATACATCTGGCATGTTAAATTGGGAGTTTCCTGACTTAATATGTATTGGTCCTATGTGTTATGATTCACCAAAATGGTCTTCCAATGTACTTCATCAGGCATATATATTCCTCAGAGACAATAGCCACCTTCCCACCCCAAGAGTGGTTCTGATGATGGTACAAGCAGCTTTTAGAAATAAATAAGTATTCTACGGCCACCTAGTGGTCACTGGATTCTATCTACAATACTGCACCCTTTCCTGGAGCCATGGTCTGCATGGAGCTTTACTTAAGCTTGGCAGATTTCTGTTTCTTGCCCCATCCCTGAAGCTATCAATACTTTGAAGGAGACTTCTTGTCCTCTGTCTCCCTCTGCTAATACCCAGTGCTATACCAAGTACATTTCTTTCTGCTTTCCCCAGTCCTATAGAATTAGAAAACATACTCTTAGAAATTTGAGACTAGAAAGGTCCATGGAGACCAGTCTAATCCAAATCTCTCACTTTAAAGGTAAGGAAATTAGCTCCAAATTTGCCCACATTCATACAGGTAGTATGTAGTAAAGCCTGAAGTAGAGATCTAATGCTGCTAAACACTTATACTCTACTGAAATGTCCAGAGGAGGAAGGGGGTACAGGGGAAAGTGACCATGTCGAGAGCAATGAACAGGAGTCTGGTCACGGCTACAGGGGTTTAAACTGTTGATTGAATCTAATTGACTCCCACCATACAGAAGTCACAGAATTAAGTATTAGATAGTAACCCTACCCTATTCACCCAACTTCTCCTGGTAGCTCATCTGGGCCTTTCCTCAGGAGAGAGGAAAATTGTAGAAAACTCTGTCCCCTGGAATCTTTTCTGTCTACTCCACCCACATCCCAGCCCTTCTGTTTATCCATTCTAAGAATGGCATGAAACTGTACAGTTCCCTAAGCAACTATAAATTATTTTTTAAGAATCTTAATAAAAAGGTGAGTACTTGACTGAGTAAAAAACAGAAAGTCCTCCCAGTCCTTGGACCTGTCAGCTCCTAGATACTTTTTTTTTTCAACTCAGCAAACATTTCTTGGGCACGTCCTGTGTTCAAGACCCTATCCTAAGCCACGCTGCCAAAGATGGATAAGACACAACCTCCATTCTCAGGCAGGTCACAGGCTGGTAGAAAGGATGAGACAGGGGCATTTTTGTTGTTCTTGAGGCATTTTTTAGTCATATCCAATTCTTCATGACCCCATTTGAGATTTTCTTAACAAAGATACTGGAGTGGCTTGCCATTCCCTTCTCTCTCATTTTACAGATGAGGAAACTGAGGCAAACAGGGTTAAGTGACTTACCCAGGGTCACACAGCTGGTAACTATGAGGGAGATAGGTACATAAGTGATCATAGTATCTCAGATAAGGGAAAGCACTTCCAACTGGAGGACAGAGGGCAGAGAGATCAGCGAAAGATTGATAGAAAGAGGCATTTGAGCTGAGATGTGAAGAAGTAGGAATGGGGAGGAGCTTTCCATTCATAAAGAACAGAGTAAACAAAGACACAGAGGCAGGAAAATCTGAGGCATATTCGAAGAACTGAGAACTTTCTGTTTTCATTGAAATATAAGGTGAGCACTGTGAGATAAGGATAGGAAATTGGAAGAGCTTTATCCTGAGCTAAACAGTTTGGACTCTATAGCAGCAGCAACTGTAGTAGTAAAAGAAATCATTATAATTATTTGTTACTTTACATTTGTAAGCAAATAGGCAAGTTGTTGGCCAAACTACATTACAAAAACGAGGGATGGCTTTTGGTGGGAAGAAGGGAGGAGGGGTTGGAGGGGGAAGATGCAGGGCTCCTAAAAGATAAACAAATTTTAAAAAGAATGCAGACCAGGAATGTAGATAGATAGAATGACCTTGGCTTCTTTGCTTAATCTATGTTCTTATGCAATCTAATTTGCTTGCCACTCTTGGGGTAGGGAAAGGGGAGAGGGGGAGCAGTCAGTATCACATAGCTTCTGTGGAGTTTTTTTTTTTATCGGTCCCCAAAATGGGTTTTGAGGACACAGGATCTCCATTAGAGTTCAAATAGAAATTGCAAGAAACTTTCTAACTCTTTCAGGTGGTTATCTGGCACCACAGACTTGGAAGCAGCACCAAATACAGGGAGTCAAAAGAATACCGTCAACTTTAGTCTGGGACAATCTGACTTCTATGTGTGGGGGCTCCTAGCCTCACCTAAGAACTAATGAACTAAAAGAGCTGCTCCTCTAAGACAGAGGTATTCTAGCCACAGCGCTTTAGCAGATAAGAGCTGACAGTCTAGCACATGGTCCTGAAAAGCTGAAGCCCAGATGTTAGAAGAGAAAAATTAGGTGGCCATAAGACCAATGAATCATTCATTAACCAAGTAGCCATTTATTAACTAACTCATTTATTAAGCACCTACCATTCTTCAGGTGCTATGCTAGACAGTGGGGATGCAAAGACAAAAAAGAAACAGCCCTTGCCTTCAAGGAGCTTACATTCTATCAGAAAAGAAAACCTGTATATAAATAATTATATACAAAATACATGGGGGAGGAGGGTGGCATTTGTGTATGTAGAAAGTGATACCTGAACAGAGTTTCCAAAGAACAAGGGGTTCTAAGAGGTAGACGTGAAGTGAGAGTACATTCTAAGCATGAGAGAGAGCCTGGAGAAAGGATCAGAGACAGGAGGAATATTATATATATGGGGAACAATACAAAAGTCAGTTTGGCTGGATCATAGAATAAAGTACACGGAGTAATGTATAAGGTTGGAAAGATTGGTTGGAGTCAAGTTATGAAGGGCTCTAAAAATTAAACAGAGGGTCTCATGTTTGACCTAAGAGTGGCAGTAGGGAGTCAGTGAAGTTTCCTGAGTAGGGGAGTGACATAGTCATATCTATACTTTAAGAATATCACTTTGGCAGCTTGTGGAAAATAAGTAAGAGAGGGAAGAGATATGAAGCCAATGGCAACATGCCCAGCAGAGACAACGCAGAGAAAGCAGATATATCCCCCACCAGAGAGACGTACCCAGCAACACTGTGTGCCTAGGGCAGAGTCACACCTAGTGGAGAACAGAGATACAAGGAACAGCAGAAAACACAGCACCGTGTCATATCCCCAAAGAACACAAGCAGACCTACAGTATCAGAGGCAGGAATTGCTCTGGCCCCTCGTGTGTCCTAGCATCTCATATCCCCTACATGTATGTCCTTTGGAGGTATGTTCTAGTCACACAGTTTCCTAGTGTGTGTGATCCTCTGCATACATTTCCTAGCCATCCATGCTCCCTACATGTGTGCCCTCAAGGCATATTCCCCGGTCCCACAAGTTTCCTTCCCCACTGGTAACATAAAACCCCTGGGAGAATATACTCTATCTGAGCATTAGGGGATATTTCCTGTAACTTTATTTTCTACATGGCTTGATTTGTTATGTTGGTCTTGATTTAATATGTCTGGATCTCTACCTGGATTTTCCATAAGCATCTCAAACTTGAGAGGCAGAGTTGGTCTATCAGAGAGAGCTGGTTTCAGAGCTAGGAATACCTGAGTTCAACTTTTGACGCATACTGTCACTTATGTGCCCTAAGACTCTAAGCTGCAGAGGGGGCACTTTTTTTATTAGTAGGAGGTCCTCACCTGGGAGTTCCTTTTGCCATTGAAATCACAGTTTCAGACCCAACACCTATTTTGGACTCAATACATCTTTTTGGGAGGGGGGAAGGTAGGGCAATTGGAGTTAAGTGACTTGCCCAAGGTCACAGAACTAGTAAGTATTAAGTGTCTGAGGCCACATTTGAACTCAGGTCCTCCTGACTCCAGGGCTGGTGCTCTATTCACTGCACTACCTAGCCACCCCAACAAAACTTCTTTCTCTCCTTGAAGGCAGGACTTATTTTATTTCATTTTTGTCTACATACCCCCAACATTTAGCCTGGTACTATACACATAGGTACATAATAAATGCTTGTTGAATTGCAATGAATTGTGGGGTAGGGATTAGCACTTTTTTTCACGGTTATTCCTTCCTCATGACAAATCTGCATAGTAAGTTTCTAAAAAGTAAGCTGGTACTTGGAAAACCTGCCACACTGAAGTCTATGGATTCAGCACAGACTGCTCTCCTACAATGCTATCTCCGACATTTCAAAGTTGAAGAAACAAAATTACTTGGCTTACTCATAGATTCTTACAGCTAGCAAACATCTTAGAGTTCATCAGCCCAAGACAGTATCCTCAGTATAGCATTTTCACTGATGAACTTTTGTCTAACTCTTTCTACAATGCCTTTATAAAGTTAAGGAATCTAGGGCCCAAAGAAGCAAAACAAAAACCCATGTCCCTGACATTCAATCCCACATCCTTCCCATGGTACCACTATGTGCTTGCAAATATCCTGGTTCTGATATTTGTTTCCAGTTTCCTTAGTTATAAAACCGGGCTAATAATAATTGTGTAACATCTGCTTCACAGGATTTGTGGGAGGAAAGTGTGTTATAAACCTTAAAGTGTAAACAAGTATGACCTATGTGATGTTTGCTCCTACATGAGACTCTGGTTGTGCGGTCCAAGTGCTGTCTTCCTGAAATCTACAGAGTTTGGAACTGTGGATGATCCACAGGTGGCATGCAATATCTGAACTGGTCACCAGATGGCTCTATTTGAGTCACTAGCCCGGAGACTTTGTAGGTCCCTTTTTGTCTACTACCTGCACCAATCAGCCATTTCCTAAGAGAATTCTGCCACACTGTTATACAACTCAGCCCTTATTAACTCTGTGCTTGGCAGGTCTAAAATTAATATAGGGAATGATAGAGAATATTGCTCAATATGGCAGAATAGAAAATCTACTTTCTATAACTAGCTCAAAGCCCCTGCCCTGTAATGGTTCTTAGGTTACTGTCCACTGCATTCATAGATTCAGAACTTAGCATACGAGTATCACATGGCTTATTGTAAGTAAGGTCAATCAATAAATATTTATTAAGTGCCTGCTGTGTGCCAAGAACTGTGCTAAACTTTGGAGGTGCAAAAAGAAACAAAAGATTGTCCCTGCCTTCAAGGAGCTTACAATCCAATGACAAGAAATCCAGTCCTTGTAACACCTGCAGGTCCTGGAAATGAGTAGGTGGAATGAGGTATGCCCTAGCCATCTCAGACTCATGGACTAAAGAAGATGTGTTTCCACCAGCTCCCTGACTTGTGGGCACACAAAAGTCATGCTACCTGCTTATTCTCAGTTGCTTAGCAGTGGTGCTGATCACAGCTCTAATCTTTTATGTTCCAGTTTCCCTCTCAAGCATGGGGGGGTACAACCTTCAGCTCTTTCATCTTAGAGGAAGTTCCAGCTCCAATACCTAAGGAAGAGCATTGTGAAAGAAGCAATGAAGAAAAGGGGAAACAACAGAAAAGGTTGGGGGGGAGGGAATCTGTAAACAGCATGCAGAGAGTTTCTCTTTTAAACTGTCACTTGGCTTTTGGCCCCCCATCCCACTTAGGGCAGGGCAGAGCAGGTTCCACTGTCCTCTCTGTTCCAGAGAAAGCAGGGAAAATCTCACTTCCCATATGCCTCACAATTTTCCTTTGCCTCCTTCTATAATAATAAGAGCTAACATTTATATAATACCTACTATGTTCCAGGAACTATGCTAAGTACTTTATAATTACTATTCATTTGATCCTCACAACCCTGGGAGGTAGGTGCTATTATTACCCCGATTTTACAGATTAGGAAACTGAGGCAAATAGAGGTTAAGTGACTTGTTCAGGATCACACAGCTAGTAAGTATGTGAGGCTGGATTTAAACTCAGGTGTTCCTGACTCCAGGACCAGTCCTCTATCTACTGCTCTACCTAACTGGATCTCAACAGAGACTTTTTTTTTTAATGTGCAGAAGTACCAGGCTATGATTATTACTACCAGAAGCCACAGAAGTAGGAAACTGGTCATGAGAAGTGATGGACAGAGCCTCACATAAGAAATGAGACCTAGTCTGAGGCCCGCTCCAAGCACTTGGTAACTTTCCCCATCAGTGTTATTTCCACCAGACCTATCAGGGATTCCACACCACAGTATACTATGTCCAGCATTGTAAAACAATGTTTCTCAAACTCATACAAAATCCAAGCATTCCCATGGGATGTGAATGAAATGTCCATGAAAAAAACATTAATGATGTTTACATTTTCCCCTCTAAAATATTTAAAATAAAATTCCATTATAAAAAAAAAAAAAACCCTGGCAATTTTGGGATAAAAGAGACTTGTTCTCTATCATGCTTCCTCATGCCCCTTTTTATCCCATGCTTAATCTTCCTCTGCATGATAGAGAAGGAAAAACCCTCACACTGGAGTCAAAAGCTATTGGTTCAATCTTGCCTCTTTATGACCTTGGACAACTCACTTAATCTCCCTATATTTCAGTTTCATCATCTGTAAAATGAAGGGGCAGGACTAGATGTCCTCTGAGGTCACTTTCAGTTCTACAGTCATGATCCCAGTAAGACGCCTGTGTGTGTGTGTGTATATGTTTGTGTATATGTATATGTGTGTACACACACACACACACACACACACACACACACACACACACACATACACACACTCATTTTCTAGCACCTTGTAAGCCATATCCAAATCAGCCTGGGAAAGACTGCTGAAACCATTCAGAATTCTTCTCCTTATAATCCACAAGATGGCGCCCCAACCTCAAGTTGTTTTTGTCACAGTCCTTCACTGGGAAAGAATCCTCTCAAGTGAGAAGGCTGGCTTCTGACCTTGTTTACATGATGATTGAAGGATCATAGTTTTAGAGCTGGAAAGGGCTTAAAAGATGATTAGCCCAACTCCCTCATATTATAGAATGTTTTCCCTGTTTTTTTGGCACTGGTTTAAAATATCAATGTCTTTTATTGAAGGTGGAACTAAAGTATTATCTTCTGCCCATTCCTTCAATTTTGTAGGCTGAAGGGGTGTGAAGAGCAGACAAAGCTTTGTGGCAGCAAGAAACAACAGGGAAAATAGTGGCCAGGAGGAAGAATATATAGAGTCAAGGTAACCTGGTATGCTAAAGTCTTCCAAACAGTACAATCTGAGAATAGAAGTTACAAAGTAAAAGAATGTTTTTGTCCTTTTTATTCCTTAAAGACTGGTGTATGGAACCAAAGTAATCAACAGAGAATACTTGCCTCCAAACATGAATCATAAAGAGAGACCTTCTGTAGAGCTACTTCTCACAGATCATAGAATTCTTTGTTCCTTAGATGGAACCTCCTGTTCATTTCAGGAATTTCCTTTTAGGGAAGGAATAGTGGCTGTCTCCCATGCCTGGAGTTCTTCATTCCCTCCACCCTTACTTCTTAGTTTCCTTGATGTCCTTCAAGATTCAGTTCAAATTCCATTCACTGTAGAAGGCTTTCTTGACCCCCCAATTATTGTCTTCCCCTCTCAGGCCGCCTTCCATCAACCCTGTACATACCTAGTTAGTACCTAGTTATTAAAATGTTGTCTTCTCGGTAGAAATGTAAGGTCCTTGAGGGCAGGGCCAGCATTTTTGTCCTTCAGTGTATCTCCAGATCTTAGCATAATGCCTGAAACAACTTGTCCAGTAATTTCCAAATGCTTGCTGGAATAGGAAGCTCACAACTCACCTAACTAGGAAGACCATTCAGTTCACTGGAAGGAGAGTGGGGTATGTGCAACACTTCGGACCTTTCTTCAGGAAGATCAATTTGATATTTGAGTGGAGGATGGAATAGAGAAGAGAGACTTGTGGCAGGCAAGCCCACCAGCAGGCTACTGCTATAGTCCTAAGCATGAGGTGATAAGGACCTGTATCAGGGTGGTGGCAGTATCAGAGGTGGCAGTATCAGAGGCAGTATGAGAATCGGGCACGTGCAAGAGATGTTACAAAGGTAAAATCAACAAGCTTTGCCAAGAGATTCGATAAGGAGGGAGGGAGAGAGAGGGAGAGAGAGAGGGAGAGCCATGAAGCCACCTTGCTTGGGAGCCCAGGTGACTAGGAAGATTGTGGTGCTTACCCTAGACAGTGCAGGAAGTATGGAGCTCCCTCCTCTCTTATAAGCAATTAGTCAAGTATTTATTAAGTGCTTACTTAGTGCCCACACTGTTTGGCACAGAGGATACAAGTACAAAGAATGAAACGACCCCAGCTCACTGTTTACATTCTTTCTTGACGTCATCACCTCCCAAATCTTTTTCCTTACTTCACGTTCCCTAATCAATTTTAATTCTTCCCTATCTCCCCTTACACAGACCCTCTTCAGAGGAACCAATGAAGAACTGAGACACTTGCGGCCCCATCAATCTGGAAAGCCTAACTATCTCTCAACAAAGAGCTCCTCCCTACCCCATCCTGCTGCCCAAACGCACAATCACACCAAAGCCCTGGGAAACCAAACTCCCATACCACCCCCAAGATACCATCAAAGCACATTCTTGCCTACACTGACCCCCTCAATTTTTATTCTTACCTAAATAATCTAAGGTCGTTCCTACAAAACTCACTCCTGCCCACTCTGGTTCTGAGATCCCTCAAATTCACTCCTCCTTGACTCTAATCTGAGAACCCTCCCCCAAATTCACTCTTGCCTTCCTTGCTCCCCCAAAGTACACTCCTTCCCTCCACAGCTTCAAGACTCTCCCTAAAACTCATTCCTTGAGCACTCCATCCACCCGGGGGAAAAAAAGGTTTGATGGCATCTTCCTGGGCGCTGGTTGCAGCCCTTGCTGCCCGGGGCAGGCGGGCAAGCCGGCGAGCAGGCGAGCTGGCAGGAGGCTTGAGCGGCTGCAAACCTGCTTCCTCCTGACTAGTGTCAGATGACTGTGTAAAGATGGCCGAAGGGGAGGCCAATGGCTCTCCGGGTGTGGATCTGCGGGAAGACTTTGAGATCATAGACCGGACCCAGATACCCCCAGCGAGCGAGGTGCGCAGTGAGGCTGGGGGCAAGGCGGCGGCCGGGGACGACGCTGGCTGGTCGCACCCCATTCTCTCGCTGGCCAGGAAGGCGTCCGAGAACTTCTCCGTGAGCTGTGGACACGCGCTGCGCTCCGCAGCCTCCTCCGCCGGGCTCCGCAGCAAACTCCCCAGCGGTGGCAGCGGCAGCGGCGGAGACAGCCCCGCCAGCCCAGGTAAGCCAGCGAGCCGGGGCCGGCTAGCCGGAGCTGGCGAGCCGGAGCTAGCCCGCAGGGAGGGACTCGGAGAGCCCCGGGCTGCCCGCAGCCCAAAGAGTCCCCGCTCTGTTCAAGGTGCCACTTCAAAAAGTCAACTTACCAGCGGCGGATCGGGAGAGCCTCACCACAGTCTTATCAAAATAAACCATACACCGACCCCCACTCCCCACACTTACACACCCACCGCCCTCATTTCCCTGACTGGACTACTTGGAGGAAAGAGGGGGAGGGGAGATCATCTTCCTGTTGGACCCAACTGTTCATCTGTGTGAGGAAAGGGATAGTGAGAAAGGTTTAAACAAAAAACAGCAACAATAACTATTCCGTGTAAAATAATTCCAGTGCTACATAATGGCCCCTGTACTCCAAAGTTTAAAAATCCCAATTTATTTGTTTCCAAGTTCTAACAGTAGGTGGGGTTTTATCACAGCCAAAACATCTGTGCGACTAAAACATTAAGTATTGAGGGAGTGGAGTGAAGATCCTGGCTTTGCCTGGTTGTCACTCACGTTTACTTAACACTACCTGCTTAGAAAAGGTGGGTAGGTCTGGCGGTGCTGGACATCACACGGGAGGAACTGAAGTGTTCCCAGAGCTGTAAGGTGCAGAAGCTGGGTTTGAATCAAGGTTTCCCGATTCCAGGGCCAAAGCTGCTTTCATTAATAAGTATTGTCTTTTAAGACACTGACCAAGCTATCATTGGAAGAGCAAAGACTAGACAGCTACCTTTCAGAGATGTTGAGATATTATAGACCACTGCTAAGGTGCCTTCCAGCTCCAAAGTTCTGTTATTCTATGACTATGAAAAAGAACCAAACGGTTTTAAACTATTAGGTATAAAGAACTAAATGGGAATGGACAATGCAAAAAGCTTTCTCTTATTTGATTATTACTCAGGCTTTAAGATATATTGAATCACCGAGTCTGGCTGTAAGAAAAGACCTGAGAGATCATTTAGGCTGACCTTTCTCCAATATATGAATCCCCACATCTGGACTCCCTTTCATTTCCTCTTGCTTAAACCTAATCAATCAGGGGAGTACATAACAACTATTATGTCCTTGGCTTAGACCTAGGAGACCCCTATAAGTTAAGGAGCATAACTAGTTTGAGATGACTGAATAGTTTTTCACAGGGAAAGAGAAGCTCAGGGTTTGAAAGGATGAAGGTTGGGAGTATCAGGTCTGTGGTGAGGGCATTTGGGCAACTCAGGGAAGTAGCAAGTAGGAAGAAGCTCAAGAAAGGAAAGAGATAGGATGCTGAAGACAAATTTTGCTTTTTTTTTCTTTAAAAATAATTCTGCTGTTATTACACTATATATGACCAGGTGGGATTTATACCAGGAATGCAGGGCTGGTTCAATATTAGAAAAACTATCAGCATAATTGACCACATCAATAACAAAACTAACAAAAATCATATGATTATCCCAAAAGATGCAGAAAAAAAAGCTTTTGACAAAATACAACACCCATTCCTATTAAAAACACTAGAAAGCATAGGAATAAATGGAACTTACCTTAAAATGATAAGTAATATTTATTTAAAACCATCAACAAGCATTATCTGTAAAGAGGATAAGCAAGAAGACTTCCCCTTACAATCAAGGGTGAAACTGGGATGCCCATCATCACTTCTGTTATTCAATATGGTACTGGAAGTGTTAGCTATCGCAATAAGAGAAGAAAAAGAAGTTAAAGGAATTAGACTAGGCAATCAGGAAACAAAACTGTCACTCTTTACAGATGATTTGGTATGCTTAGAGAATCTAGAGAATCAACTAAAAAACTAGGGAAAATAATTAACAACTTTAGCAGAGTTGCAGGATACAAAATAACCCACATAAATCATTAGCTTTTCTATATGTTACCAGCAAAGTCCAGCATCAAGAGAGAGGAAAAGAAATTCCATTTAAAATAACTATGGACAGTATAAAATACCTTGGAGTCTACCTGCCAAGACAAACGCAGGAACTATATGAACACAATTACAAAAATTATTTTGCTTATAACCCTCCTTAGACAGGAGAAAAGTCAATTAAATAATCTTTCATGAGGACATTAACATTATGGGAAAAAAACCAACTTTCCATTGGTATTTAGATGATTGAAGCTTGTTTAAACTATATGATCCATGAGGCCAAGGACCAAGTATTATCTAAACTTTATATCTCCCCCAGCACCAATTTGTTGAATTGAAGGTTTGAAGAAATGGAACTACTATTCATTTAACTCCTATGCAAATGAAAGAGAACAATATATGTCAAAAAATTTACTGTGACCATGTTTTTATATGCTTTCCCCCCCTTTTTGTCTGAACCCTTGATTTCAGCTATATGAGAAACTCTTGGTAAGGACTCTCCCTCCAAATGATGTGTAATTTATAGTCTTTGGAGAGTTGCCTAGGGCACTGAGAGGTTATAATTTATGCCAGGTCACCCACCTTTTTATAAGATAGAGACTGGACTTAAACCCAGGTCTTCCTGATTCAAAGTTTGGCCTTCTTTTCACAACTCAGGATGCCTATCATTTTTTAATTGTTTATTTTTAGTTTTCAGCATTCACTTCCATAAGATTTTGACTTCCAAATTTTCTCCCCATCTCTTCCTTCTCCCCACCCCAAGACAGCATATAATTTGATATAGGCTCTCTATATATTCATATTGAACCTATTTTCACATTAGCCATGTTGTAAAGAAGAATTAGAACCAATGGGAGAAACCACAAGATAGAAGAAACAAACAAAAAGAAAAAGAAAAGAGAGAGAGCAAATAATATAGTTCAGTCTGCATTCAGACTCCATAGTTTTATTTTGGTTTTTTTCTGGATGTAGATGGCATTTTCCATCGTGAGTCCTTTGGAGTTGTCTTGGATCTTTGCATTGCTATGAAAAGATAAGTCTATTAAAGTTAGTCATAGCACATTATGACTGTTACGGTGTACAGTGTTCTCCTGGTTCTGCTCACTTCACTTACCATCAGTTCATATAAGTCTTTCCAAGTTTTTCTGAAATTTGCCTGCTCATCATTTTTTACAGCAAAATAGGATTCATATACCATAACTTGTTCAGCCATTCCCCCAACTTCTCCTTCAATTTCCAACTTTTGGTCACCACAAAAAGAGCTGCCATAAATATTTTTGTACATGTGGGTCCTTTTCCTATTTGTATGGGAAAGAAGTGATATTGCAGGGTCAAAGAGTATGTATATTTTTATAGCCCTTTGGGCATAGTTCCAGGTTGCTCTCATGAATAGTTGGTTCAGTTCACAACTCCTGGATGCATTAGTGTTCCAATTTTCTCACATCTTGTCCAACATTTATAATTTTCCTGTTTTGTCATGTTAACCAGTCTGATAGGTCCAAGGTAGTGCCTCAGAGTTATTTTGATTTGCATTTCTTTAATCAATAGTGATTTAGAGCATTTTTCCGTATGACTATAGACAGCTTTAATTTCTTCATCTGAAAACTGCCCGTTCATATCCTTTGACCACTTATCAATTGGGAATGACTTATATGCTTATAAATTTGACTCAGTTCTCTATATATTTTAGAAATGAGGCCTTTATCAGAGAAACTGGTTGTAAAAAATTCTTTCCTAGTTTTCTGTTTCCCTCCTAATCTTGGTTGCATTGGCTTTGTTTGTGCAAAAACTTTTCAATATTAAATTAATATTCAAAATTAAATTCAAATTAAATAATATTCAATATTAAATTAATGTAATAATAACATTAAGTAATCAAAATTATCCATTTCCCACTTCATAATGTTCTCAATCTCTTGTTTGGTCATAAATTCTTCCATTCTCCATAAATATGACAGGTAAACTACTCCTTGCTCTCCCAGTCTGCTTATAGTATCAGCCTGTATATCTAAATCCTGTTCCCATTTTGACTTTATTTTGGTATACAGTATAAGATATTGGTCTGTGCTTAGTTTCTGCCATACCGTTTTTCCCAGCAGTTTTTGTCAAATAGTGAGTTCTTATCGCAGAAACTGGAGTCTTTGAGTTTATCAAACAGTAGACAACTATAGTCAATGTCTATCATTTTATGCCTTATAACTCAAAAATTAATTCTGCTATCTGAAATATCTTTTCTTATCTCCCTCTTTTCTAATGCCTCCTTCATAATGATTTTCCTGGCCCTCTACCAGCCAGAAGTAATCTCTCCTTCTTCCAAACCTCCAGAGTAATTTGTTTTTAATCTAACTTAGTGCAGTCCACATGGTAAGGATTTATTAACTGTTAAACAAATGAATTACTCTGGGAAGTTCTGTCACAGTGGTTAATCTGCTGCCAGAAGCAGTGGAACAAACCTAGTTATATTAAGTAGAAAGATTTGTGACACCAAGGTATATCTTATATACTAACACTCTTAATGGGTGAAGCTTTTATTAAACAGGTTAATGGGATATTTAATATTGTATCTTGAATACTGTGTAAGAAAGAACATGCTACATAAAAGGCTAGGAGTGCAATATGAAACAGATTAGTTTCTTTTTTTAATTATAATTGTTATTTATTGAATCTCTAGAGGCAGCTTGCTATAGTAGCTACAGAACCAGTGTCAAAGACAGGAAAACCTTAGTTCAAAAACTATCTCTATACATACTAGCTTATGTAACCCTGAGCAGATTAGTTTCTCTTAAATGCTGTTTAGGAACATAAAATTGTGAGGGCAGTGGGTATGTGATTGCTCTGGAATCAGATGTGACTTCTATACCCAGCTTTGCCACTGCTAGCTTTGTGACCTTGGACAAGTCATATAAGTTTTCTGGGTTTCAGTCTCCTCATCTGTAAAATAGGCATAATAGTACTTATTCTGCCTAGGATTGGTGGGACACTTTTTGGCTTGTGTCCAATTATTACTTCTCTCTTGCAATGTTATTTCACAATTCCACTTGGTTTCCCTTACCAGAACGTAAGATGTTTGAGGACAATGACTGTTTTCTATTTATCTATACTCCTTCCACAAGTCTTCATCAAAGCCCTAAATATAATAGAAGCTCAAGAAATATTTGAACAAATTCCATTTCTTGGAAGAGCTGTAGCTTCCATTAAAAAGTGAAGCGGCAAGATTATCCTTTTTTTGTGAGCCCAGTTAGTTGTCCCAGATGTCTTTGATCACTTCACATTGTAAGATTTTAAATTTTAATAACTGTGTGTTTTTCTAAACTAATGACATTTGTGAAGTCTACTATAATCTTAACCAGATTGATTTTCATGATATTGCAGGATTAATGGTGTTTCTCAAGAAGCAAAGAAATAACTTCTATGAAAGTTTTATTCAAGCAAGGTTTTCATACATTGGTTTGTTTTTAATGCTTAGTATGTGGGCATATCTGTTGTTTTTCCAGTTTGGCAAGTCTTTATATTTTGCTTTCTGACTAACAGGCACATTCAGTTCAGTTACCCTGGGTAGGTGAATCCTTTCATTGTGCTGATTATGTGTGCAAAAGAGTTGCAGTGAACCAATTCCGTGAAAACATCTTTATATATAGGTGCCTTATGATGATAAAACATGAAAAAGTTGTCATGAATTCAATATAGCAGATATTTATGGAAGTCTTCTACCTGCTAGGAAGTGTGGGAGATATAAAAGAGAGTCTTAACCTTCCTTTCTGCCTAGTTCATATTCCTCTTGAGATTACATATATACATATGAAACAGTTCAATTTGAGCGTAAAGCAGGATATAACTAAATTCTAAAATTAAGGTTGATGATAGAATGAGGTCATAGTATTAAAAGCTATATGAACCTTAGAGGAAGGCTTCATGGAAGAGGAGGGATTTGAACTTGCCCTTGAAAATGGATAAACAAAATAAAAATAAATTAGGAGGACTTTCCAAAGGTTCAAAGATCATCTTGAGGAAATCGAGGTGGCAGAGAGTAAAGAGAAGGGCTGAAATAACCCTGCTGGGAGCAGTGGGAGATAAGGTTGGCTAGACAGGATGAGGAAATACTATGATGGGCCTGAATTCATAAGTAATTCCGATTTCCTTCTATAGGTAATGGAGGTTTTTGGAAAGTTGTGCTTTAGAACAAGGGTTCTTTATCAGGGGTCTACATAGCCCTTAGGGCTCTGTAATTAGATTTCAGGAGGTCTATAAACTTGGATAAGGGGCCAGAAATCATACATATATAAAAGAAACAGTTGAAACAACAGTTCTAACATAAGGGTTGATCTTTATTTTTACTAATTTCTAACTGAAATTTAGCATTTCCTTTAATTATGAATGTAAGTAGCAAACTATAGTAGTATTAGCAGTTCTTGTGTTTTGTCCCCACCAGAAATCACAAACATTTTCATATCACATTAGAGTTGTTGCAGATATCTTGAAATATCTTTTATATTCATCACTACTTCAAAAGTACTGTAATTATTTGATTCACCACTAAATCACACATAATGGAAGTCTTCCTGGTATTCAGATACTCTTACAATGCAGCTGGCCAGCTGTTAAGGTCCACTGACTTTACCAGACTGCCAAATGGGTCTGTGACACAAAAAGTTAAGAACCCTCTGATTATTCTGGCAGTGGTGTGAAAGATAGATTAAAGGGGAGAGTAGGCCATTGCCATTAGCCCAAGTATTAGATACTGGGGGGTCAGGGTAGTAGCATTGCGAAGCTAAAATAAGGGACAGATGAAAGACATCTTGAAGAAACTATTTTCCTTCCACTGTAAAATGAGCAGATTGGTCTAAATGGTTTCTAAAGTCAATTCTAGATCTAAGTTCTGTAAGTCTCTAAATTAATAATTGTTGGCTGCCTACATATAAGGGATAAAGGAGAAGCAGCTGTGCTCAAAATGTTATATTCAAAGAAGCATGATAGCAGCCAAATTATCGTCACCATATTTCTGTAATCTGGTAATAAAAACCGTGGGAACTCATGGATTCATAGGAAAATGTGAAGGGAATTTAGAAATCATCTAATCCAAATCCCTCGTTTTCCTTTCTAGACCATAAACTGCTTCGGGTCAGGGATTATGTTTCTATATCTACCTTAGTACCCCTAGTATAAGACCTGCATTTGGTAAGAGTTTAATAGGGGCAGCTAGGTGGTGCCATGGATAGAGCACTGGGCCTGGAGTCAGGAAGATCTGAGTTGAAACCTGGCCTCAGACCCTTTCTAGCTATGTGACCCTGGATAAATCACTGAACCCGTATTTGCCTTAGTTCCTCATCTGTAAAATGGGGACATGCTGGAGAAGGAAACGGACAACCACCCCAGTATCTTTGCCAAGAAAACCCCATGGACTACCCAATATGGCAAATCTTTAATCAACTTTGTTTTACTTTGGCTAAAAAATTGTGACCTGTGTGTACAGATTATTTAACCTTTCTTAGCCTCAGTGTCTTTATAGAATGAGGGGGTTGAAGTAGATCACCTTCCCCGCTCTAAATCTGCAATTCTGTAGAAATGGTCTGTACTATATTTCCCAGTAGCTCCTTTAGCCATAATTTCAGAAACATTCATCTAAAATGCCAGTGTGCCTTTTAAAGTATTTTTGACATTTATTTCAAATATCATTTGCCCAGATTGTTCAGATCAGGATATAACCAGCTAGTTCATTTTGGCATTCATGACACTGCTGAAATATCTAATACAAAAGGCAAACTACGTAACTCCTGCCTTTGGGGGAAAAAATGTTCAAATGACAGGTATTTGAGTGACCACAGAGCCACATTATTACCACAGTTTATATGTATAAAACAAGCGCTATTACTGAACTGTTTCATCTTTTATTATTTAATAATATCTTCCTTCTTGCCTAGTAATAGCTTTAGATTGAGAAATCCTATTGGATTGAAACTTTTCCCTAAGAACTATATATTTCATCATAGTTCATCATTGTACAGCTACACTTAAGGATGAATTTAGGAAACAGTAGCAAAATTCTTTCATCTCCCATACATGTAGTGGTTTTCCACCTCACTAACTTTAACATAGTCATTTCTTAGCAACTGTGTAAAAATAGCCAGATTCCTCTCTTAGGTCTTGTGAAGTAGATTTTCTTTATACACACTGTATTATGTCTTATACAACAATATATTTTAAAGGCAAAATCTCAACCACTTAGATTTTAATGTCCATGAATTCTGTTAACTCCCTTGCTTGGTCTCTTATTCCATAGCATTCCACTTATTCCATAGTATTACTTACCAAATTTTGTAAGTAGCAATTTTATATTTTAAAAAATCTATCATATTGACAGTTTCCCCTAAGAATATAATACTTGGGCTCAGATTCAATCTAGCTGAGAGTCAATCTGGCCTGCTTGTCAATAGAAGCATCACAAATGCTTAGGCTCCTTAAGAGTCTACCCAATATGGCAAATCTTTAATCAACTTTGTTTTACTTTGGCTAAAAAAAAAAAAAAAAAAAGAATATAATACTTAATCACTGGACAATATCTGTGTCATAATTTGTTGATATCAATCCTACTTGGTAATCCATTTCTGCTCCCTAAGATTTGTGAATGTTGCCTTAGCAAAATGTTCATCACCATTCATTCTGAAATGTGGGCCACAATTTCCATTTTCACTGGTTCAATTTCTTCCTCAAAGCACTTTTCCCTAAAGGGAAATTACTCACCTGTATAGTTGAAGACACTGACATTGGGAATTGTTAGTGCTCTGAAAACCAAAAAAGATGATTCTGGCCCCAAATCTACATAAAATATCTATCATTTTGTCTTAGATTTACACACAAACATACTCATGAAGTGAATCATCTGGAGTTTTCATTTAATATTTTTTCCTATGAAATAAATCCAAATAGTCGACATTTTCCCATTTATATTTTGTTTCCAGTTTTCCTCTGTATGATTTTCTTTTTTCCTTTACAGTATTTATATTTTAATATGGGAAACTTTAGCAGGTTTCTCAAGCAAATTTTCCTTTTCAAGATTCAGAACTCATGTTCTTTCTTCCTGGAATTGAGATAGGATAAGTGGTGTCATCCCTGTTTTACATTTGGGGAAACAAGGAGCATTCAAGTAACAAAGATGACACAGCAATAACTGAGATTCTGACTTTTCACAAGGCTAAATTATACTGAATCCAGTCCAACAAGCATTTATTAAGAGCTTATTATATGCAACAAACATACCGTGCTAGGCACTAGATCCAAAAACAAAACAAAAACTAGTCCCTGTTTTCAAAGAACTTAAATTCTACTGAAGGGATGAAGTATGTAAACAGTTAAGTATATTTGAGGAGAGAAGGTAGTTAACAACTAAAATGATCAGAAAAAGTTTCTAATAGGAGGTAGCACATAAACTAAGCCTTGAAGGAAGAAACTAGGGATTCCTAAAGAGAAAAGCAGAGTAAAAGTGTATTCCAGGTAAAAGAGAACCTGTGCAAAAGCAGAAAATGGAAGGCACAGTTCAGGGAAGTAAGGAAGATTGTCTATAATGTAGAAAACATGAAGAAGGAGAATATAAATAAACTGGAAAGGTAAACTGGGGTCATATCGGGAAGAGCTTTAAATGTCAGACTGACATACTTGTATTTTATCTGAGAGGCAACAGAGTAACAACTTTTGCACCGGGAAATTAATCAGACTTGTGTTTTAGGAAGATTATTTTTGGTGGATTATGGAAAATGGATTACAATAGGAGAGATTGGAAGCTTTTTAAGAAACTTGTAATAGTCCAGATTAAAGGCGATTAGTTGTTGTGTTTGTCTTTCGTTTTTGAAAAGGACCATGACAGGGAGATGATGATGTGACCTGCGGTTGAACTTGATTTGAGTGAAGGAGGGCTGTGCAAGGTCACCAGCTTCACTTTCTCCTCCAGAGCCATCTGAGTCTAGTGGCCAGACATTCATCAGGATGATAGGAGATGGCCCAGGATGCAATGAGAGACCCTGACCCTTTTAGGCTAAGGTCTTTTCAGGTTCTCAGTTTGAGTGAGAAAACACCCATTCAGTGAATAAATAGGTCTTTTTAAAAGTTACTTAAGGGATGGCCCCTTTAATCAGAAAAAAATATCACACTGGAAAGGGAAACTTTCAGAGTTCCTAGCCAAAAGAGAAACAGTTACTATTTAGTATTTACATTCACTCTGTGCCAGGATGGCAGGGACCTATTGTCCGATCTATGAGTGAATTGGGTTTAAGACTTGGTCTTCTGAGGCAGCTAGGTGGCACAGTGAATACAGCACTGGCCCTGGAGTCAGGAGGACCTGAGTTCAAATGCAGACTCAGTGACTTAACACAAAACTAGCCATGTAACCTTGGGCAAGTCCCTTAACCCCAGTTGCCCTACCTTCCCCCTTCAAAAAGCAAAAAAAAAAAATTAAAATAAGACTTGGTCTTCTAAACTAGGGTGGAAGTCATGTGAATGGGAAAAAAAAGGACACATGGGAGAGGTGTTGTGGAACTAGAATCAACAGTTCAGCAACTTATTGTATGTGGAGGATAGAGGAGAAGTAAGAGTTGAGAACAATGCAAAGGTTGTGAACTTGAGTGACTGAAAGGCTAGTTATACCCTCAACCATAATATAAAAGTAAAGGTAGATTTAGAGGGGAAGTTCAGTTTTTAATTTAGATATTTCTGGGACATCTTATTGAAGTCCAGCAGACATCAGAAGATGTCTGCTAAAGGTACAGGAAGATCTGAACAGAATCGTGTCACAGAAGCCCAGAAAGTACACTGAAAGAACTGATAAACACAAAGGATTCAAAGAAACTTGATAGAGATCAAAGTAATCAGAACAGAATGATTTGCTGATTGGCCACAATCATGTAAAAGAAACACCAAAAAACTTCAAAATTCTCAGTGCAGCGACCAATTTTGACATCAGACTGTGTGGTTTTCGTCTTTCTTCTCAGAAGAGGTGGATTAAAGGTGTGGAATGAGGCATACACACTGTCAGATCTGGCCAACTGTTGCCTTAGCTGTATGTACTCAGTTACAAGGAAAGGTAGGAGTAGGGGTTGATAAACTGTCAGAGACTGCAAATAGATCAAGAATGATGAAGCCTCAGATAAGGCTGCCTGTCGGTATAGCAGCTAAGACCACTGGTAACCTTGGAGAGAGCAGCTTCAGTTGAATGGTAAAGTTAGAAGCCAGATTACAAAGGGTTGAGAAGTGTGTGGAAGGGAAAGAAGTGGGAAGTAATGAGTTTCAATGGACTAAGATATAGTACAGTTTCTTGAGGGGATGATAAAGTCAAGTGAAGATTTATAAAGGATATATATATATATATTTTATATATGTATATATATGTGTGTGTGTGTGTATGTATATACATACACAAGACCTGTGGATATTTGTTAACAGGGAGGAGCAAGTGGATAGGAAGAAATTGAAGATTAAAGAGTGATTGAAGAGTCAAAACTCAGCTCTACTCCTAACTCCCCCCCGCCTTTTTTTTTGTCATTGACACCACCATAACCTCCATTTACGGAGTTGTCCTCAACTCTTCTATGTCCCCATTCCCACTCCATATCCAAGCAGACGCTAAATGTCTTCTCGAGTATTCTCTCACATCTGCCCTATTTTCTTTCATACACCCAGCACTCTGATTCAGGCCTTCATCATTTCTTATCTTACATTAGCCTCCTAACTGGTCCTCCTGCCTCTATTCCATCTTCTGTACAGTTTTCAAAGTATTCCATAAAATAATGGTCTGACCATGTTACTCCCCTGCACTGGAAGCTTCCTATTGCCTCTAGAATAAATTTAATACAGATGCTTCTGGTCTAACATTTAAAGCCTTTCACAATTTGGCTCCAACCCTTCTTTTTGGAATTTCATATTATTCCTTATAATGAGAGAGTGTTACATAGTGGATAGAGAGACAGCCTTAAAGCCCAAAAGACCTGGGTTCTAGTCCTGCCTCTGTCTCTGTGACCCTGGCAAAGTCATGGCAACTCTCAAGACTAAAAATTGCAGAGAAGGACCCAACCTGCATTAATAGAGTTTCCTTACCTAGGAGTTCACTATAATTGAAATCACAGGTCTAGTCGATATAATCCTCTTGCATTCTACATTCGTGCCAAATTGTCCTACTTACCATACCCCTATATATTCCAATTCCCCATAAAAGATGCTGACCATTCAGCAGTAAGGACACACAGTTCAATCTGTGGTTGTATGACGCCCTCCAACAGTCCTTTGATACTAAGGTAGAAGCAGCTTCAGAAATTACTAGCACAAAAACCTAGTCTCTTAATCATGCTTGAAGAATCTTAAAATAATAGAAGTGGAAGAGACCTTAAAGAACATCTAATCACCCCCTCATTTTAAGGATGAGAAAACTCAGAGTGGAGTAAAATGATTTGCTGGAGTTTACAATTATTCAATTGAGATTCCAATCTAAGTACCCCAAGTATCTCTTCATCCAGCCCTTGCACAGAGATATATATATATATATATATAT
>CM053585.1:292682316-292715344 GCA_028646515.1 Pseudochirops corinnae
TATATATATATATATATATATATATATATATATATACGTATATTTATATATACATACAGGCATTTATAGTAGGTGATACTTATTCCTTTCCCTATTCATCTTTCCTATTTAAAACAATCTCTTACCAGATCAAGATGATCAGGTGGTTTAATTGAAACAAATCCATATAGCTGCTCTATGAATGAGAGGAAAGGGGCTTGAATTATACAGGGAGCCGGCCCCGATGGCCCTTCAGGTAGCGGTTTCGAGGTGCGGAGGCCATGGTTAAGTACTCAGCAAATGCTTGTTTCTTTCCTTCCAAAAAAGATCTGTGCTACATTTATGACCCTAGATGAGGATTTGAGGAGCAAGGGCTGCTGGGGTAAGGGAAAGCTGTCAGAACAATACTGAGCTTGTAGCTGAGGGGCTGTGTGAGACCTAGAAATGGACAGGACCTATGAGGCCATGTAGTCCCAACTCCCTCCCCCCATTTAACAAATGAGGAAACTGAGGCTCGGGGAGGCTAAATAAGCACTAAACCAAAGTCAAGCTGGAAAGAGTCTTATTTGAGCCCTGGTCCTCTGTCTTCAGAGTCAGGGCTACACTGCAGTGTCCCCATCTTCTAGGAGAGGAGGAAGGAAAATTTCTATTTCAGTTAACATTTATTAAGAGCCTGCTGTGTGCCGGCCTGGGCTAAGATAGTAACAGTGGAGTCAGCAGGGTTCGTAGTTAACGCTGAGCGGTCAGAAGGGGCCCTTCCTCCCCCCCGTGGGGGAGGGGCTCCGTGCTGAGATCAGGATCCCCCACCCCCGGCCGGGGCGGCGCCTGTCGCTAGGCCTTGACTAAACTCCTAGCCTGAGCTCCCTTTCAGTCAAACCGAGCTGGGCTAGCGCCGCGACACTGGCGGCCTGATCGAGGGACCAGAATATCTCCCTTGGTCCCGAGACCCCAGAACTCAATGGCCGCCCCGCCCCGCCCCGCCCCTTCCTGAAGTGCGTGGGCCCACTCAGCGCGGGAAGGCACCATGTCAGGACTGAAGCCGGAGGAGAACGTAAAATGGCGCCGCCTCGCCTTTGTCTCGCGAGACTCGCAGAGATTTCCCGCAGCGAGGACACGGTTCTTTCTTTTGCTTTGCCCTCCTCCTCGCCCGTCCCCAGGAATTGGAGGTGGGATGATGTCCCTCTTACGCCCTTGGATAGGAGAGAGAACAGCGTCGTGCGCGAATATTTGTGTTTTCATTGGCCAAAACAGTAAGGCTGCCGGGCAGGACGACCAATCCCGAGAAACCTCTGTAGAGCCTGAGGCTGTCTCCTAGGCAACATTCTCTGGCCGCTGGGGAGAAGCCCCCCGGGTAACTGACTGCTCTTTTCCGGGCCTTCGGGGTCCAGTGGTGTGGTTGCGGTCCGAGCCCTGGTCCTCTGCAGCGCGCCTAGTGGGCGGGAAGCCCAGGGATTGGGGTGGGCCAGAGACCAGCCGGGGCTTTCAGGGTGGAGAGCTTAGAAGGACTCGGCAGGAGGCAGGCGGGCCTAGGGAGAGGCCGACGTTTTCTGGCTGCGAGGATGCTGGCCAGCGGGCCCTGGAGAAAAGCAGGCACCCGAGCGTGGCCTTGGGCACACCGTCCCCCGCCCTCTCTCCGGGCCTCAGTATCCTACTTTGTAAAATGAAGGGGTTGGATTCCTGACCTCCAAGGCCTCTTGGCAGCGCTTAAAATCCTAGGATGGGGTATGAGCTTAATTCCCTGGAGGCATGGCGAAGAAAATGCTGGTCAAAATGGTTTTTTTCAAGGCCCTTTGTGGGTGCAATCTGATTTTGCTATATCTATCCGTATTGTTTGTTACACGGTTTCTTTCCATGGGCAGATACGGGTGGGAAAGAAGGGCAATCTCCAGGTTGTGCCTCTGGAGCCTGTAGCAAGCTTGAAAGTCAGCTTGGTGTGATAACGACCATGCCCTGGGGTCAGCCCAGCAAAGTACAAGAAGTCTTTTATTCTGGTCTTTGGTTTTTAAAGGATGAATTCTTTGGCAGACTTCTAAACTGAGACACTTTGGGTGGATGTGGGATGGGGGTGGTGGGAGATGGGAAGGTTCCATGGGAGATTAGACTGAAAAAGTAAAATCAGACGGGCTTGCTATCAGTATTTTAGCAAATATATTGTCTGTTAGGTTCCATCCTGTCCTTAATGTGCATAGTAAATATGTTAGAATCTGAAAGTGCATCATGCAGACTCCAGCTGTCCATGGAACTAGGCTTTGCTTTCTGCCAGATTTTTTTTGTATATATATATATATTTTATCTAAATAAAATGCCATTTTTTTGTTAAATTAAGGAATCACTTTTTTTCATCAACAGCTACTAAATGCCAAATGATGGAAGAACGCTCCAACCTGATGAATATGATGAAGCTGAGTATTAAAGTCTTGATCCAGTCAGCCCTGAGCCTAGGTAGAAGCTTGGATGCAGACTATGCCCCTTTGCAACAGTTCTTTGTGGTGATGGAGCACTGTCTCAAACATGGCTTGAAAGGTGAGCATTCATGTGTTGCAGAATATAAGAATTTGATCTTTTTTCCCATTGTTCACTACATTGGTTACAACCCTTCTATACAACCAGACTAATATCCAATATGAAAGTATTTGCAGATCCTATATTTGATTGTATGCCTCCATGGGGGGTGGGGGAGAAGAGGGAAGGGAGAAAATTTGAAACTCAAGGGACTGTGGAACTGAATCTTGTAAACTAAAAGTAAATAAATCAATTTTTAAAAAAGAATATAAGAATTTGGGCTGATTTGAAGAGGTGAATTATGTAGATGGCAGGATTAAAAGGAAGGCTTTTCTTCTAAAATAGTTTAACTGTAGTACCTATCATTTGAAATGGACATTCAGTAGATATTTGTATGTGTGAATAATTAGCCTAGGAATCCCTTAGCTGCTCTAGTTCTTTTATGAATTTTATTTTCTACTTACAACATACTGCCACATACAAACCAACCCAAAAATTATATCAGCTATAGAAGGTAGTTTGGTATAATGGAAAGAACCCTAAAGTAGGTAGCAGGAAGAACTGTCTTCTAGTCCTGCCCCTTATATTAATTCACTGTATGTCTTTGGGAACAGCTCTCTTATTCCCCTAGATCTCAGTTTTCTCATTTGCAAAATAAAGAGGTTAGACTGGGTGATTTTTTTTTTCTTTTCTTTTTTTTTTTTTTTTTTTTGAGATTGCATCTCCGCATATCAGCCAGGTTGGAGATGCCGTAGCCATTCACAGGTCTGAGCGTACTGCTGCTTTGATCTACTCCATTTCCAGCCTGAACTAGTTCACTCTTCAGGCATCTTGATGCCCTGCACCCATCCAGGGAGTTTCACTATGTTGGTGCCAACCTTAGTGGATACCTGATTGGCTTAGCCTGCTTCAACTCAGAACTCCCAGCTCAGTTGATCCATGAGCTTCAACCTTTATGAATCAGAGATGTGCACTACTACACCAGGTGACTAAGTGATCTCTTAAGGTTTCTCAGAGCTCAGGAGAGTCAAGGATTTGTGAAATAGTAAGGATAAAGTACCATTGTAGGTTGTAGTTTTGTTTTGTGGATTAAGGAAGTTTTATCCTACTTACCCCATTAACAAAATTTTGTGTTTTCCTTTATAGTTAAGAAGAGTTTTATTGGCCAAAATAAGTCTTTCTTTGGTCCCCTAGAGCTGGTGGAGAAACTTTGTCCAGAAGCATCAGATATAGCTACTAGTGTTAAAAATCTGCCAGAGTTAAAGTAAGTGGAAAGAAGTTTTGCAAATTCTTGGTTAAAAAAAAAATTTCAACCCTCTAAGAAATTTAACTCTTTCAGCAAGTTCTTCCTAATGCGTATATACAGTATTCAGCTAAAAAAATACATTTAATAGGACAGCCTCTATACTGGGCTGCCCTCAGAAGAGTTGAGACAGCTGAATACTGTGTCTCTCCTTCCCTCATCTGTGTCAAATGAGTGGGCTAGCCTTGGTCATCTCCAGTGACCCTTCTATAGCTTACCAGTATAGGTGTTCGTACGACACTGTCACATCGTTTCACCATCATCTTAAATCTTAGGAAAAGATGTTTTAGATGTAATTGGTTCCATTTGATGAATTAATAGATTTCTGAGTATGGGTTGAAATATAGCACAGTGGACAGCACTCGCTCTGTTATCAGAGAGTCTGGGTTCAGTTCCTTCCTCTGATGCTTACCACCTGGGACTAAGGTTACTCCTGAAAGCAAAGGAGGTGAATTAGATATATTTTGACCTCTCAGTTCTTGAGCTATGATCCAAGAATGAGGGCCTAATTTTAGGCTCTAAAATATGTATAAAATATGCCCTGATCAAATTTGTATTTACATGCTAATGCTAATTCTTATGTCTAATGGAACTCAGATGTGTTAACATTCTGCATTTCCACGATCAAATGGAAAACAAGACATTGAAATTTGTTATAATCCTATAAATACAAAATGCCTAAGAAATCAAGTTGGCTAAATTCCAGTCATTTTAAAGAAAATTTTATCCATCACCCTGTTATACATGTTTTCTTAAGAAACAGAAGTATTGAGAGATATATTTTTGGTTGGTTTTTTTTTTTGCTATAAAGAGGTGTAGCGATTTTATTACTTTTAAAAATTCTCCTGAAATTTTAACAAAAGTCCTAGAAGCTATATACTTAGTCCTGTGCTAATACCATTTGCTTGTGGCATTTCACCCAAATTATTTTACTATCAGACTGGAACTTGCCAGGCAGATTTTATGCACTGGTCTGGTCTGCATCCATCATAAAACTGGATTAAGCTTTCTCTCCTTTTCCTTGGTTTTGTTTTATTGCTATAGTTGCCAGTGTTCTTAACTAAATTGAGTCGAATAGTAATCCCAGTATTATAAAAAAATAACCACTTAGGATAAACTTCTGGTTTTAGTTCTAATATTTTTCTCCCATGTTGTGTCATCATTTCCATTTTTAAGTAGTTATTTACAACCCTTTTTTTCTAAGTCATAAAATTGTTGCCCCATGATTAAATTCAAGGTGTCTACTTATTTTTATTTTATAAGAATGTTTGTATCCTTTTATTAAATTTGACATAATTTTTTCAGGGTCCTGGAGAAAATTGTGTATATATTTGAATGTTTTTATCTAATTGTGTTCTTTAATTATGAATAAAATTTACTCTGGGGTCTTTTGGTTTTTGCTAGTGTTTTGATCCATCTGTTTGGATTTTAGGACAGCAGTAGGAAGAGGAAGGGCTTGGCTTTACCTTGCACTCATGCAAAAGAAACTGGCAGATTATCTGAAAGTGCTTATAGATAATAAGCATCTCTTAAGGTATCTTATGATTTTTAGAATTTCTCATAGCTGTCTAATGTTTTATTAAAAAATATCCCTATAAATGATTTTTATTTCAGGCAAGAGCCTATGATTTATGGTTCCTATTCAGACTAGCATTATTAATCTTAGAAATTTTCTGCAGCCATAATATCAGTGGCAATATTTATAGCATCATCTTAAGAGTCAGTGCAATGTTATGGAAATAGCATTGTGATTTAGAAGTTCAGGCTCTGGTCTTGGCTTTCACCTCGAGCCAGCTGTGTCACACTGGGCAAGTCATCTAAATTCCTGGAGCTTCAATGTCCCTGTCTTCAAAATGAGAATAATACTTTGTACTACCAACCTTAAAGGGCTGTTACGAAGAAAAGTTTTTGATATCCTTAAAATGCTATAGAAATGTGAGCTGTTATTATTGTCTAAGGAATAACATTTACTATATAGTCATAGTTTAGTATTAAGTCTTTCATTTATTGAATACAGTAACATTCTGAAAATTTGCTATCAATATTAGTAATGGCTGTTTGATATTTTGTTACATTATAGAATTTAAAATGATTGGTCCTTAATAGAATGAATAACCTGAAGAAATCATGATTGAGGTTTAGAGAGGATAATATAGGCTTTGTGGTCATTTTTAATTGAGATAGAAAAAAACTTTTCTCATAAGAAGATATCACTACCTTGACCAGTCAACAGCAGAAATGTCAGCATATAAATGTCAGAGGATTTGACATAAAATCCATATTTATAGTGTCAGTCATGCCTCCTATGTTGAATTTTACACAGCCCAATGTATCTTTGGCATTTATATTTATGTAAATAGCACTAGAATATCTGGTTTTTGCTTCTTCTGATCACCTGTGGCTCATGGAAAAATTTTTCTCTAATATAATTCCCTTGTCCAGTTGGTACAGAGGTGAGGGGATGGGAAAAGAAGCCTTTTCCCTAAAAAATCATAATAGTTTTCATAAGCGTGTCTGAATTGTTCAGTTCCTATCACTAGGTAAGCTAATGTTTCTAGTGTATTTTGTAAACCAGTAAGTATTCATGAGCATTGTGCCTTTAACCAGGCAACTTTGAAAACCGGGGTTAAGTATTCACAAATATAATTTGGGGAAACTTTAGAACTTGTATTAGACCAGCATGCCAAGTTAGGCTTACATATCTAATTATCAGCATTATTGTTAAATACGGTTTGTTGTTGCTGTTAAACTAAGCATAACTTAGGTGGTTGCCAATCTCTCTTAGTGAATTCTATGAACCTGAGGCACTGATGATGGAAGAAGAAGGAACAGTAATTGTAGGTCTGCTGGTGGGACTCAACGTTCTTGATGCTAACCTCTGCTTAAAAGGAGAAGATTTGGACTCTCAGGTGAAATAGAATTCTTGCTATAGATGAAGTACTTGAATTAAACTAGTTTTGATTATTAGTTGTAAAGACATGCACATGGATGAGATACACTTGGACCACATAGCAATTTGTAAGTCTGAGTTAAAGACCCCAGTGTTTTCAGTGTTTCCATATACTCTGTAACATTTACTGGCATATTAACTATTTCTTATTTAAAAATAAGATAATACTTTCCTAAGATACATTAAGAAAAGCTTGGAGAAGTAGGGAAGTAATAGTTCCTTTTCTACTCTTGCCCAGCTAGTAGCAGCTGGAATACTGTGTTCTTTTGTGGACACCAGACTTTAACAAAGACATTAACCAACTGGAGTCTGTCCAAAAGATAGCGCTTATGATGTGAGAAAGACTAGAGAACATTCCATATGAAGATCAGTAAAGGAAATGGAAATGGTTGGCCTAGTGTAAATTGAGAGAAGATGAGATGGTATTCTTTTAAGTATTTGAAGGGTTGTCATGTACAAGAGGAATTAGAGATTAGGCTTCTTATTGCACAACCAGCCCTACAGGGCTGAACAGGAAGAGTGGGTACAAGCTGCAGAGAGGGGAAACTTGATGAAATGAAAAACTTCCTGAGAATTAAAACTACCCAGAAATAGAAAGGGTTGCCTGTATATATAGGTTTGGAGAATGCAGTCAATATGAAATGGAGATTCATAGTTTCATATGGAGTCGTCTTTTTTTGTGTTCTGCTCTGTATATATAGAAAGGCTTTATTTTTTGGTGTTTAAATTCAAAATAATTTCTTTCTCTTCTTCCCATCCCCTTCACCCCTCCTCCCCCAAAATAAGACAGGTATGGAGAATCATGAGTTTCTCCTTAGTAGAAGCTAGATGAACAATACCTGGGGTGTTGTGGAAGGGACTCTTTGGTACTGATTGGACTAGATGTTGAAAGCCCCTTCTAGGGCTTAGAGTCTTCTGTAGTGAAAATTGACTCTTAACTTAAAAAAAATTAGTCTATGTCTAAATTGGAACATAAAGCCATTTAATAGGTATTACATTACTATAGTAATTTTTCTTTAAGTGGAAAAAGATGCCTCCTAGTGATGTGGGTTCTCAGGATAAATGTATGGACTCCCTTCTGAGCAGACAACGTACAGACAGATGTAGTTCTTCACTTCTTTCTGTTTAGGGAGTGTGCAGAGCATCCTCACTTCTCACAATAATCTACCACCCATTGCCATGAGGGCCTCCCGCAGCCCTTTTCTCCACTCCCAAAAGACAGGGAACTTCCATGAGAGTTCCCAGAGTAAGGCCTTGGTTGGCTCATAAACAGCTGTGTGCCAGAGATAGCACCATTACCACTCTTTCCTAAACCACTGGCAAGTACTGAGGAAGTCAGAATTTTTCCCCATTTCTTTAATACCCAGGCTAACTTCATTCAAGTGGGGCTTTGTTCTCAGAAAATGTATGAGTCAAGATAAATTGAGAAAAAAACATTTAAAGAAAAAAAAACAAGCCACAAAATCATTAGAGTTAGAGGACCTAAGTGTAACTAGCACCTCTGGTCCTTATTACATGTGGATATTTGGTTGTCACTTAGCCTCCCTGAGGCGATGGACTAAATGGCCTCTGAGGACCCTTCCAGCTCCATTGCCTGTGATCACTTTCCAAAGCAGTCATCATCTACAACAGGACATATTTTGATTTATTGAGCTTTATTGTTAGCAAAATTCATGTACCCCAGGAGAAATAATTATTTAAAAGGATAGGAATTTCAGTGTTCAACCTAAATTATGAAGATAAATATAGAAAATACGAAATGCCATCTTAGTCTTTTCTTTATAGGAAGAGTTGTCTAAACTTTTGTGCATGTGTTTTTTTAACCAGGTTGGAGTGATCGATTTTTCCTTATATCTTAAGGACGTGCAGGATATTGATGGTGACAGAGAGTATGTACACACAGTTATTCTTTACAATGGAATTCTAGCAAATGTCTTGGTAGAGCACAAAATGCCTTGGTGCAATAGAAAGCACAGTCGAGAAGAGGTCAGAAGATCTGGCTTAGAGTCCTCCACTGGCCACTTGGTGCTTTAGTGTGTCACCCCTAGTCTGGGTCTGAGGTTCCATATCTGTATAATGAAGTGGCAGAACTAGATTCTCTAAGCTCTGATGAACTCTAAACTATGCAAGGGTACCAGAGAAGGCTTGAGATTACCAGGTTTCTAATTCTTACTTGAACATTTATAACTAGATGGCAGCAAATCACTTAACGTCTTAGCTTCTTGAGGTCTTCTTCTGTACATTCACTCCACATACTTCTTGTGAGAATCAAATGAAACAATGGATGTGAAAGTCCTTCATATCTGAAAACCCTGTCAAAATGTCTTGGTGTTCTTTTTGAGGTAATGTTGATCTTCACTGAACTAGTTCCATATTTTGAAATAAATGCATTTTCAGGAAACATATTAGCTAATATTGAAATCCAGTGGTTTTTGTTTATTTGTTTTTGTTTTGTACATGCAAGTGCTAGCTCTATGACTGTTTCTGGGCTTTGTGTGTGTGTGTGTGTGTGTGTTCCAAATGAGAAGATGAGCCCTCTCCATGAATCATCCAACATTGCCAAAAGGAGGGCCACTTTGGGAGCCTTTGAGTCTGGGCCATTGACAAAGTAGTATGAACAACTCCTTAACCTCACCAAACAGAGGGAGACAAGCTTATGAATCAGATCATATGGGCTTTGAATACTTCACTTACTGGTTAACCACAGTCATTATTTTTCTGTAGGAATATGGAACTGGTTCAGGGTGGATAGACATCATCTCTCATTCTTTCATATTTTATTATGCAGTTTGGTACTATTCCTGCAGGGTTTTTCCTACTTTTGCTTTCCTTTATTTACCCTTAACAAAGGTTAGGGAAAATATTTTTAACATAGAAAAAAGTTACATTATTCATAACCCTGTTATATGCTATTAATTTTCATCCCATTTTCTGAGACTCTTTAATAATGCAAGTTTCATCACTAATAGCTGTAGTGTAGGAATTCACTAATAATTTATTCTAACCCTGCCTCTTCCCTTCCCCAGCTTTCTTTTTCTTTGACCAGCTGTATCATTCATTAGTTTGGAGGGTGGACACTTGTTCTCCAGTCTTTCTTTCTAAGTATTATAACTTAGTGGTTTTCTAAAACTGGAGATACTACCTTTTATGTGAGGGCGTCATCTTTGGCGTGAATAGAGAATGGAAATGAGGAATAATCGATGAATTAAGGAATCCCTTTTCTTTAAAAACAGACATGAAAGAATTACTGACGTCCTTGATCAGAAGAATTATGTGGAAGAACTTAACAGACACTTGAGGTAGGACTCAGTCATTTTTGATTATTTATTGCTCATTAGGCAAATCTCTTTTCTTTGAATCTTTTCACCCATTTGTAAAAATGAGGTTAGCAATACTTGGACTACTATCTACTTTACAGAGCTTTTAGGAAGAAAGTGCTTTGTGAAATTTAAAGCATTGTCTCAATGTGAGCTTTTACTTTATGGAAGGTATTTTTTGAAATTTTTAGTTTGCTTTAATTTTTTTGTGAAAGATGGTTCTAAATTTACAATTATCCTTTCACAAGTTGTTTTTTTCCCAAAGAAAATTCACTAGAAATGTTATCATAGTTTCGTACTTTTTTGAAGAAGCCTCTTTCTAGTTTTTGTATGTTTTCACTCTACAAAAGCAATTGAGTTGTATGGAATTGAGTGATTTAATTAACTCTTGGGAAATAATTTCTAGTATCTTTTAGTCTTTTTGGCTAGTAGTCTACAAATCATAAAGCGAAAGTTTCAAAAGAGAGAGTAGCAGAATCATAGATACTTCAATATTATGCCAAATAACTTCAGCTCAGGGTTAGGCACTCAGTCTTTTATTTGTTTCCCAGTTGTGCAGTTCTTCTGAATTGTAGCCAACAGCCACACACGTTGTAGGCGTGGAGATGTCTTCGTTTCAGGCTGCCATTTAGATCCTAGCAGTCCAGAGAATGATCTGAATGGCAACCTATATCTTAAAGATACACCCTTCTATGGTGGAAATAGATGGCCTATGTTTTGTCTATTTCATTAAAATCAGTTTTGGGAAACTTTATAATGTAGCATTTGTAGCAAGTAAGTGAAATTCATGTGTATCTTACAGATAAATTTACTTTTATTGTTGAAACTTGTCTGAAAAGGCAAAAGCTTTATTTTTTGCTACCCCGTATCATTTTTAGATTTCAAACCCATACTCCAGCTTTCACCTCTTCCAGAAAATAACTGTAATTTTAAACAATAAGGTGATGGGAGAGGAGGAGAAAGTTCATAAGACTCTTCCCTTCAGTCCAGGTCAGGGGTGGGGAAACTGCAGCCTTTTGACTGAATCCAAATTTTATACAAGAATTTTTGAGAGGCTACATGTGGCCTTTGAGGCTGAAGGTTCCCCAACCCGTGCTCTAGGTCATTGGAAACATCCTGAGCTCTTCTTGAACTTTAGTGAGGTTGACAGTTATTGCCTTGACTCAATATATAGAACAGTTTGGTGTTCCCACAGGTTCAGTCTTTAATCTTTTTATTCCAGCTGCACTGTTGGAGATCTCCAGGCCAAGATAGACTGTCTGGAAAAGACCAATTCAAAACTTCAAGAAGAGGTTTGTAACAATAATTTTTTAAAGTATTGAAGTTATAGTTGCCTGAAATGATTTTGATTTGTCAAGATTTACTTGATCCCAGTTCTCTCCCATATCTTCTGGAATCTTTCTCTAGGAGTTATCTCCTTCTGCAAAGATACTCCCTTACCCCTATAGCCGTCCTTCCCATTAGCCTACAAGCATGTTTAGATCGCTCCACTTAAAAGAAAGTGTACCCTTAATACTTCAGCCCAACTAGCTACTCTCCCATTTCTCTCCTTCCTTTTAAATTTGTTTTAAAAGTTCTCTAAACCAGTTGTCCTTTTTCCTTTCATTACCTACTCTTCTTTTCTCAGCCCTTTGCAACCTGATTTGAGCACATTATTGAATCTGTTCTCTCAAAGTCACTAATGACTAATCATCAAATTCACTGGTGGCCTTTTTTGTGTCTTCATCTTCCTTTACATCTCTGTAACTGTTGACACTCTATCTCTTCCAGCTCCAAGATACATGTGATCCTATGATTCTTCCTACGAGGTGCTCCCTCTTTCTTTGATTGAAAAGATTCTATACTCTACTAGTTTTCCTCCTACATCTCTTACCATACCTTGTCTCTTTCATTGGCACCTAATCTTCTCTACCACTTAGAGTAAATTTTCACCAAAGGACAGTCTGTTTTCTTGTTCTACATTCCTTCTCCTGGCAGTCTCATTTATACCCATAGCATCAAGTACCATCTATGCAAATAACACCGAAATCAGTATTTCTAGTCTGAAAAACTCTTCTGAGCTCCAGATTCACATCTTCAGCTGTCTCCAGGTCTTCTCTACCTATAAATCCTACTAGCATCTCAAAGTTAACCTGCTCCAAACCAAAGTCACATTTCTTCCAAACCTTGTCTTCTGACTTCACTATTTGTGTCTATGGCACACAGCCATTCACTTGACCTACAATATTTATAACTTTGTGGATATTTTTGGCCTTCCCTTACTTCTCATATCTAAGTCATTTGTCAGGTCCATCTCCAAAAGAGTTTCAACATTCATCCTATCCACTTCAGTCCCAGTCACATTGCCACCATGTTGCCCAGTCATTGCCACCCACTCAGACTATAGCATTCTCATACAGGTCTTCACCCTTTTTATTTTCTCCTCTCTCATCCACCCACACTACTGATAGTATATTTTTTTGTACAAATAGATTTGGGCATGTCACTTTTCTTCTCAGAAACCTTCAGTGCCTCCAGATTGCCTCCTGTGTCAAGTTCAGGCTTCTTTTCTCCTTCTCTAGGGCCTCCACAATGACTACCTCTTCAGCTTTATGTCCTATTACTCCCCTCCACTTATGCTGTGTTCCAGCCAAACTGGACTCTCTGCCCCGTCCCCCTCACCCCACAATGCACACTGCTCACATACTTCTATGCCTTTGTAGGAACCAGTCCTTATTTCTGAAATGCCATCCCTCCCTCTCTTCACCAACTGAATTCTTTTGTATTCTTTTATAGCATAATTTAAATGTTACCTCCTCCACGACACCTCAGATTTTTTCTTTGCTTCCATATTAGGAACCACCTTCCCTTTCAGACCTCACATGGCACTTTATTTTATAGCTTTCTGATACATATATTATATAATGTATATTGTAAGTACCTTAAAGATGGGAATCCTATCTTATCTATCTTCCCCACCCCCAGCATCTTAGCACAGAGCTTCGTATATGTTAAATGTTTAATAAATGGTTATTGTTGTTGCTGTGTTTCTAGTGGGTAAAAATTGTTTTAGGCCATACATAAGATTACTATCTAGAAAACCTTACCTCCCCAGAGTCTGTGTCCCATCCTTAGTAACTTCCAGTATTATGACTCTTGTTCTTTTGATTTGGCAACAGATAAGAGCCAGCCTCTGAATCAGGAAGACCAGGCTTCAAGGCTTTCCTTTGACACATTCTAGCCATATGACCTTAGGAGTCATTTAAACTCTCATAGTGCCCTACAAGATTCTCTTAAGCCTCTAAGTTACAAAAGAGTTGTTTATCTGCATTGATGAAGGAATTTTCTCATCATGAGTATACACTAAACATCAATTAAATCAGAGGTCTAGACCCACCAAAAAAAAAAAGCCACTGCTAGTTTACCAAGGTTTAGGAGCCTCTCCAAACTTAGCCAGACTGGTCCTTTGATAGTCTGTGGCCAGATGTATACTTGAAGGCTTTCCAGCTCAGTAGGGCGTTCTAAAACTTCACTTAAGAACCCAGGTTTCCTCTGTGCCATAAGACATTAAAGTAGGATTTCATTGGACGACCTGTGGCTTTACTGTTTGGGCAGTTTTTTTGTGTTTTGTTCTTTATCCAAATGGAAGAGCTATTAGTGCATAAAGTTGTAGATAATACATTATATATCTACCCTTTGTGTCAGAGGTTATAACATTGTTGAGAGGTACAAATACCCCAGCCTACCCCCTCCAGAGTACCTGCCTCTTGGAAGCGTGGGACTAAGTCAGATGAAGTCAAGTCAATAAGCATTTATTTACAAGACTTGACCAATCTCTCCATAGCGTGGTCTTTCTCTTGTCTCTTACATAGGAAGTGGAAAATGAGAGGACAGGAAGATCAAGGGATGAGGAAGAAGCGAAAGTTTTCTACCAGCTGCCAGGCAGACACTCCTTTGTGGACATGATAGCCATCTTGTCTCCTCTCTTAGGAGGAGATGGCATTCTCAGCTGTTTGTGAACCTTTCTTCAGGTAGCTGTCCCTGTCTGCTTAGGCATCTTCATCCTGCTGTTCTGAGGGGTTGGGAAAAATGCTTTCCAATATTTTTATTGATGAGTATTCATTAAGTATGGAATCATTAGTCAGTTTGCTCTAGTTCATCAGTTAGAAGAATTGGAAAGAAATTTTATACTGGTTGGCATTCTGTCATTGGCCAGTGGAGCCAACACAAGATTCAAGAAATTGGTTGCACATATTCCATTTTTTAGCACAAGTTACAAGAGCAAGTATAGCTCAAATACTTGTGACTGTTGATGAATTTACAAGAGATTAGGAATTTGGAATAACTTGTGGATATTGTTTACTATTTGTTCTTTATCATTGTAAGGAGAGAATTCTGAAAGCCCTTTGTCTTATGTTGGACAAAGTGACCTTATGCATAAAACCTAGTCTTAAGGATACCTAAGAGTACACAGTTTTTCTAATCATCAGATGCATGTTATTTGACAGCTAGGAGTTTTGGTTAAATGTTGAAACTGAGTGATTCACTTCTTTTCCTAATTTGGCTTGTGAACTTCCCAAATGAAACTCTTACCATCACAGTGGTGGGGAGGAAGAGATTAGGGAAATGCCCTAAGATTTGTCAGATTCTCTCTTCTTGTACTTTTCTCTACGTTTTTCTGAGGCAGGGATGAGGAGGACTGGCTCATGTATTTATACCTAACATACCTAGCAGGTCTTTAAGCCTTCTTGCTGATTAAAGAAATTGTCTTTCATTGGGTAATCCTCATTTTCCCTATATAAAACTGTTAAAAATGTAAATAAAAAGGTGGGTGTTTGCTTTTTTTTTTTTTTTTTACTTATTAATCTGTTCGAATAATTTGCCTACCTGAGATTTTAAATTTTAAGTCCTGAAGTTTCTGTATACATTGGTAACTCAAGTTCTGCCAATTGAAACTTAAATTTTTACTTTAAAACACCAACTAATTAATATCCTTTTAGCAAAAGCTGCCAGTTCTGTGATCTTAGTGGCAACAGATGGGACAAAAGAAGATATGTTCAAAGTTTGTTTTCTTTCATTTGTGATAAAAGATAGCCTTTTAGATCTAAAATCCAATCCCTGACCTCTAAGAATATTTTTTAAAAGAATTAAAAGGGTAAATGTCACAATAATAGTAAAAAGAGCTAGTTAAATGACCTTAGGCAGATCATTTCCCCTCTGGGAACCTAATTTCCCTCATCTGAAGGGAAAATCCCCTGTTTAGCTTTAGATTTCTATGATCCCGCAGTTGTTATATGAAAGCTAAGATTTGTATACTTTGTGTCTAACTTAGTATCTTAAATTATATGCATATTTCAGTGATTTAAATGGGTAATTCATGTCTGCACTAAAATTCTTCTCCTTTCTTGACCAGCTTTCAGCGGCTACAGATCGGATTGATTCACTTCAAGAAGAACAGCGACAGTTAAAAGAACAAAATGAATTAATCCGGGAAAGAAGTGAAAAGAGTGTAGAGGTTAGAAATCGGACCTAGAAAACTGGCCACAGAAAATAAGCACGTTTTTATACAGCAAACTCCTCTCTTGAAGCTGAATAAGGAACGTATCCTTGAAGTTGCTCTAGGGGAAATTCTGCTCTGGTTTGTGGAAGACAGCCCAGGGCATCTCCCAACCATTACGCTGACAATACTTCATCTGTTAGGAGTTATAGAGTAACTTGTTTCCAAATTGTTTTGGGGGCCACTATAAGAGAAAACAAATGAGAAGGAGAATGCTGAAACCATTCTCCATCCTATTAAGTGGGGATGGAAAATGGTTTTAGGCTCCTTTCTCCTCATTTAACTAGAGGCTGGAAAGATAACTAGTAAATGCTTTAGAAGGAAATACTCCTACATTACATTGGTTTTGACTTGCAGATAACTCCTTTAAAAGTGCTATCCAGAAAAACCAGGAGCATTTTGATTCCTTTACCCAGATTGGTTGTCTAATTATAACCTGTGAATGTTCTCTTTTCCTTTTGTAATATGAAATTTAATTATCATGATTTGAGGCAGGATTTCAGGCTCTTTAAAATTAGAATTCATTCATCCCATTTAGTAACTGTATTCAAATAAATGAGCAAAAAGTACTCTAATATCTGTATTTGATATAGGTAACGAAACAGGATACAAAGGTGGAGCTTGAGACTTACAAACAAACCCGACAAGGCCTGGATGAAATGTATAGTGATGTGTGGAAACAGCTGAAAGAGGAAAAGAGAGTCCGAATGGTGAGTGGGGACACTAGGACAGATGCAGAAGAAACGCATCCTAATCCCTGTGATGTGTTTTTAATAATACAACACATAATTCCAATAATGTGTTTAGCTGCTGAATCACTGCGAAAGTAGACAGAGTTGCAGAAGTTTAAAGTAAGGTTTGTTTTGTCTGTCATATCACCAATCACTAGGGTTTTGTTGGCGTGATGCAGAGCCAGTTTAGCTTACAGACATATCATACATTATCTGAAGAAAGTGTATTATAACCTTGCCTGTGGTGTCTTCTATGACCTTTCTGCTCTCCTGCAGCCTTGTGATCCCGTAATGATTGTTTTGACTTTAAAGTGGACATGGAAGCACAATAAATGCTTAGAGTGTTAAGCACTGATATCCTTGGCACCGACCAAGAAGGGAAGGTGATTTCCTATGATACACTTGAAGTAGTGATTTCCTTGTGAATATCTTCTTCCTCAGGAATTGGAGAAGGAACTGGAGCTGCAAATTGGAATGAAAACAGAAATGGAGATTGCAATGAAGCTGTTAGAAAAGGATACACATGAAAAACAAGACACACTAGTTGCTCTTCGCCAACAACTAGAAGAAGTCAAAGCAATTAACTTGCAGATGTTTCATAAAGCTCAGGTAGAAATCAACTTTATAATTGAAGTCAATATATCCAGATACCATATGGTAATTGAGACCTCACTATTTGTCAGACACCCTTTTTCTTTACTCTTTGCCAGGTACATTAAGGTGCTTTCTTTTATTCTCTCTCTAGTCTCTTCTATTCTGCTTCAAATTCTGATTGTTCAACACCAATCACATATAAGTAGATTTTTATTAGCTTAGTGTTTGGTTTCGAAATATTTCCATTTCAATCCATGTTAAGCTTTCCTTTTATGTAAAACATACCCACACAGCCTCTGTCTATGCTTTTCCCTCTCTTCACCCAAAGTGGCTGTGGGGGGGGGGGGGGAGAGAGGGAAGGAGTGTCAAATACAGAAATGGCAGGCACACAAGAGTGGGCCTTTGCTGAGAAGATTATGTTTTGGTTAGATGGAAACCATTCAAATTGTCCACTGAATTGTACAGACTTTCAAATAATCCTGTCTTGCTTACATGACTCATATGTTGATCCTGTTAATTCAGAATTATCCTTTCTAAAACACTACTTTTTGTTATAAGTTTTACTTCCTACTTTATTATATAAATAACCATGGAAAATCATGTTTCGTTATGGTTCCTCTTTCACTTCCCTTAATATCTATGTCAAAGACATTGATAATAGTAACAAGGCTAATGAACCAGGACTTTTTTTTTTTACTCCTTTTCTTCTTTGTCTCTTTCTTTCCTCCTTTCTTTCTAGTATTAGAGACATCACTGTAAAATTATTCAGTATTAGTTTATTGAGCCACAAAGATTTAGAAATGTCTCTTCTGGAACCTGTTTCAGTGATCATTCAGGTCCCAGATCTCTCCCACTATCTCCTCTAAATTCCATTAATCATTAAATGAATATCTCTTTACACTTATGTATCTATTAAAGCTATAGAAATCTCTCCTCCAAAACTGGAAAAGAAACTATCACAAAGAAATGTGTTATTTACACAAACAATGCTAGTTAACAGAACCTGGTAGATTTATCCTTCCTCTAATTTTAGTTGTATCTGGGTCCTTTCCATGAATTCTTACCGTGGTCAAGTTACTAAGTGAAGCATTCTGGGATTAACAATTCCTTTCTTTGCTTCTCTCTGAACTTTAAGTCAGATTTCAACCTGTTCAAGTCTATTTGAGCAAATTATCATCCAGCTGCCCATTCTGTGACTTGAGACTCAAATAAAAGAATGCCCCAAGAGTTGCCATAGTGACTGTTTCTTTAGCCTCCTCAATATATTTGTGTATGAGTCCAGCTCTTTGACAGAATCCCTCCTCTTTCTCATAAATACTCTTGAAAGGCTTTGTTCCCATACCCTATATTCACCATCTTTCCTTTCCACTGAAATGCTTAATTATGTTACTTTGGTTTTTTTCCTCAATTAAAACAAGCCTATTGAGTTTATCATTTCTAGCGAGGAGAGTGCACTCTAGTGGTGAAAGCAAAGGACCAAAATAACCTTTGGTGACTACAGCCTTGAACCAACCATATAACCTCCTCCTTTGTCCCTTTCCTATCTGTAAAACTGAAATTTGCTCATACATTTGCCCAGACTCTTGATACTCAGCAATTAATGATATACTTTTTAAATAAGACATTAAGAGTATATTTTAAGTATGCATTCCAAAGCTTTTGATTTGGGCTGATTATCTGACATAGATTGTTAGTATTTACAACTATAGGTGACATCTATGTTTTTATAATTTTATATACATTTTATAATTTACGACACACTAGACAAATATATACATTATCTCATTTAATTCTCTGAATTTAACTTTTTTCCTGTCTAGAATGCAGAGAGCTCCTTACAACAGAAGAACGAAGCAATTGTATCTTATGAAGGAAAAACCAATCAAGTAATGTCTGCAATGAAAGAAATGGAAGAGAGGTAGGTAATGGATATCACCTGATGCTTACTAGAAAGTCTTTGTGGAATTCTGTGAAATTGGAGCTATCTAGTTCTGTAAAGTAAAAATTCACCTTTTCTTGTACTTCATGTATTTTCTGAATGCTAGGTTAGACATGTATATCTTTTCATATTTTGGTCTAGATTACAACACTCTGAAGAGGCCAGGCAAAGTGCTGAAGAGAGAAACAACAAACTGAAGCAAGAATTTGGTGGCAAAATTGAAACCCTACAACAGCAACTCTCCCAGCTGGACAAACAATGGTAGATAATCCCCAACTGCTACTGCTTAATTTGAGGGGAGGAGAAGTATGGACCCTGGGAGCAGTCATAGGCATCTGTCTGATTGTGATGTAACAATTACTTCCTGAATTTCAAAGTCATCAATACCAGAGCTCATGTCCTAGTACATAGCACAAAAGTGCTATCTCATTTAAATGGGATTGAAGAGTAGTGCATAAAACAAAGAAAACAGTAAACTCAGGAAGTTTCCTTTTCATCAGTGTTGTTTTTCTTCTCTTCTTCACAACTACCTTGTTTCCTCTCTAAAAACTCAGAGGTTCACCTTTTTGCCTCTCTCTAATGCAGCAGTTCTCAACCTGTGGGTCACAACCCCTTTGGGGTTCAAATGGGGTCACCTAAGACCATCAGAAAACACATATTTCTGATGGTCTTAGGAACTGAGACACCCCTCCTCTTTCCTCTCCAGGCAGGTCCACCCACATGCAGATACGACCACATAATGAGTATTAAAGCGTTCATGGCATTAGGAAGGTTGAGAACCACCGCTCTAACATGTTCTCATCAGTTTTTCTCTCTAAGTTCCCAGGTTAGCATAATGGTTTCTTTATTTACCCTTTTTCAGCACTTGATGATAGAAAACCATAAGCTTTCTCACAGGTGAAAGTTACAGAAGCTAAAAGTTTTAGGGGAAGGTGTGATGATTAGAAGGATTACTGAGAAATAGAACTTCCCAACTCAAAAAATAAGACTTTAAGTGACTTTCCATTTGACTTGCACTATTCCAAGGTTTAAATTGTATTCTGTAATTTGACAGTTTCCAGTTAAAACCATCTCCTTTTTTAAAAACAGCTCCAGTCTCGAGAAAGAGCTGAAGTCAGAAAAAGAGCAAAGACAAGCTCTTCAGAAAGAGTTGCAGCAAGAGAAAGATACAGCCTCTCTGCTCAAAACTGAGTTGCACCAGGTAGAAGGGCTGAAAAAGGTAAATTGGACAGGGTGTGGAAGGTTGAGAGTTTGTGCTTATCATCCTGCATCTTGAGAAGAGTCATCTGAAGACCCTTCTCTTTTTGCATAAATGGAATGATTAAATGTTTCTTTAGAATCTTTGATGTGTGGTTTAGTTAAGGAGTAGCGGTACTTCAGAAGGGTCTTTCATTATTCCTCTGCCACTTATCAGTAAACAGAATGGCAAATACATGTGGGCAGATAATATTTAATAACCTTACCCTAAAGCCTTCAAGGATCTAGGAAGACAAAAGTCCCACAAAGTCTATTATATTTTCAAGAACCCAGGAGAGTCCACGTATCCTTGAGTGATTCTAGACCACCCTTGAGAACTGCTGAGGGAAGTTCTGTAGCTATCTCAGAGGGCTAATGTCAAATCCTACAAGTTCTGTCAAACCAGAACCCTGATTTCATTTTGGAGTGGGTTCCAACCTCTAGTTTGAACCCCATATTAACCCTGGCTTCTTAAGGGATCAGAGCTGGTGGCCTCCAAATTTAGAGATTCATAACTGCTTTGGAACTAGTTTATGCAAGGGATAGGCTAACTTTGTCCTGGTTTCTGGAGGATAAGTCAGAAATAAAGAAGCAGAATTAAGGCTGGATTCTCTTAAGGCAGTGTATTTCCCTGAATAAATTCCTCTCTGGGATCTACCCTACATGATTCCCAACCAAAGTAACAAAAAGGGTGAACCCTTTCTTTCGCTTAGTAGAATTAGAGATTCATTAGAAACCTTGGCTTTTTCATTTAATTACAGTATAAGGGCCTCCTAATTTTTGTTTGGTTAAATACGAGGTCAGACTAGCCCAGAGAGAAAACTAAAAACTATGAGCAATCAGCCCAACTCAGTAGTTTGCCCTAATCACTTAGAATGTTACCACTGTCTACAAGTCCATTTCCTTACCCAATATTAGGATAAAGTCCCTGTTCAGATCCTTTTCATATTTCTAAATTCTGAAAATTCACCATCCACTCAGGTGTTTGATGACATTTTAATTTTCACTGTGATTTATTATCCTATACCCACAGCAACTTATAATGAATTTAGAGTCTCAGATTTCATTTGGAGTATCTGTATCAGGTTCTCCATCCCTGAATATCATAGCTCCTGGTTCCATAAGTAGGTCATAGAAATGGTTTTTTTGTTGTTCAAAAATGTTGATAATTCTTTCACAAGGAACCAGCTAGTTGAGGATCTGTTCACAAATAGCCTACTTCTGACAAAAAAAAGTATTTATTCAGAATATTAGCTTTTAATCTTGTGTTTCCTAGGAAGGAAAATCCAAGTGAATTTTTAAATTTATTTTTCTAAAAGTGATATTTCAAAAAACAAAAATTTTAAAAATCCACTATTATGCTTACCATATATAAGTACTATTTGAGGGCTTGACTACAAGACAGATCCACATTAAGATGGGGATATATCTTTTTTGTTTTACTTGTTTTCATTTCCAAATTTCTCTCCCTCCTTTCCACCCCTCACCCATTGAGAAGAGAGGAGATATAACACACCTCATGAAGTCACACAAAACAAACAAAAACAGTGAAAAATATGCTTTGGTCTCCATTCAGAATGCATCAGTTCTCTCTAGAGAGGTAGATAGCATTTTTCATAGTGAGTCCTTTGAAATTTCCATGGATCATAGTATTGATCAGAGTAACTAATTCTTTCACAGTTGATTGTCATTACAATATCACAATCACTGTGCACAGTGTTCTAGCTCTGCTCACTTCACTTTGCATCAGCTCATAAAAGTCTTCCTAGGTTTTTCTGAAGCTATCCCATGGTCTTTTTTTTTTTTTTGGTTTGGGTTTTTTTGTTTGGTTTTTTTCTTTTTGGAGGGGGAAAGGTAGGGCAGTTGGGGGTTAAGTGACTTGCCCAAGGTCACACAGCTAGTTTTTTGTTTTAAGTGTCTGAGGCCAGATTTGAACTCGGGTCCTCCTGACTTCAGGGCCAGTGCTCTATTCACTGCGCCATCTAGCCACCACCACCACCACCACCACCACCACCCCCGGCCCCCCACCATGGTCTTTTCTTACAGCACAATAGTATTACAAGATGAGATATAGTTGACAAGTGTAACAGTTTTTTATCTGTAGAAGATGAGTCTCATTTCTAAACAGCTTCTTTAACTACTTTTTGAATGAAGTCATTTTTTGTGGCAAAGAACAGTAGGTGAGTCACCCAAAGAAATAAATCCTATAAATAATCCAGGAAATAAATCCTGTCAGTTAGTCCTGGTATCTGTTCACTCTTGTGGCTTCAGGGAAATTTTCTGGCCCTGGTTGTAAATTAGGAGAGTGTTGCTATTGCAATTATCCTTTAAAAAAATAAGAGTCTTTGATTGTTTATAAAATATTTAGTTTGTTGTTTATAGGAACTTCAGAAACTGTATGAGAAGAAAGAAGAATTACAAAAGATTTGTGAAGAACAGGAACAAGCGCTACAGGAAATGGGACTGCACCTTAGCCAGTAAGTTCCAAAGTTCAACATAATTAGGACAAATGGAACTTTGCAACCGAATCAGATCAAAACCCATTTTAAGCACTAAAAACTTGTTCACCAATCATCCCACTCATATTTACCTCAGTCTTTCTCATCCCTTTCTCCACCCTTTTACCCATACCCTTCTCTCTCTAATGTTCTTAAGTCTATAAACAGGTGTACCTGGGACAATCACACAGCACTTTTTTTCAGAGCAGGTTAATAGTTTCTTTCCATTTGGATCCCTCCACCCTTTTATTACTCTTTGGCTACCTCAAGAAAAATATGATGAAACTAAGGATGTCTAGAGATAAACAGCTAACCTGAACACTACTGCATAAAACAGACTTTAGAAAGATTAGAACTTTTCAGCCTATAAATAAAAATGGTATGGCCAGCATGCACCAAGTGCTATAAATGGATATTCCTTCAAACTTGACAAAATATGTCTAAACAAAAGTGTCCTGTTTCTCATAAAGTATAATAAATTTTTAGACCTCATTATTCTTAGGATAAGGTTATGGTGTAGGTTCTTTTATTTGGATTTTCTTTAAAACATTTAAATCAGATCTTAGATGAGATTGCAAAGCTGTCATTGAGTTACCAAGGGAAACAAAGATGTTTCAGTACATATCCCACCACCTTCAACTTCATTTAGGCACAGTCATGAATTTCCAAAGCATGGAAGTCCCTTGAAACTTTCATCAGGAACAGAATACCATGGACTGACCTAGTATGACTGTTCTTATGCTCTTTTACTAAGAATATATTTCATTTTCATTAACATGATGGACTGTTGAATCACAAAAGAGTGGGTCTCTTAAGTGTTCTTTGGTGCAGCAGCTCTTAAAGCGTATAGGATTAAGCTCCAAGATTCCTCCATGTTTTCTACACTCTAATCTCTTGTTCACATTTCATAGCCATGTCTGTACTTTTGTTTCTGATGTAGACTCATGATTTATTTTTTAATTTACTTACAGAAACCTTATTGATGTTTTACCAAAAACCATAAGACAGTGCAATTCTTCCTGTTCATTATGGGCATTCATTTTTGCATTTTATTTTGCTATATTGCCCTACTCAGGCTCAACTTTCATTAAAAAAGGAAAATGTTTTTAGAAGTTTGACTTCACTCAAAACTATAAACTTCAGAAATTTGAGCTTTGTTGACATTTTCTTTGACTTTGCTCCTAAAAGTATGATTGCCAATATGGAGTTAGTTTGGTCTTTATTGTATTTATGCAAAGGGCCCACCTACAGTTAGGCTAGCTCTAGCTATAGTTTCAAAATCCCCAGAGGAGCTCCTTAATCACTGTAATTGTGAACAAGGAACCTTGCTACTCTGGGTCATTCAACCTAGTTAAAATTTAACCTTTTCCTCTTTTGTTGAAGTTCACTATCTTAAGCATCATTTAGAGCACCTTCATGCTAGAAGATCCATGTTTCCATCTTTCATCTTTCCCTTCTCCCTTTTTGTTCTTCCTCTTTTATCCCATAACTGAAGGATAGAAATTCCTACTCTCTCTTTGACAGCAAAGACAAGGAAAGGAGACACATATATTTCCCCCAACTTTCACCATGTTTCAGGGTCAGGATCAGTTTTTGTAGTAACATACTTTTCACGAGGTGGCCAAGTGTATAAAACTGTCATTTTGACCCAGTTTTCTTGGTGCTGGCTCAGAGAACTGATGTATGTATAGCTTGCTTTAGTTTCCTTTTTCCACAGTAATTCTTCATGACTGTGCCTGTAATGTGATCCTTTTCATCTAATCTTTTTGGTGCTTGGAAGATGTGTATTCTTAAAGTGTTCAGACTAATCTTGATCAAGTAGGCAGAGAAATAGATTAAAATCACCTCTCAAATTAGAAAGAGAAAACACCTAGACAAATACATGAACAAAGAAGAAAATGGTGGAGTCTCTGGACCCCCCTAAAAAAAAAGAGAAAAGGTAATTCCAAAACATTTTGTTTTCACAAAAATCTTTTTCTAAATTTCAGTAAACATGATAATTGATGCTTTTTTTTCCCTATCAGAACTGTCCTTATTGTCATTAAACATTTTCTTTTCAGATCAAAGCTGAAGATGGAAGATATAAAAGAGGTCAATAAGGCACTAAAGGTACTGGATTATGAATATCCAAGAGGTATTTGAGTATTTTAGGTAAACTGTATCCAGTCCCTTGTGGTTTTCCTCAGAAACTCTCAATATAACTGACATACAAAGTAAACATTTCTACAACTAATCCTCATTCATCAGTGGTTAGGCCCTAATTTCGCAGAAGAAATCTTTTCCCTTAATAAAAGGATTTGTTCTGTACCACTTGAACTCTGTCAAAAGGCCTTGCCCAAGGACCTAGAAGGTCACACATGGCCTCAAGGCAGAAGGTTCCCCACCCCTTTTTAGGGAAGGGCTTTATGTAAGACATGTACTTGAACTGGACTTGTACAGATCAGTAAAATTTTGGTGAGTTGCAGAGGAAGAGGATTCCAGGTATAAAGCACAGAAAAAAGGGAAAACTAGAGTCATGTTTAAGGAATGACTGACAATCCATCTTGGTTTGAGCCTGAGGTATGTGACAGAAACAAAGTGAGAGAAGGCTAGAAAGGTAGGTGGGAGCCAGAGTATGGAGCCTTAATGCCAGGCCATGGAGTTTAAACTTTAACCAGTAAACAGTGAGGAAATGATTGAAGGTCTTTGAGCCAGGGGAGTAACATGAACAGTGATGCATTAGTAAGATTACTTACTGTGGCAGCAGAGGGCAGGATGTATTGGAAAAGGAATAAGCTGGAAGCACAGAGAATAGTTAAGGGGCTATTGTGAGACTAATAGAGGAAAAAAGTGGTACAGTCCTGAACAGGAGTGTTGATAGTGGGAATGGAAAGGAGGGAAAAGATGTGAGATACATGGTGAGAGAATGACAAGATTTGAAGACCTCTAGCTTAAAGTATATGCCACACATATGCTAGCTTTATTACACAGAAAGAATACTACATTTCATGAGGTTGCATAGACTTAAGCTGTGAAAAACACCAGAGGTCATCTAAGCCAACTTCCTCATTTTACAGATAGGTGAGACTGAGGCCCAGTGTGGCATAGGCAGCAGATAGCAAAGCCAGAAAAGTGCAGCCCAGGTTTTTTGACTCCAAACCCAGGGCTGCTTCCCTTCCTCCATGCTCCCTTCACAAACCTTTAAAACAATTACTGAAAAAACATTTAAAATTTTAACAGTTGTAATTGTTGAAGAGGTTAGCTTCAGAGTTCTGGGGAATGTCCTTGTATCTAAACTCCTCTCACCTGATGTAGGATGAGATGCCACTGCTGTGTCACTGGCATTTCCAGCCAGCCATTCTTGGAGTCTTCATTTGTCTTCTTTCTGCAGGTGAAAAATCCATTTCTTAGGGCTTCTTTCTCCTTAGGGTCACACCTGGCTAAAAGATGATGAGGCAACATACTGCAAACAGTGTGAGAAGGAGTTCTCCATTTCCCGGAGGAAGGTAAGGGCCTGCCACTCTGAGGTACAAGCCTTGGCCGAGTTTCTTTTTTCTTTATTTTCCAAGTTCAGAGAAATAAATTTATACTCTCCCTTAAACCTGGTCTAAAGGTAAGTATGTTGAAAGGAAGAACAACACTCCTGCCATCTGACTCATTAGAACCACTGCATATGTCCATTTCATCACCTTGACCTGATCAGATTGAAAATACTATCATACCCAAGTAGCTCAGCTCCTGCATTGCAGGGACCTCCACTCTCTCAGTATGTCCGCAGGTAATTGTTTTGCTCTCAATAACCTTGAAATAACTAAAATGTTACTAAAATGAAATCCAAGTTCTACCCAGACAGAAATCATCACTGAATAATTGGGGACTTCGAGGCTAACTTCCCAGGCAAAACTAAAGGTGGGGTGGGGCAGGGGCAAGTGCCTTCTATGGTAGACTGGCAGAAAAGAGAAAGACTTGCCTTGTTCAGACTCCTTGTTGGCTAAAGGATGCCATAGGTTTCCTGATTCCCACCACAGAATCTTGGAGAAAAAGCAGTCCCTTCCGAAGACGCTAATATCAATTCCTGTTCCTTTGCATTGAGAAGCATACTCTTGGCCAGCAGGACTATGTCCCATGCAGTTTGTAGGCAATAAACATTGAGGAGTTATAGACACAAAACCCCTAGGACAGTGGTTCTCAATCTTCTTAATCCCAGAACCCTTTAATATGTGGGCATGTCTGCATGTGGGTGGACCTTCCTGGAGATGGATAGAGGAGCATGCAAATGTGTTTTCAGATGGTCTTAGGCACCCGTGACCCCTGTGAAAGGGTCGTTTGACCCCCAAAGGGGTCATGACCCCAGGTTGAGAACCACTGCCCTAGAACCTTTGTAGAGGTTTTTATCTCTCTTCTCACCCCAAAGCAAAACTATTGATAGATGCCAAAGTCCTACTTTTGTAAAGACTAGGGACAGTGGTAGACCCTAGTAATGAGCTGGAATAACAGAATGGGTTTTGTTCTTAAAGTACATTTGAAAGTACCTATAAAGCAGATGTGTTTGTATAGTGAAACCCACCTGAGATTTTTTTTTTTTTTAAACCACACTTTAGCATCACTGTCGGAACTGTGGACACATCTTTTGTAACACGTGTTCAAGTAATGAACTGGCACTGCCATCCTACCCAAGGCCTGTTCGTGTGTGTGACGCCTGCCACACCCTCCTCCTTCAGAGATATTCATCCAGTTCTTCATAGGGATTGTGAATGCTGAAAAGGCTGTTAAGTTAGCTACAGAGCAAATGAGTTCCTGCCTCCCAGCAAGCTTGGGAATATGTGAATTTTGCACTGCTATTTTTGATCATTATAAAGAAAAGTTCCTGGCAGTTTAATTGATCGTCATTCAGGAAAAGAGCAAAACAAAGGCCTTAGAACAGTAACCAGTTCTTTGTGCTTACTGTTAATGCAATCTCTATGTTATTAATTTACAGGGCAGGGGTTTTTTGAGAGCGAAGAGAAAAAGGTTCATAAACAGTACTTCATATACTTTAATGTATTGTAATTGTTCTTTAATGTGCTAAAATATTTAGGTGTGCTTTTTTATGGTCTAAGATTATTTTTCTGTGTTTTAAATTCCCTATTTCTTTTTTGTTCTCTTGACTTTGGTCTTCAGAATGGTTGTTTTTCTGCACAATGAATCTCAAGATTTTGCTACTGTAATTTTTCACTTGTGAAATAATTAACATTATTTGGGACTGTGGGTATGTACAGGTACAGATTTTTTCATCTTTGAAAGCTTTTCTGATTCATGTGTCTCCAGGAAAATGGATTTCCTTCTCTTGAATTAAAATAAACATCAAAGTTTGCTTCTCATGCCCATAAGATACAATAAAAGCTTTTGATTTGTTATTCAAGTGTGCACACATATAAACTATTCTTTGTAGAGGAAAAAAATTGAGGCCCAAAGATCCGGGGAAGCAGTTTATTCAAGCAAGGGACAGAGTAACTAAGTCCAGACTTCTGATCTCTAGGTCTTTGAGCTTTCCCAACTCTTGACTCCATTTTTATATATATAGAATGACCAAAAACCCAAGGCTGGAAGCACTTTTAGTCCCTCTAATCTAGTGCTTTCCTTCCCTTTTAGTTCTGTTTAGTTAGATAAGCTATCAGGAACGAAAATCTAAAGATAAACCTTATATGGTTCCTTTCCTAGCTAAGAACTACCCTGGAAATCTCCTTAAGTAAGCTACAGCCACTTGGTGCTCATTTGTTTGATCTGTGACCCCATTTGAGACTTTCTTAGCAATGATACTGGAGTGCTTTGCCACTTCCTTTTTCCATCTCATTTGACATATGAGTAAATGGAGTCAAACAGGGTTAAGTAACTTGCTTGGGATCAAGTATTTGAGACCACATTTTGAACTCTGGTCCTCCTGGCTCCAGACTCGGCCCTCTATTCACCATGCCACCTGAGCTTTGGGCAATTCAAATGCTATGGCAAAAGCTTGCCTAGGACAGAACAATAATCCACAGATTGGATGCTGGTCTTAGGAACCAACATCGCTCCTCTATCCTCTCTATCCATCTCCAGGCGAGTCCACCCACATGCAGATACACCCACATAGAATATTAAAGACCACTGGTGTAAAGTATACCACACCTCTTCGTTAATCAGGATGCTGAAATAAGGACAGCCAGGCTCACTTGTTTATCAAGGCTTCAGAAGGAGAACCTATTCTAGATCAGGCTTCCACTGTGCCCACTACAGTGCTATTCAAAATTGACCACTGCTTTCTGCTATGTCAACGAACAGACTATAGGACATGGTGTTTATAGGACCAGATCTAACCAAAAGTGAACATTTTCAAGGAATGACTAACCATAATTGTCTGAACCCATTTGTGCTGCTCCTGCTCCCTGCTCACCACCCACTCATTCCTCAGGTGCTGTCTGATTTCTATCTTTTCCATTCTACTTGTAAAGTCACCAATAACCTCCCAAATGTCAAATGCAACTTTTTTGTGTAATTTGTTAGCTAGGTGTCACTACCAGTTACTAGATATATCCATCTGGCACCTCAAACTCATTGTCCGAGACTGAACTCATCCTTAGCTGATCCTTTTCTCGCTGGTCACTGCAACCACCAGTTTCTCCGGTGACCCAAACTTGAGTCACAAGATTTTCTTCTCTTTTTTCTGCCTTCATGTGCACCTGAGAAAAACCAGCATAAATTATCAACTGGTTCCATCCATCCCTGGAGTATACTCAAAGCTGTCCTTTGGAACTTCCAGCAGTATTCAAAATTATTAAGGCAATAGATATTGGTGAGGGGGTATCTGAATTTCATAGCAATTAGGAAAGGGGTAAAAAGCCTTCACGTAAGAACATCTAGTTAGGAGGTAATATTCTCAAAAGTCAGGTATTAAAAAAAATAGATAATGGTATATAAACGAAGAATTAGATGGAGATAATCTGAAACTTCAAAAGATTTAAGGTGAGTTTTTGAGCGAATGGGAGATGGTCATAGAATGGAGGATGTTGCAAAATCAAGGTGGGGGTGGGGATGTGGCAATAGCTTTGTGTCATCTTAGTATTTCACCTGGCTAACACAGTAGAAAACCTTATTTTTAATTCAATTAACCTTTGGGTACTGTTAGACTGGAAACAGATTGGGTATTTAATTCATTCACCTAAAATGCAGAGAAGGTAGGTGGTAAGGTGGTAAGGGTGGTGGGCCTAGTCAGGAATATGGGTTCAAATTTGACTTCACTGAGTGAAGTCACTTTGTGACTCTGGGCAAGTCATTTAACCCTGTTTACCTCAGTTTCCTCATTTGTAAAATGGCAGTAATGAAAATGACAAACCATTCCCATATCTTTGCCAAGAAAACCCTAAATGGGGTCGTTAGAAATGAAAGGACTGAAAAACAGCAACCATGGAATACATTAGGCACTACTCAGAGTATACAGAAAAATCTCTGCCCTGGAGATAGATGGTGATATTCACTGTATCTACAAAGTAATTTCAAAAGGGAGAGTGCCGATAAACCTCAGACTATACCTGGGCTTGCACTCCAAAGGAATTTGTGGGAGTCTGTCTGGCCACGTGCAGAAGCCCAAGTAGCCAAGTTCACGTGGGGGAAGACTAAGGGCTTTAAATGCTAACCTGAGTTTGCATTTAATTCTGGAGGCAGTTGGATATCATTTAAGTGTCTTAGTGTTACATGACATGGTCAGATATTTTAGGAATGTCTGGCACCTTGTTTTGGAGGGTGTCATATTTTAAGGTGGGATTGTAAATACCCTCTAATAAAACACCCCTTTTCACTTTACAGATGAGACTAAGGCCCAAAGAGTCCAAGGTAGACTAGGAAGAACACCATGACTTGGCATTTGGGAAAAAACGGGAGAAGAGGGGAAGAGGCAGATGGTTTTGAGAAAGGGTGGTAATAGGGTTTTGATCTTAACAAAAACTGGTAAGCTTAGCAGGTGGATTTGGGGAGGACATGTCAAATAGTCATCTGCATAGATGACTGAAACCCTTAAGAATGAAATCAAGGGAAACAATGCTGCTCTTTAGCTGTGTTGAGACACTGAAAACTAGGAAGCTTGATTAACTCAATGTACTCGGTCCTAATTAAACACAGCTTAAAATTGTGTTCAGTTCTATGAGGTTCACTTTAGAAAAATCATGGATAAACTAGTATCCAAAGGGCAAGCAGGAGGGACCTTGTCCCTGTATGTGAACTGCTTCAAAGTGGGGATAGCTGTTTAACCTAAAAGCTCTGGAAAGGTAGGGGTGAGGTTATGGGGGTAAGGATTTCCAGAAGCCTGCTAGTACTACACAAGAAGGGCTATCTGTAGGAGATAATGGACTTTCTTGGCCCCAGATGGCAAAAGAAAAAGAACACTGAGGTTAACACTTAAGCTAAGTGTTAACACAAAAATAAAAGTTAACACAAAAATAAATAGTATGCAACAGATGTATTGGAGCTCTCCCTTGGACTGGAGGTCTTCAAGACAAAGTTAACCATTGGTTTAGTTAGTGCTTATTGTTTAGGTGTGGGTCCAATTTAATGCCTCTGAAGTCTTACAGCTGAAATTTTTAATTGGAGGCTCCTGAAAGATCGGGGAAAACCTTAATTGGAATCTGAGCTGTGCTCCGTAGGAAGCCAAGGGATTCTACAAAGCAGAGATGAGAAATTCCAAATGTGGAGGATCACATTCAGGTTTTGAAGCAAAATATGTCTGTACCAGCCAGCATACCTTAGCAAAAGAAACAGAAGGAACCATCAGACAACAAAAATCATTATCACATCCAGTAAGTGTTGGTCACATGTCAAGACTTATAGGCCTAAATGAGGACTGAACAAAATCATCGGATTCAGCAGCTAGGAAATAACTGGCAACCTTTTTAGGCAAGGAACTGTGGCAGATATTACAAATTTTCAGGAGAGTTGAAATCTTGTCAAGGCCGTTTATTTCCTCCTAGGCCATCCAACACCTAAGGAGAAATAAAAACTCAAATGGTAAGGATATGGGAGACCTATTCTTTATTTAGTTTACCATTGTGGCTCCTAAATTTCATCCCTTTGAGCATTTACTACTAATAGAAAATACTTGTCCAATTTAAGAAAATCTTCTTTGCTTAGTTGGCAAAACAAATAAAACCATATGCAGTATTGTATTGAAGTTTCAGAAGATGAAATCATGAAATTAAGAGATTAAGAGATTTCAAAAAATTAAACCCAATCACTGATTCCACTGAGCAGTGGTTTTTTCTCCAAGGGTGGGAAGACTTTCCACGGCCTACATTAAACCATCAGCAGCTAGAATGCTACCTAACATTTGAACACCTTGCTCTTAGACCTTAGGTATTTTTTTTAAAGAACACGTCAGTATTTTTCACTATGAAGTTGGTCCATAGGAACTTTGTAAAGTGCAATTCTACACAAATCCCTCTGCTCACAAAGCATGTTGGTAGTTGTGACTAAAGCAAAACCCATTCCCCCTTATCTATAGTCATTTAAAGATTGTATAAATCCATTTGGATCTAGATGAAAGCCAACATCTTCAACTACAGAGCCAACAAACACAAGAGCCTGCTCTGAGCACCTAGCTTGCAGGGCATTATTTTTGACTGTCCTAACTATATCCCCTACTCCCACTTGAGAACTTGGCACAAATTCAGCAACTGTCCTAAATAACTACATTTTTCATAGCATCTGTTATACACTACACTAACATAAAGCAATTCCACATGAATTCATAGCCTACATTACTTTGTAAAATTTTTCAACCACTTGTCCTATGCATTATTAATACTCATCTGCCATAAAATGAAGACAGCTTCTAAGAACTTGAAACTGTATGTTATCTCATACAAATTAAAGCAGCATAGCATACATCTCAAATTACCTTTGCACCAGGCACAAACAGCCCTACTGACTAAACAGGCAGTCACAATCCTGGATCCCTCTGCAGGAAAACTGCCAAGATGATTGTTTACTTGATTTCTTATACACCATCATTTTTCCTGTAGTGGTGTCCTGTAGACACCAGTAGGCATAACCTGGTAGCGCAATACAAGCTATTTTGTAGTGCTTAAATTTAAAGCAAATGCAATTCCTATCGTTACTAGGGAGCTTTCGGTTTTCTGAAGGTGAACATCTGTGCTTTTCTCTTAAATCTGGGCTGGCAATAGTAGGGAATCCATTTACCAAACAAAGGTTAGTCACTTCAATAGGGAATGGTGAGGAAATTTAGCACTAACATTTGCTTAAGATACAGTGCCAAATAAGACACTGTTCAAAGTAAGGACAATATTTATTGCAGTTTTTGAAAGGAAGATTTATTTAACAAGTTTCACTTAGCCCAATACACCTAAAAGGAAATCACAATACAATGAAAGATTTAAACCAAGGCCTCAGAATTTAATACAAACACCAAGACCAAATCCTAAAGTATTCGTATTGCGT